>QUWT01000781.1:8902320-10102320 GCA_004329165.1 Spatholobus suberectus | reverse complement strand
TTGACAATTTTCAGTCAGAGGACTGATTGCCCGAATTGGGAAAAAATCATACAAAATCTGAAAATCCTTGTGATTTTGCTTTGAGGGAAATCTGTGGGATTATGTTTTATCAAGGCATGAATGATCCGTAACTGTTCTTAGTCAAGGTGGTTTTACGTGGAAATTATGATACTTGATTTGATTTGATCAGAAAACAACGGTTTCTTCTTCTCTTGGCCTGTGGTTCAAAGGACAAGGGCCAAACTTTAAAGATAAACCATAAATTTTCTTTAATGAGATTAGTGTGTGTTTCTGGCGGCTTCTACGTTAACTTTACCCCATGTGTCGTGTGTGACGGGGAAATTGGTCATTACATTTGTGGGCACAAGCCACTGGTTTTGATTAGTATCATTCATTTTTTTTGGCAGCCGGTTATTGAGAAAGATTTTTCCACTGGGATTTCCTATTTACTTGTTCCAAGTTACGACAATACAATGTCATTAAGTGGTTGTCTATCAACATCTGTTGTTTAGAGAATCAGTCAATGCTTTTTGGCTGTTCGAAAAGGGGGCAAATGAAGGAAACAAAAAAGCAAGAATGGGGAGGATGTTGTGGAATATACTAGCTGCTAGCATCTTTGCTTTTTAAGTTGTTACTGCTATAGTGGCTAATGACTTTATTGTCAGTTACACCTATTTTTAACATAATCTCTTAGCCTAGACTCTATCTTTTACTAATTGGTAGTGAAAATTGCGTTGTGGATGGAGTCAGGAGTGTGTTTCATGCATTTTAACACTTTTTTCTTATGAATAACCTCTTTTGCAATATTTGATACAAATGTTGTACACATATAAATGTCTCATTTATTGGTAACATTGCATTATGGGTTTAATTTCTATGCATGGTTAGTATAAGAAATTTTACACTATCTATCAGAAATCACTGTTAGTATTAATTTTAAGGTAGTTATTATAAAAGTCAACAAATTTATCATACATGGTAGTTTATGATTAGATGACAATGTAAAAATTCTTTACACCATCAGTGTATACACTATTTGCTCTTGCATTATTGGTCCTCTTTTAATAAACTATTTTGTTTCTAGTCAGACCTAGAGAGGAAGTGCAGTTGTTTTGGTGCTGTCTGTGATTTAATATGCTTCTTTTTCCTGTTTCTAATGCAAATGAAGAAATATTGATATTCATTGTATTAGAAGGAAGAAGGAAGAAGGACCATTGACCTGCTGATTTGTTTTCTTAATTTTCTTTGCTTTTATCATGTGATTTGCAGAGCTGCTTTAATGATCTAAATCCGCTCTGGCAGCCTCTCAGTAAGGACACAATTGAATACTTCACTCTGCAAGATCTTTGGGACTGCTATTATGAATGGAGTGCATATGGTGCCGGTACTCCTGTGATGTTGGAGGATGGTGATACTGTGACTCAGTACTATGTTCCATATCTATCTGCTATCCAAATCTACGGCAACAAGTCTGTTGCAGCTTCTCGGTACATAGGAAACAATGCCATGTGCTTTTATACTAAATATGTCAAGAAAATGGTTAAAGTGATCTTCCTCTTTTCTGTTTTCTAGGAATCGGAGAGAGGATAGTGATGGAGTTGAATTTGAAAGTGATTCGTGGAGTGAGGACAGTGGAAGTGATAACCTATCTAGATCATTAAGTAACAATTCCAGCAAAGCTTGGGATGCTGTTTCTGAGGATTCAAGCTGTGACCAGGAGGGTTCATGGCCAAGGGATAAGCTTGGCTACCTTTACTTACAGTATACTGAGATGGCTTCGCCTTACTCAAGGGTTCCACTTGCGGAGAAGGTATTCTTTTATTGTCGAGTAGTATTCATTTTTCACCACCTCATTTAAATGGTAATAATATAGATGGATGTATTTGTATGTTAAACTCACACAATACATTGCTTTTGATTGTTTCTTGTTTCAGATAGACGAGTTAGCTAGAAGCCATCCGGCATTAATGACATTGAAGAGTGTGGATCTTTCCCCAGCTAGTTGGATGGCCGTTTCTTGGTGAGCATAATTTGTTGCTCTTGTTGCATGTGATTTTTTTTTTCTTGTATAAAATATGTTAACTCTCTGTTACATGTGAACTGTTTACATTGTCTCTGAAACCATTTTATTTTTGTAATTATTATCTCTGAAGATTTGGTCTTTAACTGAGTTGAATGGCATCGTGTGATCTATGTAGCTGAACTCATCTAGTGAGATAAGGTTTTGTTGTTCTTGTAATTCAAGATAAAGTTGGTCTTTGTTTATGATTTCATAGACAAGATGAAGTCTATAGCTACAATGATATAAATTGGTTAGAGGAATACACTTATAACTTTTTAATTTGTAGTTTCTGTATCTTGTTTGTATTACTTGCTTTCTGTAAGATGTCTAGTCTCTAGTCTCTGTTAGTTTCCATGGTAGAGAGATGTTATACTGACTTGCCATCATTGAATAGGTACCCAATTTATACCGTCCCAAGCCGGCACAATGAAAAGGACTTGGAAGCATGCTTCCTCACTTACCATACGTTGTCATCATCTTTCCAAGGTATCTTGATGTAATTTTTTTTCCAATCAATATTTTCTTTCCTGGGAAGAGAGAAAACAGATCAAATTAGTTGTAGTTCTTGCTATTGCTTAGGAGGTGGTAGTAGATTGTACAGTCAGATCAAATCATTAGAGGTTTGCTTGTTTTTCTCATTATTCACCCTTGAAGTAATGAAAGTCATGATTGACGTTCAATACATTAATCCAAAATTTACTTGAATACAGGATATTGTGTAGCATTAATGGATTTTCAATCTAATATTATACAATCTGTTCATGTGTACATGAGTTTTAGGTCATTAGATAAGCATGCATAAGAGTTGAGACATTCATCTGATATTATTTCTTTCTAAAGTCCATGTCAAGAGGTAAGTGCTACTCACAATTTCATTTGTCTCATCATTAGAAAAACATAGGTATATATATATATTTTATTTTTATTTTTATTTTTTTAATTTAAAATCTGTGTTTTGGTATATTGCAAAATGAAAGAGAGAAGAGAGACTCAATGGCATTGCCTTACCCACAAGGTTCTTGGCGGTGGCCTTGATCTCATTCCTACTGAAAACTTAATGTTATCTATCTCTAATGTGTGTCTGCAGATTGTGCAATGGAGTGTGATGACATGGACATAGGGAATGATCTATGTTATTCCAGCCAAGGAGAGAAATGCAAGAAACAGAACAGTGGCCATGTATCTCTCCTTCCTTTTGGCCTAGCTACTTACAAAATGCAAGGAGACATTTGGTTAAACCCTGAGCCTTATGACAATGAAAGGTCAGAAAGGATATCCTATCTGTACAGTGCAGCAGACTCATGGTTGAAACAGCTCAATGTCCATCACCATGACTTCAACTTCTTCACATTGCACTCCACCTTGTAAATTGGTTGAAACACCACCATGTCCATCCTTTACTGACTGCCCTTTGTTTAGCTTTGAACTCTGACACCGGCTAAAGTAAAAAAAAAAAGGTTCCCCTAGGAGCAATTCTGGAAACATTCAGAAACTGAAGAGTTATATCTCAAAAGAGTGTATAACCCGTGCAATGTAAAAAAAATTTAATGGGGGGTGAGTTTTTTTTACTTACTAATGTTTTTTTCTAATGCTACTTTTTTAGTAAGAGGATAACAGTTTGCTCGCTCTACGTAACTAAACTATGATATGTATGTTATGTACTATAGTCCTTTTTTTCCCAAAACTTATCCTCAAGTTGAATTTTGTATCCCTGGTCCCTGGTACTTGCTTTTAATCCTAAGGGCAGAAGCAATTAATGCTGTTTGGATCAATTTAACAATGATGGGACCCAATCTAGCATCGATATAGCACGCTTTTGTCAGTTTGTGACTTTATGTCGCCATAGTAGAAAACATTACTAGTACTTTTCTAGTGATAAAAAATTAACTAGTACTCTTCTTTATGTATGTAAAATCAGACAATGCTATCGTAGACTACATTTATATGGTTTACAGTACCACTTTTATAATAAGGTGGTTTACAGTAGCATTCGTTGTAAAACCATTCACTTAGCAACCATTCTTAAAGTTAACCAAAAAAGAAAAAAAAAAAAATAACATCCGTTCTTCGGACCTTTGGCATAAGGTTTTTCTAATGATTTATGTCGTGCTTGTGTTATTTGGTAGATGGGTTACAATGGGATGGAATATGTTATATTGATTTTATTTTATATTTGGTGCATTTTAAAAGTAAAGTATAATATAACATGTAGTTAAAAAAAGTAGTACATTTAATTTTAATAAAAAAATTGTAACAAAACAAAATATAACGAAACGTTCTATTTTATTTTATATGTCTATCAAATGATTAAACTTAATCCTCCATTTTTATTGAGAAAAATTAAATGAATTTCAGTGTCATTGTTGCCTATTTCGAGTTGACTTTCATCCAATCTTTCTTATTTATTACATGATTATGGATTTTTTTTTATTAATTTTAGTTTGGTTTTGTATTTCCTTTTCAATATGAGTATCTAAATCTATAGTTAAGGTTACGGTAGGGGTTATTATTTGATTGAGGGATTTTTTTTTCCAAATTTTTATATAATTTTTATTTTTTTCTTTTGATTCAAATAACATTTTAGTCCTTCTATTACATAGTATTTTTGGATTTCATCTTTACAAAAAATTCTTGTCAGTTCTCATTGTTTGACTTTTAATCTCTATAATATTTAGTTCATGTTGAATGGGTCTCACTTTTATCTGAGTAATTAAAAAATTAAAAAAAGAATAATAAAAATAACAAGAAAAATTAAAAATTAAAAAAGAAAAAAGAAAAAAGAATAATAATACAATAATAATATCAACGGTAAAATCAAATAATAAAAAGGAGGTTTTTTTATTATTTGTTGTTATATTTTCGTTTTATTACATATTTCTTCGTATTTAATGTGATAAAGAAGATTTAGACTTTTTCTTGTAAGTCTATAGCCTGACTTAAGCAAAAGCAAAAAAAGGGGGAGAAAAAAAAGGAAGAAAGAAATGAAAAGAGAGAAACAGTACGCCGAAAAAGAGAGTACAACAACAAAAAACAGAGAAGCAACATGGATTATTCTCGGAATGGTCTAGAATGGATGAGAAAATATCACCTCATTCTGCGGAGACCGTTAGAAAATGCTTCCTTTTTTTTTAGAGTCTCGATTTTTAGACATCAAAATAACATAAATAAAGTTTAATGGTTAAGCACCATTTTATACTATTAATCAATTAAAAATTACTGTTGATATGATTTTTAAGGTAATTATTATAAAAGTCAACAAATTTACTATATATGATGGTTGGTGATTGGATAACAATATAAAACTGCTTTACATTGACATTGCATATAGTCTATTTTCTCATATAAATATCTTATTGACATCGCTTATTTTTTTATTGACTTAAATATATTTTTGGTTCTTCAAATTTAGGGTAAGTATATTTTTTGTCCTCTAAATTTAAAATTATTATTTTTAGTCTTTGTAATTAAAAAAAAAAGTTTGTTTTAGTCTCTTTACACAAACGTAGTTAGAATGAATACTTTGAAAAGAAAACACACATGTAATAGGGTGTTTAATAATAAGAATGCAAAACCATAAGTGACTTGTAATTCGTTAAGTGAAGTTTCTAGCAATGTTTGAAAAGAAAGACTAAATTAAAACAGGTTTTTTTAAAAAGAATTATAGGAACTAGAAAGATCAATTTTAAATTTAGGAAACTAATAGCAAATGTGTCTTAAATTTAAAGGACTAAAAATATATTTAAATCTTCTTTATTTCTCTCTTTTTGAAATCATATTAATTATTATTTTTCTTCTCTTTTAATCTCAATCAAGATGGAGACACACTTTAGATGTCTAAATATTTTTTACTTTTTTTTTACTCTCACCTCACCATTTACCCTTGGGGATTCTTTCCACACAACACACCACACACACACGATCAACACTCACTCGCAGATCGCTTTTCATTTTTCTCTCCTGCATGCTAGGAAACGCATTGATCCCACTTCTCTCTCACTGTTCCAAAATCACTAACACCCACAGGGGACTCCATAATTTTTTCTTATGTTTTCTTTAATAAAATATGGTGATGACTATTCTATTTTAAATTATTATTTTTTGGTCGTTCCACCATGTTTGGTTGTGACAATATCCTTATTGATTTTAAACATAGTCAACATATTATGATGAGGATTGAAATTAATATAGTAAACGTACTACAAGGACTAATTTAACATTAACCAAATGTTACGTGGACTAAGTCAAACATCAAGGACTAAAAGCAACAAAAAAAAAAAATCCTATTTTTCAAGAATTAAAATAGACAAAAAAATTTGAAGGAATTAAAATAAAAAAGTATATATTATGGAAACAAAAAATATATTTAAGCATTTTCTTTTTCTAATTGGATTTATTCTATTGCGCTTAATTCATATTAAGACCTGAGCAACTTAAATATGTTTTGGTTAATTAGTTAGTTACTCCTTCCATTTCAAAATAAGTGACATTTTAACACATAAAAATTTTCATATTAAGTGATGTCTTAAGTTTTTAATGAAATATTAAAAATTTTATTCCAATTTTATCCCAAATAAATAATCAACAAGATGGTATTTAAATATTACGTGCATTAATTTTTCTGCAACCAATAAAAAAAATGAATAAAATTGTTCCACTCATTAAGTTATTTATTGTTTTTTAATTTTTATGTTATTTTTTTTAATTTTTATGAAAAAACATTTTTGTTAGGGTATGAAAAAACCTTAAATGTCACTTATTTTAAAATGAAGTATTTACTATCTACATTTTAGGATTGTTCATTGACCCGATTGTATTTTTTTTAGGATTTTTTTTTTTTTTTACTTTCAATCAATTATTAAATTAACAAATCTCTTCATCTTTTTTTACATTGGACGCTTTCATTATAAAAAGGAGAATATTAGTAATTCGTGACCACTCATTGCTCATAGGCTTAGAAAAGGTGATTGATGATTAGTAGGAAATTATATAATTGTAGAGAAATTGAGAATCATCCCATAGTGAAATATAAGTGAAGGCGGGCTATAGCAATTCCATTATTCAACTTCTTTCGTGTCTTGGGAATACGATTCCTTGACTCTCTTTTTTTCCCTTGTTTCTTTAACTTTTTTTTTAAGAGTCGGTTAAGATTTTTATATTGAAATCAAGAAATGCAATCAATTTTATGGTTCTTGATAAAATAATTAACAATTTTCTTGTTGTACCCTTTTTAATTTAATGAAAGGTTGAGAGAGTGATTGATAATTAATTCACTTTATTATAAATGTGTTAAATAACTGAAAATTAGGTGGAGAATAAAGGTATAATTGAAAAAAAAAATTATTATTATCTTAAATTTTGGAAATGACAAATGAATAAATTTTTTTTTTTGAAAAATCAACACTTAAAAAAGAAAGGTTAAATTGATCAATAAGTTCTTGAACTATTTGAAAATTTTAATTAGGTCCTCAAACTAAAAAAAATTGTAATTGAGTCATTGATCTTTTAAAATTATTGTGATTGAGTCTTAGGATTTTTAAAACCATCACAAATTGTCATTTTTTGACGGTATCAAGCCATCATAAACTAATTCCCGAAACCCAATTAAAAAAAAATTGTAAGATCAATGACCCCAATTACAATTTTCTTTTTTTAGTTTAGGAACCAAATTAAAAAATTTAAATAATTTGGGAATCTACTAATTAATTTAACCAAAAGAATCGAAGGAAATAATTTTCTTTATAGTTACTTTTTTCAATTATCTCGATAACACAAGGATTCAGAAGATCAAGTTGTTGTTAAATTGGTAGGAAACATTAATCCCTATGAGTAAGATCATTGAGAATCAACTCCTTATATTAGTACATTTGGCCTTAAGTGTATTATGTCCACAACATTAAACGATATATATAGATCATGTTGTTGTTAAAGTGGTAGGAAACATTAATCCCTATGAGTAAGATCATTAAGAAACAATCAACTCCTTATATTAATACATTTTCCCTTAAATGTATTATGTACACAACATCAAACGTGTGTGTGTGTGTGTGTATTTGTGCGTGTATGTGCATGTGTGTTAAATTAGTCCGATTAGTAAATTGGAGGAGATGTTAGTTCATAATTTAATGTGTGTATGTTAAATCAGTCCGATTACTAACTAGAGGTGTACGTGTGTGTATTTTTAGGTTTTGTTGATATTGGTGGGAGATTAATAGATTTTGTTGACGCGAATTTCTCAAATATCAAACCAAGCCAAGATGAGTAACTTGACATGGAGAAATCAACAAGAGTAAACAAAAGAATTTTGTATCCCTTAGTGAACATGAGTGAAGAATTTTGTCTCGCTCATGTTCATGAGGTTATAGGTTTAATTTGGTTTTAGGGTAAATAGAATGAATGATTGTGGGTGGAAGGAAAGCATCACTATATCTATGCTTTCCATAGTTTGGAAGCTACATACAAAAGGAAGTAAGAGGGAAAAAAAAAAAACTACTGGGTCTTACAAAGTTTGCCTTCAATCAAATACGAGTAGAAAAGAGAGAATGGGAGCTTTTAAATGTATAAAGACAAAAATGCCATAATTTATATCTTATATTTTTATTAAGACATTTATGTCATTTTACATATATATTCTTTTTCTTTTCTTTTTTACTTTATTTTTTACCAAACAACGTAAATAATCATCTCATTTTTTACTCATTTTCTTTCCTTTCACTTTCTTTCCTAAACCAAACATATCATTACCCTTTGCTTGGATGTGGTGAATTAGGGATCAAGGATGGAATTAGAAAGGAGAGAAATGGAGAAGAAGTAGAATATGTCCACTATTGGGATAAGTTGATAAAAAAGAAAGGAAAGAAATTTGTATTAGTGGGGCCCACCAAAACTATTTTCTTCCTCCAGAGGCAAGAAATTGGGTGGAAATGGTTATGATTTATATATATATATATATATATATATATATTTGTTTGTTTTAAGATTTTAAAAATCAAATATTTTTTTATAACATAAAAAAATTGAAAAAATATTTTTTGTTAAAATAAATAAGGAGGTAAAAAGTTTAGATTTTTTTGGGGATAAATCTATTTTTTTATTTGTATAATTTTTTTACAACTTCTTTCTTTCCTTCCACTCTCATTTCTACCCATCCAAACAAACAAAGAGAAATTCTTTCACTTTCTTCTTATTTCTATCTATCTAAACAATATATCTTTTTCATTCTATTTTTCCTCTATTTTTATCATTTCTATTTCATTCCAAATTCAAACATAGTATTAAGGAAAAGATCTAATGATGATGCGCTTGTTGGACCTCCATTATGAATACCAAATTATATTGATTTACTTTGTCATTGGTCCTTGAAACAAAACAAGAGCAAATATTAACTCTTAAATATAGAAAAACTATAAAGAGAGTATAATACAGAAGCCTACCTCCATTTACAACAATTGTTATCACAAGTAAAACTGAACACCTAAAACTCATAGTATAGCATAGAAAGATAGTAGAGAGTTCTTCTAGCCTTGTTTTTTTTTTTTTTTTTTTTTGAAGTGTGTGAATTAATGGAGCATCACTTTTTTATAGGCAAGGTAAGGGACCCCTCATGAATTGCAAAAATGTAACTGCCCATATATTGACTCCTCCATTAAGAGTCAATAATGCAAAATTGTAAGTGCTATTCCTTAATCAAATTTTGAATATTGACAATAATTGATCCATTTTAATGTTGATTGTGGCCTATAAGCCGCTCACCTATGACTTGTTTATCTGTTTCGCTAGACTTTGCATATCAAGACTTATCTCTAACCAGTTTTAGCGAGGGAAAAAACTCTTTTGTAGGTCTTTCATCAAACCAAAATTTATTTCTCGCAAAAGTTGTGGTCATTGTGAATCAATGTATTATATACTAGAGGGCACATGTTTCTCTTTGCACAAACTAGACATATTATAAATAAATAGTTTACGTCCATAATGCCATAGAGACAAAGGAGAAGTTTGAGAATAAAAGGTTATTAAGTTTTTATTCACCAACAAGCAGAGAGAAATTCTTTCACTTCTTTTTTATTTCTATTCATCCAAACAACAAATATATCTTTTCCATTCTATTTCTCCTCTATTTTTAACATTTCTATTTCTTTCTTTTCTATTTCATTCCAAATCCAAACAAAGTATTAAGGAAAGAGTGTAATGATGATGCACTGTGTTATTAGACAAGACTATGACCCATAAGTCGCTCACCTATGACTTGTTTTTTTGTTTCATATTATCTGGATTTTGCATATCAAGACTTATTTCTAACTAGTTTCAATAAAGGAAAAACTCTTTTGCAGGTCTTTCATCAAACTCAAATTTATTCCTCACAAAAGTAGTGGTCTTTTGAATCCAGGTATTATATATTGGACAGTAATGTTTCCTTGTATACAAGCTAGACATATTATAAATAAATAGTTTACGTACTTAATGCCATAGATAGAGATAGAGGAGAACTTTGTGAATAAAAGGTTACTAAGTTTTTGTTCACCAACCTATAAATTGAAGAGAATCTCTTACTACAAGAACTCTTGGTGTGTATGTAATTCTTAAGATGAGAAATGTAAGGAACACATTCTCTAACACACTCTTTTGAACACATACTCTCTTATTGGTTGAAATTTATAGAAAAACACAAAATTTTGTAGGTCCCACATCTTATTTAATGAACATCTCTCATAATTTTATAATTTTCAATAAATTTTAACTAATAAAAAAAAGTGTGTTACAGAGTATATTACTAACACTCTTCTTCTTAAGATTTATATGAAATTGAAATTCTATGTCAACCTATTGTATGCCTCATATCAATTATTGTCCATTTTAAATTTTATCTTCTAAATTTACCCAAGTCATTACATTAATTAGTCTTTTAAAAACTTTAATCGTTAAATTAGTTCCTCAAAAATTCAAATTATCATCATATTATTTTTTCAATAATTTTATTGCTAAATTAGGCCTTAATGTCACCATATTTATTCTTGTAAAACGCTAAATTAAACTGATGATAAAAAAATATCTTTACGAGACGTTGATTAAATTTTTGAAATTTACTTTAGTGATAAAACTTTAAAGAACTAATATAATGACGATTTGAAATATTTAAACGAGTAGTATTACAATACGCATGTAGTTTTGAAGAATCAAATCGGAAATTTTCTCCGTAAATTTTACATAGCATAGATAAATACATAGTTTACTTTGTTCTCCAATTTTGTTGATTATAATGCATATATTCCTCACCTTTGTATTTTGTCTCTTTTTCCGAATGCTCATGATGATTGTCATTGTCATTATATGGTTGAAATTGGAGTTTCATTGTTTTTTTTTCGTTTGTTTGTTTGTGTAATAGTTTCTTACTTGTTTTTATCAAAAATGATATTATTCGGCTTGCTGCATATGTGAAAAGGTTGTCTTATATCTTGTTCTAGAATATGTATTTGATAGAGAAAGTGTGATTTTTATACTCGAAAATTGTTTTTAATTCCTTTAGAAGTGATTTGAGTTATTTGGCTTTATTCATACATGGAATAGTTATATCTGACTTTTACAATAATATATATTTGATAAGGAACGAGTGATTATTATACTCATAAATTGTTTTTCATTCACGTAAAAGTATTCTTTATTTATAATGATGATGCATCAAAATAATGACATTAAATTGGCGATACTCGAGTCGTGATTTGATCAGTCTAAGAAGTTAAATTTATAGTTAAATGGGTATTAAATTGAATAAGTTCAATAGTAGACATAATTAATTTCACAGTTCGAACCAGTTCAAATGGCTATTCGATCCAGCTTTGAGACATTATTCTTTCGACATTCAATTTAGAGACATTGGTTAAAAGCCTTACGCTAAAAATATAGAATAATGTTATATATGTTTTACAATATTTTCTTATTTTTTAATAAAAAGTAAATATTTTTAATATTTTAAAAAATAAAAATATTTGAGTTCAATAGACATACACTTTCAATATAAAAGTTTTATACTATCAATTAATTATAAATTACAATGTTTTTAAAACCAGATCGGCCATTGAATCGATCAAGGCACTAGTTCATGGTTCAATGGTTGAACTGTGGTTGAACCGTAATCGAACCGGTATTAATAAAATAATAATAATAATAATAATAATTAAATAATACATAAATTAATATTAAAAAAAACATAATATTATAATTTTATAATACTAAAAATTAAAATAAAACATAATTTTATAGGTTCTTTACATTTGCAATACCTACAAAAGTGCAAATCAAATATGTCATGATACTTAAGTATAAGTTTTAACTATACACATCAATATTTATTAATAAAAACAAGTTTATATTTAAAATAAAAAAGAAAATGATAAATACTTTAGGTTGGTTTTTATTTTTTTAAGAAAAAAATCAAAATAATGTTGTATTAAATATTTTTCCTTGACCCACTGTGTACTAGTTTTTGATGAGTTTTTTGGTTCTTTAACCGGTTTTTCCTCAAGCTGGTTCTGTGGTTTATTTGAACCGGCTCATGATTTTTCCGTTCGATCGGCTAGTTCGATTTTTAGAACATAGATAAATCATCATTGATATAACTTTTTACGATAATTATTATAAAAGTTAACAAATTGTAATTAGATAACAGTATTAAAAACATTCACACTATCGATGTATATATTATTTATTCAAAATACTTAATATTTTAATTAATAAACAAGTAAATTATTAAGTAGGAACAACAGTCAAATCTAATCTAATTCTAATAAATATTCATAAAATTTTTCCATACTAGATCGGATTTTCACATGCTTAATTGGTTTGAATTTAGGTATGGATAATTAGTGTGAACATGATAATATCTAATTCTACAAGCACTCACATAATATATTTATTATGTTTTTTAATTAAACTTTTGTTGGTGTTACTAGATTATTTTTTTTAAATGAAGTAGTTACAAAACTTTTCGAGAAGAAAAAGATAACTTATCGAAAAGTATACTAAAAGCATGATACAGATTAGTTGAAAGTTATACAGATAAGAGATCTAGGGAAGATTGAGAAAATTGCTAAGTGTCAAAGTCATCAAGACTAGTATATGAGGAAATCGAAAAGTTATGTGCTCAAAAGAAGTTTTTCAAGTAGTTATGACAAAAACACGCTCGAAAAGGGGTTCATCTAGTAGTTGAAGATGGTTATCGAAGGAAGACAAGTTGACACAAATGACGTCATCTTAGATAGGGATCTTTTAGTTATTATACATGTGTCGAAATCATATAATTTGATCGTTACTTAGGATATTTATAAATAAGAAACCACATAGCCATTTTTTTTTTCTGGTTGAAATATTTTACACAAATTCTTGTAATACCACACACGCCTCACACATATGGCTATCGGTTTCAGGAATTCAGTGTATGTTCTCACCCATGTTTTAATGCATTTTTATTTTTATGTCATTTGTTTTTGAATTTATTTATTGCTTTTGTCTACTTCTTTCTTATTTTCTTCTTTGAACTCTTACTCGCTTCGTAATCTCCAATTTTTCTCGAAACTTTACTTTTTAACTTCTTAACCATCATCTCTTCTCCAAACTTTCAACTTAATCACTTCTAAACCCCATTTCTTCTCGAAACTATTATCTTTTTAATTTCATTGTCTATTTATTGTTATTGTTTATATTTATTTCAATATAAATGTTTTTTATGCAAGTTTACATACTTGTTAAAACCTACAAGATATTAATCATAATCAAAATTCGATTACAAATAAGAAGCATTATTGATTGCATTAAAATTGAAGTTTTAGTTAAGATTCAATTAAGCATTTAAATTATATATTTTTCTCAAGTTCAAAATAGAAGTTGCTTGTTCGAATAAAAAGAACTCACAAATTTTTCGATTCTAAGTCTCATTAAATAAAAACTTTATTTGTTGGATGGAATCATAGTGAGAAGTTATTTTTTGAGAGTTGTTATCATTTCGATTCTTGAAACGAATTTCCACCATCAACAAATTTAAAAAAATTTCATTATAAGAAACTTTGTCACTGTTGATGGCTACAAATCATCTGTAATTATGAAAAGTCATCAACATTATTGAATATCTAATGGGTTATTGATAGTAAAAAAATTTCATCGAGGCTAAATGTATCGAAAATATTTTCTGATAGTGAAAATAAAGCCCTTATTAATATGGACAACATAATTATTAGTAAAATTCACACTAAATAACCAAGTTGTGGGATTGACCAACGACTACTAAACATCAATAATTATTAGGTTGTTGGTGACATTTACTAATTATCGACCATTAGTAATTGCTAATAAACTTTCTAACAAGCATTAACTTTTATTTTTTAAAAATTTTAAAATATTTGTTAATTTACATGATTTATGTTATGTTAAAATAAATGAAATAAATTATATTTAAATAAAGGAAATTATAAATAGCAATAAAAATTTGCAATAATTGTTGCTTCCTATGCTTTGTTAACTTTATTTGCACCCTAAGTTCAACAATCTTTTAAGACAAATATCAGTGGGGCCTAAAGTTAAAGGAAGTGTGAGACTTTTGTGAAGGATGAGAGAACTCAGTATGGTAACTAACATTGAAGTCACCAATTACCATATATAGTTCCTTTGTTTTCCTACTTGCCACACCTACATACTGTTGAGATCAAATCCATCTTGAGATAAAGTTTTAATAATAATAAACTCTCAAGAAACAAATTATAAGTGTTCTAAATTTAAGTTACTAATAGTTTGCTTTGAGAATGTGATTAAAGTACAAGACTTGTTAGCATACATTGGAACACATCATTAAAAGCATGAACCAAACTTAAGAAGCATCATTTCAAAGTATACAATTGTCTAGAAACTTAAAAATAACACTTTGCACATCAAAAGCAACATTATTAGAAGAACAATTTCCATAAGCATATCAAACTGAAACATGCCTTCAAAAGATTGAAGTGCAATAACATTAAAACTTGTATATGGTCAAAAGCTATAATTTGAATAGAAAATGATCAAACGATAACAAAACTAGAAGTTACATATGGTCAAAAGAAGTGTTAGAAGATGTAAATTGAATAAGGATTTTAAAGAAGACATTTGCACTGTTTCAAAAGCAGCATATCTGCTACATTAGCATATGCATACTCAGATTTACATTGAAATATGTTCCAAAAGCAAGAAACCAACCCAAATGACTAATATACATGCATTGTAAACATTCTGAAGTAAAATGTGAGCATTTTGCATAAGTTTAGTGATGAAAGTGACTCATCATACAACTTTTGAATAACTTTGACCTAGTTTTAAAAAACCTTCAATGGCTAGTTTAAGGCTAAAGACTTTATATAAAGGCCATTATTCAAATGGATGTTATGCAAGGAAGGGAAACTATAAGTTTAGGCGTCAAATTATAGAATTTGTGCTTCTGAAGAGAAATTTTTAGCTTATAAGAGAAACACCTTTGTGGAGAAACACTCCAACTCTATTTTCTATCATTTGCAATATCTTAAGTGAGTGTATTTAAGCTCTTTATAATACTATGCATTCACTCTTTGAGTGTTAGAAAGAGCAAAAGTCAAGAGTTTACCTTTTTGGAAAAGCTAGAGGTACTCTAGAGAGATTATATAAACACAACTAGGTTAGTTGATGTTGAGGATACATTTGTTGAGTTATGATTGAGCCTAGAAAGGCCTCGGAAAAGAATATTGGTTGTTTAGAAAACTTGTGGAGGCTTAAGAAAGAATACCCTGTGCAATTTGGTAAGGTTACTATGATAATATTCTACTATGGTGGGGAGTGAACATATGCCAAATGTTTGTCAGTGTACCAATATAAAAACCCTTTGTGCAATATTATTTTTTCCTTACTCTTTAAATTTTTGCACTTGTTTCACTAGTTTTAACTTTTGAACTATTTTCTATTTTAAGATCAATCACTTTCTAACAAAACAAAGTTTTGATTGTTAAAACATATTTCATTTAGGATATTTATTCAATCTGGAAAGTTCCAATTAAAACTAAATTGATTTGATCGTTCAAAGTAGCTTTTAAACTTACTGTGCTAGGAAACTAAATTTTGACAATTCTAAAAGTATCTTTTTACTTACAAATTTTGAAAATTTAGCTTCTGAACACTTTATACTACATTTCTGTAATTCTAGTTTTGATGATGATAAGAGCCTCAAAATGATCGAATTAAGTTAAAATGTAATAGCCAAGACCATTCTATATTAATAAAGATAATCCTAAGACTAAAACTTGCATTTTTTCTATACATAGACTACTTCCTAAAGTAATATCACTTATATGGACTAATTCCTAAAGTGATATCACTTATAGGAATCATACAATTAGTTTCCAACCATGTCAACCATGCTAGTCACATCATCATGTGCAGTGGCAGAGCGTGAACAGAAAAATTGGGGGAGCCAAGATTTGAATAAAAAAATTATTTATAAATTACTTGTTATTTCATAACTCCATCTTACTTTTTCTTTATTTTCTATAAAAAAAAAGAAAAAAAAGAAAAGAGAAATTCTTAAAATAACTCATTATGCAATAGTTTTCTACAAGTTCTTCTATGTATCTCCCATCATACCAAAGTCAGATCAAAATAAAAAAAAGGGTTAAAAGGAGGTTTAGAGTAAAATTGTATCAAAAAATAAAAAATGACAAAACATATGATATATTTGCATAGCAATGCCAAAAGAAGCATGCACACAAATATAGTTATCGTAATGGCACTAGTTGCACCACATTGCTTGGCAAAAAGCACCTCTTGTTGTGGCAAGAAAGAAAGATCAAACCATGATGAAAAGATTAAATATTGATAATTAGATTTTATCATGAATTGTCAAAATTAAAACACACAAGATGTGAATTTTTAAAAAAAGTCACACAACTTTTTCAAGTAATTACATAACATTAAATATTAACTATCTATATATAATTCCATGACTCATTTATTTTTCTTACTCTTATATGAAAATAATTCTCTCAGTAAATATGCCTCTCTCTCTCTCTCTCTTTCTCTATCTATCTATCTATCTATATATATATATATATATATATATAGTTGAAAAGCTCTGCTCCTGTTCATGGGATTAACTTTAAGAATCAATATTTATCAAAAATGTGAGTGTAAGAACTAAATCTTGAAAATTTTCATTGAAGGACTAATAGCGAAAATAGCATCAACTAAATAAATAATTTAAAATTAAAGTATGAATATCTTTTAAAAATAGGAGTATAAAGATTTCAAATGATACCCATTATCAAGTCCATTATAAGCTGATGAGAAATTTTAAAAAAATAATTATATACGGACACTATAGTATTACATACACTTCACTAACATTTATTATTTTTTATTTCTTTTTCTATCACATTATATTACCTATCATATATATATATATATATATATATTATTTTTTTTTCTCTCTTTCTCTCTGTAAGTCTTATTTAGTATGGTGGTGTGCATACATACTTTTCCATTTTAAAATCATTCCAAAATATTTGGTGAATTATACATCTCATGTCACGAGAAAAGGAAATTTAACAACTTGGAACCAAAGCATGCGATAGTCATCTATCATCAAACAGAACGTGAATCAAATATAGTTAAAACCCGTGGCCAAAAGACAAATATTACGATCACATTATCAATCACACACACATCGCATGCGTGACGAATAATCAAGATTGATTTGGTGGTTAATGATGTCCGCGTCTATTAGTTGGTTTAACTCCCGCTCTTCCTTCTCTGCATGCACACACAACACAACACAACACAAATTGTGAAAAAAACAAAAACCCCATTTTCTAATCAAATGAAATCCCTTCATCATCTTTCTCTCTCACCGTTATTCTCACGTTCCCCTTTGTTCCTTTCGCCCCAAACAAAAGTTACGCGACGCGCTTTCTTTCTCTCTCTTTCTTTCTCGCTCTAACCGTTAGCGAAGAAAAAAAGTGATTATTGCCACTGTTTTTGTTTGGCATCTGATTCTTTCGGAAGCTTCCATTTTGAGCATCTGGGCAACTCTTTCTCCCGCTTTTCCTTCGATTCCCCCATCTGGGTCGGTCTCATTTTGTTAACTCTCGTCGCTCCCATTTTCTCCGATTCGAGAAAATTGAACATTTGGGGTGTGAAATGGTTCTTGTTTTCGCGTTGATTCTCTTCGGGTTTCTTCTTGGGGTGGCGGCGGTTGTGGCCGCCGAAGCTCTTGGGTTTTGTGGGTCCTAAAACGACTGCGTGTTAGGATCAGCAAAGACCAAGCAAGAATCGCGTCGAAAACGCAACTGGGTAGTGTTCAAAGTGATCCCCACCAACAATTGCTCAAAAAGGAGGTGGCTTTCTGGTTCCGATGATGTCTGTTTTCTGATTTTGTTGTTTGTTTATTTAGGGGTTTTTAATAATTTTTTTTATGTGTTTGGATTTTTTTTTTTTGTTGTTGTCTCTTTAGGGTGTGGTTTGGGTTTTGGAGCCTGACAAGGTTTCAAAATTTTGGGTGGAGAGACAATCAAAAGAGCAGAAGAAGAAGAAAGAACTGTTGGAGGTGAGTCCTGTGAGGAAGTATGGGAAAATCAATGGGCAGTCACTTGTGCTCACAGATACTGATGGCTTAAACACCACCATTCAGCTCAAGGGATGTTTAGTGGAAGCTGTTTCAGCTACAAGTCTTCCTTCAAAAAAATGGTAATGTGAACTGTTAAGTGGTGTTGGTTTAATTTGTTCTTTAACTTAGTCCAATGTTGTCGAGCAATCCATGTAGCCGACCTCACCTAATGGGATAATAAGGCTTTGTTGTTGTTGTGGTGGTGGTGGTGGTTTGGTTCCATTTGAATTAGCTGCCTGCATTGTATGACTTCAGTTTGTGGTTTGTCGAGTCCATTATGTTTTTTAAGTTGCCTTATTTTGATAAGTGTGTATATATGTTACAAACTGAGAGGTCAAGGTGAGTTTCAATTTAAGGGGGAGTAATTCAGAATGTTAGAGTTGGAATTATTGTGGTGTTAGGAGTGTTATTGGGTTGGGTTTGTGGTAGTTGTGTTAGACTTGCTCTAGCCAATATCTTGTTCTCAACAGTAGTTACTGTGTAGATGCTATAGTTGGGATAAAATTTATTTCATCAATACAAAGGTTTTATGCATGTCAAATCACTGCTATCAACTGGAGCAGTGCTACAATTTGCAGAAAACCTGATTGTAGAATTGACTGTTAGATTGACAGTTCCTCTTATTTAACAAATTTTATCCTTTCAGTGGGATACATATTGAAATGCATGTCATTTTGATTCAACATATGGTTCACAGTTTAAAAAATTGTTGAAAATGGGTTTCTTTTGAAAATTTTCAGATAGTAAATTTAAAATGGAGAAGTCTCATTTGCTTTATGCCCTGCATACATTCTAATGAAGTAACTTGTTATTTCTTGGCTTATGGGTGTCATACTTTAAATGATAATGGATAGATATATATTTTACATTCTTGCTTATTTACTGAAGAAATTAGCTGCTTCAATGTAATGAATCCTATAGGGCAAAAAAATTCCCCATCAAAGTGGAAGCACAGACCTCTGCGATCTACCATGGAAGCAAGACTTTTTACATATATCTTGAGACTGCATGCGAGAAAGAAGCATGGTGTAAGGTCCTCCGTCTGGCTTCTTGTGATAAAAAAGAAAAGCTCAAATGGTTTGCCCAGTTGCAAGAAGAGTTTTGTAGTTATTTGACATCATTAAATACTGAATATCATTCTCTTATGAAACCATCGGTAGGATCAGGTGCTGAGGCAATAGAAAGGGCTAGTAAGCCTGATGGTGGTTCCTCAAAGGTTCGTCAATTTTTGAAAAAACTTGCAAAAAAAACTTCCCGAGTTGGTGTGGATAATAAATCAGCTTGGACTTCATTGTCAGGCCGTGAAGAAAGAAAGAACATTGAGAAGCTTCGTGCTTGTCAAGATGCAGTTTTAGCCACTGGTTTGATGAAATCTGCTTCAGCAGCAAACCATCAGAAAAGTCCCACGTTAGATAATGCTGCACCATCATCTGCAACCTTATCTCATTCGGGAAGCCAGAGTCATATCTCTGTCAGTTCTGACACTGATGCTGATGAAAAGTTAGGTATTGATGAAGGAACAATATGTTGGAATTTGTTGGTTTCCCGACTCTTTTTTGATGTCAAAGGAAATGTGCAAATGAAGAAGTCCATCCAAGAAAGGATTCAGGTAACAGATTTTCCCATATGATGATATGAATTATGCATTTGATTGTGTCTGTTTAATTATGTTTAACATTGGGAAATAGAAATTATTTTGCATAACAATCAATTTCTAGTATTATGTCACCTGTATATTAGTTTGTTAAATTGATAAAACTAGCTTAGTCATAACTGGATGAAGGGAATTATATCGTTCTAGCAATCCTTTCCATTGCCAGTTGTTCCAAAAACTCAAGTGAATTGGTACAAGCTAAATTATATTGTTAAGCTTAACACATTAAGAATATTAAAAGGATTTGCCTTTTAAATACATCTAGAGTTAATTTGTTACTTTAGCCAATGGGAAAGTCCTACTCTATCTGACTGGAACTAGATCAACCAGACAAAGTGGCAGCAGTGCTATTTTCGGAGTTATTTTTAACGTGATGACTGGATGAAAAAAGCACCAAAAAGGTTAATTTCTATATTTTAAAGAATGAGAGAGGACATTATTTTAAAATGTTCTTTACAATTTCCCTGCCAACCTTCACCCCATTCTGTTATGAGATAAATGTTGATAAATATATATTTTTACAAGTACACCCTACACAAAACCTCATTTTGTTTTGGTTTCTATAAGATAAGTGTTGTTCTTTTCTATTATTTTTACAGAGGACATTGTCAAATATGAGAACTCCCAGTTATGTAGGTGAAGTAATCTGTACAGACGTCAACATGGGGAATGTTCCACCCTGTATTGTTGGAATGAGGGTTCTTCCAATGGAAATAAGTGAGGTGTGTGCCTTAGAGGTTGACATTGAATATTCTGGAAGTGCATTATTAGAGATTGAAACAAGGCTTGAAGTAGGTGAACTAGAGCTCCAAAGGGAGACAGAGGGCTCAAATCCAGAGTTGAGCAATGTTGCGGCTGTCCCGTCAGATCTTCTTGAAGGATTTGAATATTTGGGGGAGCAATTGAATCTTGCAGAAGGAATGAATGATTTACAAGAGCCAAAAGGAGATGGTGAGTGGAACACTGGTTAGTAAATTTGTCCTGACAAATACAACTATCTATTCCTTTTCTCTATATAATGGTTTGTTGACATTATACTAGATTTTTTCCCTATAAAAATGGAATTAATGAGGACCATAGCAGTAGTTTCTGTTCAAGGTACAAAATCATTTACTGGCCTCCATCTAACATCTTAAGCTTTTAAAATATTTGATCTTTGACATGGTATTGAATCCTTTATAATCAAATGATCAGGAGTTCAATCCTTGTCTTTCCCATTCATTATATTAAATTTTATTTCAAGACAAGATAAAGTGAGCTTGTGCATTGTCCACACCTCAAGTCCAAAATCCAAATGACTCTTGTCCAGGTGGCATATTTGAATACTAAAACCATTCATGGATCCCCCTCTTAACAACTTAGCTTTTAGAAGACTTGGTCTTTGAAAATTCTGGACATATCCTATAATGAAACTTCTTTTTGCTGTTCTTGGACTACAGTTTCTACATCATGTTTTCATCACTAAAGGAGGATGTCCACTTGATCTTGTTTGGTTGCTTCATAGGATGTCCAATTTGTTAGTCACCTAACGTCACACACCACTTGCTACGATAGTCCATGCATTCATATTTTACTTTAATTTTTAGACTTGATAAACTAGGTTTATGTTAGGTACTTTGCACCTTCCAAATTCCTATAGTATCCCTACCAAGGACCTATGGTGTCTTCTTACAAGATTATATCTTTTTTGTATATTTATAGCATTGGTAATGAAACTGTGTGGTTTTTAATAGTTTTTATTTTCTTGTCTTCCTAGAGGATACCTTATCAGCTTTTTCTAGTCCTGCTTTTCTCCTAGAGATAATGAATTTCCAAAAAAAATTTGTGTGCGTGGGTTGGGGGATGTATAAGTGGTTCTTGTATCTAGATAGTGTTATATAAAGCATTCATATTGACAATTTCAGTCTGCCTTTTGCAGATGTGTCTAAGAGCTTTAAGCACAGTACATCTTCCTCAACTCATGGATCAAGATGGAAGTCTATGTTAAATTCTGTTGCCAAGCAGGTTTCACAGGTAGCATCTTGTTATTATTCCCTCTTTTTCCTTTTCCATTGGTTCCTTTTCTCCCACTGCAAATTTTCAGCTGTTCTTTTATTATTGGAAGTCTGCTATATAACTATGTAGTGTGGTTGTGCTTGTATGAAGTGTGTTTCTCTGGGTTATGTTGTCTCTTTCCAGGGTTAAAGAAATATATACTTGCTTTGCCTTCGTCATTTGATGATAGGTACCTAAATTCTTGTTTAATTTCTGTTATCATGTATATATTTTTGTTCACAATTTTGTTGTTTGGTTCTATTCTGTTGGTGGGCAATAACTTCATTTTTAGGTAACTCACAGTAACCTCCTGCTGAGGTTTTCCAAACCCATGCACAGATCCCCTTTCATGTTATATATTACACTTGTCTTCCCTATTATAATGCTTTGTCAGACAAATAACTCCTGTTTGTAAATTTTTTCAAGAAACATAATATCCCGTGAAAATTTCTTTTCCAATGAAAAATTAATCTCAAAGGAGATCTTTGTATGATATGAAGCTAGATGTGATGTCTGCATATGCTTTATCAAACCCTGTAGGAGGTCATTATACTTTGCTCTACTTTTTTACCATGGCTTATTCACAATAGCATATCTCTGCAAATTATCACTGTAGAAATTCAGACTGCATGGGTTCTTATGGTAGGACTCAGTGTTTGGCACGCATAGAAAATTTATTATATGGTGAAATTTTATGGGGATTAGCATGTTGGCATTAGTTCATACTTCATCCTGTAAGGTGGTGTTATGAAAATCAAGTGAGTATCTAAACTGGAAGAAAGGGAGGTCAATAATCAATATTCAGTTGGGTTTAACTGAAGTCAATGTTATATATTTAAATACAATAATTTATATATTTAATTCAACTCTACCAAAAGCTTCAGCTTTTAGGAGAAGATACATAAATGATTTTTATATTACAACTCTAACATGCCCCTTCACACAAGACCTTGTGATGTGACCTTGAAGGACGATGCACAGGCTCACCTAGCTTGTGATAAAATCCAACTTTTTATTAAAAGAAAGATTGTGCTAAAATCATTGTGCCAACAAGGATTGAACTCTAGACCACTCTCCCAAAAATGTAAGCCTTTAGGTAAAGCATGAGGTTTTTTTTTCCATCTCTAACAATAAGCTATTAGAAGGAGCATAATGTGAATCTTGTCTTTGAGCATTTTCATGTCAATAGATGCACCTGAAGACACATTTAAGTATTTAATAATGCATAGATTTTATACTATTTTATATTTGATAATGCTTAGATATTATGCTATTTTATCTATCTATACAGTTATAAATAGCTTAAGCTGTGCTATTCTCAAATTAATGGATTATTTATTATCAAAAGGTTCCTCTCTCTTTGGCAATAAGGGTAGCATCCCTCAAAGGGACATTGCGTTTGCAGATAAAGCCACCTCCCTCTGATCAATTGTGGTTTGGTTTCACATTTATGCCTGATATAGACTTCAGCTTGGAATCATTTGTTGGAGAACACAAGATAACTAATTCACACATAGCTTTGTTCCTGGTCAATCGGCTCAAGGTATGGTAGTTTTCTTCTCATTTGGTTATGAAATGATGTTGGTGAACATTTACTATTTCCCTGCAGATGTTGTTTGAGGTTTTCAAGCTTTATGCTGTTCATTTCCATGTCCTCCCTTACAAGTGCCTTTTTTTTTTATTGATTTGTTAATATTTGTTTCTTGATACACCTTGTTCTCTCTATCTGTTTTTTAGCAAATAACACTGTCCATAAGTTTTAGTGAATAAATGATTTTGTGTAACCTACGCTAATTTCAGATCAGTTAAATCCATATCTAAGTGGACGCCTACACCTATGGGCCAATGCCTCAAATATCACAAATAGTGTGATTTCTCTTCCTATTTTTTGGAGTTTGCTTATAGGGGCACATGGTGCTCATCCTCTCTGTCGTGTATCTATTGTAATATAATACTCTACTGAGACCCTCTTTTGTATATTTTGAGAAAGGATTAGAGCATCTTTCACTTGTAAACTTAATTTAATTTCTCTCCTGCAGGCAGCAATCCGGGAAACTTTAGTGCTCCCAAATTGTGAAAGCATATGCATTCCATGGATGCTAGCTGAAAAGGACGATTGGGTTCCTAGGAATGTTGCTCCATTCATATGGATCCACCAAGAATCAGGGGACGAGACTTCAACCTCAACTGATACCAACAATCAACCTTCTGGTGGATTGAAAGCTAGTGCAAGGACCTTAAGTGATGGTCCAGAACTCAAACAACATAAACCACCAAAGAGTACCAAATCTAGTCAGGAACCAGCTAGGAAATCAGATTCTCTGGCACTTACACCAAGTTCCTCTAGTTCAATAACATTAAGGAGCAGCAAAAGTCTGGAAGAACTAACAACACCTTTGTTAGAGAATGACAAACCACAAGAAACTAGAGATTTGCAAGAACTTAGAACTACTTCATTACAGAATGACAATACACATGAAGCTAGTGAAGAGAAGATGGGGGATATTTCTGTGAGTGAATCACCTCCCAGAAACGTGGTGATGGATAAACAATATAGTTCAATTGAACAGGATGATTCAAGGCCAAGGAAAATTGGGAGAAGGGAAAAAATGCTTGATTTGAAAAAGAAGATGAGTGAGAAATTTGAAGAAAAGAAGCGTCACATTGAAGAAAAGAGTAGGCACATTGTTGAGAAGATGAGAGGACCATGAGAAATATAAACAAAGTAAATGTCAGAATGCTTCTGTATTTGTTACTGATTTTTTACCATGTCAGAGATTAGTACCATTTATAAATAAAGGTGTGGGGGTATTAGGTATTGTTTCATTGATGAGTTGTATAGCTTTTAGGGGCTTAGATCAAATGAAGCTAGATATATACATCACAGAAAACACTTTTATTGCATTTCACGGGAGTAACAGAACACTGACGTAATCCACTTGTAAATTTGCAATGGCCACAGGGTATGATAGAGGACTCGTTTAATTGTTGAATACCAAATAATCTTGTGACACAAATGATATACAGATTTATAGTTGCTCTCATTTGAGGAATATTTCATTTCATTATTTTGCATACTTGAATTTCTATCAATGCCTTTGTTGACCAACCAACTGCAAACAACTTGGAACTATCAAGTGGATTGTAGAAATAGTTTGAAGAGTTTCTTCTGCATCTACTGTGTCTTTTTATTTGCTCTTTATAGTTGCTATTAGTGTAAGCAGGCAAGCATTGCAAGTCTTGCATCCTAACCGACATCTCAAATGTTTTATTGATAATATCTTTTTTAAGAAAAGAAAATAGAAATACTTAGATGAACGAGGCAAATCATAATGAACCCTGATATCATGAGCTGTGCTTGACCAATACTTGAATTTGATAACTACAATAATGTAACTGACAATAATCAAAGTTAGCTGGTGAGTGGTGACCAACAAAAATTTTATGCAAGGATGGATAATGGTTGTGATTTTAATCAAGTTGGTTATCTACCCCCTAGCTTCTCATTGTATCTTGTAAGAATGATGAATAAATCTGTTGCAGTAACTGAATGTAGTCACTAAGAATGTCTGGCAGAAAGGACAATAAAGACGTGATGTTTTCAATTTACATCTTTTATAATCAGTGAAGAGGTTGATTTACATGTAAAGTAACATGTATCAAATTCATGGGTGAGCACTTTGCCTGATCAAGTGTGAAAATAACGGCTTTGTTGGAGAATCGGGACAGAAAAGGTGAAACAGAAGGAAATCACAACTTCACCTGAACTCCTTACTTTGACAAGAACCAGATTCAAAATGCAACCGCATGCTGATCTTGCATTATAAAATCCCTGTCATTAGTCGTGGACTTGAAGTCCATAGCGTGTTCTTCTAATGCTGGATCTTGGAAGTACTATTGACACAACCAGCTGCAACAATTCTATGGATAACCTTAGGTCTTCACGGTTCCCTAGTCTGTTTTTTTACAGTTAATCATTTGCTGATATTTTTTCTTCTGCATATCTACCTTCTTGAAGAGTTAAATTTAGATCTTCTATTACCCTATAGATAATGACTAAGCAACCTGTGATTGATCTCCTGCAGCAAATGTATGATAGCTATCACTGACCTCAACTTGGCTCCAGCCACATTCTTTAACCAATCCTTTACCATCTATCAAATTTCTCATCATATGTGCCTCCTTCCACTTGCCCAAAGAGGTATACAAGTTAGCCATTAATACATAACTTCCAGAGCTTCCAGAACTACTGTCTAATAACCTCACAGTTGCAAGCTCCCCCAGCTCAACATTACCATGAATCCTACAAGCACTAAGCAATGGACCCCAGGCTTGAGCTTGGACTTTCGGTGGCATTCCCTGAATTGCATCTAAAGCTAAGTCAAGCTGGCCGACTCGACCGAGAAGATCTATCAAACAGGTACAATGTTCTACTGTAGGAGCTATGCCAAAATCCTTTTGCATACTTTTGAAGTACTTCAGTCCATCTTCTACCAATCCGGAATGGTTACAGGCCAGCAAAACACTAATGTAAACAATGGCATCTGGCATAATCCCTTCTGCAGTTGTCATTTTGTGAAAGAGGCTGATAGCCTCATTCCCCATCCCATGGATTGCATAACTATTTATCATGGAAGTCCAAACAGTTAAATCTTTATCTGTCACCCTTTCAAATACTTCTCTTGCTTTCTTGATGCTCCCACATTTGGAGTACATGTGAATGAGAGATGTTTGGACTTGTTGGTCCAATTCCAACCCGTTTAGGAAAATGTACTCTTCAATCTCTTGCCCCACGCTGAGTGATCCCAAATCAGCACAAGCTGATAAAACAGTTGCAAGGGTTGCTCCATTTGGTCCAATATCTGTCCTTACCATCCTTCTAAACAGATCCAGTGCTTCCACAGGACGACCTGAATGGGCATATCCTGCAATCATTGATGTCCATGATAACATGCTCTTTTCAATGATCAGATCAAATATCCTTCTAGCAGATGTAAGGTTACCACATTTTGCATACATTGTAATAAGCAAATTTTCAATGGAATCCTCTTCATCACACCCACATTTCAGTACAAAAGAGTGAACAGATGCAGCTAACATAAGCTCCCCTACTTGCGAGCAACCAGAAATAAGATTTAGAAACACAATAAAGTCTATGCCAACACTTTGATGTTGCATTTGATTAAATAAATCAAATGCTTCCACAGCGTACCCAATTTTAACATAACCCCCTATCATAGTTGTCCAAGAAATGATTGACTTCTCATCCATCAAGTCAAAAACTTTCCTTGCTTCACCCATTAGGCAAAACTGCGCATACATACCCATTAGTGAGTTGGCCAGATAGACCTCCAAATACACAATCCCAAGTTTGATCAAGCAACAGTGTATCGACCTCCCCTGCAAATGAAACTTGAAAGAATCCAAGCTGGAATAGCCTGACAGAATTGAAACAAATGTGGAAGAATTTGGCTCAAAACCAAGAACCCACATTTCTCTCAAGAGGCTCAATGCCTGGTCCATCGAAGACCCGCGAGAGTAAGCCAAAACCATGGCATTCCACGAGACGACACTTCTTTGCGGCATTTCATCGAACACCTGGCGTGCAGAGGCAACACGGGAGCATTTTGAGTACATGTCAACAAGAGCAGTTTGAACAAAGGTGTCTGCTTGGAACCCAAGTTTGAGGACATGCCCGTGAAGCATTGTCCCATGTTGAATGGAGGAGAGGTTAGCACAGGCCTTGAGGAGGAAAGGGTAGGTGAGGTTGTTGCCATGGACACCAGAGTGTGCCATGGAAGAGTATATATTTAAAGTTTGTGTGAATAACCCATTATTGGTAGAGTCTCGAATCATCAAGTTCCATAAGTAGAGTGGCCTTCGGAAGTTGGCAAGGGATGAAGGACGCAATGACATTTACTTCTTCTCAGTTTGTAGCCATCCTTGTTTCTGCTGTTTGGTGCTGCCAGGGAAGCTGGCATGAACACTACCGATGCTCCAACTATAGTTTTGTTGTTTACTATGTTGTCAAACTCAACCTTACTTCAGTGCAAGTCATAGTGCTATATCATGTTCTGAGTTGCTTTGGGTAATTTTTCTTGCATTTGTCAGTTAATTGTTTGTGCCTATGATTTGTCCTTTGGTAAGGATAAATAGGAAAATAATCTATGGACACTTGATCACACCTAGAATGAGAAAGAGCGAGAAAAGAGAGAAATAAAAATATAATAAGTGATATGATGGGTTAAGAAGAGACACATATTAAGTGTTGATAGAGAGTGTATGAAATGTAAAGGTATATTTATTAAAAGAAGAGCTATAACTAATAAAAAATAATGGTAGGTATAACTTTTGAGAAAAATATATATACATTGACAATATAAAATTTATATTTTCATTTAATCACAAATCATCAAGTATGGTAAGTTTATTACTTTAATAATAATTACCTTAAAAATCACACTAAAACTGATTTTTAGTTTACATTGACAATACATATTCATTAAATTCATAACTTTTAAGGTAGTTATTATAAAAGTTAACAAATTTATTATATATGACAATTGTGGTTGAACAACAATTTACACTGTCACTACATAGTGTTGAAATATCCAAGCTAGTAATTCTTGAAAAAACAATAAAGTGTTGAAAAAAAATAAAGTAAATTTAAACAAATTCACAACTTATTTCCATCGTTATTTTATTAAATAATGTCTTTCATATTGATACATTGTTATGTGTAAAGATTTATATATTATCAATCAATTAGAAATTATTTTAGATATAATTTTTAAAATAATTAATAGAAAGGTTAACAAATTTCAATTATATCACAATATATGATTGCCAATGTATTATTAAGTAATTATTTTTGGTGTAAGCATGTGTCTTTTTTGGTATACAATAGTTGCAGTGAAATTAAAACTTATGATCTCATGCATACTACCTAACCTCCCACTACTAAGTTGACCCTCAGTGTCTAATGCTACAGAAAATGGAGTTTGAAGAAAGCACAGAGAAGTAAATAACAATGTTAAGAACTTTGGTTAGCGAAGATATTTTATTTTTATTTCTAGTTTTTATACATAATTATAAAAATATTATCATTTTTTCTTATTTTAAAAAGTTTATGTGAAGAAGGTGAAAATAACCTTTTTTTATTTGTACCATTTCCTATGCAAATATTTTAAAAAAGGAAATAAAGTGATAAAAAGTGACATTTTATAATTATTTTTAAAATCAAAAACTAAAACAGAACATGTTTTTTCAAGTGAAATAGGTATTAAAAATCAAGCAATCATCATTAACAAGCTGCATGTAATTTTTTAAAAAAATCTAATAAATGAAAAAAAAATTGTAAAGATTTAAAACCTCTTATATTTGTAAGAAACGATAATGTTACATTTTGAGAGAGAAAGACATAATTATAATAAAACCTGTCATTATTTGTGTACAAGAAAAATGTTAGCAACACACTTTTAATACTCTATCATTAGTCGTCAAAATTTATTAGAAATCACAAACTTTTGTAGGTTCTATTTCTTATTTAATGAGTCTCTTACCTAATTTTGTAGTTTTCAATCAATTTTAACCAAAAGTAGAATGTATATTAGAAAGAGTGTATTGCTAACACTCCTCTTGTGTATAATCCACTAATTTATATTTTATTTCTCTTTTATAAAAAGGGTTTAAGACCCCCATAGTTAAACAACAAAAAAAGAAAAACTGTGCATGATCTAATCGATTGAAAATGTTTCATTGTATAATAAAATAAGCTTAAAAATTAAAATCTATTAAAAATGAATAGTGGGATTTGCAACTGTACGGCATACAGTTCTTCCTTTAACGAGAACCCAAATCTCATAACATCACATTGTCATATTCTTTACTTGTATGGGGGGATCTAAATCCCTTTTGTGAACCTATCCATTTAAAATATTCGCCACTTGATGACTTTCACAAACAATGAAACAATATGTTCAGGAAAAGGTGTTGCAGTTCAACACCTTGCATTGTTTGATTTAGAGCATAATCTTCAGAAAAACAAGCACTATATTTTGAATAATAATATAGAAAATATTCTATGCACTTACTTTCAGTATCATGCTTGTTATCAGATTAACAGGCGATAAAGGGGTATGAAATGCATATTATATTGAAATCAAGTGGATCTCAATAACAATGTATAATTTAAAACGGAAACCTTGGAAGAAATACAACTTAGACATGTCTTTCTATATTTCCTATTGATAAATGAATTTCTTATTGATTTCCTTTTCCTTCTATGAAACATCCAATGATATTCTTTTTCCTGTCTTCTGTGTTTACCTCCTTTCTGCCTCAAGAAATTAACAACTTAGTTAGGAGTCAGGACATACATCTTACAAGCATGTGAATCTAATTCAGCAGATATTTCTCCGGAAACCGATGATTGTGTTGAATGCTGCAAAATTCAAAATAAATAGTCATAACCATAACTCATAAACATTTTTAGATGATTTGCATTCAGTGCATTGTAAGGAACAAAATAAGTCAAATTATGTAACTCACAGCCCATAAATCTCTTGCATCAACTGAAGTTCCGGGTTTTAGGCCTATGTCAGACCAGGATGCAGTAACTGTTGCTTTGGATGAACTTCTATTCCATAAAATCACTGTTACCTTGTTATTACTGAGAGGACCTGTCCAAACCTGCAACACTAGCTTTCTTTTAAGAAGTTCTATTGAGTAATTTGACATTACAAGACACAAGTGGTTTTGCCTTCAACGACACATTTGTTAGTATCTACTTTATATTTAGAGTTTAATTTCTATATATTGTCAATCAATCCAAAATCATCGTTGATATGACTTTTAAGATAATAAGTATAAAAGTGAACAAATTTAACAGACATGATGGTTTGTAAGTGAATGACAATGTAAATACCCTTTATACTGTCAATGCATAGATTTTTTACTCTTATTTTTAGATGATAAGGCAACAGCTCTTGAAAACTAAGCAGGTGCCAGCATCAAAGTATTGTAGTTACAAGAAAACATGGAATAGCATTATAAAGGAAGATACTGACAACCTTTTACTTAAAAAGAAATACACATGCAGAAAACACGTGCGCGCGCGCACACGCAAAGGGAAAGGAAGTTACCTCTAAATCATTATTACTTTTCACCTTCTTTCCTTGAACTCCAAGCTTGTCTGCAATACCATACGGTTATTAGTTTTAAAAGCATTCTGTGTTTAAGAAAAGATAAGAAGGTTAGTTTAGTCTGTCCCTGCCTTGGTTTACTGCAATAACTTCTTTGTTGCCAAGCAATTCTTTTGTGGTGGCATCCAGTGCTCTAATGTCACAACCAATCAATAAAGGAGCCTATATATACAAAAGAAATGTAAATACATTTTTCCTCGGGGGGTTTATTATATTCAAATGCCTAAGCAGCATGTGTTAAATTTTTTGTTGCATTCTACCTTAGCTAATGCCCATATGCTGAAATGAGCACGATATTCTTCTGTTGTCATGCCTCCATTTCCAACTTCTAGCATGTCAGGATCTATGTACCAAAAAATGAGAATGTGAACTTTAGTTTCTTCAATATGATACATTAAATAGGAATTATACATAGACAAAATTATTTATGTACTTATTTTGGTTAAAGAACTGGTTTGCATTTAAGAACTAAGCAATCTGAGAATTGATAATTATGTCCAGGAGAACTAGTGAATGGTGAGAATGATTACCATTCCATCCTCCAGGTCCAGCATAAGAAGCCCATTTGTCATTTTGATCTGCACGAGATATCATACTGTGGAGAAAATATCATAAGTTTTCCGTATTGAAAATGAATAAATGAGACAGAATAATTCAAGAAAATGAATTCCTTAAAATGATGCTCTAAGCTATTTATAACTTAATTATCATGTTGGTTCAAATAAGCCTCTCCAAAAAATGTCTTTGTCAAATGTTCAAATAAAAGCATGAATATGATGCAAACATGGGCCAGGTTTCAAATTGAGTACAAGATAATGAAATTCCTCAAATTAGATTCATGTTATATTTACATTGAAGACAAATAAATTTATATCATATCATGCATGCTTACCTGTCCCACTTATCCTCAATGTCTCCTGTTGTTCTCCAGCTATTTCCCACACTTTTGGCCCAAGTTGCTGGGTCTTCTGATCCCCTGTGCTTGAGAAAGCAATTAATAGTTAAAAAAAATAGTGCATTTTCTGCCTTGGAGGAATAGAGTAGATGAAATGCTAATTAATTCGAATTTATTCTAGCAATATAAATTCCTCAAAAAAATAATTAAATTTATCCACATAATGTATGTGAATTGTGAAACATGATCACCAATTTGGCTCACCATTCGCACAAAGAGAAGAAAATTGGCCTTCCAGTTTTTGACAAAGCTTCACTCATTGGTGGGTACCTGTGTTACAAAATGTATTAATTCCTGGACTTTAGAAGTATGTAATTTGTTTGTGTGCATCTGAAGGCCACAAATACCTTTCTTTGGGGCTTATATTACTATTCTCACAGTTATCATACTTCAAGTAGTCAATCCCCTAAAGTAACATTGAAAGTAGATCTTAATAAAATTACATAGGATAATAGAGTTTATAAATGCAAAATGACTTTGAAATGAAGGTATGTTACCCAGGAAGCAAATGTTTTTGCATCTTGTTCTTCATGTCCAAGTGATCCAGGCATGGTTTTACTGCATGTTTGTTTTCTGCAGAGAAATTGTCACAGATAAAAAAATATAAATGATTGAATAATCATAGATACAAAAATCAAAGTTTAAGTTTAATATGTGATATACCCAGCATCAGAATAGATCCCCAACTTTAAACCTTCGTTATGAACATAATCAGCTAGAGCCTTCATTCCTGAAGGAAATGTTGAGGCTTTGGGAACCAAATTGCCCTGCCACCATTTTACATTAGTCAAATTAAATATCACAGAAAGAGGATATTATATTGTGATATGCAATTCTATAGTGATACACTAAGTAACACATACGTTAAATTCATTATAAACCAACTATAGTCAATAATTTCGGGTGAGTCATGCTAAAATCCACCTATATTCAAACTCAAATCTTGCAATTAACATGAGCAAACGATTAATTAGGCAAATTAACCATATTAGATAGTTCAATTTTTTAATTGAATTCATTAATATAAAATAATATCATTACCTGCGAGTCTCGGTTAAGTTCGCCCCAACAATCATCTAAAAATTTATAGAAAAATAATACATTATTATTTCATTATGAATAAATATGCATAATTTTTTTTACTATTAATGACAATACAAAATGCCGTACCTATATTAATATATTCGTAACCTAGAGCAGCAAGGCCTGTTGACACCATAGCATCGGCTGCAATAACGAAGAGATATAATACAGCATACATTAATAAGAATATGTCTAGCATTCTAAATAAAATTTTAGCAAATTCATGTACTAATAGTTAAGTTACCTGTTTCTCGAATTAAGTCTTCGTTAATATGGCAAGCAAAATGGTTCCAGCTATTCCATCTGAATTTTATCATTAGTAATTGGTCACTATATATTTACTTTCATATATTTGCAAGAAACTCATCACTAATGAAATCATGTAATTTTTTTTTTTAAAAGAAATGGATGTCACTTCATAAATGTTATTTTTGTGATGACAAAAATAGCCTTACAAGTCAAAACATTAATTCAATATTACGGGCTTCTAAAGTCAAACTTTTATGTTAAAACTCGAACATATTTCTATATATTAATTTCAAAACTTTTTACATTAAAGACTAATTATTAAAGAGAAAATAAGTTATGCACTGACAGTATAAAGTGGTTTTACACTATCATCCAATCACAAATTATCTATATGGTAAGTTTTTTGACTTTTACAATAACTATCTTAAAAATCGTATCAACAGTAATTTTTAATTGATTGACAATGTAAAAATTTTCATAGTGACAATATACAGTCATTAAACTCATTATTGAAAGCTAAATAATTTGATATATCAAATTATTTTTTGCTAATAAAAGTCAACAAGGGATATTTTATATATCAATTTTTTTTGGCTAATAAAAGCCAACAATGGATATTTGATATATCAATTTTTTTTTGCACCAAAAAAAAATTGATATATCAAATATCCATTGTTGGCTTTTATTAGCCAAATGTAAGCACACTCAGCACAACCGTTCAAGGACTGCTGCAATGGTGAATTTCCATGTTCAATTCTCGTTTCCTGTTGGCTTTAGCCAAATACAGGCTTTGTTTTATATAATATAATGAAAATAAATAAAAAAATAATTTATCCCTCTATTACTTCTTATTTTGGATAAGAGGGCTGTATACAACAAGACAACAGATGTTTCTAGAGATGAAATAAAAAATAAATCACATAATAGTGACAAAAAAAATGAATAAAAAAAAGACGTAACTATTCAAATTATTACATTCACTTGTGGCTAAAACTTTATATTTTTACTAATTTATCAAATAAACATTATAAATTGTGATAAAAAGTTGGCCTAAAAATTGAAGATAAGATCGTTTAGAAAAAGTATTCAATAATAACAAAAAAGTCATTAACTTTTGATTGGCCTACACTAACCATAAGAAGTGGTTGGAGGGTCAATTGACAATTCAATTATGAGTTGAAAGCTCAATCACGATCCATTAATATATGGATGTTGCTACTACTGTAAGTAGAAAAGATAGTGGATTAAGATTCACATCATGAAATAATGCTTGGATGGGCACTTGAATGCTTGTGAGATCTATTTCGATAACATCATATCACTCCTAATTTATTTATGTTGATGGTTATACGATATAGATTCTTGATTGGTAAATGCCATAAATAAAGACGGAACAAGAACCAACCCAGGTTTGATTTTAATTATTCCCTATAAGTGGCTTAGGTAAAACTATCAAATACTATAACAACTCCTCTTGAGCCTTAATATTTTGTGCAATTGATGCAATAAAGTCACCAAATGTCCTTTTCATTTTGCCAAATGCCAACAAGTCCGTGAAGCTGAACAATTACGAAAAATCCTATAAACCCCAGACAAGAATCATAATTGCAAATTAGGTTTAATTATGTTTTTAATTCCCTAAATTTGAAAAATGTATTTTTTTAGTCCCCAAAATTAAAAATTAATTTTTTTAGTCCCCTAAATTTTGAAAAATATTGTTTTAGTCCTTTAATACCACCTACGGTATCATTTATAGGGTAAATTGAATCAGCTGTATAGCATCAGTTGAGTTCAGTGTGATGTTTTTACTGATAGAAATATTACTGGGTGGGTTTTATGTGACAGATTCACTAACTGTGATTGGACAAAAGGACCAAAATAAAAATTTTTAAAATTTGAGGGACTAACAAAATTAATTTTTAATTTGGGGGATTAAAAAAATACATTTCTTAAATTTGGAGGACTAAAAACATGATTAAGCCTTGCAAATTAATCAATTACAAGACAGATAATGCCACCACCATGGACCTGCCATGGGAGCACTCACATCATCTTGTGCCACTCATGATTAAGCAAGGTGGTTGTAGATGTAGTGGGAGGACTTGACGGTGCCACCATAAATTATTTATAGATATGTATGTATGAAGAATCAGATCAGGATAAGACATAATATTATTGTTTATTATTTCATAATAAATTGTTTTAAATATGTGTTTCAAATTTCGTATATCATAGAAGAATTTATCCCATTTCAGAAACCCATTTGATTCCACTAATGCCTTTCCAATTTTCCTATCATCCCCAAAATGTTCAAACTGATCATGGAGCAATTTCAATTGAAGGTAAGTATTCTCTTCAATTAGTGCATCCAGGAATTAGGATGGATATATACATATAAGATGAGAAGTAATACCAATAATTAACCACAAATAATTTTGAGACCATGTGCATTTAGACTTTCACACTCATGTCAAACAGTGTTTCAATTATTTGAGCATGTTAATTAAATATTGCAAAAGCTAGCTAGGGGGACAGGGGTCACAAGGAAGATAGAAAACAGGGAAGTTGGGTGGGAAAAGTAAAGAAAAAAGGGGCTTACCCCATGGGGGGTGTCTGGCCAAGTCCATTACCAAGCAGGTTTCTCCTATGTAGCTCTCTAGACATGAACCCTCCTCTTGTTCTATTCAACAGTAAACGAGCAGATGCAGAACTTGCATTATTCAACATCACAAGGAGGCACAAGGCAAGCCCTGCCATCATGGACAACCTGCAGCTCCAACTCGAGGATGAATATTGTAGTGCCATGTGGTATGCCATATACTATTTAAACATATAAATGTGTATATATCTTTATATGGAGGGGGGGTATGGAAGCTGCAAAAAGCTATTGAACTTTTGGGTAGGGCAGGGCACCAAGGTGAAGAAGAACAATAAAGAAGTAGAGAGGGAGGAAAAGAAGAAGGAAATGAAGCCTGGCGGTGGCTTACAGCTCACTGTTATTGAAACTGTAATGACGTAAGCCAAAGAGGTAGCAGCTATCTACGTGCACTACCAAGGGTATCGTGCAATTTATTAAGCACTCTTGGAAGAGTAACTTGCAATTTATAGAGCAATAAGTAGTGGAAGTAAGGTAATTGGTCCAATGGACCAGCTTGTCTACCTTTTTTTTTCCCGTGGTTTCCCACGTGTATTATTTTTTTTTGATACTTTCCCACGTGATAATACTATTTGAGATATTGTCAAATACTAAATAAAAACATCTTTCTCAATGGAGATTCGAATCTTAATTTATCATGTTACGAAAAACAAACCCATTCCGTTAGACCCAACCCCTTTTACTGGATCAGCTTGTCTCCTGCACACGCGTAATAATGTCTATTACTCAACCTTGAATGCGTTCGAATCCTCTCCCACATGTTTTCGTCCAATTAATATCCTGCAAAGATCATAGTCATTAATTTTATTATTGTATAACAGTCGTGGAGGAGAGAGAATATAATGCATCGTCAGGATTTCGACTGTAGAGATATCTTGCCGGAGCAGCAGGAGAAGATCTGAATGCATTCTATTTACATTACTTTATGATGTGGATTCTCTCTTGTGCATGATAATCTCGTCGAAGAAAATATAAATAGTTTTTCTACAATTAATTGTGATGTTAAAAATTGTATTTAGTTTTTCGTTTTCATAAGGCTTATTGTACATTTACCAGAAAGTAATTAGTTATTATTTTTGGCATGTATGTTTAGAAATTTGTACTAACAAAAAATCAAACATATCTCTTTGTACTTTTCAATGAGATCAAATTAATTATAATAAACTTTTCAGCAAGTATCTATAAAAGAAAAAAATAAATTAAATTAATTTTTTCGCAAAAATTAAAATTACCTTATATTTCTCAACTTTTTAAAAAGTTTACCCTAGTTAACATATCTATAAATACTTATAAACTTAACACAACTTGATATTCTTATCTAAAAATAAATGAGTTAAACTATTCGTGAATTATCTAAGCTTATCTAGTTAAATGATTGATCTAGTTAGTTTGTTTTAATAAATAAACAAGTTTAAACTAAATTTTAAGCTCACTTATATAAATGAGTTAAATATAAGTTTTACAAGGCTTAAGTTATGAATAACTTGTATGTGAATATATATATATATATATATATATATAAAAGAGATTCCTTAATAAATTATAATTTTAAAAATTAGCATTACATTATTTTTATATTAAAATATTTTTTTATTTTCTTTCTTTTCTTTCTTCTATCTTATCTTCTAACATAAAACTGTCTAATAAATACTTAATTAATAAAAGGGTTGTCTACTGTGTGGCAATGGACACATAATAGAAAATCCTATTAATAACCTTTAAAAACAGTTCAAGAATTTATTTGATAAATAAATAAAAAAGTATAAATGAGCTAAAGCTTAAAAAGTCAAATGCAAGTTTTTAAATTTTACTCTTTTAAATAAATGTACTTGAGCACTTTTCTTTTTTTATTTTGTTAATGTCAAACTAAATTTTAAGTGTTCAAATTGATTGGACTCAATTACATATGTATTCTTATCTTTAAAAATTCTCAACACTAGAATTTTATAATTAAAGAAAATTCCTGTAAGTTAAAAATTAATCTAAAGTGAGCTTATATCCTAATATTAAGAATTCAAATCGTAATTTATTTCCTTCTATATATTAAACAATATTGTAAAATAATTCACAAAACTCTTATACTTTTATATTGGGGGATAACCGAGTCAAACTCAGTCAATGGTTAGATATTTTATTTTTTATAATATAGTTGTGCTAACATTTTATCTTCTCACATATATTTTTTTATAGGAAATAATATTTCACAAGATATCATTAACCATTAAATATTAAAGTCTCTTTCAACAACAAAAATAACTAAATTATGATTCCTTATTTTTGTAAAAAAAAAAAAGAAACTTTTTCACTAAACACAATTCTCGTTAATAATTGTATTAAAAAAGTTTGATTTAATATATGCTTACAATTTTTTATTGATCAAATATTTATTAATAGTAATATAACTTATTTTAAACATCAATTTGTTTTAAAGTTGGATACAAATAATTTTGGTAGAATTAATTTTAAATCATTGAACGCAATCAATCTTAATTACACATTTTATATTAAAACATATCAGCAATGAAAAAATTGACTCTATGTATAAAACAACAAGCCCTTAATCGTATTACAACCTATTAATGTTAATTTTTTAATTACTATTTAAAATATATTTAGAATTTAATGATTATGCACTATCAGTATAAAGCAGCTTTACACTGTCAACTAATTAGAAATTACTGTTGATATGACTTTTAAGGTAATTATTATAAAAATTAACAAACTTACCATATATAATAAATTGTGATTCGACAACAGTGTAAAACTGCTTTACATATCCCATTTTCTCATATATTTATCCATCTATCTTTACAAAACTCTGCCTTTTAATTTGAATGTCAATTTGCTGCTACAAATTTATGCATCGTAATCACTGATCAGTCACGTACCCTGTCTCTCTCACACGTGCTTGTGTAATAAAAGTTGTTAGATATTTGCAAGCGCGGTATGATATACTTGTCGGGTTGGAACGTGGAATGTCTTTATTTTTCTTCAAATCATAAACCAATATTTATTTAAATAAAAAAAATTAGTACACTTACGATTGAGTAATAAAAAATTATCCCAAATACATTGACATAAATACATTTAAAAATAAAACGAAATAATTTCCCCTAAGACTATCCTATAATTTATAATTTTTATTCATAATTCGTATTTTTATTATGATAATATGTCTTTCACCATAAAGAACATGATTGATATACATTTTACAATAGAGAGAGAGTTTAATTTCCATATCCTATATAATGATTTTTGCTTTATCAGTCAACTAAAAATTAACTTAGGTTTTAAAATAAGTATTATAAAGTTAATACTTTTATTATATATGATAATTTGTGATTAAATAATATTATAAATTTTTTTACATTATTAATATATTTTAATTATATACGTACGTACATACATACATATAAGACCTTTATATTGTCTGCTTAGTTTATAAAATTTAATTAAAATATATTGATAATGTAAAAAAAAATTATATTATTATTTAATTTTAAATTGTTATGTGATTGAAAATAATTAATTTTTATACTAATTATTTTTAAAATTGTATTTAAATGATTTCTAATGAATTCATTGTATAAAAACTTTTATATTGAGAATCTATCAAAACTAAAACCTTAGTATATGTAATTTTATTGGCCTAGGGTTGCTTCAGTTTAACCAATGGTTTCGAGTTTGAATCCTAAGTATACAGTTACGTTAAATATTTGGAAGGAGAACTTTGCCACCCATAGTAGTCCTACCTAACTCGAACAAGATTATCTATCGTAGAAAACATCTATGGATGGCACCAAAATATGTAACCTTGCTGCAAGGACAGATCCAAAACTCTATTAAAGTGGGTGGGGAGGGGGGGATTTTTTTCCTTTCTTTACAATTATTTAAATATCTAACTTCTAACAAACAATTATTTAATAAATAATCATTCTCATAAAAATATTTACTAGTTTTACACATAAAATTAAAATTGATATTTATTTCGAATGATAACAATAAGAAAACGTAATAAAAATTTCTATCACCAAGAAATTTCTATTTCAAACGATTAAAATTCTATAGTTGATAGGATATTGACTATTTGGAAAAAAAGGAAATGTAATAATTATTTCTTAAATATTTTGTTGGAGTAGTGTAATAATTGCATAATATAGATCTACTAGATTGTTGAGTAGTCTGTATTGATATTCTATCTATTTGTCAATTTTGTTCATTATTTTTTAACCCATTAAGATAGTAAACGAAATGAAAAAGGTGCGCGACGTTTCTAAAATTCCATAATACAAAAATATACTAAGCATTACCATGAGTTACAACATATCTTATTTGTCCTCCTTTTATCATTGGCACGAAAAAAATTTGATTCTAAAAAATTGTTGTTAATATATATATATATATATATATATATATATATATATATATATATATATATATATAGCAATTTAATATTTATCTCTACCAGCAAATTTCAAAATTCATCAATTTAGTAAACTAAGAAAGAGTTTGATTTCAGTTATTAGTATTTTTTTAAAAAAATTGTTTTATTTTTATAGGTGTTACTCGTTAACCTTGTAGCATATTTAAGTGCTTTAAACTTTGTCAATTCAACGTTCATTGATTAGTCACGTAACATGCACGATTGTAGAAAACACTTTTTAAATCAATTAAAAAAGACTTTTTTAAATCAATTTTGAACTGATTTAGATATAGCTGATATAGAAAATAGAATGATTTTAAATCGATTTTAAACCGTTTTAAAAAAACTTTTTTTACTCGGTTCATTGAGAAACCGAGTTAAAAAGTCTATATCAAGTTTTGAAATCACAGCCACATGCCAATAGTGCACCATAGCAAAAGGAAGATCTCATGTTAAAGCCAACACAATTCTATATCACAATTGTAAAAACAAAAATGCACAAATGCATAATTTTCTAGATCAAGATTCAATGTTATATACACTTGAGCTTCACTCCTTCGTAATAGTTCTACAAGATTAACAATCAGATACCTTTTATTTTCACTTAAAAACACACAACACTCAAACACTAACAAATATACATGAATCAAAAAACTAATTGCAGAATCACAAGAACTAAATCAACTACATAAAACTCCAAAGCAGATACAAAACAAATGAAGACAAAAGCGTAAAGAAGTCGTAACAAGAAGAAGCTGAAGTAAACAATACCTTGAAGGCAATTGCAGTTTTTTGCCTCCTTCCTGACAACATCAAGAATCAAGTCAATCAACTCAACCCCTTTAGTGTAGTGACCCTTAGCCCAGTTGTTTCCAATGCCAGATTGGCCAAAGATGAAGTTATCTGGCTTGAAAATCTAGTCATAGGGACCAAATCTGACACTGTCCATGGTACCGGGCTCCAGATCCATGAGCAGGCCTTGTGGATGAATCAGTCGCAATTAGCCTCATCGTAGTAAACATTCACTCACTCTAGTTGCAACTCATTGTTCCCTTGGTACCTCCTCGTCGAGCCTATCTCATGCTCCGCACATACCACCTCCCAGAACTTTGCCTTGATTTGGTTCTTGCATTGCCCTCCCTAAATGTGTAGAATCTCACGTATCTTCACAACCGAGTTCAAAAAGACAAAGGAAGAAAGAGAGTAAAGTGCAGAAAGTGATGTGAACTGTGAATGTGAACATGAACCCTCGTTTGGGAGGGAAATGCGAAAATGAACTTGTGAAAGAAGTTTTAGCTTCACTTTTTAAATCTGTTTAAACATAAACCGATTTAAAAAGCTGCTTCTAACTCAATTTAGGTAGGAACCAATTTAGAAAACGTATTTTAAATCAGTTCAAAAGGAAACCGATTTAAAATATGTTCCACTTATTGATGAAATGGTCATACTTGGTGAGACATTTTAACTCGGTTTGCTAAAAACCGATTTAAAAAGTATAATTTAAATAGGTTAAAGAAGAACCGATTTAAAAAAGTTTCAAAATATTACAAAAAAAGTTATCATATTTTTCTTTTAAAATGATTACTTTTAAACTGAATTAGAATAGGGGATGTAAAAATACAATTTTGCACTAGTGATAGATTAACATTTTTTATTATCTTGCTTTTGTTCCTCTATTTGATCATCGGAATCTGCATTTTATTATTAAATAAGGACAGGCACGCGCCTGCCCTCCTTTGAATTTGTCCCTGCTTTGCTGTATCCCATTCTCAAAATAGACGAAAACAAGAAATCAGATCAAATCATTGAAAAACAACTTCGTACTGCCATTGTTGGAATTGAATATTTGCAAATCTGTTTATCATTGAAATAAATTTGAAATAGTTCTTTCTACGCACTGTATAATATAAGAATAATGCTACTATCGATACATTAATTTTGGACTTTTCCATGTCTTGTATGAAAGAAACAACAAAGAAATACTAATTTTATACAGAAAGAATCAAGAAAAATATTAGCTGTTTTGCAATCATGTAATTATGAATTGGTACTCCTGACCTTAAGCTTTCAAGGCTCATTTGGTGGTTAGAATAAGTAGTGATCAGTCCCATCTTACCAATCTGGTTTAATTTGAAGGAATTTTTGATAGGTATGGATTTAAGAAATTAGATTTGATGTATTTTGAAAATGGGTTCGAATTATATTTTAGGTTGTCTCAACCTAGTCTAATGTTATATATATATATATTTTTAAAAGTATAATTTTTTAAAGAATTATATATTAATAATACAATTTCTTCACTTAATAAATAATGTTTTGTCTTACATGATATTATATTTATATTGATATCATTTATCTTAAATATATTGTAAAATATATCTTAATTGTAATTGTATATTTCTTTAATTCTATGATTTAACTATATATAATATTAAGATTAATATATTGTGCCAACAAGTTAAGTTAACTCGGTTTTGTCTCAAATGTTGTCAAGTCTTGATCGAGTTGGGTTCAGGTTCATAAAATTGATCCTATAAAAATTTCAAGTCAAGTAAGGACATAGGTAAACCCATCTCACAAACACCCTTAAGAATAAGATGAGTTATCTATCTTGTAAAAATAATACTACTTCCAGTCCTTTATATAAGTAACAAATAATTACTTCATCAAAACAAATAAAAATAGTTAAGTTAGTTAATTTTAATTAATAATGTTACAAATTTAAATTTTATTTCAGAAATACCCATAAAATTAATTAGTTTAAGTGGTGATTATATTTAATGATACTACATAATTTAAGAAAAAAATTTCTCCACCAATGAGTGTAATTTATATCGTTAATATGCTAATGAATGCATCCACTTACATGAGAAATGAGTGAACATCTCATTAGTAGACTTTACAATAGATTAAGGGTATAAAAGGAAGATAACAATTAATACACCCTATGTTGCTTATAATTAGGATCAAAAAATACCCCTATTTATTGTTTATATAAAGGACTAGAAGTAGTATTAAATATAATAAAAATTATAAATATTTTATTGTGATAAAAAAAAACTATATCAATTGTTTAAGGCATGTTATAATAATATTACAATTTATTGTAAAATATTTAATGTTAATTGTGTCATTAATTTTTTTAGTTAATTTTTATATAGTTTTTATAATTTAGAAAATGAAATAATGTATAAAATTCGAGAAAGAATATTAAAGATATTTTTTATATAATTTTTATAATTTAAAAAGAAAATAATGTTTTAAAAGTTAAAAATATTAGGAATTAATTTTAAAAATATTATACAATTATACACACACACAATATATATATATATATATATATATATATATATATATATATATATATATATATATTATAATGGTTATGCACTGTTAGTGTAAAAAATTTTATATTATCATCCAATCAGAAATTAGCATTAATATGACTTTTAAAGTATTTATTATAAAAGTTAACAAACCTATTAGCATTAATATGACTTTTAAGTATTTATTATAAAAGTCAACAAACTTACAATATATATATATATATATATATATATATATATATATATATATATATAGTTTAATAGTCATGCACTGTCAGTGTAAAAAGTTTTACACTGTCATTCAATCAGAAATTAACATTAATATGACTTTTAAAGTATCTATTATAAAAGTCAACAAACTTACAATAAATTGTAGTTTGTAATTGGATGACAGTGTAAAACTACTTTGCACTGTCAGTGCATGACCATTAAACTCATATATATATATACTATCTAAGAAAATTGTTTAATGTACATCAAACATTAGATAGTATAAGAGTTTATTATGTTTTTATTTTATTCTATTCTAACTACCAAACGAGCTCTTAAAATTTTTCAACAGCATAAAACGTTAACAATTATTTAATCATTACAAATATATTTTTCTCATTCAACAATAATCACTCGTTCGGTTAATTTTTTAGATTCACATAAATGATTAAAATATTTTTTAATTTATTATTTGATTTACTCTATTCAGATTTAATTTATTTTTTATTTCTTAATTTACGGGTTACATTATTTTTTATATAATTACACTTTGTTTCCTATAATTTCACACTCAACATATTTTTCCATATTTTTCATATCACTAAACTCTCCTAGAATTTAGGTTAAAGTAAAAAAAAAAAAAGAGTTAAATTTTCTAACCCTTAATTTAATTATGGATTCAAGATTATTAGATACGATTTGAACAGTAGGATAATTGCTATTTGGACTTCTCTTTTTTACTTATACATTCTCCCTTTCAATTTTATTTTATTTTTCAAAAAATACCATTTTTACCTGTACACTCTCCCTTTTACTTTGTCTTCTTCTTCACACGTTTTGTTTGTTCTGTTTATTGTTTGCTTGTCACTACAAACGTACGTGTGCGCCAATTCTTCATTATCTTTATCTGAAACAACAATGCTAACACATTTATTGTTTCTCCCCTGAAATCAACGATATCAAGGTACATCTTCTATTTAACTTTATAGCTACAGAAAAACACCATCACTGCTCGATTATAGCCAAGCATGTCTTTCACATTTCTTTGTAACCAATGCCCCTTTAATTTAATCATGCTCCCTCCTCCAATAGTCCAATGTTATTATTATAAATTATATTTTGAAAACAAACAAAATAAATTATATACAATAATTCACTAAAATAACGTTTTTGTGAACACAAACAAATATTGTAACATTAATATCTCTTGTGTATTGTATTTTCTCTTCCGTTGTATTAAGTTTGCATCGTGGAAGTTTGAACAATGCCTTTGGTAGTGGCAGACACTTACCATGATTCCAGGGCAGCAGGTGAAATTCTCCTATATGAAGCATGCTTCAAAGTTCAATGGAACCCAAAAATTAATTTTAACAAAGTATGCTTCGGGAAATCCACAATAACATCTGTCAAAAAAAGGAGGTTTAATAATATAACAAAAATGTAAGTTTGTAAACCTATGAAACTATGTCTTATAACTTGTTAGGTTTCTGGTATACTTTGCTCAATCAATTACTATTGGGATATTTTTTAAGATTAATTAATTAACATTGTTTGATTAAAGTATTTTTTATCGTTATAGTTATTTTTATTCATATTTATCTCAATCTTATCCTTTAATTTCTCAATTGTTGGATTGCGTTATTTTTTGGTCGAGTGATTTTGTGACTTTACTAGCTCCGTTATAATTTTTTTAGTTTCCATATAGTTTTATAAATAAAAGAAATATTCATATTTACTTTAAGAATAGAAAGTCATAATATTTAAGTTACAACAATATTTGTGTTGGTGGGTTAAAAAAAAATTAAAATAATTATCCAACTTCATTCTTTTCTATTTCTCCTTTCACCCAAACAAAACGTAAGAGAGTGTTTGGTAGGGTGATTCTTTTAAGTTTTCCAGGAATCTTATGTTGCGAATGTTAAATTCTTATGTTTGATATAAGATTTTATAAATCATTCTCAAGAATCTAACATTCCTAGGAGTTTTTTTTAATTAAGTTTTCTACTAAAACTTTTCCATAAAAGGGGTGGGAATTCAAGATTCCTATGAAGGGAAAAAGTTTATTTATAATTATGTCTCTCATTACCAAGAATATTTTAAACATACTAAACATATTTATGACATTCTTAGGAAACAAGATTTTCAGGAAATATAATTTTTAGAAAACATGATTTCCAAAAATGAAAAAAAATTTCGTATACCAAATGTTCCGTAAATGTCATCCAATGCTTCTACATCTCCACGTACGCCATTTTGTTTAGCTGTGCAACGTTGGTTATGAGACTTATTGCAGTACTATTGTGCTGTCTCCCAACTTTATCAGCAATATATGATGGAAAATGTGAGCATTATGTATATGTACAAAATTTAGAAGATCAAATAATTAAAAGCAATGATGACAAGGCTTGTAAAATTTAAGAAATGAGAAGTATGATTGTAACTGAAAGACGTGTCACTGATTATGTAGATGATAGAGTAACCACCAGCCCATAGTGCAACAGGAAGTTCAGCCCATTAGTGTGGATCAACAGAAGAACGTAAGGCCCAAACGTAACATAAGGAAACTAGCCTTTTTGGATGATTGTGTGTGTTAGGCCTATATGGCTACATTTCCGTAAATTTAGGAAACCGTTAGGGTGCAATTGCAAGTCAACATATATGCTGCATTTTGTAATGGACAGACAATAATGAGAACAATCACTCTCTCTATTCTGTTATTCTGCAATTCTTTTCTCTCTGCATTTCCTATTCTATGATTGTGTGGGTGAGTCTGTGAGTAACTATCAATTTGGGTGCTCTCGTTGAGAGACAATGGCAAAGAAGGATTTCGATAAGCTATAGGATGCAACCTCGACAAATTGGCCCAATCTCATAAGTCACGGTGTAAGGTGGACGAGCTTCTCATTAGAGTAGCGGCGTTGGAGGCACGCCCTACGTCACGTCTTTAGGCAACTTCTCGGGACGAAGCTCAGACATGACAATGAACCAAACACCTTTGAAAAACCTGTTTGATGGGTAGACCCAATTTTGAGTACGCATTTGCACTAGAGAAGGATAACGCTACTTCATTTATGGACGACAACACGTTTTGGTTGTGGTGTACCGTGACCAGATTCAATCATGGGGCAACTTCTTCAGGCTTAGAAGTGAGTTTGCTCGCCAGTACGAAGACCAGCTTATCAAGTATCCAAGAGGACGGTAAATGATTATTGACTCAGTGAGACTTAGCTATAAGATTGTGGATTACTTCCAATCCTTTGAGTTGTTTAGTTCGGGACGTCCAGTCACGGAGTTATTTCTACAACCGGTGACCTTACCCAGCGAGGCGTTGCAAATGTAGGGGAAAGTGAAATGAGGCAGTGCAATCAAACCCCCAATGCCTTTTCATGCCGTGGCCCCTAACAATGGTATGGCTCCCGCCCGCAGATGCTTCCCACCTACTACTAAACCCAGTTTAAGAAGTTGACTTACAAATAGCAGCAAGGCGTGACAGGATATGCTATATGTGATGGCAATTCTCTCGGGACCAAAACGTAAGTAGTGCTATTATTGATTGTTGACGATGACGATCGGGAGCTAGCCACAGGTCTAGTTAGGGGTAGTCGAGAACGAGACGCAACCCGATACGACAAAGCCCAATAGTTAAATTATGTCGGGCCTCACTGTTGAGAGCATTGAGGTAATGGCAAATTCTAAATTACCAAGTCCAGGTGTTAGTGGACAGGGGGTCCACGCATAATTTCATCCAAGTGGATGTGGCCAAGTTTCTGGGCCTAACCCAAAGCCCAATGCAGACTTTGCACATCTTAGTAGGAAACGGAACTGAGCTGAGTTATTGTTTTAAATGCCTAAATGTGGCATTGATTATCCAGGGCCATTGCTTCATTGTAGATCTGTATGCTCTACCTTTAAGTGGGGCGGATGTAGTCCTTGGGCTTCAATGGCTTAAGCTTCTTGGGCCTATAGTTACAGACTACTAGAAGCTGACCATGCGATTTATGTGGAAAGGTTAACTAATAGAACTTAAAGGGGGCATTATGGTACAACCCTTCTATTTCGGCCCAATAATTAAAAAGGATGGTTTCTAATAATCAAGTGGCAGGTTTTTTCCATTTGCAACTTATGGAGACCGGGCTTAGCGATTCTGATGGCCTAGTACTATCATTCCCAACCATCCGGATTCGTGAGTGCGAACCCTCCTCCTTCGCTTTGAGGAATTCTTCCAAAACCCTAAATGCTTTGCCGTCGGTGAGACAAGTGGATCATTCGATTCCTCTTTTGCCTGGTGCCGCCCCCGTTAACGTGAGGCCTATTGATATTCGCACTATCAAAAACAAGAAATTGAGTCCCAAGTTAACAAGATGTTCGCTGCAGGTATCATTCAACCAAGTCAGAGTGCTTATTCTTCCCCAGTTCTCTTAGTAAAGAAAAAAGACAATACTTGGTGATTGTGCATTGATTACAGGGCATTGAATGCTATTACTATTAAGGACTGCTTTCCAATCCTGATGGTGGACGAATAATTGGACAAACGTTGGTGCTACTAGGTGGTTTTCTAAGCTGGATTTGTCACAGGGGTACCATCAAATCCGTATGAATCCTCAAGATATCCATAAAACGGCCTTCCGAACTCACGACGGATCACTTCGAATACAAGGTGATGTCCTTCGGCCTGTGTAATGCTCTTGCAACCTTCCAATCTGCCATGAATACTCTTTTTCGTCCCTATTTACAAAAATTTGTTGTGGTATTTTTTGATGATATTCTTAAGTTCATTCCCACATTCATGGATCATTTAGAACACTTGGAGCTAGTATTCAGTTGTCTGTTACAGGAGCAATTTTCTTTGAAGGGAAGTAAATGTGCTTTCACCCAGGAGCAAATTGAGTATTTGGGTCATGTTATCAATGTTGACAGGGTTTGGCCAGATCCAACTAAGATCACAGCTATTCTTAATTGGCCTCAACCGAAGACATTAAAGGCCTTACGTGGGTTCTTGGGGTTAGCTGGGTTTTACAGGAAATTGTAGCGAATTACTCTAGTATTGCAGCTCCGCTTACTTTACTTCTGAAGAAGAATGTTGAGTTTGATTGGCAACCGATCCATCAACAAGCTTTTGATGATTTAAAACAGAGGCTAGCATTAGCTCTAATTCTTGCCTTACCCAAATTTCACTTGCCCTTTGTGGTTCAGACGGACGCCTCTGGTATAGGAGTTGGCGCTGTGTTGTTGCAAGAAAACCATCCTATTGCATTCTTTAGTAAAGAGCTTTGTCCACGACTTGCCAAATCATCCACCTATGTTCGAGAGTTGTTTGCTATAGCCACCGCTGTCCGTAAATGGAGGCAATACCTCCTTGGGCAGCACTTTATTATTCAGATTGACCATCAGAGCATTCGGGAGTTAATGACTCAGTTGATTTTGACCCCTGATCAACAATACTATATGTCCAAATTATTGGACTATAGCTTCGAGATCCAATACAAGCCGGGCAGACAAAATGTAGTGGTAGATTCGCTGTCAAGGATGATGGAATCTGAAGAAGGTCAAATTCTTATCTTATCCGTGCCAAATTTTGCTTTTCTGGAATTGCTGAAACAGGAGCTAAGGCTTGATTCTAAGTTACAAGATATTATTAGACCCAGCTGCTCACCCGAATTTTAAGTTTATCAATGGACTCCTCTATTTTAGTGGGAAACTTTGGCTGAGTAAAGATTCTAAACTCAAAAATTTGCTTCTTCAAGAGTACCATGACACCCCACAAGCTGGACACTGTGGCATGGACAAAACAGTTAGTCGTCTTCAAGAGAACTTCTTCTGGGAAAGCTTGAGAGCTGACGTGAAAGCTTATATGATCCATTGTTGTGTTTGTCAACAAACAAAGTATCCAACTTCTAAGCCAACGGGGTTGCTTCAACCCTTACCAATCCTATCTCAAATATGGGAAGATTTGTCCATGGATTTCATCACGAGTCTACCTCCTTCACAAGGCCATACTGTTATTTTAGTTGTTGTGGACCGTCTCTCTAAGGCTGCACATTTTGATGTCTTGCCAACGCACTATACAGCTTTTAAGGTAGCTGAACTCTTTGTGCGCATGATATGTCGCCTACACGGCATGCCTCGTTCCATGATTTCAAATCGTGATCCAATTTTTATGAGCCAATTTTGGTGCGAATTTTTCAAATTGAGTGGTACACGGTTGCATATGAGTACTGCCTTTCATCCTCAATTGGACGGCTAAACAGAGGTGGTCAACCGTTCATTGGAACAATACTTAATAGCTTTGGTACATGCTCGTCCATCTTCGTGGGGAACATTTCCACCGTGGGCTGAATGGAGCTATAACACCCAATCCCACTCTTCCACAGGCTTGACACCCTTTCAGGCTGTTTATAGGCATCTTCCCCCAGCAATCCCCATTTATCTTCGGGGATCCTGCTCTGTTGAAGCGGTAGATGCAGTTCTTTCTGACAGAACTGAGATTTTGGCTTTGCTTAAGAAAAAACTTCTTAAAGCTTAGGAACCTAAGAAGGCAACTGCTGATAAAAAGCGGTCACATGTTGAATTTGCTCCTGGTACTTGGGTTTATCTCAAACTCAGACCTTACAAGCAAGTGTCTTTGGCCAATAAGAAGTATACCAAACTTTCCAAGTGGTTTTGTGGTCCCTTCCAGATCCTGGATCGTATTGGCAAGGTTGCATATAGATTACAGCTTCCAGATTATGCGCGTATTCATCCGGTATTTCATTGTTCTACTTTTGAAGGAACACAAAGGTCCTCCTCCTGTAATGCCCCTAACCTTACCTTGTTTTGCTGTTGATCACCATCCTGTCATCACTCCTTTAGCCATTCTAGACTCAAAACTTGAATCAAATGGTTTGCTCTAGAAACGCTGTGTTTTAGTTCAATAGGACAGTCTCGCTCTAGAGGAATCTACTAGGGAAGATTGGGAAACTATCAAGCTTCAATTTGACCTTGAGGACAAGGTCGTTTTCGGAGAAGAGGGGGAACGAGTAACCACTAGCCCATAGTGCAAGAGGAAGCTCAACCCATTAGTGTGGACCAACAGAAGAACGTGAGGCCCAAACGTAACATAAGGAAACCAGACTTTTTGGATGATTGTGTGTGTTTAGGTCTATATGGCTACATTTCCGTAAATTTAGGAAACCATTAAGGTGCAATTGCAAGTCAACATATATGCTGCATTTTGTAATGGACGGACAACAATGAGAATAATCACGCTCTCTATTCTGTTATTCTGCAATTCTTTTCTCTCTGCATTTCCTATTCTGTGATTGTGTGGGTGAGTCTGTGAGTAACTATCAGTAGATCAGTTGGTTAGTCACTCTAATTAATTTAATTAATAGTCTTGAGTTGGAGTAGTAATAATATAGGAACGTTAAAACTCGGTAAAATAAATTGTCACTCTAGAATCTTTCAATGGTAGACGAACCACAATACGAACACGAAGTACTAATCATCAAGTTTTTTTACAACAAGAGAGAGTCTTTTTTCCTTTTCATGCCTACGAGTTTTGTACTAAATAGCATCATTCGTGTTGAAAATTTTCACATTACCTTGCCTACCTCAATTACTAGTTTTAAAATGAAATTTGACAAACATAAATATAGATAAGAGGCTTATATTTTTTTTTCTTACTTACTAATAATTATATAAATAGTTTTCTAATGTATATAGCACTTTGGAAAAAAAAAATCAAAGAAAAAAGAATTACTCAATTACCACATAAGAATCGTATTGATGATGACACCATAACAAAATGTCACGTGATAAGAATGAAATATATGTAAGGCTGAGAATGAACTGAACCTTCATTCAACTTGGTTCATGAATCAAATGAGCTAAATTTGAGTCAAAATTAAAACTTGTTAAATAAACGAGCTGAACTTGAATTATGTGACTCGATTGATTTATAAACCAACTATATATATATATATATATATATATATATATATATATATAAATTAATTTTTTAAATAATTTTTTATTAATTTTATTTTTGTGTGATATATATAAATAAATGTAAAATAATTATAATTTTAAATATCGAATTGAGCTGAACCACGCTGTTCACGAGCTTGAATTGAGTCGAATTCGAGTTAAAAAAAAAAGGTTATATCAAACTCAAGTCATGTTAATTCGTATCGAGTCGAATTGAGCTTAGTTCAGCTCGACTTGACTCGATTCATTTTTAGCCTTGCGTGTATCCAATTAAAAAATATAAAATAGAATTTTGTCACTGGAGTCCCCTATAGAAGTTGTTTTCTTGAGTTGGAAAATTGGAAGCTAATACACTTGGGGCCTATATGATATCCTAACGTGAGTCAGCTATCAATTGTGTGCGTACGCGTTATACTGATCAGTTGCTTGTCGTTTGGTACGTCGCAGCACCATGTGTCTGTGCTCTTGTTGTGACTCAATATTTGGTTTCTATACGTTGTTCATCATCATGAAAACTCTGTTCGTTGCACCTGCAAAGGTGCGCGTTTGAGCCTTTAAATTACTAAGTAGAATTATGGGTGTATTCACTTCCACAAGCTTATCTGAGACGTCATGGTTGTGTTAATGTTATGCCTTTTCCCACCATTTTTATCAAACTTTGTAGGCGACATATTCAAAATTTTGAGTTATGACGTTTATAATTGTCATATTGTTCTCTACAAAGCATTGCATGTGCCCCGGTATTTGGCCATGACGTGCAATTCTTTTCTGAGTAAATTTTATTGACATTTTTAAAAATTTTTTGAAATTGCACATAATTTTTTCTATTTTTTTATGTTTACAATAACTTTTCTTATAGGAATATATAGTATAATATTTTTCAAACAATTAAAGAGATTAATATAATGTATAAAAAGTGCCAATATAATATTTATTAAATAATTAAAGATGTTAGTGTAAAAAAAAAACAGAAATATATTAGATGAAATTTGACGAAATATCAAAAAGTATCATTGTAATTTGTCCTTCTGTTTATAACGTGTTTTGTTTTTGCAATAGCTAGCATACACCATTTTGTGTGATGGGATTGGGATTGAAATTGGACAATGGATAAGGGTCCTCTGCATTTATTTTTAAAACTGCAGAGAGATCTCAACGTTTGAAAATACTAGTTTTATTATAGGATAAAAAATTAATACTACTATAGACAATTTTATAAATCTGGAACACTGAACGAGGAATTACTCTGTGAGTCTTTTATACCAATGTCTTGTGAGTCTTGGTTTCAAACCTGAGGCATGGACCAAAAGGATAAGCATTTAAAAGATGATATGAAACAGAGAGCACGAGATTAGCCAGATTGTGGGATAAATTTATTCGACTATTGAACAAAGGCCTCGAACCCGAGGAATGGACCAAGCAAAGGATAAATGCTTACGAGTGTGATCTGATCTAGAATTTAACATTTGCTGACTTGCAATGTGCAAAGGATATTGGATGTCAACCTTTAGCGAAATTTAAAAATGTTTTTTAAAAAAAAATAAAAAATACTGAAAATAAATTAATCTAAATACGTACATTGAATTATAAAACACGGGTTCAAATCTTAAAAGTTTCATTCTCTAAAGAGTAAAGAGAGTTTTATCTCATCACCTTTTTTATTATACTTTTTTCCTCACGTTTAATGATATATATTTTCTCCTCAACTTTAAAAATTTGATATATTTAATTTATTCTTATTTAATAAAATAATCTTTAGCTTAATTGCAAATTTTGTCACCCATCTTTAATGGGTTTGCGAATTTTGTCACCCAACTATTTTAATTGCATATTTTGTCATCTAACTTTTAAAATTTCATATATTTTGCTACTCAATTATTTTATTTGTATATTTTGTTATCTAACTTTCAAAATTTTGCACATGTTACAACCCTTTTAATTGACCGATGACGTGAAAGGTTGACTGCTTACTTGGTAAGTTACTACATCATCATCAATTTGACACATCATCAATCTACATCAACAGTCAACTTGTCACGTAAGCGGTCAACCTGTCACATCGATGATCACCTAACAAGTGACAAAATGTTCAAAATTTTAAAGGTTAGATGACAAAATGTGTAAATAAAATAATTGGATGACAAAATGTACAAAATTTTGAAAATTAGGTGACAAAATGTGTAATTAAAATAGTTTGGTGACAAAATTCACAAAATTGTAAAAAATGAGTGGCAAAATGTGCAATTAAACCTAAATCTTTTGATAATAAAGATATTGTTTATTATATTTTTCCTTTCGTTATTTCACTATTGTTTAACAAAAGTGATATTTGTATTCTATATATTTTTATTTTTAGTTTTTTAGTTTTTTAACTATAAAAGTATTCATATAAATCACTAAAAGCATGTTAGTTTTATTTAACGGAACTCGCGAATTCACATTTGAATATGGACATGTAGAAACTATCATGTATTGGTTCCATTACACAGGGTCTTAAATATTTTAAAGAGTTAAATATGTTTTTCTCCTTTAAAAATATGACAGAATTGGTTCTAATTTTTAGAAAAAAGAAATTCTTGAATAAAGTTCTTCAAATATTAAAAATACCCTAATTAGATCCATGTGCTAAATTTTGTTTAACTTTTTTGTTTAATGATGGCTACATCAACATCACAGTTATCATTAATTTGCTGATGTGGCCGTCCATGTCAATTATTATGTCCAAGTTAGATTAGTAACATAATTTTAAATAAAATTATTACATGTTTAACCTTAAATCACAGATTTTTTTTAAACTTAAAACAAAAGTAATTACACGATTTTTTATTAAAAATTATCACTAAACAATTTAGGTGATAAAATACTTTACTTGAAAGTTGATGTAACCATCATTTAACAGAAAAGTTAAACAGAGTTTAGCATAAGGATTTAATTAGAGTATTTTTAATATTTGGGAGACTTTATTTAAGTAAATTTTTTTCTAGAGACTAAAACCAATTCTGTCATATTTTTGAAGGACCAAAAATATATATAATCCCTATTTTAAACCTCTATAGAGAGATGGCAATGGTGTGTGTGTCCCATTTAATCAAATGGTGGACAACCCAAATAGATTTTTTAGCCATTGGATCAATTTGTTGAAGTCTAATTGGCTAGCACGCTAATAGTGATCACCGATGGTGCAAGTCTAGGTTGACAAGAGTTTCAATTATAGTCAGCCATATGGACTGAGGTTTGCGGGCTACCGATTTAAATTGCAGCCCACACAGACTATGGTCCTAAAAAAATTGGACCATTTAAGATTCGAAAATTTTCAACCTGGTCCATTTAACCCGCATTTTAAACAGATTTACTTATGGGTTCATAAGCCTGTCTGCAAGCTTTTGACATCATCTTTTAAAAAAATATAAAGTAAACTGACTTAAGTTAAGTGACTCAACCTTTTTTTTTTCTTCTTGCTGCTACTACTATTGAACTTGGTTTCTACTAATTCAGTGTACATTAACTTAATTACTTGGTTGTGACTGTGTGCGATAAATGATGTTTGGGTTTTTAGATATTGGTATGCAATATTGAAATTTATGATGAATTATTTGTGTCGTTGCACTTTGAAATATATTACATCCTTGATCATTTTACATGAGTTAGTATTTAAATTAAAATTATATTGGTATGCGACATTATTTTTATTATTATTTTTTATTTTTAAAATTATGTTAGCCTGCAGGTTATGTGATATGGATGCAGGCCTTCAAAATCAAGACAATTTATCTTGTAGTTTGGGCTAGGCTGACCCTGTTTAATTCACGGGTCAGGCCTAAACGGTCGAGCTAGCCCGTACCCAACTCTAGTTTCAATACACGGCATGGCATAGGAATTAGGTTGGAGTGTGTGGTTTGCCCAGTAGAATGAAAGGGAAAAAAACAAGGGAGATTGTATTTACACTTTTTTTTATCTTCTCATCTCCCCCATATTTTTTTGACAAAAATACCCTTCACATAAATTAGTTTTTGTCAAATCAACTACATGTGACAAAAAAATGTAACACAATAATGTTGGAGAAGATGCAAGAACTCACATGGAGAAGAAGAAGGAGCTCACAAAAGAAGAGGGAGTGAAGGTGAAAATGAAAAGATGAGAATGGGTGAAAATGAGAGTGGGAGTGAAAATGTTTGAAGAAGGAGAAGGGTGTGGGGGGTGCGCGAGAGAGGGGGGGAGGCCAGGAGGGAAAGGGAAAGTTTTAAGGGGGTATGATGTTAAGGGTAGTTTAGGTATTTTATAAAATTTCAAAAATTGAGGGTGAAGACTAAAAAGAGGAGTGCAAATAAAAAAACAATTAAGAGGCACGCTCTTATTGGGCCACGAATTCTGAAGCCCAGCTGGAGGAGTAGAAGAGAAAAAAATATGAGGGACAAACTTGAACTCATTGGGGCTTCAAATAAAATAATTAAATAATCTCAATCCAAACTAGTTTCCTACCAACCCAATTAATCTAATTAAATTATTCTTAAACTCACATACATATTTTAGTACACATAATAATAAACCCTAAATTTTTATTGAATAGCCTTTTTAATATTCAACCTTTTTAAAATTTTAATTGTACACAGAAATTTCAAATTTATTCCATTCCAAAATATTTTCTCCGAAGATAGTTGGAAACTGATTGAAATGTGTTATTTCGGATATGTTGAGAGTTTACCCTTAAAATTTTGTGAGAATCATAAGTTATTTAGCCGAAATATGGTTTAAATTAGATACTATGCATTCCGGATGCCTATGGTTAAATTTTACTGTTTTCATTTTTTTTTTAGATTTAGGTAATGATTTTTGAAAAAAATAATAAGAAGAATATGGTATGATACCTAAATGAAACTTGTGTTTAAACAAGGTGAGTTGATTATTGAAGAAATTTTGGAATAGGGGTTATCAAATTTGTGCACCCGTAATAAAAGCTCACAGTTTTAAAATTTTTCGGTGGAGATTGTGAAATTACAAAAAGAGTAAATAGTCTATACATTGATTGTGTAAAGGAATTTTACATTGTTATTCAATCACAAACCATCATGTATGATAAGTTTGTTGACTTTTATAATAACTAGTATTTGAACTTGTGCATTGCACAGAATAAATGTTTATTTTATATAATTAAAATTTATAATAAATAAATACTTCTAAATATAAAAATTATATTATAATTAAAATTTATAATAAATAAATATTTTTGAACATATAAATTATATTTTAGATTTATGATAAATACTTTATATTATGACACAATATTATTTTTAATTATTGATAATTTCTTTTAAAAAATATTGAAATTCAAGTTAAAACTAAAGATATTGACAATAATAGATTGAAAGAAATAAGAGGTTAAGAACAATTCCTAAAAGTGTTCTTGTTGAAGAATGACAGCTAAAAACGTTTTCGTTCAAGATAATTATTTTAATTTATATATACAGAGGAATATCATACGCATGTTAAGAGCATATTTAAAATTTGAAGATAAAATATATATATATATATATATATATATATATATATATATATATATATATATATTCAAAATTGATTTATGATATTTAGTTATAGTTTGTTAAACCGTTTAATTGATATTAGGAGCGTATTTGAATTTTAAAGATAATATATATATATATTGAAATTGGTTTTTGATATTTAATTACAATTTATTAAAAGCATAAGAGCATATACCAAATGCATGTTAGGAGAGTGAAGTTCACCTCTTCATGAAAAAAGAGTATTCAAATGAAAGTAAATGTGAAGGAGAGTGGAGGCCTGAGGAAGTAGATAATTTTGCACGTTTATATATATATAGGGATTACCTTAAAGGTCATACAAATGGTAATTTTTAATTTACTGACAATGTAAAATTTTTTACACTACAATGCATAGTCATTAAACTCAAACAAAAATATAGTGTGATTTCTAGATGCATATGGATATTTATTACTACTACTATAATTGCCATGATGGCTATGGGTGGAAATAGGCCAGACCAGGCTTTGATAAGCCTGAGCCTGACCTTCATTAAAAACATATAGCCTAAGCTTAGCTTATTTATCTGTCATAAGCCTTTTTTAATGGCTTGAACCTCACCTGCATAAAAGTCTGACCTGACCTATAAGCTTACTTAAGAGCTTGTTTTCTTATAAAACTTATAAAAAGGATGATAGGCCCATTGGCCTAAGTAGGCTTATTGACCTAAAAAGGCCTGTTAGTATTATACATTTTTTTATATTATTATATGTAATATATGTATTATATATAATTATGTATATAGAATATAACATAATATATAATATAATAATATTTTATTCTATATGTATATAAATAGGCCAGCTTATTAGGCTTAATAGGTTTTTTTTAAGTCTTAAACCTAGCCTTTTTACCTAAATGAGCTTTTTAAAAAGTTTAAGCCTAGCATTTTTAATAAACAAGTCAGGTCTGGCCAGGCTATAGGCCTTTCACAGGCCCCCTGACTTCTACCCTAATGATGGCTAGACTTATGCTTATATGTTACTATTGTTTTATTTATGATTTGTTTGTTTTTTATTGTAAAAAAATGGTTTAATATATTATTAAATCCCTAAATTTTTTAAAAATTTTAATTAGGTTCCTAAATTAAAAAAATTATAATTGGGTTCTTAATCTTTTACAATTTTTGTAATTAAGTCTCTGGAGTTAGTAAAACTGTCACAAATTGTTATTTTTCTGGAAGTTTCAAGTTATCATAAACTAATTATAGAGACTCAATTACAAAAATTGTAAACGATCAAAGACTCAATTATATATTTTTTTAGTTTAAAGACCTAATTAAAAATTTTCAAAAAATTCAAGCACATACTGATATGTTAAGCCTAAAATAATTATTAGATTTCCAAATTTACTCTTATGAGTTATCCTATAAATTAAGAGAATAAACAACAATATTTTAAAGAATTAAATGTATTTCGTTTTTCAAATATTAAATATATTCATTTTTATTTAATACTTACTTTATAAAATAAAAAAAATTAATCAAAACATAGAATGATAAGATAGGAAGATATATCATTAGTCCTACTCATTGTTGTATATAGCAACTCAAGCTTGCGAGAAAATCCCTTTTACATATCATAACCAAAACTCATCAATTTTGTCATCAAAATATCACAATTATTCCCGAACTTCTTTTATGTCTGGCACCGGAAAATATTTTTATATATGGTAAAAAAGACTTGAACTTATGTAAGCCGTTGATCCAAACTTAAATTTTATAATAGTCATTGGATCTAATAAAACGTAACAAAATTAATTTATTTAATGAAGAATTAAATTGTTTACATTAATGATATTTATTACATAAGTATTAATGTAACACTTAATGTTTTAATGTAGTATTTTTTTTTTGTTACATTTTAATGTAGTATTTTTATAAATATATAAATAAATATTTTATTTAAATAGTATTAAATATTGTATTTATTAAATATAATATATTTATTAATTTAATAATTAAAATATAAGTTTATTAATGTATGATTTTCATTAGAATCTATATATATAAAAAATATTGTTAAATAAAAAGTAATTATTATAAAATTTAATACATACATACATACATACATACATACATACATATATATATACATATATGTATATATATACATATATATACATATGTATATATACATGTATATATACATATGTATATATACATGTATATATACATATGTATATATATATACATATATGTATATATATATACATGTAGTATATATACTATGTATATATATACATATATATATAATATTTAAAACCCAAAGACGATAAAAAAAGCTAGTGATATAAATAATATGATAATAACATTAAATATTATATTAAACCTTATGCTCAAATTTATCTTTTTAAATTAGTTTCTTTAAAATATATTTAATGAATAATTTATATTATGTATTTTTTTTTGTTACACAATTTTTTAATATTATATTAAATAATACTGCACTAACATTAAATATTACAATATTAAAAAAAGTTAAATATGTAGTTTATACATTTTATACAGTTATTGGCGTATTGTATCACCATTATTACTTGAAAAAATAACAAATCATATTAAATTTTAATAGCCTTACTATTTTTTAAAACAAGATTTACTCAATTAAAAATATAATTAATCATCTTCCTCAATTTTAATATAATTATATTTAACATAATATTAAATATTTTTAAAATGATACTGTTATTCATATGCATATATTTTAAAAAATACTAAATAAAATTATAAAAAATATATAGTTTAAACAAACACGTGCAACATACGGGTTTGAAATCTAGTTATTATTGAAAAGAAGCTTTATCTCACATGACCTACATTAATGATAATGATATAAAAAAAAACCTACATTAATGATAAATGAATGGATGAAAAATGATTAGAGTGCGAATGAGGTAATAAAAGAAAAAAAATGAGCTAGCTTTTTTTACTAATATTTAGCATATGCTATATATTCCAGTGTATAAGTACTCTATTCATCTGTGACCATTTTAATACAAATCTTATTTTGTGAAAATTAAGAACGAAAAAAAAAAAAACTTGTTAAGTATATAGGTAAGTGAAGGTACTTAGATGAACATATAAATAATTTAGTAGAAATATAATTTTCTATAAAATTGTATCTGCTTTTAAATTTTATCCAATTAAAATTATTATAAACTTTACATTAAATTAATAATAAATACATACTTGCTTGTCTACTTTAAAAGTAAACTTACTTTGAAACAACATTTTCCTATATCTTGTTAGCAGAAAGGGAAAAAAATCATAAAAGAATAAAAAGAAAATTGTAAAATTCAAAAAGAGTTAACAATACTTTTAAAAAAGAATGCCATTTTGTTAACCAAAAACAATGTCCAGGTTTAATTTTACAACAATACTTAAATAGCTTCTGATATCATGAATATTTTAAAATTCTTGAAAATGTAAAGCGGACATAAAATTTTTGTTTAGTATAAGTGATAAAAAATACTCTTAAATATAAAAAAAATACTAAAACTGAAAATTTATAGATAAAAGATTTTTTTTATTTTCATCTTCTTAAATAAGAAATGAATATAACTTTTCTATAAAATGAAAAAATTAATAATCCAATTATTAAATTATCTCTCAAATAGTCAAATCTCAATTTATTGTTCTTTGCCTTATGCTTAAATGCTTTATTATCTTTAAAAAAAGAAAATCATTTTTTAAAACGATTTTTCTATCTTGTGTAAGATTGCACATATTAAGTTTTATTAATTATCTATTTCAATTAATTTTGACCAGCTAATTAACTAATCATGGTTCTTTGAAACAAAAATAACCATCTCATTTATTTTATGAATTTACTGTCCTCTATTATTTTATGGCTGGTTCTTGCTGCATTGGTTTTGTTTTTATATATTTTATTTTATAGTAACATAATATGTATTGTTCTGAATTCAATGGAGAAAAATAAGATGTCAAACAAGATAAGAATTTTGTGCAATAAAAGTTTTTGTAAATTTCCATTTAGAGACAGGGATTTTGAGAATTTCCCTAAATTGATTAATAAGAAAAAATAAATTTTTTAACTTCTGTTGCAAGAGAATTTTGACTTTTGAAAGATAGAGATGCATATGCTTAAAAAGACGAGAATCAAATATTATTTTCTATGGAAAGAAAGAAATTATAGAGTGGTAAATCCATAAAATAAATAGGAAAAAGACAATTTTTTTTCCAAAAAATCATAATTAATTTATTATTCAAAATTAATTTAAAATGGATAATTAATAAGGTTTAACCTATACAACTTTGCTAAGAATAGAAAAATATTTTTTTTAAAAAAAATTGTTTTCAAGAAAAATAGGGTCTAACATCTAATCTAGTCCAATGAAAGTTAGCTAACACAATATCTTAAACATAAATCACATTTTACTTCATTCAAAATCACATCTTTCAAGTGGCCAATTGGCAATTTATCATCAAATTGATTTTTTTCCCCTTTTCTATATATTTATGTTTCTCTTTGTGTGATTCTCACATGCTTTTCTTTTGCTTTTGGCTATTTTGTTTGATGTTTCCTATGTAATCCTTCATGTTCCAAATTGGAGGTCGATTTTCTTGTGCTAAGCCAATTATCAACTACCCTTTTGCCATTTGTTTACATTGGTGGCATTTGTATGGTGAATTAGGATCTTTGTCATATCAAAGGTTTTTATTTATTTTTATTGTTGTGGTCAACATTTTGTGCTCATGGTGGTGAGGTTTAAGCCTACATGTCTCACCCTCTCTCATAATCCTCACCACACTGCATATTTCTCTAAACAAGTGACAGTTAGGTGTAGTTATGGTAAACACATGAAAAGGGGTGGCATTAGAAGGCCCCAAATTGTGCCTTCCATGTCGGGGAACAGTGAAGGGGTAAGTGTGTTTGTGGTGTCTGACTTGCATATTGACTATGCTGAGAATTTGAATTGGGTAGAGAGGGCTTGTCAACTGTAAGATATAAGAATGATGTGCTTCTTGTGGCAGGTGATGTGGCTGAGACATATTCCATGTTTGTTGTGACAATGTCTCTTTTGAAAGAAAGGTTTGAGCATGTCTTCTATGTTCCTGGAAACCATGACCTTTGGTGCCACCGGGAGGGACAAAATTATGTAAGTCATTGTGCTTTGATCGTAAGGTTCAAGTTTGTGCATTGTGTGGAATGTTTGACACACCTTTTTGTTAGAAAAGAAAACTATAATGTACCTCTACCAAATAACTACAAAAACTTTTGGGATGATTGGTTCCTGATGTTATCTGTGGCATAGTTGATTTTGAATCTATAATCCTTTTTATCGTGGTTTGTGACTATGTTTATAGTTTGAGACACAATGGAGGTATGTGACTTGCATCAAGAGAAATCTGTGGCCTAATTCCATTCAAACATGTTTGCCAACATAATTACCTATGCAACCATTATTTGAAAGTAGATGGTTTTAGTTGACTTTGTTAAAGATTATGTATTTTAGCTTGTTTGTTAAATTTGGCTTTGGTCATTGTTTAGTGTGAAAGATGAGCTGTTATCCCCTTACTTGATTAATCAATAAATTAGAATAACCTTATGGTTTCAAGATCTGAACCCGAGTTATATACTAATGACTTTATTTGTCTACACCGTGTCAGTAAATCATGGTTTCCATCTGAGCTTCCCTTACCAAAATTAAAATAAAGGGAAAGGGTTTGTTACTTTGTTTTGGAATGTTATGTTATTCCATTAATTCCATGAACATTATTTCAGGTGTATTTTTTGCATGTTTTACGTTGCACCCTAATTTGCCATTTTCTTTAACTTGAAATTATAGATGCCTTGATGCATATGTCTTTTAAAACATGATATTGGAAACAAGACTTACTGCTATCCTATTTCCATGAATTTTAATGTTGTGTTATCACCTAGAAGTTATTGATGTTTATACTTCTTGTTGAGTCTTTTCTATCTTTATTGCAATACTTTTACTTTGATAAAATTTTTGCTGATCTTTCTCCAGGTTGATTCTTTTGAAAAGCTAAATAAATTGCTTGATGCATGCAAGAGAATTGGAGTGGAGACAAATCCAATGGTTATATATGAAATAGGAATCATTCCTTTGTTCTCTTGGCACCATGAGGTGATTACTTCTATAGTGTCAATTTTTAGCTCCTCAATTCTTCATACCATGTGTTGAATTAGATCCAAAGTGTTCCTTGAGGACAATTTATTTAAATGCTTAACCTACTTCTTTGACAGAGCTTTGATAAAGAGAAGGACATAACAGGCTTTCGGATCCCATCTTTGGAGACGGTAACTATTCTCTTTAACTCCTAGCAAGCCATTTAAAAAAAGTTGATTGATGGTCTGATCATGCGCTTGATTTCCTATAGTGTTTGATTAAGGACTGTTTGTATATGAATTTTGAACTAATTACTGTCTTGTATAATAAACATTTGTGTATTTTTGACAATGGGGATATTGTTTTATTAATGAGCAGAATATAATATAATCATGACCCCAAAAATTATTGCCTATTATTGTATGAAAATACCATGCTTGTGTTGTTATACCAAACTAGTTATCAGTGTTCTGAAATGGTTAGTTTATCTTAAGTTTGATATAAAATTGTTTGATTGACATACCATAATCTTTTTTAATATGGTTGGTTCTTCAATTATCTATATTGTTGTAGGGAAGGAGGGTCATGATAAAGGCATCAAGTTAAGGAGATTGGCTAGTTGGTAAAGTCTAGAATTTTCAAATCAAGTCCTAATAAAACAATATACGAGTTTCTCTTGAGGTTGGCACTATCTATATATATTTTTGGAAAAATGCAAGTAATAAGGAACTAAGGATAACCAAAAAGAAAATCAAATATGATATAGACCATGGTAAAGACATAAAATATTGGTGGTATATAAGATAAGAAGAACTGAAGAATCAAAGGAGCACAACTTTTGATATTGTGTGTGAAAGCCTGCCTAAATCAAATGCACTATTTAGTTATTTGGTAAGAAGATAGTGCATGAAATCATAGTAATGCAACTAGAAGATATCAACCAAAAGTTTGTGTGAAAGTTGTATTATGCTGTGATCAGTAATATATGCAAGATAATGTAGGTTGGTTGTCCTTTTGTTAACCTTCACCTAACAACTCAAGCTTTTGGGACAACTAGTCTGGGACATGTCATCAAAGTTTCTACGATTAAGTGATGATTAGGAGTTCGGTTCTTGCTACCATCATTCTTCTTTAAGAATAAGAGTTAAATTTCAGCATATGGTATACGCCTATGCTTTGTTGACATTGCATGTACCTTTTCTTGAGAGGTTGTCCTTCATAGTGGAGAAGTAATAAGTTGAGGTAAAAAGAAAGAGATAATGTTCTCGGATTTTTCGGTGTCAGGGATACCCTTCAATTTGGCATTTATGAAATGAATGGAACTATGGAATTAACATTGAATTAAAATTGTCTCTCTAATATATGACTAAGTTCTCCACATATATAATTAGAAAGATTAATTTTTACAATTCTTTGTGCCTTCTTTTGATTAAGGTTATTATATGTAGACATTATGGTAGGAACATTCTTCTTTAATAGCATTTTGGTATTTATATGTGTTTATTGCTCTGGATTTGTTCTAACTTTTTCATGTAGTGCTCAATTAGATTGATATTGATGTAAATCTGTACCTTTTTTTCCCTAGGCATGTAAAGACTTCTATGCGTGTAAATGGCCCGAGGGACTTTCAAATGGAGATATATCCCTCGCTTTATATTTTGATGCCATGAATGATAAACAAATGGAAGTGATAAAGGACATTCAAATGACCTGTGATCACATCATTACCTTTTCTCACTTTGTTCCTAGGTGATTAATTAGTCATTTAAATTGTAGCTTTTTTGCTCTGCTAAAATAATCAATTATTATTGCTTTTCTATGTATAATGTGTTGTTCGAATTGACATGGTCTAACAATCTATCTAACCATGTTCTGAGAAATGATGTAGTAGTCCCTACTCCTTTTATTGTTCTTCCTAAAGTTCTATAAGAATTAATTATGGTGCATTGTTTAATAGACAACATGAAAAACTTCAACTAATTAATGCCGTTTTTTAGTTCTTTCATTTTAGAACTTAGGTTTTCTAGAGAAACTGAAGAAGTGTTCATAGATTTGATACACATGATCTGATTACATAATACTGTTTGTTGTGTTGAATATTTTAGATGATTGACTTGAAATTTTTGTAGTAGTTACTTATGTAGCTTGTGGTGCTATTTGATCTTTGCTTGAGTGTATTTGGCCCTACATTGTGTAAAGGAGAGCTCACTCCTAACAACCAAAATGTTAAAGCTATGTAACCTTGCAATTGTGTACTAAAGATATTTGGTTTGACACTTATTACCCAATTATTGACATGTAAAAAAATGCTAGTAATAACAGCAATAATAATAATTATCTTTATCTTACTAGGTGAGGTTGGCTATATGGATTATTTGATGTCATAGATTCATAGGGTTCGGTTAAAAACCAAAATTTCAGAAATATTATTCACCCATATATCTTTTAATAATTTCCTACAAGGTTTTTCTTTGTCTTCCTCTATCCCTCTTCACAGGGCTAAAAAGTAAAACCATGCGATCTATTCTCTTCATTACTATCTCTAGTGGCCTTCAAGAAGAAAGGAAAAGAAAATGTGTAAAAGATGTAGCTATATTATTAGTTCTAACTTCATAGAATTAGTTAAATTAGCCGCAACAACTTGTTCTAATTGCATTGCAAGTTTTATATAGAAAGAAATTATAATGCTTATTGCTAAGTAGATGATGTTAATGTTAATGCAATGGTGCTGGTGTTCCTAATTTCCAAAATGAGTCTAAAATCCACCAATGACATGTCTCTATGGACACCATCATTAAATTAATGAAAAGTGGCCCACAATGCATGATTGCATGCTAAAAAGTTACATATTGTGACTTTGCTTTACATAATTCCTCATAAACACCTACATGCATTATGTTAATTTATGACCTGTCTCTTGGTGTATGATGAGCAACTTGAACAGCAACACTTGTGTGGTTGTTTTACTCCAAAAGATGAATATATTGATTTGCCGTGCTTATAGTTGCACGCTTCACAAGCAGGAACTTTGTCCAGAGAAGAGGATATTGTTCTATCCCAAGCTTCCAAAAATAATTGGTTCAGACTCTCTTGAAGATCGAATAAGGTCTATACATTGGGCTGAGGGAAGGAAGGACTCATCTTCTTATCATGTGCTTGGTCATACTCACTTTTGCTAGGATGCTGTTGTTGGTGGTATCAGGTATTTTATTATTATTTTTAGTTTTGGTTTAGGGTTCTTCATCTTATACTTTTAGTTCCTCATCTTATTTTTTTTTTTTATTTTAGTTTAGTCTCTTGAATTTAAAAAGTTTCACTTTGGTCTCTTAAAATATTTCTGTTAAATTAAGTTAGTTCTTTCATCAATTTACCACACTGACTTGGTCAGCTTAATAATACGTGACAGTAAAAGATACCACATTAGATAGATATTTGCTACATCAATCAAAATAAACACCGTTAGTGCAAAAAATTGACCAAAAAAAAAAACAACAACTTAATCTAGAGGACATACTTTAAAGGAATTAAAATAAAACTTTTTAAACTTAGAGAATCAAATCGAAACCACAAAATAAGATGAAAAATCAAAAATATATTTTAGCCTATTATTTTTTACTTTTAGTTTACAAGTTGGAGTGAGAATGAATAAGCTTTCATTCTAGTTCCATATTTTAGCTCTATTTTAAAAAGCTATATGAATCAATTAAATCCTTAATTTCCTTCAGTAATGATCCACTAGTTATATTGCTAAATGGTTTTGACACAATTGCAGGTATGTATAGGCACCCTTAACTTACCCAAGGGAAAGAAAGAGAAGAATGAATGGAGGGGAAAATTGGCTACCGTTTTGCCTTTATGCTAACAACAAATTTGCTTATAGACTCAACCCTTGCTATTAGTCTGATTATTACTGTGCCAACACCGGGGCATCCCATAATACTAAACTTGCTCCTTGGGTTGCCAAATTTTATAAGCAAATAGAAACTATAGATGTAAAGCATTGATTGTTGACTTTATTAAGATGGATTTATTTGTTAATTAGATATTCCGATATTGTATTGTTTTTGTTAAATTAATAAATAATGTCAGTCATTTTAGCAAGGTGAAAGTTGCTCCAACACAAGTCTAAATTTAAAATCTTTTGCATTATTATCTTCATTATGTAAAAAGCTCTAGATCATCTACCGACAAAGCCATTTTTTGCATTCTTTTATTAGTTATGTTTCCCCCTTAAATGTTGTATTAGTTACTTTTAGCATATTGGCGTTTACTTGTAAGTGTGACTTGAGAATCTGATGCAACATCCCTATACAAAATAGGGTTTCACACATTTCATTCAATATATGTAAAAGACAAGATACAACAGCTACACACTTAACTAAGATTTGGCAGTTATGACCCTAAAAACAATAAAAATGAAAAGGCACATGCAAGAGCCTATAAGCAACTCTCAAGTAGAAAGGTGGTTGAAAAAACAAAAGAAAACACAAGCATACTCTTATATTTTGATACACAAAACAACTAATAACACTTATATTTTTATGCACAAATGCAATTAGTAATCTTTAGGAGCCAAAGGTCGATGGTGTTGATGAGGGGTTCAATTGGGATCACAACATATTCATACACTAGTGTTGCCAATGCAACCCCAATCAATAGACCCACCTAGAAGATCCAGTGGTAATGCCATCTCCAATCCACTAAAGAAGGCCTAAAAGCCAGAGCCGGGGTTCACGCATGCTTCGTCAAATGGCCCACCAATAAGAATGTTTGCCCTAACAATGAATCCAATTGCCAAGGGTGTAATGTTACTAACAACACCCCTTTTGGGGTCAATGCAGTACCATACATAGTGTTGCCAGTGCAGCCCCAATCAATGGACCCACCCAGAAGATCCAGTGGTAATGCCATCTCCAACCCACTAAGGAAGGCCTAAAAGCTAGAGCCGGGGTTCACGCATGCTCCATCAAATGGCCCACCAATAAGGATGTTTGCCCCAACAATGAATCCAATTGCCAAGGGTGCAATGTTGCTAACAACACCCCTTTTGGGGTTAATTGCAGTACCATACATAGTGTACATCAGCCCAAATATCATCACAATCTCAAGTATAAACATATGTCCTGCACCACCACTTGGTCCCACATGGAAACCCGATGGTCTCCACAATAAGCAACTAGAACAACTAGTTTTCATTGAAAGTCCAATTTTTTATCATATCACCCTTAAAATTAAAATGATCATACTCTTATCTAATCTATAAGTTTATTGGCTTTTATATTAATTATTTAAAAAAACTTTATATAGTCATTCAATCATTACTTACCATATAATAAGATGATTTTTATAATAATTACTTTAAGATTTATGACTTTTGTAAGTCATATTTATCTAATTGATTAATAGTGTACAATCTTGTAGTTAGCAAATATAACTACAATAAATAACCACAATAACATCTTTGTATACATTATCTTTTTTTTTTTTGAAAAAGATACATCATCCTTAATATAACAAAGATTTTTTATTTTTTTTAAAAAGTGGGATATAGTTTATTAGTTTACTATGTTATTAGTGACAAGCCTTAGCAAGAGGGCAGCCACTATAGCACCTAGAAGTTGAGCAACCTAATAGTATATAGCACAGACCACAGAGATCCTGTCTTTGAGAAGACCACTGAATGTCACAACTGGGTTAACATAGCCACTTGATACATGCATGCTAGCAGATACAACAACAAATAAAGCAAATGTATGTGCAATTACAACTGCTAATAATTCACCAGCTAAGAAAGGTGAATCCTGCTAAATCTTAATTGCATCAAAGAGAAATCACACAAATAATCACCCTCACATGCTCAACACAAACACACACACACACACACACACACACACACACACACACATATATTAGATGATCCAAGATTAAATATCACCTTTGGCTAAGTTGAAGAAGTTTTATATATGGAAGATTAAGATTATGTGTAGTAATGTAATTAAGCCCATGTAAAAATACAATAAATAGTATAAAGTGTTTTTACATTATTATCCCATCACAAACTAATATATATGATAAATTTGTTAATTTTCATGATAATTACCTTAAAAAAATCATATTAATGATTATTTCTGATTGATAAAACTTTTTATACCAACAGTGTCTAGAAATTAAACTTATAAAAAATTTAAAGCATATTTATGTGAACAATGAAGCAAGCTTTGTTAAGCATGCAATGGGAGATTTTGAATATGTACAAACCCAAAGCAAGGCCAAAGCCTTCTCCAGCAAAAACAAAGATGAAAATGGAGGCAAATTCAACCAAAGTGGCCCTAATGGAGTCTGGAAGGATGGCCTCATTAGTCCTTCCAAAAGCATATCTACGGGTTGCCATTACGACAAAGCTCTCTCTTACACCCTCCTTAGGACTATAAGATTATCGCACACAACTGGCCTTTCAAGATGAATGATCCTGGTCCAGTTAAGACTATTTTCTTTCTTTAAAAAAGGGTTTGTTCTTCGCAAAAAATGAAACTAAATGGAGATTTGAAAGGTGAGGAATTATGGAGGAAGAGAGGCTGAAAAGAGGAGCATTTATGCATGGCTGAAAAGTGGAGGGATTATGCTTATATGGGGAAACTAGGTGTTGAACTTAGGTGAAACACTTAGGTATGTGAAGTGCTACGTGGTGGACACGTGGTGGTATATGTTGGCTACTTATTACAAGTGAGTCATTCTTTATTTCCTACACATATCTACATCAACAATCACCTGCGTTTCGATGTAGTGTTATGTTGATCCTAATTTTCTCGACTGGACAAAAACCAAAGTGTATGCCTTGTGGTTGCGATTTAAGAGGCTCGTGTGACTTGTGTATTGAAGTTTGAGTTATTTTAGTAATGTTACATAATTTATTGAGATGTGATACATATAAAACAATTTATATAACATCATTTTTTGTGTCTATCTTTCTTTATCACATCATTTATTATATTTGAAATTTCTTCCTCTTTTATATCTTTCTCTCTCTTGGTTGTATAATTTGTTATACAAGTATCATTTCTCTAATTTATTTTTGTATTATTAAATCTAAAAGTTAAATCTATTTATAATTATATCAACAATTCATGTTAAAAACGTGTGGAATTTAATAAATTTTACTTATTAATTATGTAATTTCTCAAAAATTATATGTACTATATTTTCCTTCATCTTTTATTATGTTGCATCCTATTCAACCTGTCAAAAAAAATGAGTTTGCAAATTATTCCTGTGGAAGAGTGGACATATTAATGCCTAACTTTGCTTGTGGAGGGTACCCCATGTGAAGAAGCTTGACTAGCCCAAAATCCTTGGCCCATTTCAAGTTCATCATATTCTTTGACAAGTTCTTGAGTTTGGCTCCTTATGGCATATAAAAAAAATTATGTGCTAATATTACATTTATTAACTATTTGAAAATAACCTTTTGCTATTCAAACTGAAATGCTTAATTGACTGTCTATGATCCTTCTCTAGAATAAATGTGTCTAATGGAGAGGATAAACATACTTTCATTCAATAAATAACCCAGCTTAATTGGAATATTCTGAGGTTCCAAAATCTGGACATAGTTGAAGGCTTGAAGCAAAGTGGACCAAAAAAAAGTACAACTGGAATTCGAAAAGGTGATCTTAGATGATTTTTGAATAAGGCATATTTTCAACCCCAAAGCTGTGAATGAAGAAGTACTTTCTTTTTATTTGGTACATATCACCAAATGTTCTAATCCTTATTAGTGTGTCGTTACTGTATTTTAAAATAAAATCATTCAACAACAACAAAGCTTTATCTCCATTTGGATAAATTTTTCCATAAACACATATAGGAGAAGAAAATAAGAGAGAAAAATGAAATAAACTTCTTATAAGTTAAAATTAACTTGTGCATAAGTTAAAAATAAACTTTTGCAGAAGCTAATATCAAAGAACTTTTACAAATTAGTTTATGCATAAGCTAATTTTAATTTATGGAAGAAGTTTATCTCATTTTTCCTTTTTATTTTCTTCTCTTATAAGGATTTATGGTGAAGTTTATTCAAACAAGGAGGTGAGATCGCTACATGAATCACACGACACCATTTGGCTCAGTTAAATTATAAAGTAAATTGAAATAATAAAAAATCACAAAAAGAAAAAAAATGGAAATAATAATTTCTTAATATCAAAGATATTTTATCTCTTATGAAAAAAAAAGTTTTTCGTACATATTGTTTTATGTAGTTGTTAAGCCATTTGAATGATGTGTCATATGAATTGAGTGTTCAGATGAATACAAGGACATTTATGGGGTGCCCTTCATGCAAGACAATAATAATACATCCTGCTGTAGTGACTTAAATTTGTTGTAGTCATTCTCTTTTCTTTTTAGCACTATCTTATCTATTCTTATCAATACTACATTTATTTTAGACTACTTTTTTGGTGTCATATCTATACACTTTAGAGCTTACTCTGTCAACTTCAACATTACATCACACCCTTCTTTTTCTACTAGTATTTCTAAATCCAATATATTTGTGGACCAATCATTGTTTACTAAAGTTCTTACCCAATCTGAAAGATCATTGGTTGTTTCTTCAATTTCACCTAAGATATGACTAGGGATTTTGCCAGTTATAATCTCTAGCATGTTGATACCAAAGCAATAGACATTAGCTTTGTGTGTCAACTTCTTCCCTTTAACAAATTTTGGTGACCTCCTTATGGCTAGCTTTCTACATCCTATTTGGCTGGGAGTAGAGGCAAGAAACCATAGTCTATGAGTTTGGAATGGTAACCTTTACTATCTTGATGGATTAGGATATTGGATGATTTCAGGTTGGTATGAAGGACCTTATGAGAAGGCAAAGAATGATAAGCAAGACCATTTGCTATGTCTTTGATAATAGAAAGTCTTGTGGTCCAATCAAGTGGCATTTTTCATACTCCTTTACCTTGTAGCACCAACAGATTATGAATGTTAGTGTATTGAGTTAGTTATTTTTCATATATGATCAACTTTTGCTCCTCTGAATAATAAAAAGGAGGTTATTTCTACTAGATTTTCATGCTTCATCTGTCCTAGCAATTGCATTTGTTGGAGAAATTCCTTGTTGCTTAGTTCATTCATATGGTTAAATCTCTTCATTGCAATAATAGTTATAGTTTCAAGTGTTGCTTTGTATGTAATGCCTAAATTCCTTCTTCCTAGCACTTCTACTGGCGACCTTAATAAATCATCCAAGTCAAAAACTAGCAATTTTTTGTAGAAAAATTCTAATTTTCCTAAGCTTTTAGAAACATCACTGTTCCTAGCATAAGACACCATCTTCTTTGCCTATGCCCCAAAAAATACCCTATATAAAAAAATTCAAAACATTTAGAAATCCTAAATCAACATGAGATTGCATTTTACTTTAGACATTCTAAATTTATTAGGCAATGTTTTTCACATTTTTTTAACTTAGAAAGTTTGCATAAATAGCATTGTATTAAGCTATAAAGAAAATCAATAGTGGAATTGACATGTATAAAATATATCTTACTGAATCATTTCTTCTTGCTTCTTTTCCATTTGTTTGCTATCTTTTACGAAACAAGAAAGCAATAATAATGATCAAAGAAAGAAGAAAAAGTGCAGATGCAGCACCAATCAAAGCAATAATCTATGCTTGAAGCCTCTTCTTATTTGGTTCCCTTGTTGGACTTAGACTAATAACAAAAGGAGGTGGTACATAAAATAAAGCTGGAGCAGGAGGTTCAATAGGACATAACTTATCCAATGGCTTTCCACAAAGATTTGAATTATTGTCAAATGAACTCTCTAGGAACCTTTGTAGCACATAATTTTCAAGAATAGGCCTTGACAGATGATTACATGACACATTGAAACTTGTCAATAATGATTGATCAAAGGGTGGAATTTGACCATTTAAGTAATTTTCTTACAGCTCCAACACTTGTAGACTAGGAAGTTTAACATACTCTGCACGAATTGACCCTGAGAAATGATTGAATGATAATAGGACTTGTTCCAAAAACACCAAATTCTTGAGGCTTGGCAGTGGTCCAAAGAGTGCATTATTTTTTAAGTCAAGTTGGCTCAAGAAAGTTATGTTTTGAAGGAATGTAGGAGGTAAATAACCACTAAGGTTAACCCCTTCAAGAGCAATTTGAACAACAAGCCAATTTGAGCAAGTGATACCAATCCGTCTACTCTGATTGTTCACACAAGGTGTAACGACTCTCTGTCGCTACAGTAGTGCTCACAACAACCTCATACATTACTCAGATATTCAATCCCGATATTAGTATTAAATATCATTACATGACCATACTTAATCTAAAATATACATACAATATATCTATATAAAATATGCAAATTGGTTTATATACATCACCAAGGGAGATATACGAAATACAAAACTCCCTACGGTTGGTCATCTATTTAAAAACTATCAAAAAGGAACACCAAAAGATTTTCTCCCAAAAAAGGGCATTCAGCCTTTCACTGGATCCTCCACTATCAGCTATGAGAAGTCAGATCTATTAAAGCCTTTCCCTCTGCTCCCACGTTAAAATTACGTGACATCACAGTCATAGCAACATACACCAACAATAGCAACCATACCAAAACAAAACAGCAAGGCAAGGATAAGCTTACAACATAAAACCAACATATAATAAGCAATCCAATATAATCAAATCATCAACATACCAATGGAATCCAATTTATTTAGAAATGGATTACATACACTACCACATAACACACCATGCTTTCAACCTCACATGTCAATGTATGAATGACACGACCCTCGAGATATTTTCTACATTTTGGGTGATCAGCCAAGTCTTACCTCCTACCATGGCCTTCTAACCCATCCATTCATCCCCTAGGTCTAGCTTTTAGACCCTACTTCTCATCCAGGCACTAGGTTGGAGGCTCATCTAAGTACCAACTTTGGTCACCATCCGACTTACGTGCCTACCTGTACACGGCATGAGGCCCACACAACCTCAGCCAACAACATATGCATACAAATGCATGAGTCACCACAACAATTAACTTAACCACAACAATCATTATATTCATAGACATATATGTATCAACACAATACCACGTGGCCTACTTAGTACCACATGTGGTCCAACAATCACCATCAACCCCAAATCAACTCCATGCACGCCCAAATTTGACCTGTTGCATGGTCAACAGGTAAGACTTTACTCAATCAGCACATGCCTCAAGAAATATCTTACACGTCTTAGGTGAGGTCCTATATAAGCAACCAACACCTTCTGTAAGATATCTCATCGTCACAATACACCACAACTAGTGGAGGTTCTACTTGAGCAACCTTCCATTCAACTACCAATTCCTCACAAATTCTCACACAACATACAGAAATACACGCTCGCTCAGCGAGTCCCTTCTTACAAAAAGCACACTTCCCTCTAAAAGGCTCTCACTCAGCGAGTATAAGTTCCACTCAGCGAACTCAACTCCAAAAATACTCCCCTTCTCTGTTCCTAGCTTCTCACTCAGCGAATCCAACTAGAGAGAGTCACTCAGTCTCTATCAAAATGCTCGCTCAGCGACCTATAAGTGTCGCTTAGTAAATAACCACTCTAGAGAAAAGCCAAGTTTTTGGCACTATTCTCGCTCAACGAACACAAATGTTGCTCATCGAGATACTTACAACAGAGAACCACAAACCTCCAGGGCTCCTAATCGCTCAATGAGGACAGGTCTCACCCAACGAACCACTTTAGCACATTCTATAACACTTATCCCTCGCTTAGCGAGTATTAAACTCGCTTAGCGAATCACATTCTGGAAAATTTCCAGAATTCTGATGATCACTCACTCAACGAAGTGAAGTTCGCTCACCGAATCTCCCCTTTTCTCTATTCATTCATACTACCTCAAGACCACTCGCTCAACGACAATGGTGGTCGATCAGCGAACCTTCAACTTGACAACTTTTCCCTAGCTTCAGGGTACTCTCGCTTAGCGAGATTTGAGCAAAAACCCAAAATCTGATCTTTTCACTCATCCTTACTTAATCTAGCTCAAACCGGATTCAACAGGTTCACACAACACTCAAGATCAATATATTCAACAAAAAGTTTCAAACATAACCACATATAACCGCAAATCATAAAAATTCAAGCTAAAACCCATTTTGACATTCAATTTCACAATATTCCAAATCAATCAGTTATCAAAACCAACCACTGCAAGAATCACATTCAACAACCATCAATAAATCAAAATACAACTCAACTAAGCTTCCCTTACCTCCAAAAGTCTCTGAATTTGAATCTAGGTTCCCTAAGAATTTACTATCTTAAGTTAAATCTTCCAAGAACTGCTCTTTTTCTTGCCACAAACACTCAACTAAGTTTAAAGCTCTTTTACAATCTCACAAGCTCAAGAAATTCTAGAGAGAGATGAAGAGATGAGAGAGAAAGAGAATGAGAGAAATGAGGAAAATTCTTCCTCCTCTCTTCCTTTTATACTCGACTTCCTGGAGCTCTCACACGGACTTTTGGCCAACAGAAGCCCAAATCTCACCAAGCCACTCCCCTTATCTCAAAATTGATTTAACTCAACTATTTTCTCTCAAGAACCCAAAATTAGACTCACAACACACCTATATTGGCTCAAGCATATATCTAAAGTTTCCTAAATTCAAACCATAATTTCAAACAAACAACACACCATTATCACCACTTACTACATACCATATATAACAACAATTTATTTGTTTCTTTTAATCACCTAGATTACATATCAAAATTTGACTTTTTAGTTATTGAAACACTTAATCATGCATTAGGAAAAACAAGACGTTACACAAGGAAGGCTTGTCCAATTCCCATGCAAATTCACAAAAGAATTCAAAGAATCCCTTATGAACATCAAAGCATCTCTTTCTTTTGGATAGAATTCCTCAATTTCAATACATAAGACCAGGTTGAACGACACAAACAATACCACATACAAAAAGCTTATGTTAAAGTCCGTGCTCATGATGGTGGATGAAATTGCACAAAACAACTTGACATGGATTTTGGAACCAACCAGGTATTAGTAATGTGAACAATATCACACCCTCTTTTGTCTCTAATGATTTTATAGTTTGATGAAGTTGACAAGGTAAAGTTGTGCTAAGATGCTGAACATAATGTTGGACAAGAGTAGTCTGAACAAGGTTTTTTAATTTCTTTTTGAGTATTATTATATTACATTAATATAGTATATTAATCATAGTGACATAAGATGACAACTTTCATATAGGATCCTGCATGATATATTGTTCCACATTATTATATGGTAATTGAGTTGTTCATGAATAAGAAATGTTTGTTGTTTCAAATATAGTGACACCGTGGGAAGCAAGGAATGTCAATAATATTTAATTTGGACAATTTTCATGGTTGCTTACCCTATCGACCTTAGTTTATACAATTACTCATTTCAATACTCTAAATGCATATTTTCTTGGTGGTTGGCTAAGGTAGCCCCAAATGTTATGGTTGGTACATGGTATAGCAGCATGATTGTTACACCTAGATAAATTTGGAGACATACTTGTATTTACATTATTTATCTGAATTCATTTCATTTTTCAAAGTGTTACATTACATTAACTAAAGAAAATTGATTAACAGATGTTTTATCAATTGTGGGATTTCGTAAAACTGAATTATTCAATTATGTATCACAATTCATTTTTGGTTACCTTATCTAAGAGCTTATACAAATTTTGTGAATAATCCGTTGAGAAAAACCACTGATCATGTCTATTAAAATATTAGTAATAAAAGAATTTTAAATTGGTTCAAAGAGTTTATCAGAGTACTGTGTCAATAATTGTGGAGACTTTATGCAATTCTAACACAAAAAAAAAAAAAAAGTTTCATGGAAGATAAAGTAAAGCATTGATTGGTTGCCGTGGATTCGTGGCTATGCCATATTGATTAATTTGATCATGCCTTCACTTCAGCCAAAGTTATAGAATCATGCAATATGTAATGTGTACAACAATTCATACAATAATTTGTACAATAATACTTTTTATGTGTTTCTTTCTCCACCATTATGAGATGTAATAAATGATATGTAAGAGAGAGATAAACACAAAAAAGTGTTATTGTACAAATTGTTATATGAATTGTTGTATAAATAATATTTCTCTATAATCATTTATAGATAGGAACCTCTTTATTATTTTCACATTTGTTTTGTTGTATGGCTCTTACCAAATTGGATCAACAACTACAATTATATGAATATTTATAATGAAATTCTTAATCTTAAAGAACCTTTTAGATTTTGAGTTTAGTTGTTTAGATTTGTTTTTTTCGATGTCAAACCTTGTGTCTTTATTTTCCCTTTTAGGGCATTTATTATTATTTTTCTTTATATAAGATGTATATTTTGTTTTCTTATAGTTAGTTTTATATTAATCATATTGTAAGTATATAAGAGTTTTAAATCAATTTTACGATAAGGCATAATACGCTATCTAAGATATAAAATTTTTTGTGTCTTTTCCCCTGTTGCGAAATATGCTTAGTCATTGAACATATTTTAGACAAAAGAGCAAAGAAATAAAATGTTGGTTACATCAAAATGTAAGGTTTTTTTTTTTTTTTAGTTTTGTTCAAATATATGTCTTTCTATTTGTAAATCATTAAACTTCTTTTATAATAATTTTTGAGTGATGAGCTATATATATATATATATTAAATTTGAATAATATCTTTATTGATTATGTTGCTAGAAACTAGTGGATTAAGAAAATTCTCACGTAAACATTGGGGGTACATTTTTTAACCTCAAAAGTGAAAGGTGAATCAAACAGGGCATAATACTTCATCTGGACTTTCAGGTTTTGATATTTGCATTGATTGCATTAAGGAAAAACTTCTAGCAAAAGATATAGATAGAAGGACAAATAGATTCATTGACAAGTTAGAATTAGTTCACATGGATATTTGTGGCTTATTGCACCTATTGCCATGTATGGTTACAAGTATTTCATCATTTTTATTTTTATAGATGATTTTTTAGGCTTGGTTGTATTAATTATTTTTTTTAAGAAAGAACCAGTTTCTTAATTACTTTTAAATATTTCAGGTTGTGTTTATTTTAAGGTTTGTAAAGTTATTCTTGAGAAAAGAAAGATTGGAAAGTGATATTCTCATAATTAGTACATACTATGAAAAAATTTCTTAGATATTTTTTTATTTTGAGGAAAGTGACATTTTCATATTTTAACAATGAGTCACATTATCTAGGGGTGAGCACAGGCTTGGCACTCGATCCACACCTGCACTATCTGAAGTAAAAAATAAGGTTGTTGGCGGGTTCAGTCGGATGAACGGGTTGAATGGGTGAAAAAAAATACTTGAAAATCAGTTTTCACAAGCGGGTTCGGATTTAATTTTTTTCTTCTATCGGTGACCAAACTGACTGAAAGAGACAAATTTTCATTGAAATTTTAAAATTTGATTCAGGCTCCTTGTGAACTTTGAAATATGGAAAGAAAACAGTCAATAGAAGGCTTACGCTTATCACGTCACCTCAATATACTTCTTTCCAAGTTCTAGCAATGTAATTATAACTTCAAGCAGTAGTATGTCACTTACTTTTTGTTTCTTCAAGATCAGGCCTAGCACCCGGTCATTTTGCTGACAACATAAGTATGATCTCGTGGGCTTTGCATTGTATGAACACTCTCCTCGTATTTTCCCAAATCGAAAAAGGTTGATTTAAAATAAGTTTAATTATAAAATAAAAAAGCGTCAGTACTTTAAAATTACAATAGATTAAGATTATAATATATTATAAATTATATTAATATATACACACACACTTTAAAAATATTATTTTAAAAAGTCGTTTAGTCACATCTTGCACTTGTACGAATGCAAATATCTTTTACTGTTCGTTTTATCCTAATTACATTAGATCTAGCCATTGCAATTTTTAACTTTCACTTTGTTAAGGCCACAATATAGTCTACTTAAATTTTCTGTTTTCCATGTTAATCATTCCTCTCCGGTTCTCTCTCAAGCAAATCCTTCTTTTGATCTTCTCCCATTAGAACATCGTTTCTTTTATTTCTTGTAGATTAGGCCTCTTTTTCACTATTTTTCTCCCACCCTAATCTCTCATCACAGTGGTGGTAACTAATTTAAACTTTGTTGTTTGCAACTATTTCTTGCCAAAACTGTAGAAGGCCGCGACTGTGGAAGAGCGGAAAAGCGAAAGAGTTACAAGAACTATAGGCCATGGAGAAGCTTCTACTCTGATTCCTTCTCCATTGCATGCAATCATCCGTGTCTGCTCTTCTTTCTACGACCTTGAAACCGAAATCGAAGCATCATATCTATTGTCGATGACAATGTCCTAAGTCATAGCATGCCCTCTAGCAAGCCCCATATGTCGCCCACCCAAACCCGCTCCTATCCACCTGACGCACCCGCTACACCTTGACATTGTGTTTGGTAGAGAAGAGAGAAATAGAGAAAGATGAAGTAGGTAAAAGAGAAGAGAAGTAGGTAAAAAATAGAGTAAAAATGGAGATTGTTTGGTTAGAGAGAAATAGAGAGAAAGTTTGTTTTTTGACTTTTGAAAATTTGGAGTGAAAGAATAAAATTACATATATAATCTTCATAATTCGGAATGATACAGAGAAAATATATTCGAATATGTGATTGCATATTCGAATATGACATATCCATATTCGAATATGTGATATGCATATTCGAATATGCAATCCCATATTCGAATATGCATATCACATATTCAAATATGTGATTGTATATTCGAATATTTCATATACTGCTTGTCCAATTTTTTGATAATATTTTTTTAATTTTTTGAAAAAAAATGTACAGATATATGCAGTGCAGTACATGCAAGTTATTATTTTACTCCAAATCATCATACCCAACTGTAATCACTCACAATATTTAACACCAACATTCATAAAAATTATAAATTTTCAACCAATAATATACTTAAATCATTTCAGAGTAACAAAAAGTAACAAAAGGTAGAGGATAATATATATATATATATATATATATATATATATATATATATATATATATTAGTAATTGTTTATATATTTATTTAATTTTAAAAATCAAAATTTTAATTTTAATATGTAAAACACATATTCGAATGCGTTTTACATATTCGAATATTGTATTCATATATTCGAATATGTAAAACACATATTCGTTTAATTGTACACAGTATTTGCAAAAGAGCGAAGGTATTATCGACAGCTTGCAATCAACGCTGTATTTTTTCGCACTTCTGTGCATATTTGCGACAATTACTTTTAGCGTGGGACCCACCTAAAATTTAAAAACTTCCATGCTATTTCGCTTGCACCAAACGAATGGAAATCAATCAATGCTGTATATTTCCGCGCTCTTCTCTTTCTTTTTTCGCCATTTACCCGAAACTTAACCAACCGAAAGCTTCCCACAATCGGAAGCAGCTATGATATTGGAGTGTTCGGTTTTGGTCAGATTAGGTATTTTGGACCCGAGTCTAACCAAAACAGTTTGATGCTCAGCCCTAACGTTATCATTGTCTTGTGGCATTTGACCATCCTATCTAGATGGCTTAAATAACTTATCGGCTTATCTATTTGTGCAAGTTTTTTTTTTTTTATCCTTCGCCAATTTTTTTTTGTTCGTTTATGTCCATTGTATTTTTTTAGAGTAAATAGTTTTGATCTAGACAACAACTCTGGATTGTTAACTACTGACATAACTAATAGTGAGACATATTATTACTGACATATAGTATTTGACCATCTACATGTATTTTAAGTGCTAAAATGGATGAAATAGGAGTCAAGCAAAAATTTACAATTATTTTTATTTTAAAATTTGTTATTTGAAATAGAATTAGAAATTTGTAAAATACATTTAACTTAACATGTATTCGTTTAACTTAACATATGTTACAAATTTTTAATTCTAATTTCAAATTAAAAATCATTGTAAATTTTTATTAGCATCCATTTAATCCACCTAGCAACAAACAATCCACGTAGGCCGGTTAAACGCCACATGGCAGTGAAAGGGTGACTTATCATTAGTCATGTTGACAATTAACAGTCTTGAGTTAAGGTCAAAAAAATGCTAATTGCAAAAATAAGGAATTGAAGTGAAAAAAAAATTGGATGAATCAAAATTAAAAACTTGTTTAAATAGAGGGATCAAAAAGAATTTAAACCTTGTCATAATTATTATTGTGTTAAATTTTCTTGTTATATCTTGAAATTATATAGGGTTAGGATTTGTTGATATTAGGTGTCAAAGTTAGTCAAATTACACTTTCAATAACTTTTTCTAGAATGCAAATTTAATTAATTCAACCGTTGAATTATGTGATATTATCTTCATGATCATGTATATTAAATTTCACACCATTTAAACTTTTCTATATATGTCATCAAACATTGAATATTTACATATATTTTAATATCATATTGTATGTTAAAATAAAGTAATTTGATGAACTATTAAATAATTTTAGAATTCTATAAAATTTTGTATACTTAATCTAATTAATAAGAGCATCAAATTCAATGGTTGGATTGGTTAAATTTGCATTCTACAAAAAGCTATTGAAGGTGTAATTTAACTAACTTTAACACCTAGTGTCAACAGATCCTGACCCAATTATATACTTGTATGCCTCCGTAATTATATATACTTGATTTTATTCATTTCAATTTAAAAATAATCTTATATTATTTGTTATAAATTTATGAGTTTAATGGTCATGCACTGTTAGTATAAAAAATTTTACACTGTTAACCAATCACAAATCACCGTTGATATGACTTTTAAAATATTTATTATAAATGTTAACAAACTTACAATAAATGGTGGTTTGTGATTAGATAAAAGTGTAAAACTACTTTACACTGTCAGTGCATAGCCTATTTTCTCTAGATTTATAATATAATTTATATATTTAAAAGTATTTATCTATTATGATTTTGAGTTTAATTGTTATGCACTGTTAGTGTAAAAAAATTTACACTATCAACCAATCGAAAATTAGCTTTAATATGATTTTTAGTATGGTTATTATCAAAATCAACAAACTTACCATACATGGTGAGTCATGATTGAAAGGTAGTATAAAATTGTTTTACACTGTCAGTGTATAACCTATTTTCTTTATAATTTTTTATTATAATATAACTAGTATTTTAACTTGTACATTACACAGAATAAATATTTATTTTATAGTACTTAAATTTATAATAAATAAATACTTTGGGATATATTAATTATATTATAATTAAAATTTATAATAAATAAAATATTTTTGAACATATAGATTATATTTTAAATTTATAATAAATAATTATTGCAATACAATGTTAATTTTTAATTATTGATAATTTTTTTTAAAAATATTAAAATTTAATTTAGAACTAAAGATATTGAAAATAATAAATTACAAGAGATAAGAGGTTAAAAATTTTCTAAAAATGCTCGCATTGAAGAATGATAGCTAAAAACGCTCTCGTTCAAGATAGCTATTCTAATTTAATATATTGAGTGAATTTATAACTTTAAAAATATTTATTTATTACAATTTATAATTATATATATGAGTTTAATTACTATGAACTATCAGTGTAAAATTTTTTACATTATCCACCAATTGAAAATTAGCTTTAGTGTGACTTTTACCCCCTGTTTGGCAACATAGAAATGGTGTGGAAATTGAGGTGAGAGGAAAGAAATAGGGAGGTGAGAAATAAGTTTGTGTGTTTAGTAGTGTAAAAATAAAAAAGGAGAGAGAAGAAGAAACAAGTGGGGCCCACCACTGTTCATTTCCATTCAAAAATAGGTGGAAATAGTGTGGAAATAGTTGTTGGTATATGAAGTTGACAAAAATGCTCACAAAAGAGTCGTGCATCTGCTAGCTAACCACTGATAGTCGACTATTACGTGGTGGTAGTCGACTATCAAGACATGCAGATGGTTCATTCTCGCGATAGTAGACTATTGGAAATAGATAGTAGACTATTTACAGTCTCGTCTCGACACTGACATCCCACAATAGTGTACTATTGTTTTCTGATAGTCTATTATTGTAGTCTCATTTGTTCCAGACTTTAACATGATGTACATAGGAGCAAAAAAGAAAAGACAATATTAATTTAATTTCTTTCCTCTCTTTCCACTCAAACCAAACAACTATACAATATTATTTTTACTCTATTTCACCTTTATTTTTCTACGACCAAACAATTTATATTTTCACTTCATTTCTTATCTATTTTTGTTCTCTCTATTTCTCACCAACCTATTTCTCTTCACTCTATTTCTGCGTGTTTTGGAATTTGAATGACGCAACCTACAAAACCCTAAACCCTCTTTCACTCTCTATGGGCACACAGAGAGTAACGTAAAACACATAGATGAGATGAGATGAGATGAGGAAGAAGCTTCTGATCGCAACCACAAAAGGCCTCTCCTTCCGTTCCAATCACAGCTTCACTCCCAAAACCAACCACTGTAACTCTCTTCCCTCTCATTATCTTCTCTTCTCTTCTTTCTCTTCTGCCTATGTCCTAATACCCTTCCTCTCTTGAGTTTCTCAAATTACTACTATTCAGGTTTTTGTGTTATTCAGAAATAATTTTTTTTTTTTGGGTCTGACATAGAAATGAAACTAAGCTCATTAATCAATTGCATTGTTCTAGACGCTATTTCGTGTTGCTTTAATGAGTTTAGGCTTAGTGCCGTGTTTAGTTTCATCTGCGTAGAAATTGAATTAGAATGGGGGATTGTGTCAGTGGCATCGTCATGTTTTTCTTATGTTTGTTAGGGTTTATGGATTTTTTTTTTTTTGGTGTTTGTTATGTTTTGGATGGAGTTTGAAGAAAATGGTGGGGGTGAGTGTGTAAATTTTTCATCTTGAGTTAATATATGGTTCTATTCGATAATGATTTTAAAGCAAGAGGAATAGTTTGAGGAGTGTTTTAAAGCAAGAGGAATATAGTTTGGGATTTTGTAGTAATTACATATATGATATATGGGATAGAGTTCTTCAATAGAAATATGAGTGAGCTTTTGTGTTAATGCTTTTGATTGTTATTTTCTGGGAAAGCATTTCTTGAAGCTTATCATAGTTTTGCTACCTATTATCTGTTGAATGCTTTGGTGTTAATTGATTTGAAGCATATCAATGTGAGTGGTATTTTTTATTTTTTGGATGTTCTAGTTGTTGGTATCGGTTACTGTTTTGGAATGCCTTTCTTTGGAATTGTGGTTGTAAACTTGTAATGCATTACCAACTACTGAGATATTGATTCTGCATGTTGAATCATGTGATCATATATCTACTGTGTTGTTTGACAGTATCCTTCGAGGTATGCTATTCTGTTGGTCCATTGAAAGTCCGGCAGCGTGGATGGTCACATGCTGCTTCTGTCCCTTCTGAGGCACCGGATGCCCAGAAAGGCCGAAAAAGGGTTACAAGACATGAAAGGAGAGCTATGGTGGAGTCTTTTGTGAACAAGTATTCCTTTGTTTCTTTTGAAGTTGAAGCTTTATTTAACATTTTATGAGCTTTCCTGCATTATGATTCATCCTGGCATTTTGGTGTACCAATTATTTGGGGATGTTTGCATTGCAGCGTACCTGACCTTTTTAGACTATTTTTTGCATGTAGTTGGAGTTAAAATAATTTGGCATATTCTATTGTATTTTTTTCTCCCTTTGTTTTTGTCATTTTTAGTAATTAGCATATGCTTTATATTGTGTATTCATCAGACTAATACAAAATCCAAACTTTTATTGGAAACCTACTGTTTGGGACCAGAAGACATTCCTCAAAATGCAAGGATTTCAAAAGCAAACAATCCAGCTTCTTGTTTAAAACAAGAAAAAAGTCTACATTTTTATTGCATCCTAACAAATTATAAGGGGTAATAGAATAAATTATGGGTAGCATGAATTAAAATAAAAGACATATTTAACTTGTGGCCATGCTTGAGCTAAATGCTTGTTTTAATTGACCTGTCCTGCTTATTGCTAATCTTTTGTCAATGGTTGATGAAAGAATAATGTGTTTACATAAATTCTTTAAGTTGTCCTATCTTAAGGTATTCAGGTCACTTTCTGGTTCAGTTCATACTGGAATAACCAATATCTGTAGTATACTTATCTCACATTTGTGTTAGTTTTATTCCTTGAGGTGCAACAAGGGGGTTTTGAAGGACAGAAAAAGGAGAATACGTACGACCTTCATTTTTTATAATGTTGTCTCTGTTCAGTGGTAAAAAACTGGATTTTGCTAATTTACTAAAAAAGATAGAGGAAAATTTTGATATTCTTAGAAGATCCCTTCTTTTATTCTTGAAAACATTAGAAACACTGTCATCGTTTGTGGAGTTTGGTTAAGTATTCAATGATATGGACTCCTGTCATTGTAAAACCATGTCTTATAAGTTATTGTTGAATAAATTTCGTTTCTCTCTGCAGGTATAGAACAGAGAATGCTGGGAAATTCCCAAAAATATCAGATACCAAGAAACAAGTAGGTGGCAGTTATTATGTTATCCGGGAAATTGTTCAGGAGCTAGAATATAAGTCTAAAATGAATTCTTCAAATGGTGTGGATGAGATTTTGGTGGAAAAGCAATTTGATGAGAGTAAACTTCTTGCCACTGAATCTGTGAATGTTTCATCTAGTGATATTGAGATTGCAAAAGACAGCCCTATCCAAGATGATTCTCAATTGGTAGTTTTAAATGACAAGGAGACTGTTAACGGTGGTTATGAGCATCTTGAAGAAAAGAGAGAGCCACAGACTTCCTATAGGGAAAGGAGGTTGTCTGAAGAAGTTGAAATTGTGTCTACACCAGTAAGCACCACTTTTAGTTATGAATATATTAAATATAGTAGTTAAAGATAAGCAATGCTCCTAGGTCTACCTGATCATAGTATGATTTTTTTTATATTCATTCTTGTTTAGGTGTAAGTATCTTGACTGTAGTTCAAAGGCCAAAAGGGAAAAGTAAATTATTATAATTTATATTTTTGCACTTTTTTGCTCAAATGCAAATACATTACTGATACAAAAGATGTTTTTGATGTCTATTGTGTAATGCTTCTGATAATTGATATTTAATTCTGATACGAAATTTGAACATTTTTTTGTTCTAGTTTACTCTAAAAGGGTCAGTTTGGTCTGGTGGAAAACACGGGTGAAGAATTCATGGATCAGTTATAGTACTAAAATTGTGCATACATTTTCACTCTTATTTGTAATCCCTTACTAAACTGATGCTAAATTTGCAAAGCTTCAGACTTAAAGCCGCTTTCATCCTCTACCTGACAACAAAATAGGTAGTGCGCTTATAAATTGTGAAAAACTTTAATTGATAATAAATGCATTCTAGTAGGAAGTTGCCTACAAACGAATGCAGAGGAATGGTAAATGTTGTAATTGATCTACTTCGGCAAAATTGCGTCACATTCGTTTTTATGTTGTTAGTCAGTAGTTTCACCATTTGGTTCTGGCATCCTAAATCTTCACTGTTATTAATTTTCTTTTTAATAATATTAATTGAACAATATGTTTTATTATATTAAGAAAATGAGCAGTTTTCTTGTAATACTTATAATTTGCCTTCTGTTTTAATGACAGAGTAATCGTTGCATTGTATCTGAAAGTAATCTTGTGGATAAGTGTTCTAAGGAGCCATACCCACCAAGTCTCCATATGCCAAATGATATTAAGGCTGAGGAAGCTGTCTCTAAATCAGATTCTTTTGCACCAGAAAGTCAGCTGCTACAAGAGGAAAGAGAACATTTTTCTCCTTCATTTGGTGAAAATAATGATACTGGTTATGGCAAAGCTCAGGGCCATGAATATGATTTTCTTGATATGGAAAATTGTCAAAAAGTGGAGGAAGAATGCATTAAGAAAGCAGATTCTGAGAGAAAGGAGCAGCCTGACTTGGAAGACCTGTCTAGAGAGCTTTCCCATTCAAGTCTCCAGGTGCCAAATTTTGTGAAGAGTGGGGAAGCTGTATCTAGTTCTTCTGATTCTGTTACACAGGAAAGGCACCTACTAAAAGAAGAAATAGAACAATTTTCTGCTCCATTTATTGAAAAATCTGTCAGCGAAGGTCAGAGTCACGATTCTAAGTTTGTTAATATGGAAAACCATTCAGCAATTGAGAAAAAGAGCTTTGTGGAAACAGGATATGAGAGAAAAGACCAAGATGCTGTGGATGGTCCAAAGCATAAAATAGAGCAATCTCAAAGGCCTTTAGAATTGGATGAGTCCAAAATGTAAGTCCTTTCATATCTTTAGATACATAGCTTTGTTATTATAGCCTGTAAAATATTATTATTATTTGCATTATCACTTGAAAAATACCAGCACTAGTGAAAGACATTGGAATGCTACAGAAATAGAATTGGGTGTGGTGAAGATACATGTAATTGTGCAGTTAAATATTCTATGTGCATTCCTCACTGTTTGTGCATGAAACATTGATAAACAATTTCCAATTAAAATAATATTTTAAATAATGACGTAGAGAAGCACAAAAGAACAGGCTTGTGGAAAATTTAAAAATTAGTATTTGTTAATATAGGATAATACAATACAAATAAGCAAAAACACAACACTGATGCCCACATACAGAGACTGTTTAATATACTGAGAGAATACTAGAGAGAGTAACATGAAATTCAAAAAAGTTTAAAAATTAAACGTTGCAACAAAGTTTGCATGAAAGTATCATTTTATGCTAATAAAATGAAAGTCATAAAATTTGAGAAATTAGGTTCCAAAGAGAAAAAACAGAAGGACTTGTGTTGATGATGCCACTTCTATGCGCAAAATATATCTGCAATAGACTAAAATTATGCACACACAAATTGAAGTATCTAGTCCTTATGCTAGTCATCAGAGCATAATAAGGACCACGTACCGGTACATCTACTTTGTACATTTATAGATTATATTGGTTTTTGTTTCGGAACTATTTTGTATTCTTCCTGAAATATGCATTCATGGATGGTTGCATGTGCAAGGAACATACAGTTGTCTTATGCAATTTTTCCAGCCTTTTCTTTTTTTTCCTTTTATTACTCTCCAGCAAAATTATATAGGATATTAAGGTTGCTTACATTCTCCCAAATATCCAGGGACTCTAATAGTAAGGAGATCAGTGTTGCAGTGGGATCAGAGAAATCAACTTTGTGGGGGAATCTGAAGTCATTTGCCAATGGCATCATAAATATCTGGAAAAAATTATGAAGCTTTATGAAGTTGTGTGGTGCAACTGGTGAGAAACTCAATCTTACTGTACAACGCAGACAGATGGTATGTATAGGATTCATGAGATTCTTGGCTCTTTTTGACTTGTCATTAGCTGGCAGTGCTTCAACATTTCCAGAAGTTTTGCAGCCAAGTTTCTTCTATGATCCAGCTGGCTGCTCATTTTGAATGTCAGACATTTGCACATGAGTTTCTAGCTCCTCTATTCATTGGCTCCATCTAGGGGGAAATCAGTACTTTGATTCCCAATCCAGTAAATTAGCTTCCCAGTGTAAATGTGTTTCACTGTGTTGTGAACAGTAGGAAAGGAAATGCACGATGCTGCAATTTGCTCCCCTACTCAAATTGTGTTTATGGATTGTGTGTTCATATATGAATTTGAGGAGCGGAGTGGAAGGGTGAAAGGTGCAAGAAAGCCAAGGTCAGTCTTCACATCTATTTATGATGGGGAGGCTTTTGCATTTTGGATAGCATTCAAAGAATAACCAACTTGAGAGTTTTTTTCCCATAGGCATAAGACTCAGAAATTGAAGAAATTGGTAGGGTTTTTGAAATTTTATTTTTAACTTCCATCATTAAATATACTTATTACCCTCCATCCAAATTATATGCATTATTTTGTCCAAACTTGCAGAGCATGAGCATTGAACACCGATTGTGCTGTGATTGGAAACTATTGTTATTTGGAGTTAAATAAAAGGTTAACAGTCACATCCTGCTTATTTTCATCTTTGTCCGTTCACATTAACACGTCTATCCCTTCCTATCTGCTATCTGAACTATTTTCAAATATGGCCAGATTAGAATGTGATGTCCAACATTATTGTTAGGACCGTCTACCATATGGTTCCAGTCTCACCCATTACTGAATGCGTGGTGTGTAAACGATATGGCAACCTTTTGTTTCCTTTTATAATATAATGTATTTTTCCTTGGTATCTGGCAGAGTGAACGACTGTCCAGGTTATAAATGACATGTAAAGCTATGAATTGTTTAATATGATATGATATAGTATAATGTAATATAATATAATATATTTTTTTTCATGCTATCTGGTAGAGAGAACAACAATTCAGGCAGCATGTAAAGCTGGGTATTGTTTGATTGGCTCTCTGCCACCCCATATACGCAAATGAAATGACAGTTAAATAAAAATTAGTTCTGCAACTGTGTTGTATTCATTAATAGCGATGGGATTTTTTTGTAGCTACATGATATTTTTCTATGTAATTATAGCGTTGGGATTTGAGTAAGGATAATGTGATGTTCCAAGGTCAGGTATCTGTTTATGAAGAGATGCTTGCATTGAAGTTTCTAGTTTGTAACATCTTAAAAAGGAAAGATTAATGTACTCACGAGGTCTCAAATCCAAATTAAATGAATCAAATGAATGGGAGACGTTTGAGGGGAATGGACCATGTGAAAAGGTTCAACATGACTTATCTTGTTGCAATGAAGGCCTGCAAGTTGCAAAGGTTCCATATGATTTATCTTGATGTCCCAGTGAAGCCTTGCAAGTTGCATTGGCTTTTGTATTGTCTCTAAAGTATGTAATTCAAGTTGTATTTATTATTAATTTAATTTAAATTATATTGCGATTTGAATTTACTAGAATTTGGGACTGACACATTTATAATTGATCATTTTAGATATACTTTTCTTTTTCCTATGGCTTTAAGCACCGTAGTTTGAAGGCAATGCTGCTGCTAAGAAATCGGGAGTGTGGTGATATGCTGGGAGCATAATAAACCATTTTTTTCCTTTATTTTTTTTACCTGCAACAATACCTGATTATCAAAACAGCCATAATAATCAAATGCAGAAGCACAAACGGAAAATAAAATCATATGTATCTCAAATTGGATGAACCGCATCTATGAGTGAAAACAACTAATCTGGGGGGTGTCAAAATAGAAAACATGAAATAACATTAAATAAAATTTAGTCTTAGATTTGAAGGTGAATTTTGGCCTTGGTGACCATATGTTCTAATCATAAAAATAATATTTGGTCTACCAAGAAAATTTTTGGTAGTTAGAAAGTATATATTTGTTTTATCACACGCTTTTATTATTATTAACTTTTCAAAATCTTATTATATAGGAAGAAATATTAATTAATCTAAGAAGATTGGTCATTCTTCACCACAATTTGGGGGAGTGGGGATCCCTGTTGCAGCAAACGTGTGCATTTATAAATTGCCACGGAATGAGGCTAATATTTGTTGTGCCACTTGCCTGCTTAAATAGTATTTGTTCAGTTCATGTACTCATGTAGGATGCTCGTATATTTCTTTTGTGGCAAACAAAACCGCGTCACTGATTTCATCATGTTGCCGACCCATTGCTACAACATTGTAATATAAAATTGAGGAATGACAGCTCTTGGCTGATATTGCAAGATAACTATAACTCAAGTATTTTGTATATTCTAAGACTGCAAGATGCTTGTTTGACAAAATTAATGTGGCGGCTTATGCAAACAAGAAACGCCAATTCTCAACTGTTTTAGATAAAAAGCAACGTCAATTTAATATCTGATTCTAGCATCTCAGTTTAGTTCACTAATCAACATTTCATATTAGTTACCCCCAAAACATTGGAATGCTGTCAATAGAAATTTTTTTCTAACTTAGATAAACATTTAGTGCGACTTGTGGCTATTAGGAACTACAATGATTATAATATCGTCCATTTCTTAAAGCATCTGAGTGACATGCTTAGGAAATAATTGCAATCAAATTGGTGATTAGCATGAATGAGACTGAGGGAGGAGGGGTGGGAGCATACATGATTCTAACTTTTAAGGTTATGTTGTAATTTCCTATCTAATGCTTATATACCTCAAGCTAAAAAAATATCAAAATGTATTTTAGATAGGCCAAAGATTGGATAATAATGCATAAGCACAAAAATCTGAGTGCTTATTATAGACCGTAGTGGACAAATATACATTTAGATACTAATGAATCATAAATGGCAGTGAAATGGAGTGCTTAATAACAGGGACTATAGGTGAGCTATAATTATTTAGAAAGCTTAGCTGGTTATTTTCATTCTGTTACTAGAGTTGTATTCACCTTCCTACTAAGATGTTCATCGATCTCTATAAATTCATGTTGTAAGCACTCACACAATATTATTCTTTCAATCCAATACATGGACTTCCTATTTCTATGGAACTCTTCTTTATTCATTCAAATTAGTGTTACATGTATCATCTGTTGAAGATAATAATGTTTTTACTTTATGGGATCAATATGTAAATGATGAATAACTATTCTTAATTTGAATTGCTGATTAAGCTATATAATTCTCCTTTGATTATTTTGTATTCTATTGAAGCAAACTACACTTGTTTGCTGACATAACTGGCATTGTTTGCATGGCTGGCTCTTGCTGGCATTTATAATAATTGAGTGCACATCAATCACCCAATAAGCCATCAACATTTTTATGCTTAAATAATTTACTGCATCGCTTTAGGGTGCTCATCCCTGGAAAGAGGCCTTAAAAATGGGATTCAAAGCCTTTGACTGGTCCATTTAGTGGCTCCATAATAACCCAACTCTTCATTTCCATTAGACCCATTATTGTGACCTAAGAAACGGAATGTTTCCTCCTCGAAATGGATTAGCCGATTAGGTTTTTATTTTTATTTTTTATTTTGCATGAGATCAGGTGAAAAGATAAAAAATACAAATATTTTAAATATGGAAAAGTCATGTTTATGATGTTAATATCTATATCACCCTGTGTACCCATCCACTAGGATCAACCTAGTGAGAGGTGAGGGGTTGAATAGTTTGCATAAGGTTTTAAGTTCTAACTTTATTGTTGCTATTATACACACAAGCAAAAAATCTCTTACTGTGTGACAATATCAAAAACACAAATAGAGGATACAGTTTATTCATCCTCAATTTTGACAGGCTTATTAATATATATAGAGTTCAATTTTGATGTATTGGAAATGTAAAACTATTATTATTATTATTATTATTATTATTATTATTATTATTATTTAATGTTTTGATGATTACTTAATTAGTTTGATTGTGTAACTAATTATATATTAAACCCATGGGGATATATTTAGTGAGAGGACCATTTTTATATGAGAGTGAGAGAAGTAAATCTATGTCGTACAACTATACATGAATGGTCAAAATTATGTCATGTGACTTTTTTAAAAGCTCACATGACTTGGTAGGTTTTATTTTTGACAATTCATAACAAGATCTAATGGTCAACATTTATTCCTCTCACTCTCATATAAATAAGGTTCTCTCACTAGATACGTCTCCTTAAACCTATTGAATAATAATGAAGCAACATATCATTGGATGCAGAAATATATCTCTTTTACTAATGAACAGTATATCTAAATTAAATTATAATATTTTCACTAAGTTAAAAATACGACAAAGCATAGTTAATTATGAACCAATAAATTAACCTTGCAATAAAATTTAAGTCATAAAAAAATTATTTCTTTTTGTAATTATTATAAAAATTGAGTAAATTCAAATAGATTAGTGGAAAGAACAAGTGAAAAAACTATGTCAATTAGAAGATAGTTTGATTATAAGATAACAGAAGATCACGAGATTTTTATGTTTGGTTTGAGTGTTCGAAAATAATATTCCAAAACTTTCATATGTTGTTTTGTTATATGTTATAAAGTATACAACTTCGATACGAATATATCTTCTGATGTTAAATTTTCACACGACTGTATCATGTGAAAATTCTGTATTTATTTCTTTTTTCTTAAATATTCGTAAATCATAATCATTAATCATGCTCCACCTATTTAATGCATATTAGGAGAAATATGGACACAAAAGTTTCCCATGAAAATGTCATATGAAAATTAAACATGAGAGAATATATCCCCAACTTTGATCGTAGGATCACTTTCCAATTGCATAGCCTAATACTTTTTTGGGTAGTATTGCATAGCCTCATAATGATTCTATAAAGCTTCCACATAATTTCTTTTAGATAAATCAAATTTAGAAGTGAATTATTTGTCTATAGATATATTTCAAAGAAAAAAAATTATGATGTTATTCGATTCATGTAGCCAATGTGCTTCATGGGAAAAGACTTTGTTGTTATTGTCATAGTATTAATTTTTTTTATTATAAAATTGATTATTGAAAATATTTAGTTTTTATAGAGCAACATAATGTAGTTTGCTGCCAATCGTTTGTTGTGGTAGATGTGTAGAGTTGTGGCTCCTACTACTAGTTACCTACATTAATTATGTCTGTTCTAGATAACTGGGAATACACCTATTTAAGGTCTTTCCTAATATTTATATAGTCTCAAATTCTCAATTGATATGATACTCTAGTTATAATATTTGCTCGAAGATGGAAATTTTTTTATTAGAAAAGCTGTGTCTTGCGTCACTGGAATATGCCACATTGATTAATGCATTGCTACATAACTACATAGCGTAAAAAGGACAAGTCAAACTCTAGCTAACTTTTCTTGATGACAACCTCTACTAGTTGATGATGATTATGAACCTTATTTTGTGCTCATGAATTTGAACAGATGAGTTCATGACACTAATAAATGCATACCAAAAGCGCTCTTTTGGACCAGTTAAAGAGACCCTTTTCCTTATGTATATATATTCCAACTATAAAGTCATCACAAGACACGGCTTCTTCCCTCTCCTTCTCTATGCTTCTTAGTTCTAAGGAATGCACAGCAAGTTCTTAAATGCTGTGTATATTACTTCATCAGCAGAATTATAAGGTGACTAGACATTACTAGAGAGCCTTTGTAGTTTGACTGTTCTTTCTGGCAGGGTATGTTGACGACTTGGCATCAAAATTACTTTCTCACCTTTTCCTCTAATTTAGTAATTTTCATCATCAACTTGGTTGTGTTTCTCACCCCAGAAAGATTCATAGTATCTATCATTTGGTTGTTAGGATGTGAGGTTTTTTTGTGAGATTATGAAAAGTCAGCAAATCTTATATATAGTAAACATTTTATGAGGCTTATTGGGTAGCCGCGTAGTAGACATGTAATTATCCTTTAGAATGCATATTAAGACAAAAAATTGGATTGATATTAACCAAATTATGCTGTCAGATTGTGATCTTGTTCCAACTTTTTTTATTTAATTTTTGTTGTATCTTTACATGTTCCAACTTGTTTTAATAAAATAGATTCTGGGAATGATTTGTTCATGTATAATACTATGTTAACATGGCCCTACCAGATCTTCTTTAAGTTTGGTCAACTAGACATGTTCGCCCCTTATAAATTCTTCCTTTTCTTTTCCTTTTTTTTTATATAATTAGTTCACATTTGCATTGACAAGTGATTACCATGTCTGGCTCACTATGAATATTCAATTTTCTCTGGCAGGTTGACGTGAGATTTGCTTTTCTCTCCATTTTATTCCACACAGAATATGAGAGAAAATATTTCAGAACCATGGCTAGTTATGATCACTGTAGTCTTGGCCACTGCAATATTTGCAAAACTAATTCAATTCAAGTTAAGGAAGGAAGATAAAAGCAAATGCAGATTACCACCAGGAAGGAGAGGCTGGCTTTTGATTGGTGACAGCATCAATTGGTACAATGCTGTTGCAAGTTCTCATCCTCCTCAGTTTGTTGAAGAAATGGTGAAGAGGTATTTACTACCAATTTGCCACCACAACAGTTGAGTTTGGTTGATTTGGAATTTAAGTTACTAGTTAATAATACATTATTGACATGTTAAATTCTCAATTGACAAGAGCTGATTAATCCAATCATAGGCCTTGTAAGAATGCTCTGAAGAGGGTCATTCTTTTGAGAATATTTTGCTAATTTAAAAACTAAGTTGTTGTTAAGAGAAATTTATGCAAGAGAATATTTTGCAAAAGCTCAAAATCCAGCTACATGGTTTGTGAAAACCAATCTAATAGATGAAACCCTCATTTGGCATAGGTATGGTAAGATATTTTCATGCAGCCTATTTGGCAAATGGGCAGTGGTGTCAGCAGATCCAAGCTTCAACCGCTTTGTAATGCGAAATGAAGGCAGATTATTCATGTCAAGCTACCCAAAATCTTTCAGAGATTTGGTTGGTAAAAATGGTGTGATCACAGTGCAAGGAGATCAACAAAGGAAACTACATGGAATTGCCTCCAACATGATGCGCCTAGAGAAGCTTAAGTTCCATTTCTTGAATGATATACAAAAGGTCATGCTCCAAACTTTGAGCAATTTTAACAATAACCAAGTCATTCTTCTCCAGGATGTTTGTAGAAAGGTACGTAACTTCAACTGATGATGTGTTTGTGTATGTAAGCTTACCATTATTATTTAGTGCCAGTGACTCATTTTCAATTAATTTCTACATGATTTACTTCAGGTGGCTATACATTTAATGGTTAATCAATTATTGGGGGTTTCAAGTGAGTCTCAAGTCAATGAAATGGCTCAGTTGTTTTCTGACTTTGTTGATGGTTGTTTATCCATTCCCATCAACATCCCTGGCTATTCATACCACACTGCTATGAAGGTACAATTAGAAAATTTCTAAAACCATACATACATATAGATGCACACATACAACTATATGAATTTTTACATACATACATACATACAGACAGACAGACACAATTATATGAGCTTTTAACTATAGCTAAAAGAAATAAATTTGTTATTCTCATGATCACCTCCTTTAATGAGTAAACTCAAGAACCATCTTAAATGAAGTAATGAAAATTGAAATACTCAATTTCAACTTCTCATTGTTACATTAATATTCAAATTTATCACAGGGCACCCATTCGTTAGGATTGTTATTAGGTCATTAATCTAATAATGAAATTACTTTTATAAAATATAACTCTATGACTAATCTGATTACATGGGATTAAGAAGTCAAATGGTGTTGATGTTGACATTCTTTGGATATCAGGCAAGGGAGAAAATCATAAGCAAGATAAACAGGACCATAGAGGTACACAGACAAAATGGTGCTCCCATGGAAGGTAATGGTGTACTTGGAAGATTACTAGAGGAAGAAAGCTTGCCTGATGCTGCTGTTGCAGACTTCATTATCAATCTTCTCTTTGCGGGAAATGAAACAACCACCAAAACAATGCTTTTTGCAGTCTATTTCCTTACTCAATGTCCTAGAGCCATGAAGCAATTGCTGGTATATATAACACAGTATTCTTGAAAATTTTTCCCTGTATGTTTGTTTGGTACATAAAACTATCCTTAGCTGATTTCCTAGATTTTTATATTTAAACTGAAGAAGAATTTTTGTTAATTTTTACAAAATTTTATCTTGGACAGGATGAACAAGATTCTCTGAGAAGCAATTCTGGAGATGGATTGCTTACATGGCAGGATTATAAAGCAATGGCATTCACACAATGTGTAAGCGATTAACTTTTCATTGTTTTTTTCATATTAGTATAGACTTAGACTTACGTGTTACGCTGTTGATGAACAAAATTATTTTAGATTATATTTATTTAGAGTTTATTTTAATTTTAAAATATTACATATTATTAAAAAGTAAATAAATAAAAAAAAATTTATTCGTAAGTAAATAAATAATCTAATAAGTCTTTGAAAAGGTGTGCCATTTTTGCAAGATTTAAAATATGGTCAATTTGATTAGATTAGGCAACCAAGTATTTGTGGAAATATTTATTGAGAGACAAAAGTGTTACATTATAATAATTACAAACATAATTAGTAAGGTTTTAAAAAACTGTTTGTGACTGCGATTTCAGCCGCAACTACAAGGTTTTTGAAGACACCATGACTGCAATGCGGCCGCAATTGTGGCCCATTTGCTTACAACTTTCTGCAATGTTGAGAACCGTGATAAAACTGTAACTACGACCGTAATTTAAAACCTTAATAATTAGGTAGAAGTGACTCATTATTTTAAATAAATAATAATTATTTTCTAGAATGTAACTGATGACTTCTTATTCATTTAACAAACTAAAATGAATCAGAGTTGTTAATGTAACTGTAAATTAGTTAAGAAAAAGCGAAGAATTGAAGTACTTTGCAACACAACAAATAAAATGCAGACGTGACAACAAGAAAGAATTAATTTAATTCTCAATTTCACGATTTAGGATTTTTATATTATAAATAGATTTTTTTGAGATGAAGTTTGATGAGACACTTCATCTTATAAATATTTTCTTTAGAAAGGTAGTACTCGTTAAACTCATAGTCTATATATTCATTGATAAAAAAATAGTGTGTTAACATTTTTTTTTTCTTCCACGAACAGGTTATTGATGAAACACTCAGACTTGGGGGTATTGCAATTTGGTTAATGAGAGAAGCAAAAGAAGACGTTCAATACCAAGGTATAAAATTTTGAGAGCAAGTGATATGCAAAGTCCGTCTAAACTAGAAGAGTTTTTCTTTTTCATTTACATCCAATGATATATTGACACTATATTATTTATTAGTTATTGCTATTGATACATTCTACTATTGCAACCAAGGTATGTGTATATGTAGAAGTTTTACAATAGTCTACTAACACTAACTTTTCTGTTTTTGAGTAGATTTTGTCATTCCCAAAGGCTGCTTTGTGGTTCCATTTCTTTCAGCAGTCCATTTAGATGAGAATGTATATAGTGGAGCTCTAAACTTCAATCCTTGGAGATGGATGGAACCTGAAAATGAGGTTAGCCCACATACAATTTTGGTGCATACTGTATGTAATTCTGTACTTGCATTTCACTTTAATTGCATTTCTTTCTTAGTTCCTATGCTCTCAATGCAGGAAAAGAGAAACTGGAGAACTAGTCCATTCTATGCACCCTTTGGAGGAGGTGCCAGATTCTGTCCAGGAGCAGAGCTGGCTCGCCTTCAAATTGCTCTTTTTCTTCATTACTTTGTAACTACCTACAGGTAATGCCTCTCTCTCCCCGGTTGATACATTTCATGGCCTAAAAGATTAAGAAATTTTACCCATTTTGATAATGAGAAATGTTGGTAACATACTTTCTAGTAGTACTCTTTTGAACACACTCTTTATTATTAATTAAAATTTATTAAGAATAAAAAAATAATGTGAGTCCTACTTATTTAGTGTGTGATTAGTTCGGCTTTGAGATATTGGATTTACGTCAAGCTAAAAGTTACTCTTCAAAGCTTTTTTGTTTTTGTTTGATTTGACGTAAAAATTGAAAATATGTACATTTTATAATGTTGATCCAAACACACTCTTAATGAGTCTTAGTCATAATTTTATAGTTTTAAATACATCTTAATAATAATAGAGAGTATATTAGTAGAAGTATATTAAAGAATACATTGCTAACACTTCTCATTTGAGGAATACTAGTAGCACATCCTTTCACATACTTTTTTTAAACCATCTTTACTATTGATTGAGAGAAATGTTAGCAATATAATTTCTAACTCTTTTTGATACACTTTCTTTGTTGGGTGAAATTTATGCGAGTCTCACTAAATATGTAGGTCTCATTTTCTATTTTATGAGTCCTATTTTTAAACCAACAGGACCTACATGAATTTCAACTAATAAGAAATAGTATGATGAAAAGAAAATGTCACAAACTGTGTTGTTACCACTGCTCTTGACTCATGTTCATGAAGTTCCACTAGAAATGTGGGTTCTACATGAATTTTATATAATAATAAAGAATGTGTTGGGAAAATTTGTTAATAACACTTCTAAATTCTACAAATATATGTGCCATAATTGTTAGCAAAAGCATAAACTAGCAAATCTAACCGTAGCTGATTTGTTGAATGTTTTCATCAACAGATGGACACAAATCAAGGAAGATAGGATGTCCTTCTTTCCCTCTGCTCGACTAGTGAACGGTTTCGAAATCCGCCTAACGAGAAGACATGATAATGAAACAGATTAAAGGATGTCACCATGTTCATCTCAAAGTTCTCCACTATTTTCCAGTAATTGTTTTCTCTGGCTACTTTTTTTTGCTGAGTACCCTCTCAGTTCTCCCAACAACCATATATTTCAGAGTTTAAATTCTGTTGTCACTTGTCATGTATAAATATATGTATATTATATCTTTATGTTGTAACATGTACATTACTCATAATTCATAAAAGGTTGTATAGCATACAGCAATTGAGTCTAGGGTTGTTTCTTTTTTCTTCGTTTTTTCCATAGTCCAATGTTCATTACTTTTTGTGCAGACGAATTTGCTGTTATTAATTTTTTTTCAAGTAATACATTAACTTAGTCCTTGAATTTACAAATACTGATTAATTTAATTCCTACAGTTATGAAATATCATTTTATTTTTTGAAATTATTAAAAATCAGTCATTTTTGTTTTGTTTTTATAATTTTAAATACTAAAATGGTTATCGTTTGATAACACTATGAACTAACATAATCATTGCCTGATAATTTAAAAATTAAAATGATATTTTTTATAATTTTAAGGACTTAATATGATATATTATTTTTTTTCCTTTTATCTCTCTTCTTGAATACTGTTTTTCTCTTCTTTTTTCCCCCTCTATCTTCTTTGTGAATAACAACAATTAATAGGAGTACTACTTATTATATAATTTAGAGTAAATTATATTGGCACTCTCTGAGTTTTTTCAGATTGTATATAATACCCATCTTTTTTCTATCTCTACACTAACTCTATTAATTGTTTGAAAAATATTATACTAACATCTCTTATACATTATACTAACTTTCCTTAATTGTATGCAAAACATTATATTGTGTACCTCTATAAGAGAGATTGTTGAAAACACTAAAAAAAGAAGAATTATATGTAATCTAAAACAAAACTTTAGGGGGTGTCAATATAATTTACTCTATAATTTATGTGTGATCAAAATGATTCTGTATTTTTCATATGAGAACCGCCGAATGGTATGAAAAACTTTCAAACCAATTTTTGGCGAACCAAGTACCAACAATGATTTTAAAATCAAACTAGTGATTGAATCTATAAATAGAATTTTTATATAATATTAATTATTGCATTTATTAAATATAATCTATCTATTAGATTTAATAAATGAAATGTGTGTTTAATAAATATATGACTTTTTATATGAATGAAAAAAAGTGGTTAAGAGGGGGCGATCATATTAAAGTGGTCAATCAAGTTTTTCGGCAAAGATTAGTTATCGGTAAAGCCGGTGAATACTTTGTAACTATAATATGGTTATCAAAAAAATATGAAATTTAATCTTAATTTCAGTTTAATAATTGTATAATTATTATCCTCTCTATTCAACTTCTCTAGTTAATTGTTACAATTAATAAAAATTTAACAAAAATATTATATTTAAGAAATATAATATTTGATCATATTTTAGTTAGATTATATTTTATTTAATAAATATAATATTTAAAAATTTAAAAATATTAAAATTAATTCATTCTGAATATATACCATGTTTAATAAAATATTAAAAAATATACTGTATTTAATAAATACAATATTTAAATATTTATTCATGTTATTTAATTTAACTATATATCATATTTAATAATCATGGTATTTAATATTATTGGACATACAATTTTACTGATAATATATTAATCATAGTATTTATTCAATATAATATACAATTAACTTAAATGATGTTATTAAATATATCATATTATTAACTATAATATATTTATTAAATATAATAAATATAACATATGTTTATTTAACATATGACTTTTCAAATAAATATATAAATATATATTAAAAATTTATTATGAAATAAAAAGTAATTATTACAAAATTAATACCTATATATATATATATATATATCCATTAAAAATTGTATTGTTTGTATTATTGTTTAAAAACTTACCTTACAAAATATATTTAAAATAGAAAAATTCAAATATATTAATATAATATTAATAAGTATGCAAATATATAATAATTTATCTCTTAATTATTATATTTTATAATTTGACTATGTATTATATTTAATGAATATAATACATAATGTTTTTTAGATAGTCAATTTTACTAATAATATATTAATTATGATCATTATTAAATATAATATATTTAAGATAAAATAATACATATAGTAACAATAGAAAACTTTTTTAGATTGTCATTTAATTATAAACAGTTATGTATGATAAGATTGTTGATTTTTATAAGAGAAATGCTTGCAACATACTCTTTGACACATCCTTATGAACACATCCTCTCTTATTGGTTGAATTTTTTGGAAATTACAAAAATTGTTGGGTCTCACATCTTATTGAATAACTTTCTCTCATAATTTTGTAGTTTTAATAAATTTCAACCAATAATAGAGTTTGTGTTAGGAAGAGTGTATAGAGAGTGTGTTCTTAACACTCCTCTTTTTATAATAACTACCTAATCTTATAAAGATGATTTCTAATTGGTTAATAGTGTAAAAATTTGTAAATTGATAATTCATGCCTATTAAATTCTTTGTTTATTAAATTTAATAAATGTAACATATGTTATAGTACATTAGCAAGTGTTTTTTTTTTTTTGAAGAATTTGTAGATAAAAAATATTTAAAATAGAAAAATAGAAAAAAAAAAAATATATATATATATATATATATAATATTTTATTTCTTAATTTTTATCATTTGATAAATATATTATATTTAATGAATGTTATATTCAACCATATGCTCTAATTTGACTATATATTATATTTAATAAATATAGTGTTTTAAAATATTATAAATATAAAAATTAATTCATTTTAATAAATATATTATATTTAATAAATATAATATTTAAATATTTAATCAGGTTAATTAATTCGACTATATATTATACATCTAATAAATATAATATTTAATACTATTAGAAAGTCAATTTTTCTTATAATATATTAATTATAGTATTTATTAAATATAATCTACAAATAGCTTAAATATAATATACAGTCAACTTAGGTAATTGTAGATTACATTTAATAAAAACTATAATTAATATATTTTAATATAAACTGACTTTCTAACAATATTAAATATTATATTATTAGATATAACAAATATATTATATGTTTGTTAAACATATGAGTTTTTATATAAATCTCTATATATTAAAAATCTAATATGAAATAAAAAGTAATTATTACAACAATTAAAACATATGTGTGTGTGTGCATTAAAATTTTATAATTTGTATTATTGTTTAAAACATTAGTTTATAATAATGTTTTAAAATAGAAAATTTTAAATATATTAATATAATATTAGTAAATTGCTAAAATATTTTATTTCTTAATTTCTACACTTACTAATTTGACAGCGTAATATGTTTAAGAAGTACAGTATTTAATGTTATTGGATAGTTAAATTTACCTATAATATATTAAATATAATATTTATTACATATAATGTATTTCTTAAATTTAATAAATGTAATATGTGTTTTAGGTTCATGCAAAAATGATTCTAACTAATTTTTGTCTTTGTAAAATTTTTGTTGTTTTTAGATTCTAACATTTACTTTTTTTTTTAGTCCTTACCATTAAGACTAATTAATTTAGTATTGACATTGCTAACAAAATAAAGAATATTAATTAAGATAATTAAAAAATAAACAATACTTTAAATTAAGAGCCCGTTTGAGGTGGTTTTTAGTTGTAAGTTTTGAAATTTTCAAAAATTACAACTAATTTTTAGTTTTTAAAATTAGTTTTAGTTTTTTTCTCAAATTTTTGGTTTCAAAATAAACTCATTTTGAATTTCTTTTTATTTTTTTAAAATTAGTTTAAGGGTATGTTTGTGTGGTGGAGGCAAAGGTGATGGTAGTGGTGGTGGTGACGACAACAGTGATAGTGGTGGCGGCACTGATAGTCGTGGTGGTGATGGTGGTGGTAGCAGTGGTGGCGGTAGCGGTGTTAGTGGTGGTGGTGGAAAGAGCCATTGTCAAATGTAGTGATGTGTATTTTTTTCAAAACTAAAAACTAGATTTACAAAACCTTTTTTCTTGGTTTTGAAAATGAATGTAAAAGTATTTTAAAATTGAGTTAAAAATTATTTCAGTTCCATTTTAGACAAACACGTTTTGTTTTGAAAATTAGATTTAAAAATCAAAAACCAAAAACTCACAACCACCCTAGACAGGCTCTAATATAATTGGATTATTTTTATGTATGTAATTTAAATAATGTATTCATTATTTTATATAAATAAGGTAATTACATATAAATTACTTTTATAATTTATTTTTAATTTTTAATATTTTATAAACAGTAATTTTTATTACTTTTAAATTATTTCTTTTTTAAAAAAACTTATGCACTAATAATTTACTTTTAATATATTACTTTTGATGTTATTTTTATATTTCAATTCATTAATTTTCACTATTTTTAATATATCACCAGCAATGATTTTATCTCCAAAGACAAGAGTAATATATTAAAAATAAATTATAAGTGTCTATGTAAATTATATATTTTTAAAAAAGTACAATGTTAAAAATACATTATTAAATTAAAAAGTAAAAAAATATTAAACGCGATAAAAACTACTGTTTGTAATATATTAAAAATTAAAAAGAAATTATAAAAGTAAATTATATACAAGTACCTTATTTATATTAAACTAGTATTTTAACTTGTGCAATGCATAGGATAAATATTTATTATATAAAATTAAAATTTATAATAAATAAATGCTTTTGAATATATAAATTATATTATAATTAAAATTTTAATAAATAAAAAAATAACATATAAAATATATTTTAGATTTATAATAAATAATTTATATTGTGATACAATGATATTTTTAACTATTGATAATTTTTTTAAAAAATATTGAAATTCAATTTAGAAATAAGAGATAAGAGGTTAAGAAAAATTTTTAAAAACGCTATCGTTGAAAAAAATAACGAAAAACTCTCTCATTCAAAGTAGCTATTTTAATTTATATATATATATAAACTAGTATTTTAACCTGTATATTATACAATATAAATATTTATTTCATACAACTTAAGTTTATCATAAATAAATACTTTTGAATATATAAATTATATTATAATTAAAATATGTAATAAATAAATATTTTTGAATATATAGTTTATATTTTAAATTTATAATAAACAATTATTGTAATATAATGTTATTTTGTAATTATTGATAATTTCTTTTAAAAAATTGAAAATTCAATTTAGAACTAAAGATATTAAAAATGATAAATTGAAAGAGATAAGAGGTTAAAAAACTCCTACAAACGCTCTCGTTGTAGAATGACATCTAAAATGCTCTCATTGAATAATAGTAACTAAAATCACTTTCATGCAAAATAACTGTTCTTATTTAATATATAGGGTGGAATATTACTAAGTTGAATTACACAGCTAAAAAAATCTAATTAACTTAATTTAAGATATTTTTCGTTACCTTAATTATCTTAATTAATATTCTTTATTTTGTTAATCATGTTAGCATTAAATTAACTAGAGTTAATATTAAGGTCTAAAAAAAACATTAAGAAAATATCAAAGATCTAAAATTAGATAGAGCCATATTTATAGGGACTTAATGTGACACCCATTCACATTGAACATAACCCATACTTATTTATTTATTTAAAAATACGAGTAAAATTTTTCTCTGTTTTTAATAATAGAAAATTTGTAAATTTATCAGAATTTGAAAACAATAGTAAAAAAATAAAATCTGTATGTATTCATCATAAAACTGTACATCATAATTTCATGATCAGAAAAATTATTGAAATACAAAGAGATTAAAATATACATCAAAATAGTTACTACTTATTCCCAATACATCAAAAAGATCCTAGTTAGAGCAGTATTCGTCTACCCTATCTCATAAAATAATAAACTATCAAACTAGCCCTATAGGTCTTCATCAACAGCCAAGTCTTCATTAATTGCGATCAATCATGCATAAAAGAAAAAGTAATGGAGTGAGGTGATTTGTTCTAATATCACTTTTACATGTATGGTAGGAATTCTACCACACAATATAGATAAAACACAGTTGACAATAAAAGGAGAACCTAAAGTTTATTCTATGTTATACAATCATTGACTCAGTATGGATTCATATTCTCTGTTAATGGGTAATAGTTATCAACAGAACTTGGGAAGTGACTAGGAGTACATATACCTTTCTCAACACCATCACATGGTACAGTCCTCCTCATCATTGAGGAATAAATAACAATTTAGGATATTCATTTATAGAGGTATACTCTCAAATCAATCCTAGAATGTTGAGCAGTTATAGGGGTTATCGAGTTTGGTCAGGCGAATATCTCGTCTCAAGGGCGTTACCCTGACTATTGGGACCTTCACCACTTGATGCCTACCCTTAAGACCTTTGCAAGTGGGTCTTGCCTTTCATTTCTCAGTGTACCAAACTGTGGCTTTCCTAGCAAGGTGCCATGCCACTGCATGTTACTTGCTTTACATTACTACTAAACTATCAATTCCTAACTTATCAAGTAGAGGTTTCCCTAGTCTTATTTAATTTGAGCACCAGTAGAATCAACATTTCTGCCTTGCATAAATTGTATAATACTAAAATTTTAATGGAATAACAATTTAGTAATCACATAAATTTTTTGCAAGATAACAATATAGTAATTATAATTTAATTACTAAAATTTTGACAGAATAACAACTAAATAAAAGCATTTTGATTTTCTAAATTTGAGTAGAGTAATAGCTTAGCAAATGTATTTTTATTTTCTAAAATTGAACAGAGTAACAGCTTAGCAAGTAAAATTTAATAATTTAAATTTGGGCAGAGTAACAATTTAGTAAATGCATTTTAATTTTCTAAAATTGGGCAAAATAATAGCTTAACAAGTGCATTTTAATTTTCTAAAATTAAGCAGAGTAATATCTTAGCAAGTATAATTTAATAATTTAATAATTTAAATTTGAGCAGAGTAACATCTTAGCAATTATAATTTAATAATCTAAATTTAGGCAGAGTAACAACTTAGCAAAAATTAAAGTTTAACATTAAACAATAATAACAATAATAAAACTTAAGCCTTAAACTGAGTTTAGGGGAAAACCCTTCTTACCAACATGCAAAATGACAGTAATTTAGAACCAACCCCACTCCCCCATTACCTCTAAGGTGGTTGATGAAGAGGATGAAATTATTGGTGCAAAGCTTCTAGGAGGAGAAATTCTACTAGTTGAAAACTAGCAAAATTTTAACATAAAAATTAAATAAGAAAAATTTCTAGAGAGAGAAGATTTTAGAGAGAGAGGCTCTCTAGCTTATGGAGGAAAAGAATGGTGAGAAATCAGAATTTTGGATGTCTATTTATAGAGAAAAGAAGGGGGTGAGGTGTCCACTTTGATGACATAAGCCATTTATGTCATAAATCCTATTTTTGATTTATTTTTAATTAATTTAGGTACAAATATAAAAAATAGAGTGATGAATCAGCTATTCCTAGGTTGGGGACGTGCTCCCTTAGCTGTCCAGCTTCTAGATGTTAATTTTATTTGCCGGTAAATTAACCGGTACTGATAAAATCGCCTAAACTTGAAAAAAATTGACTATTAATATCAAGAAAATGAAATTAAATGTAAAACTAGACAAATACATTGTTTTATATCAAAAATAAATTTCTAATAATTAATTTTAATTTTTATTAATTTATTTCAAAATTTATCTATTTATTTTGTATTTTTAAGCTAAAAATTCACAATAAATCCATTTTAATTCAATAAATACCAAAATTTTTATGAAAATTATAAAATTAAATATTTCACCTATAAATAAATCTAAATTACAATTTTCACCTTTTTCGATGTCAAACTAATACTAGTTGGCTTATCAGACACCTAGAGGCATTTTGGTCATTTTACACAGGAATTCCAGAAAATTCTCAAAATTATATTTTAATATATATGACATGATTTCAAGCTCAAATTTACATTCTAATGTCAATTGAATCTTTTTCTTATGTCAGCCCTTACTATTGAGAAGTAGGGACAAAATCGTCATTTCACAAAAATTGTCTTAATAATTTTTAAAATTTTTTAAAAATTATTTTTTAATTATTCTAGGCACATAAATGACTTAAAAATAAATTTTAGATACTTCTAAATATTTATATCTATTTTCTCAATTATTTAGTCCTTCTAGGGGCAAAATAGTCATTTTACCCTTTTCCAGACTCTGTTTCCTAAAAATTATTAAAAATGTAAACTAAGTACTACTCAGTAACCATAGGGATCAAACTTTTGAGATTCTCATTTGGTTCTTCGAAAATAAATATAGAATAATTAGGAAAATAATTTGATATGCAAAAATAAGGCTGTTACACTCAAAATATGGTTAAGATTATGTCTTAAGAGTTTAATGACCATGCACTATCAGCAGTAAAAAGTTTTACACTGTCAATTAATTAAAAATCATCATTGGTATGATTTTTAAGATAGTTACTGTAAAAGTCAACAAATTTATCATACACAATAGTTTGCGATTGAATGACAGTGTAAATTTGCTTTACACTATCAGTGCGTAGTTTATTTTCTCATGTTTTAATACAATAAACATTTTAGTATTTTTAATGTTTAAAAGAATTCTTTGATAAAACATATTTTAAAAAAGAAAATTGAAATATATAATAATATAATGTATAAATGTAAAACAATTTATCTCTTAATTGCTATCATTAATAATTTCACTGCATATTATATTTAATAAATGTAATATTTAATGTTATTGAATAAACAATTTTACCATAATTTATTAATTATGATATATTTATGAAATTTAAATAAAACGTATTTATAATAAGGATTAATACATATATAAATATATATTAAAAATATATTATTTTTATTATTATTTAAAAAATTTGTCTATAAAAGATCTATAAAATGTCAAGAACCAATTTAATTTTATTTTTTACTCTTAAAAATACCTATAATTTTATTTTACTTTATTTGTTTTCAGTATGTTTTATACACTCACTTTGATCAATTCCAATTTTACCGTGACAACATAAAAAAAAAAAGAAATGTTCCATTAATCAATTCTTTATACTAAAAAAAAAGGTTACGAGGTTTTAGCGAGATAAAAGTATAAAAGAGGACAGTTTGTGTACAAGAAGCGTCGTTTATCTTCCCCCTTTGAGGGTCTCTCGTTCGCAGAGAAGGAATCAAATCGAAAATTCAGTCTCTCACTGTTCTCAGAACTCGTCGGAGAGAAAATTGTGCAGAGAGAAAGCGTTGGTGATGGCAGGAAGAGAGGTTCGGGAATACACCAACCTCAGCGACCCCAAAGGTATTCATTCCGTTCCTAATTTTATTTTGTTTTTAAACTTTGCAATTGGTCGTTGTTGTTTAAAGTATTGATTTTTCGTGGATTTTAACTACTGGGTATCTGTTAATTTTGCAGATAAGAAATGGGGTAAGGGAAAAGATAAGATTGACGATGAAGACATTACTTTCCAACGCATGGTTGCAAAGGTTAGCGCATTGATTCACCCTCCGTTCTCTTCTTCTCTATTATATAATATATAATTTGGGTACCTTTTTTGCAAGTGTACTTTAATCGTTTTACTGTTGAAGCTAATCTAATCAATGATCGTTAGTATGAGAAACCCTTATAATTGAGGTTTTTTTTTTTCTTTTTTTCTTTTTGAAAATTTTGATAGTATTTTGGAATTAGTTTTCATGAATTTGCAATATACCCAAAATACAGTTTCTGTGATTATTTATGTGACTATTCTTTGATTGTCGATTGTTCTATAATTGTTGTATGGACGATGAGATAGCAACTTTAGAAAAAGCTTTGTGGTGTTGCATGATGTGGTTACTAGCATTACTATGGTACGGGTATGCGGATTCTTCTAAAATTCTAAAACTAAGGTGCAGATACGGGATGGTATATCATGTAGAGAAATATAATAATATAAGAAAAAAGTATTAAAATGATAATATAAACACAATTTTCATAATGTTCTGACTAAACTAAGCAAAAAATTTAAACAAAGAACAAGTTTTGAGTGAAGTGATTCAAGTGAAGTAGCAGTTTGTTTCATTTCTAGCAATGAACAGAACAACTCAGCATGAAACTTGCTGTCATGCATGGACTGATTTGTACATGAGTGATGAATAAGTATAGGATATGTAATATAGCTTTTTTAGGTGGTTTCTTTGAACTTAATCACCCCTGATTAAAGAATGTTGCCAATCGGAGTTTTGTAATTCTTCTGTGTTGGTTTTCTCTTATGGTTATGTACTGCCTGTCTATGTTGTTTTCAACTTTCAAGCAATTTTTTTGTGCAATTTGAGGGATTTTGCTGATAACATGCCCCGGCAGGGATCTTGGCTTCCTGTATTGGGTGGCTGATGCAAGCAGATGCAAGAGGTTGCTGGGGAGCGTGGAGGCTACCTTCATGGGCGAGGCGGTACAGCTCTTTTTCTCTTGCTTTTGTGTGTCTGTGTGTTGCTTGTGCTACTGCTCCACCTGCTCGTTTGCTGCTCATATTATCTTTAGTTTCTTTGTTCCCTTTTTAAAATTTGAATATGCAGCCTTGGACAGTGATGATCTACTTTATCTCAAGGAGCAAATGGAAGCTGAGGAGGATGCAGAACGCCTCCTGCGTCGCACTGAAAAACGGGCATTTGCTGCATTTAAGATATCCTTTTGTGATCATTACAACACATAACAATCCATGTTTACTTCTTCGTCTTGGGTTGCAATGGATTTCTATGTCCTACTTCTACAAGTATCTTGCTTTACTCTTTATTGCAATTTGCATGTTTGTTTTTAATGTTTGATCAGAGTCATCTTATTTTCTCAATACTGCTTGAAAACTATGAATCAGTGTATTTAAAACTGAATCTGTCTGTGAACTGGTAAGGGGAGATGTTTAAGGTTTTGGGGTGGGTTGAACCAGGATTTTGAACAGGCTGACATATAGTATAATAGTATATAAAAAGTGTTACATATATGTGTTAATTGCAAGTATGTTAGTAAAAATATAAGAAAATATATTTAAAAAATCTGTATAATGATAGAAGTAATTTATGACAAATCAATGATTACAAAATTACAAAAAATAAATGTTACTCTATATAAATATTTAAATATGAGCTATATGAAACAGATTTCTATCAGTAAATCAAAATATAGCAGTGTTTATTGGTATTTAGTTTCATGCTCAAGTGTGGGGCCCAAGTTTGATTCCTTTTCAAAGGAATCTCTAAAATTATTTTCATGTGTTAAACAAATACTATAAATATAATGATTTACTTGTACTTCTAACAGCTGACTCCTGGCTTAGTAGTATGATGGTAGATGCATTAATTGACAGAGACAGGGTTTGAATCCCTGCACGCATGTTTCTAGCTGTGCCCCCATTAAGCTTGCATTGATTCAACTGGTCAAACCCTGACTGGTTCACACATGCTTAGAGCAGTTTAATGCCAGTTTAGCATTTTCGAGGGTGGTTTTTAATGTTCTGCAGCTTTAATTGGACTGGCCAGTAAGCTGGTTCAGAGTCAACTCAGTCAAACTGCCCAGTCTGGTCCAGTTTTGAAAACTATGCTGTGAATCTTAAATTTGAGACATTGAATGCCATGCAAGTGCACTGGTGAAGAAATTATGTAGGGGTAGGAGTAGGATCTTTCTTCTACCGTGGTGGTGTCTTTGCTGTGGGAATATATGATTTCTCCCATCCTTGTCATGTAGACTTTGTTTGGTAGAGAGAAGAGAAATGGGGTGGATGGAAATAGGTAAGAAATAAGTTAAGAGGTGCGAAATAGATAGGAAATAATTTGAAATTTTAAGTTTGGTTTGAGAGAAATAGAAAGGAAATAGGTTGTTTAGTTTGAATAAGAGGAGAGGAGAGAAATTATACTCAGTGGGACTCAAAATTTTTAAAAATTTTCTTGCCATTTGCATTCAACCAAACATGGAAATTTTTAAAAATTTAAAAATTTCCTTGCCCCTCCTCTCCATTCTCACATACCAAACAGGGGGGTACTTTAAGATTCCCCCCACCTCTTTTATTTTTCCCCACCAAGGTTTAAAATACTGGATCTATAAATATATGGTCACTTGAATAGTTGAATTTAGTGACACGTAATAGCACTGATACTTTTGTTCATTTTTTTAATATTAATAGCTAAAATGGCTATTTGGTGCTGGAAGTGGACAGTTCAACTCCCATTATTGATGAAATCAAATTGTTGTCTCAGTTTTGTGTGTTCTGTAATATGAAGGAAGACTATATTGATGCTTCTATCAGAAGACTGTATTACAGTAAAACTGTAATGAACAAAAATTCGCAATTTGAATGACAAATACATATTTCAAGCTATATGATTGTAATGCTGTTTTTGTCTGGAATTTTGATTCAATAAATTTAAACATGTGTTACATTTTGAATATGGTTGTCTGATCCAAACAACTTCTGCAGAATTGATTTATCCAAATACAACCTAAGCATTTTTAACATACATTCATTTTCCTTTTTCATAGTTAGTGAAAGCTATATTGAATCATACTAGTAGACTTTTTTTGATAAAATTGCCTGTGCTTAAGTTGTATCTATTCCTTTGTTCCCCCTTCACCAACGAATACAGAGCTGCAAGTTTAGCAGATTCTTCTCCTGCATCAGTCCCACTGGCATTTCGTGTTGAGCCAAAGCCAAAAAGTGGGATCAGGTAGATCTTCCAATCCTTTTTATCCCTCCATGTATTTTTTTGTTTTTTGCTGGCTTCAGTGTTGTTCATAGAATTTATGTTTTTGGTGACATAGGCAGCAAGACTTACTGAAAAAAGTTGTCGAGATTAAACCTAAGCGGCCAAGATCTGACAGCAATCAGTCATCCCCAGCTGCTAGTAACGCTTCTGTCACAAATCAGAAGCCTGATCATGATCCTTCAAAAGAGAAGGGGCAGTCTTTGCCAGGACCAAAGAAAGTGGAGGAGCAATCTTTGTCTGGATCAAAGAAAACAGAGGAACATTCTCCATCGGGGTCACATGAAGCAGAAGCTAAGCCTAAGGTTGAAAACTCTGGTGGGGGATTACTAGGCCTGGCATATGATAGTTCTGATGATGATGATTATGAATGATTGATAGTTGCAGTTTGATGGCAGATCACTTCATTCCATCATTGTCTTTGTAGGTTGTAGTTTTAGTACAGAATGTTTGATTTGTTTAGAGAAAGTATTAAATTGTAGTCAAGGTATAAAAAATTCCTTGTATGAAGCATTAGTCTTGAAGGTTGGAAAAGAAAATGATGTATTAGTCTATTACTATACAAGTAGATCTAAGATACAATTTTGTATGCGATCATCTAATCTTAATGTGCCAGTTTTGTTTATCTTGCCATAATTTTGAAGTATGATGGTGGTCTTAGAGGAATTGCATGTTCGGAATCGGAATGCATATATTATGGTTGTGGCTTGTAGCATAGATAACTTATGCAAGTTTTAACAGAAACATTGACAAACACGAGTACCTAGTTTCCTACGGCCAACATCTTGGTTTGTCTTTGTCTTGTTAATTCATTTGAATAACGTGTAATAATCTAGTGAAATATTTTAAGAAATGTAGCCTATGATTGTAGCTTATCATTCAGGTATGTTGAAACTTCAGGCATGAGATGTTACAACTTGTCAAACAAACGAAACTGTTGGATAGTTGGTACATCCTTGTTTAGTTGTCTTTATTCAAGCTTCTATAATTCCCCGGCATAGGATGTATGAGTTGGATGTTCTGTGGGCACGTACTTGAGTTGGATTTGTTTGTGTTGAGTACATGTTTGTGTTAACATATGGGGCATTTGGGAGCAGCCTAGTTGGTAGAAAAACATGGTTTTGCATTGATGCTACCGAGGATTAAGAGTGTGTTTGGATTGTCATTTCAAAGGTACCTTGCACTTTCTAAAGCACAGAACAGATAAACAATAACATTGATGGATTAAAAAAAACGTGGGTTACGTCCCACCCTAAGACTGACTATACAAGTAACTACTTGCTATTTTCCATGTTGCCATGGAGGCATGAAAAGGTACAACTATATCAATTCTCAGTAGTGGACAAATAAGGGAAAAAGAGATCCTTAAAAGATGAACAAAATGTGTTTACTCTTAAATTTTAATGGGTCAATATTACAATGGCCTTTAAAGTGAATGAAGTGCAGATGCGCTTTTATTTACTCAGCTTGCTGTGGTCTTATTCGGGTAGAGAGACACAAGTCATGATGCAGTTGAATAAAACTTTTGTAAAATAACGCTTCGACAACAATGGGTAAAGCCATTACTCACTAGTTCCTGTGCTCTGTCACTTTGAATCTGTGGCTCGCTACTCGACAAAATGGTGTTTTTCTCTTACAATTTTTCTGAAAACGTTTTGAACATTTTTGCAGTTAAATTCTTCTTAAACCTTTTTCCAAAATAACGTTTGAACCAACATTTGTTGAGTAATGTATTTGTGATGGAGAAGAAATAGGAATAAGTCCCATAGTGGTTGGACAACAAGAAATATAGAGCCTGTTTGCATTAACTTCTCCATAAGTATTTATAAAATAAAAAAATAAGAAGAAAAAAATGAAATAAGTTTTTCCATAAGCTTAAATTAGCTTATTCATAAGTTAAAAATTAGATTTTGAAGAAGTTAATATGAAAAGATTTCTACAAATTAGCTTATGCATAAGTTAATTTTAGCTTATGGAGAAACTAATTTCACTTTTTCTTCTTATTTTTGTCTCCCATAAGTATTTATAGAAAAGTTTTATCCAAACAGGCCTATAATAGGAGAATATAAAGCTTGGAATGCACAATACCTAGATGCTTAATGGAACAAGAAGACTAACATCACTGTCTCACAATTCAAGACTTGAACGAGACCATTCCGAAATTTTATAAGATATCACGCAACATCTCAGATCATCTGGAAAAAGCATGAAAGATGTTTTAACATCAGTGCCATCATTGTACACACACAAAATAAAATAAAATTACAATTAACTGAACCAAGTCGAAATTGAATATTTGTAACATTTCTAAATAATTTTATATTAATTTTATTTTTCTATAAAATAAATAATTGAATATTTGTAACATAATCATAGTTTTAAATTGAATCAAGCTAATGATCTTAATTGAGCCATTCGTGAGCTTCAATTGAATCAAGTTTGAACTAAACAAAATTATTCATGTGATATAAAATGATATAAATACTCTAAATAAAAAATAAAAAATAAAATGAGATATAAATAAAAATATTTTTGCAATTGCATAGAAAAGAGACCCTTCACTTCCTTTTCTGCCTAAAAATGGACGGAAGATAAAAAAGCAATTGGACCCATGTATTGAGCAATTTTCTTCCTTTGTTTCCTATCACCAAACGAATGAATGATTAATTTTTTTTTGTCTTTTTCCTCCCCTCCTCATTCCATTCTTTCGTATTCCTTCAAAACAAATGAAATGTTAAAGCATTGAAGAGGGCCCCAAAATCATAACGTCAAAGCATTAGAGCAACTTTAACTGTAATTGTTTATTTAATTTATGATAACACAACATGAGAGAGAGAGAAGGAATTTTATGATCCAATTGTTTCTACAAGTAATGTTGCTTTTCTAATTTTAAGCCTGAAAAGTGGGATCAATATGAGGCAAAAATAAATAATAGTATATGGGTTAAGAGCAACTCTAATCTTGTAACTCATTTGAGTTCTATATTATACAACTAATGCGATAGGGTCTAGTAGAAGGGGTTAGTTTCTCTTAATGTGACTAATCAAGACTCAAATCTTTGTTGGAAGAAGTGTTTACATTTAACGTTTGATAATGCCTCAAACAATATTACCTCCAAAAAAAGATATATGTAAGGAACAAAAATAAAAAAAATTCTATATTACAAAACACTGGGTTCATTTTCCCCTCATAAGCAATTGTTGCTTCCCCCCCACCCCCTGTTGCTAATTTATGAATTCCTATTAGTACCCTGCGTTTTGCTGTGAGTGCTTTTTGATGGGTCTTATGCTGCATGCGTTTTACAAAAATGTATTTTAGAGTGGAGATAGGTTAATTATAGGGTGCATTTAAAAATGGTTTTAGAGTTTTTGAGTTGAAATAAAAGATTAAAAGGTTGTTTGAATTGTTTAAAATAATAGAAGAATGATGTGTAATACAATTAAGAGAAATGTAAAAGATTACAGGAAAGACGAGGCAATTACTTAAAATGTATTTTATTTGGCAATTACTTCGCAAATAAAATTCTCGCTCACAAATTAAATATTTGTGAAATAAAAACAAAGTGGAGACTAACAACAGTACGGGGTGGTGGCGCAGTTGGCTAGCGCGTAGGTCTCATAGCTTCTGAGTTATCCTGAGGTCGAGAGTTCGAGCCTCTCTCACCCCAAAGTTGCTTTTCACCAAAAAATAAAGAGTTGTCTCTTTAATTTTTAAATATATTTTTTTAGATATGTATTCATGAAAAAAATTAATAAAAGTAAGAGATAGAAATAAATCTATGTGATGGCATATAAAATATGAAATTTGTTATTTAAATAACTGGAAATGTATATCCTGTCTCATTCAATTTGTCAGAACCAAGTAGAATGTGGAACTTTTCATAGGCAAACAAACAAAATCGATGAGAAAACTAAGGGAAAGCCTTAAATGCATAGTCGGCAGCAAGTTGTCTCTAGCAAGTATAGTTACGAAATTGTCAGATTTTGCTGCACGAGAAAAGTTGAGTTTGAATGCGGCTGATGGAGATCGTGACAATGTTGTTGATTCGGTCAGAAATTTCATTCTAAATGGGTGCAATTAATGTTGTTTGGTTTATCTTCTCACATCTTTGATGTGTGTTTGTTGTTATAGACTCACTTAACTGTTGTCATCGATGTGATAGTCGCTGTTGAGAACACAATCTCAATCTGGTTTTGGCTTTTCTTTTGATTAATCTATATCATTTTATTCAGCGTCGCTGGCTGATTGGAAATGTTGGGTTTATGTTTTCTTTGTTAGCCTTATAATCCATGGTTAAGTTTTCACGTGTTGGATGTTTATGCTAACATTTTGTCAAAGTTCAAAAATGCCAAGTATATTGTCTCGGGAATGAGAACATTTTCGTGTAACATGTGGTTGGTAGGCCTTCTGTTTTTTGTAAAGCTAAAACTTGAGTTTGATTTTGAGTAATTTGTAAGTAGGATATGTACTTGTACCATAAAATTTGGCCGCTGATAGTGATCCTCCCTATGTCTTATATAGAAGAGAGCTTTTTTATAATCTAAATTTTCAATATAAAAGTATAAGATTAAATAAGTTTTATCCTTGTAAATATTTTAAAACTTAGTCCTTACTTTTTCTTTTTTTAGATTTGCATTTCTAATCTTTTAAAAGTAAATGTTTTGACTTCTACCAGTAAGAATGTGTTTCAAAATCCATTACAATGATGTTAAACAGAAGTTATGCACTTTTTAATGCATAAACACAAAAGCAATGTGAGTGTTGGATTGGGTTGAATGTAAATTCAGTTGGATGAATCTAAAATCCAAACACATTCTAAGTAACTTTTGTTGAGTACTGAATTGATTAACTATGATCCAATTTAGTGTCGTGTATCCTAACCATGACCTACATAGTTTTTTTTTATTCTTATAAATATTTCAAAATTGGTTTTATTCTTTATAAGTATTTTTATTTGGTTTGAGTCTCTATTATTTTAAAATTGAATATTTTAACTCTCCTTATTAAGTTACTTTTGTTAATAAAAAGTTGGCATAGTGTAATGCAAATCTCCATTGTTACGTATGTTGTAATCACTACTATCGTATCCCTTGTTACGCATATACCCACCTCTAGTTAACATCCATGTAACAATGATAACTTGAATTACAATTAGCCAATTTAGTATTTAATAGAAGTCACTAAACAGTAGAGACCAAAATCATTCACTTTTAAAAGAATAAGAAGTCAAATCAAACAAAAATATTTTTAGTGAGTTAAATCAATATATTTAGTTATTTACAAAGGCCAAAAATACATTTAGATGATAAATAAGGTACACGTGACAACATTAAGTTAGATTGTTATTAGTCAATTCAACACTTAATTAACAGAATTTACTTAACAATGGAAATCAAAATCAGTAACTTTTAAAAAATCAGTAACCCAAACCTAATAAAAAAAAAATTAAGGACTAAAATTAAATTTCAAAATATTTTTTGGAAGAGGTTAGCCTTAAACCTGTGGTTAGAGGTTTCACATCCGGGTTTTGGTGTATCAAAAAAATATTTGTTGGTAGAGATAAACCTTTTAAAATAAACTTCAGTATCTTGAGAGATTAATTTCTGATTCTCGATTAGAGATACTCTAGGTTCACCCCACCCCATCAAAAAAAGAACGTATATGTTTATGGATGTTTATTTGATATACAATTATTTTAATATTTTTATCAATATGTCTATTTATCTTTTCATTTTTGGAAATGCGTCCATCTGTTTCATATGATCGTTGTTGATTTGGTAGCAACTCTTGAATTGAGCAAACAAAACAATCTATTTTATTTATTCTCAATGGAAAGAAAACAAAAGATAAGTCATACTATACAGAAGAAAATAAGACATCCGTGCGAGAAACAATTACTTTTGGGACGCAATTTTCATTATTAATATGGACAAAAGATCAGCACTATCCAACTTTCTGTGTAATTGGCATATTCTGGCTTGTAAGTGTGTCATTAAATCATTATAGTGGAGTTATAGGACAGACATGCACAACTTGGTACAGGTCTAAAGATTATTTTGGCTGAACTCAGATATTTCTGATAGATAGTCAATGACTAATTTTTTTAGGTACTGATTGAGGGATTAATCTTTTTTAATTGATATCTTTTTTACATATGGATTTGAAGATTAAATTCCTAATCGACATGTTTAAGAGATAAAATTATCTACCAAGTATGCTACACCATGTTAGTGTATAGTCTAAAGATGAAGTCACCTTAATTAAGATATTGGCAATTGAACTGTTAACCAGGATACCTATTAACTCATCTATTATAAAAAGGAAATAAGAAGGTGAGATGAAAGAAGAATTTGTTTTTTTTTTCTTTTTTTCTTTCTAGGATGCTTTTTATTTTCTTAAATTTTAGCCAAATAAGCATTTTTTTTTTCAAATAGGCGCAATCATAAAGCATACAACCTTACATTACATAAAAAGGCATACAAAATTACATATGTGAAAACATAATTTAAATAATTGAAATAGATCGTGCTTAATTGAAAATCATTCAACTTTTCTTTTTTTTAACATTTGATAGTATAGTAGCTTAGGTGCCACAAATGAACTAGCCAAAGAACTTAACCCAACTTACCCCGAAATGCTATCCAACATAAACGCTTAAAACTTAAAAGCAATAGAATATGGTTTTATTAATTAATTTCTCCCTTCATTTCGCATAAGATGGAGGCAACGTGACATTGTGGGGGTATCTGCATTCTTTTTCGCCACTTCTTCTGGATGGCGACGCATCCGAGATGCCAATGAGAAACCTAAAATAATAGTACAATGAATCTATATAGTGATGTATATAATTTATATTCTTATAACTATAAGTCTACAATAGTAACATTCATTTGATGGTTAGCCATATATACTTTTTTTTCCCCATTGCTTGGTTACCCGTGGATTTTGTCAAAACAAATTTAGTAATGGGAACATTGGAAACTCGAGTGAATTTTATAAAGCAAAATGAATGGACAACCTCGAAACCTTTATCCTTAAATTTATAGGAATTAATCATTGAAAGAATATAATAATTTCTTTTTTTCCCCATGTTTTTTTTAATTTTGGAAATATTACGGCTTGATCGTAACTCATGATCTTCGCGCATGCCGTGTGGCAACACTTGCGTTTTATACCCTTCCCAGGATCGAACCCTCGTGTTACCTCTTGGGATTTAACGAGGCTGACCCTGGTACCACCAAGCTGATTATGGCTTGACCGTAACTCATGATCTTCGCGCATGCTGTGCGGCAACACTCGCATTTTATAACCTTCCCAGGATCGAACCCTCGTATTACCTCTTGGGATTTAACGGGGCTGACCCTGGTACTATCAAGCTGATTACGGCTTGACCGTAACTCATGATCTTCGTGCATGCCGTGCGGCAACACTCGCGTTTTGGTGGTACCAGGGTCAGTCCCATTAAATCCCAAGAGGTAACACGAGGGTTCAATCCTGAGAAAGGTATAAAACGCGAGTGTTACCGCACGGCATGCGCGAAGATCATGAGTTACGGTCAAGCCGTAATCAGCTTGGTGGTACCAGGGTTAGCCCTGTTAAATCCCAAGAGGTAACACGAGGGTTCGATCCTGGGAAGAGTATAAAACGCGAGTGTTGTCGCACGACATGTGCGAAGATCATGAGTTACGATCAAGTCGTAACAGGAAACTAATTTAAGAAATTAATACGGGTCAGCTCACAAAATTTCATTAGAAATGCTTTGATTGAAGTAGATTGGGGATCTATATTCAATTGCTTGCTGGAGTTAAACTCTTATATATTCCATGTTTTTTTTGGTGAATCTTATATATTCCATGTAGATGCCCCTTTTTCTTTCTTATATATGATGTTAATATATATGACGAGTCTCTTTTTATGTGTTATATATAGTAAGATGTCCTTAAGTAATTCAAATGAATGTGAAAGTTCAAATTAGGTGAAGTGTGCTTGTTATATATGCTTCCTTCTTTGAAGTTTCCTTCTTCATTGAACCTGTGTTACATTAAATACTAAACAAATTGCTAGTGCACAATTCTTGGTTTATGCGTGAAAGTGTTTTTTTTATTTTTTAGTTTTTTGGTGCTAGCATATGAAAGTGCTGTGCTAATGTGAGCAGAAAAACACAACTCTAACTAGTATAGATGGGAAGTATTTTGGGGAAAACAAAAGTTTTATATTAATAGTATTGTTATTCAGTACAAAAAGAAATAGCACGAAAGTTGTTAAGTCAAGAGCCAATCTTGTTCACCAAGATTGTAGCAGCAAGAAGCAAAAAAATAAATAAATAACAGCAAACAGTAAGTGACAGAGAAGATTCAAAAAACACAAATATTATCATGGTTCAGAGCAATTAAATCCTACGTCCACACTAAGATAGAGACTTCTATTATGATCAGAGAAACTAGTACAAGAATTTTCAAACTTGAGCCTTGCTCTTCCTTACTTGCAATTGCAAGTCCTAATCGTGAATCACTCCTTCAATTACCTCCGTGCTATGAAGCACCACACTATGACTTTTGTAAGCTGCTAACTAACCTTCCTAAGTCAGTTACAAAACTAGTACAATAAACCTCCCAGTGACTAACATAACAAAAAAGAGGGCTATGACAGTTATCACATAGCTTAAGATAAGGCATATACTAACTAATAGTAACTAATTGAAGATCCACCTGAATATTACAATTCTCCACCCTGGATCTTCAATACAATGAACATAGTTAGATATGCCATCAATCTCTGGAAGAGACTCACTTGTCACAGGTTCAAACATTTACCAAATTTAGGTAATGAGTAAATTTGGTACTTGGAACCACTTTAGTTGACATGTCAGCTAGATTTTCTTTACTTGTAACCTTTTTCATCTCTATTATGCCTTGAATAATGATATCTCGAATAAAAAGAAACCTTATGTCAATGTGCTTTGTCCTCTCGTGGCACACTTGATTCTTTGAGAGACAAATGGCACTTTGACTATCATACCACACAATCATAAGAGCAGCCTTTCCTTCAAGCCTATTTACAAGTCCTTTTAGCCAAACAACCTCTTTCATAGCTTTAGTAAGTGCAATGTATTTAGATTCTATGGTGAATAGAACAAAAATTGATTGCAAATTTGTCTTCCAACTAACCAGATTACCATAAAGAGTAAATAGGTAACTTGTTAAGGATCTTTTCCTATCAACATCCCCAGCAAAATCAACATCCATAAGCCCTGCAACACCATTGGTTTTTGATTCTAATCTTCCAAATATAAGACCAACAGATTTTGTACCTTTCAAGTACCTACAAATCCATTTCACTACAAGCCAATGTTCCTTCCCTAGGTTTCCCATGAACTTGTTGACCATACTGGCAGCATATGTTAGGTCTGGCCTTGTATAAATCATGGCACACTTAAGGCTGTAGCATTAGAATAGGGTATGCTACTCATGTGTTTCTACTCTTCATCAGTTTTAGGAGACTGATTTACAAATAATTTGAAATGTCCAGCGAATGGAGTATAAATAGGTTTGGCATCCAACATGTTAAACCTTTTCAACACCTTTTCAACATAGCTTGATTGATTCACAAATAGTAACCCTTCAGATCTTTTCCTAACAATTTCCATGCCTAGAATTCTTCTTGCAGCCCCCAAATCTTTTATATCAAATTCTGAACTTAGTAGCTTCTTCAGTCTGTTGATAACATCAACATCCCCATTTACAATTCGTATATCATCTACATATAGTAGAAGATAGATGAAATAACCAAAATTTTCCCTTTTGAAGTAAACAGAGCTATTAAAAGAACTTCTGCTATAGCCATTTGAGATCACAAAAGAATCAAATCTTTTGTACGATTGCCTTGGTGATTGTTTAAGTCCATATAAGGACTTTTTCAGTAAGCAAATCATATGCTCTTTCCCTTTTACCTCATACCCTTTAAGTTGGCTCATGTAGATTCTTTCTTCTAGTTGACCATGTAAGAAGGCCGTCTTCACATCCATTTGTTCGAGTTCCAAGTCATGGACAACAACTAGAGCCAAAATGACTCTGATGCTTGTATGCTTTATAACAAGAGAGAAATTTTCATTGAAATCGATTCCCTCCCTCTGAGTAAAGCATTTTGCAACAAGCCTTGCCTTGTATATACTTCTCTCAACTCCTAGAAATTCTGGTTTCTTTTATAAATCCACTTATAGCCCACAATTCTTTGATTGACTGGTTTTTCTACAAGTTCCCAAGTATTATTTTTCATTAGGGAATCAATTTCCTTTGTCTTGGTAGCCTTCCAATTGTCCCCATTAGGTCCAAGGATGGCCTCTTTATAGCTGATAGGATCTATACCTTGATCATTAATTTCCAATTCAAAGCATATGCTATTATATTAGCATAACTAAACCTCTGAGGTGCCTTTATCTGTCTCTTTTCCCTGTCTCTCACCAGATTGTAGGATGACTCAAATGTTTCAATTTGATGTGTTTTAGAATCAGATTGTGGCATACAATGTATTCTTTCTATTGCAGCTTCCTCCACCTTAAATTCAACTTTCTGATATGCTTTATTAAATTGTTGGGATGTATAGGTGCTTCTTCAACATTTCCAAGCGTGGTTTCCTCTTAAAAGACAATATCCCTACTGATCACAGCCTTGCCTCCACCTGAATCACTTAGCCACACTTTGTAGCCTTTTACCCCTTTAGGATATCTCAAGAATATTCCCTTCTTTGATCTAGGCTCGAGTTTCCCTTCATTGACATGAATATAAGTTGCACAACCAAAGATTATCAAATTTTCATAGCTTGGTGCCTTTCCAGTCCACAACTCCTTTGGCATTTTGAAACCAGTGGCTACTGAAGGAGATCTATTGATCAAATGGCATGTCGTATGCATTGTTTCTCCCCAAAAATATTTGCTCAAATTGGCATTGAACAGCATACACCTAACCCTCTCCAAGATGGTCCTATTCATTCTTTCTGCAAGGCCATTTTGTTGAGGAGTTAGCCTGGTTGTTTTGTGCCTTACTGTGCCATTGTTCTTGCAAAATTCAGTGAATTTTTCACTAAGATATTCCAGACCATTGTCTATTCTTAGGACCTTCACCTGCCTACTTATTTGATTCTCAACCAATGTCTTCCATTGCTTGAAACACTTGAATGCTTGATTATTGTGTTTCAGCAATTAAACCCACACCTTCCTTGACCAATAATCTATGAAAGTTATGAAGTATCTAGCTCCCCCCAATGAGAAACTTTTGCTGGCCCCTAAATATTAGAATGCACATAGTCAATTGAGGCTTTAGTTGTGTGTGTAGCAGTAGAGAACTTAACTTTTTTCTGCTTGCCAAAAAGACAATGTTCACAAAATTCCAACTTCCCAATTAAACCTTGCTTGTATAATTCTTCCAAACCCCTTTCACTTATATGGGCTAGTCTATAGTGCCAAAGTTTTGTGGAAACACCTTTAGACACTAAAATTAAACTAGTAGGGTTCAAAATTGTCTTACCTTGCAATTTGTACAAGCCATTTTTTCTAATTCCTTTCATGATTTGTAAAGAGCTTTTGCTGATTTTCAGGGTTCCACCTTCACCTTTGAATGAACATCCAGCTAGTTCCAGCATACCAAGAGAAAGAAGATTTCTTTTGAGCTTAGGTACATGCCTAACATCGGTGAAGATCTTTGTTGATCCATCAGTCAATTTCACCTTGACAGTTCCAATCCTAGCCACTTTGCAAGCAATGCTATTTCCAATCAACACCTTTCCAACATCAATTTTCTTGTAGAAATCAAACCATTCTTGATTAGGAGTTATGTGGAAGGAACACCTCGAATCAAGAATCCATTCATTAGTGCGAGAATCTTTAATGACTGTCAAAACATCTAAACTTTCGTACCCATCAGCAACTACAGCAATGTCATACAACTCCTTTTGCTTCCCATTGTTCTTCTTTTTCCTCTCAGTGCAATCTTTTCTGAAATGTCCTTCTATATGAAAAAAAAAAAACATTGCTTCTTGGTTTTAGATTTTGATATATGTTTATTCTTTCCTTTTCCTTCTTTTGTTTCTGATCTCCCTCGAGCAAACAACATTTTAGCATCTCCACCTTCACCTTTATTCTCTGTGATCTTTTTCTTCATCTCATGAGAATTCAGAGTTGCTTTAACATCTTCCAAGGTGAGGGTATCTTTCGCAAACATCATGGTGTGAACAAGATTCTCATATGATGGAGGAAGTGAACACAGTAGCATCACAACTTGATCTTCTTCATCAATCTTGACATCTATGCTCTTCAAATCAATAATTATCTTTGTAAATGAGGAGATATATTCCTTGATTGATGTACCTTCTTCCATTTTTAGCTTATGTAGCCTCTTCTTCAAATACAACTTGTTGGTAAACGACTTAATCATGTAAAGACTTTCCAGTTTTAACCAAACCTTTGATGTTGTTTATTCTTAGGCCACCTCTCTAAGAAATTCATCACCGAGAGAGAGAATAATGGTGCTATGTGCCTTGCTGAGCATGTCCTTCTTTTCTTTTTCAAAGAGGGTTGTTGGGAGTTTTGCAGGTTATGCCAATGCCTCTTCAAGACCTTGATGGACAAGAAGAGCTTTCATCTTAATCCTCCAAAGACTAAAATCATTGTCACTTGTAAACTTGTCTATGTCAAATTTCGTTGTACCCATTACGGAAACACCCCCAAATTAGGCTTTAGATAGCAGTTGTTAGGCAAAGAACCAATCTTGTTCACCAAGACTGTAGCAGCAAGAAACAAAAAAAAATAAAAATAACAACAACTAGCAAGGGACAAAGAAGATTCAGAGAACACAAAGATTATCATGGTTCAGAGCAATTAACTCCTACGTCCACACTGAGATAGAGACTTCTATTATGATTAGTGAAACCAGTACAAGAATTTTCAAACTTGAGCCTTGCTCTTCCTTACTTGCACTCGCAAGTCCTGATCATGAATCACTCATTCAATTACCTTCGTGCTATGAAGCACCACACTATGACTTTTGTAAGCTACTAACTAACCCTCCCAAGTCAGTTACAAAACTAGTACAATAAACCTCTCAGTGACTAACATAATAGAAAAGAGGGCTATCACAGTTATCACGTAGCTTAAGATAAGGCATATACTAACTAACAGTAACTAATTGAAGATCCACCTGGATATTACAATTCTCCACTATCCAATCATTGAATTGTAACTATACATTACATTAATTGTTTGTGTTAAATTTTGTGAAAATTAAACAACAATAAAAATTAATCAAATACTTCATATTTTTGTATATTTGAAAAGTATATATCATGCCAATTTTGATGTATATGAATTATGTACCACATAATTTTGGATTAGTATAATACTTTGTAGATGTGATCTATATGAAAAGAACTTTGAATCCAACGACGAGTTTTGAGATAAAATCATTCAATCACGCCAGTGTCATTTAATCCCTCCTTATATATATATATATATATATATATATATATATATAGGGTGGAGATCAAGTTACTCCAAGAGTAACTCTACTTAATAACTCTTGATATGTATTAAATTTCAACGATCCAACCGTTAAATTAAAAATTATATTGAGTAGATCAAATCTACAAATTTTTATAAAATTTGAAAACTATTTGATATTTCGTTAAATAGATTCAAATTAACACATAATATACTTTTCTAAATTATAAGTAAATGTCGATAATAAGATTAACTAGCTACAAATGTCCGATTTACCTAAAATTTGGTATACATGATCATTGACATATAATCTTTTAATTCAACGGTTGGATCATTAAAATTTAATACATATTAAGAGTTATTGAGTGGTTTAACTCTACTAAGAGTTACTTTTAGAGTAACTTGATCTTCACCCATATATATATATATATATATATATATATATATATATATATACACACACACACATTTTAGTTAGTATGTTAGCAAATTACACCATAAATGTATTTTAATATATATTGTATTTATGGCTCGGTAACATACTACAACTAAAAAATTATTTTACTCTGTAAGTGCATAGCCTATTTTCTCACAAAATATCGTAAATTTTTAAAGGACAAAAAGCTTAATTAAATCAATTCTAGAATAAGCAAATAATTCGACATTAAAATTTAATTTAATAAAATATATTATAATCCTAATCAGTTAAATATTATAAAATTAGATATGTTTTTATTTGTTAATTTTTCTTTTCGAGAAGTTTTAATTGTTAAGTTTATTTTAGAGAACTTTTATATTTTCATTCTCATAGTTAGTTTCAAGCTCTCTTTTTTTTTGGCTGAATGCGTTAGTTCAAGTCTTCAGCTATTATTCTATCCCTTTAATACAGTGTGACATTACCTGCGACACAAAAAGGTAAAGATTAGGAAACTATTTATTTACGACAAAATAAAATTTTATTCCTGTCATTATCTTCGTTAGATGAAGGCATTCGTCACACTCTAGAAGCTAATTAACAATTTCGGCACACAATCAAAATGCCAAAAGTAACTTGAAATAATAATAATTAAAACCTTAAATGTAATTAAATTAAACATTATAAAGTGTAAGAGTAATTTAACCTAATAATAATAATAATCATATAATGACGTGACATATGATATGAACAATGATTCAAAGTTTTGTGCGTGTGAGAGCTAACCTAAATTTATTAATGGGAATATTGAAAACATGAAGCTAATTTGGTAAGCAAGGTGATAGATAAACTAAAATATTTAAAGAAGAAAACGTTTTTTTAATATTTTTTTTCTTTGCGGAAGCTAGGTTAAGAAATTGTTAGTCAGTTGACCAATTTTTTTAAGAATAATTATATATAAGAGTTTAATTTTTATATACTGTTAATGTAAATTTTTATACTGTTAACTAATCATAAATCATAATAGATATAACTTAAGTTAATAATTATAAAAGTCAACAAATTTATTATGATTATTTATAATTTTAAACCACATAGATTATTTATCCTATATATAAGTACTCCAATAGAACAAACACCTGTATTGACATCCATCTTTTTTTTTTTTATTCAAGTTAATAGAGTGATAGATTTGCTTGCTAAAAATGATCTTTATATTATTCCAGAAGAGATAGATTTATACGAAAGATTAAGGTCTTGAGTTCATCCGTGAAGCTTTGGTAGCTTCTATAGATTGTATTTGCAATAGTTGGGCGGCTGAGCTTTTAGCCCCCGTATTTCAACAAAAAAAAAATGCTAAACAGTAAGTTTCATAATTATTTTATTCTTTAAAGAATTAATTTAATAATAATACTTTAAAAAATTAGTGTAATGAAACATTAATTTTTAAAACAACTTACTTTAATATATAATGCATGTTTGAGAATTGATTCCTTTTAAAACAATTTTTTACTTAAAATTATTAAATAAAATTCATGATACATTAAATTATGTGAGTTTTCCTCTTTATTTAACTAGATCCACACAAATTTATACAATAATTAAAGATATTACAATAATTATGATAGAAGAAAAGTTATGTCAGATTTAGGATGTGTTAGTTTTCTGTTTTTACTTTTTAAAAGTAGAAAAAAAAATCTTGTTTGATAAAAGTAGATTTTGAAAACTATTTTCAAAACTAATATCCATTCTTAGTTTTTAAAATTAAAAAACTAAAACGTTTTTAAGTTTTTCCAGGTTTTTTATTTTCAGTTTTATTACTCATGTTTGTTTTTTATACTTTTACATTTTTTTTTCACTTTTTTATTTTATAAAATAATTTTTTAAAAACTAAAAAAAATTAAAAACACATCCTTATGATATTAGGTTAGCTTCACACTTTGTTTAATGAAACTCATATATATCCATCCAAAATAATAAAACAAAATCATTAACCAATAGCATTAAGACATTAATTAAGAAATTGAAAATATTTTCTTATAAAAAATATGATTATTATATTTTTATTACAATTCTGAATGTTCATTCATTATAATTGTGAATAAAAAGATTATTCATCAATTATTTAACTACTATTTGATTGTTGGAATTCAAAATAAAATAATATGATAAAATAATGTATAACTATACATCACTATCAGGTACAATAACGTGTGAAGAGTCTCAAACCAAGCCAACCAGTTTCGACTTTTCCGAGTACACATTCATAATTCACATCATAACAGTGTTGACCAAAATCATCCTTCTAGTTCTTCTCTCTTTGCAGCACATTAACCCTTTAACATACTTACACTGAAAACCAGAAAATCTCTCTCACACACACTCCCCTAGATGGCAATACCAATAATCCAGGCTATGTTTGGTTTTTCGTTTGGCAACCTCCAACATATTTTTACATCATTAAACTTAGTTTCCTATCATGTTTGGTTGTACCTCAACGTAATTTTGATAACTCAATTCACCACTAAACTGAGTTTAAGTTGGAAGTAAGATAAGGATTACTTTTGAAAACTCATTTTTCCGTTAGTAGTATATATACAAGTGCAAAAGTACTTTTGATTAGTATTATCTAAACAAATTTCGCTTTGTCAACGTCTTTTAAACAAAAAATATCCAAACATAAATCACATTATAGTAAACTCATTTTTTTTTATCAATCTTTGAATTTACAACATACTTTAATATCAAAGAGAACAAGAGAATACTAAAGAACCTCTGTAATTAATATTTGATAAAATATCATAATACAACTTGTGTATGGGAGTTGCTTACAAGCTATATATAAAGAGATAGCTGAAACCAGAAAACAAACAAACAGACTTAACAACTAACTAACCAATAACTAATAACTAACTTATTTTATCTCTATCTAATACCCCCTGCAAGCTGATGAGTGGATGTTGATCACTCTCAGCTTGTTTAACAGACGATTAAAAGGCGTAGGATCAAGAGGTTTAGTAAGAAGGTAAGCCAATTGATCAACAGTAGAAATTGGCAGAAGATGAAAAAGCTTAGATTGTAACTCTCACAAATGATGTGGCAATCAATTTCGATGTGTTTGGTTCTTTCATGAAAGGTTGGGTTAGCAGCAATGTATTGTGCTGATTGGCTATCGCAATATAGTAAAGTTGGAGTAATAAAGGGATTTCGGAAATCATGCAGAAGATATGTAAGCCACTGCAACTCACAAACAGTGGAAGCTAAAGCACGATATTCTGCCTTGGAGGATGATTTTGATACAGTCTTTTGCTTCTTTGATTTCTAGGATATAAAGGATTCACCAAGAAATATGCAGTAACCGGTTGTGGATTTTCTTGTGTCCAAACAGCTTGCCCAATCTGAATCAGAGAGGGCTTTTAGTTGCAAGCTGGAGTGTGTTAAGTAAAAAAGACCATAAGCAGGAGTGGCTTTGATATATCTCAGCACTTGAATGGCAGCCAGCTAATGAAGAGTAATAGGGCAAGTCATAAATTGGCTTAAGTGCTGAACTGAGTGGCTAATGTCTAGCCATGTTGTTGTCAAATATAATAATTTACCAATTAGTCTTCTATAGGCAACAGGATCTTTAAGAGGTAGACCACCTTCTTTCTTTAGTTTTGTGTCTTTGGTCATAGGTGTGAAGGCTGGTTTAGCTACTAATAATGCCGTATCCAATAAGATGTCTAGGGCATATTTCCATTGACAAATGTGTATTCCATCTTTGGATCGAGCAATCTCAAAGCCAAGGAAAAACTTTAGATTTCCTAGGTCCTTGATTCTAAATGTACTATATAGGAATTCTTTGACAACAGTAATTTCGATTATGTTGTCTCCTGTAAGAATGAGATCATCAACATAAACAAGTAAAGCTGTAAAGGAATTATTAGAATGTTTAAGAAATAGAGAATGATCAGAAGAGGATTGAGAATATCCATGTGACAGCAAGGAAGATGAAAGCTTAGCAAACCATTGGCGGCTAGCTTGTTTAAAACCATATAGGGACTTCTTGAGTTTGCAAACTTGGTTTGGCTGAGTTGGAAGAATTCCTTATGGAAACTCCATATAAACCTCTTCATCAAGATCGCCATGAAGGAATGTATTATGGACATCCAATTGGTGAAGGTGCCATTGTTTAGATGCAGCAATAGCGAGAAGAATTCGAATTGTTAACAGCTTGGCCACGGGAGAATAGGTGTCAAAGTAATCAATTCCTTCAATTTGATTGAAGCCTCTAGCTACAAGTCGTGCTTTATATCTTTCTATAGTTCCATTCGCCTTGAATTTAACTTTATAGACCCATTTGCATCCGATAGGAATCTTTCCAAGAGGAAGTTGAGTGATGTCCCATGTATCATTTTGGGTGAAAGCAGTTATTTTCGAATTCATGGCTTCAATCCAGTGAGCAGATTTTATTGCCTCCTTGTATGTCTTAGGTTCATCAACAGAAGATATGGATAAAGTATAGTGTTTGTGTGAATTAGATAAATTAAAGTAATTCAAATAAGCAGATAAGGGATAGGTAACACCTGATAGTTGAGTGATGGGAGCTGAATTAATAATGTTGCAGTGAAAATCAGTCAAGTAAGTAGGTGCTTTTTTGATTCTGTTAGACCTTCTTATTGGAATAATAGTTTCAGTTTCAGAAATAGGTTGTGAATTAGTAATAGGGGGAGATGGGTGATTTTGAGGTTGAGGGTCATAAAAAAGAAAACACATTTTCATATAATATAACATGTCGAGAAATAAAAACAGATCTAGAATGTAAATCATATAAAATGTAGCCTTTTGTTCCTGGTTTAAAGCCAAGAAAAATTCACTTTTTTTGCATGACTATCAAGCTTAGTTCATTATTAAGTCAAGGTAGCATATGTTAAACATCCAAAAACTTTTAGGTCAAGGAACGTAGGGGGATCATTATGTAGTAATTCATAGGGACATTTATGAGAAAGAGTAACAATAGGTAATCTATTTATAATGAATATAGCATGACAAACAGCATAAGACCAAATTTTTTTTGGTAATTTAGATTGAAACAAAAGGGCATGGGTAACATCAAGAATGTGCCTATTTGAGTTTTGTTGTGGTGTATCCACACAAGAAGTTTGATGTATAATGCCATGTTCATCATAAAAGGAAGGCATGTGAAATTCCAAGCCATTATCAGATCTAAGAGTTTTGATATTGGTATTAAATTGAGTGGAGATGGGATTAATAAATTTTGAAATCATGGGTCTAGCTTCTAACTTAGATTTCAAAAGATATAGCCAAGCATATCTGCTAAAATCATCTACTACAGTAAAAAAGTAATGATGGCCCTGAAAGGAAACAATATTAAGGGGTCCCCAAATATCCATATGAACTAAATCAAAGGGTTTAACAGATTGAGTGGTGTTGTTTGGAAAAGGGAGTTTGGATTGTTTGGCCATATGACAACAATCACACACAATATTTTTATTACATTTGATATAAGGAAATTGATTACAAAGTTGTTGAATGAGAGGAAAAGAAGAATGGCCTAATCCATAGTGCCATGTATCAAATTTGATGCATTCAATAGAATTGCTAGAAACAAAATTTACAACAGATTTAACAGTATTGGAGTTGCCAGAATTCCTGGACCGATATCCCGGGGAAAATCCATGTTTGAAGTAGCAAGATTCAATGGCATGATTAAGTTTGCCACAGAAAGTACATTGCTTACCATTGCTCCTTCCACGGCCTCTTCCTTGAGAATTGAAGGATTTATTAGGCTGCTTCCAATTAGTATTATTAGTAGAAGCGGCCAAAGCAGTGGAGTTACCAAGATTAGAGACAATGTTTCTTTCTTATTGGGTGATAAGGGAGAAAACTTTGTTTATTGGTGGGAGGGGTTCAAGAAGAAGAATATGAGTTTTGATAATGTTAAAACTGTCATTTAATCCTTTTAGAAAGCAAATAACATATTCGTTATCTTTGTGCTTCTTAATGGAATTGGTAAGATTGCATGGACAAGGAGAAACACAAGAACAAACAGGTGTTAGGTGTAAAGATTCAAGTTGTTCTTATAAGGATTTCAAATCTGTAAAGAATGAAGAAACATTACGATCACCTTGCCTCATAGAATGTATTTCTTGGAGAATGTTGGAGATGTGAAAATGATTGTCTTTGGAATATTGATCTTGAAGGTCCAACCATAGATCACGAGCACTATCAATATAGATGGTGCTTTGGGCAATTTGAGGAGTTAATGTGCGGTTGATCCAAAAAATCACAATATTGTTGCAACATTCCTAAGAATCGTAAAAAGAAGCAGTGGAGGCAGGGGGAGTGATGCTTCCATCAACAAATTTGAGTTTGTTCTTTGAGAGTAATGCTTGCTTCATGGCCCTGCTCTAAGAATGAAAATTGTTGCCATTAAGGGGAGGAGAAACAAGAACAATGCCTGGGTTTTCACCAGGGTGAAGATAATAGGGGCTAGTAGGATTTTGGGATGGATCAAGAGAAGCATTTTGGGGGTTTTCTGTAGTAGAGGATGAATTAGCCATGAAAAACGAAGGGGAAAAGAGACTGATGCGGAAGCTTAGAAATCTGATACCATAATATCAGAGAGAACAAAAGAATACGTAGTGAAGAACCTCTGTAATCAATATATGATAAAAGATTAGAATACAACTTGTGTATGGGAGTTGCTTACAAGCTATATATAAAGAGATAGCTGCAACCAGAAAACAAACAAACAGACTTAACAACTAACTAACCAATAACTAATAACTAACTTATTTTATCTCTATCTAATATACTTTTAATTCAAACTTATATTTACAAACTTTAACCCAAACATGCACTCAATCTTGTATCAAACTTACATGTTACTCTTTTCTGCTTTTGTACTTCTTCCTTGGCTACACAACCCCACAATCTTTGTATGATCAAGAACATTTAGTTTTGTTGAACGTAAAGCAATACCTCCAAGACCCTCCTCTACTTTCCCACTGGACTTCAACTTCCTCTCACTGTTCATGGCCAGAGATCACATGCACAATTGGCTCAATCACTGCCCTCACTCTCTAGGTTTAAGTAATTAATGTAAACAAACCAAATATTTAAGTAAATTAAACAATATTCAAGCAAATAACTAACAAAAATTTACCAATTCAAACACCAACAAAGAAAAATAAAGGTTACATATATAAAAAAAAAAAAAATGCGCGGGTCAATATGTTAACTCGCATACCAAACTTTTTTAACGTGCTATTACGTGAATCAAAATGCAAAAACCCACATTTAAATGACATGCAATTTGTGATACTCGTGACCCATGTAGATAATGAGTTAAACAGATCATCCATGAGTGGCAGGCCATATATCCACGTCTAGTTAGGGAGAAATTATTAGGTGGTCCTGGACCACCATGGTCCCTATTAATCTGTATATGACATGTAATCAAATGTTATTAATTCTTTCTCGTGAATTGTAAAAATTGAATATGTGGTATAAACACATTGGCTGAGACCATAGACACTTGGTAGTCCTGGACTACCTAATAATTTCTCCTAGTTAGGATATATGTAACAATAACAACTTGAATTACAATTAGCCAACTTAGTAATTAATGGAAGTTACTTAGCATTAGATACCAAAATTATTCACTTTTAAAAGAATAAGAATTCAAACCAAACAAAAATATTTTTAGTGTGTCAAATCAATTTTTGATATATTTAGTTATTTACAAACTATAAAGACCAAAAATATATTTAGTTAATTATTAACGTACATATAACAATATTAAGTTAGATTGTTATTAGCCAGCTCAACACTTAATAATTGAAGTCAAAATCATTAACTTTTTAAAAGATTAGTATCCCAAACCTAAGAAAAATAAAATAAAGGAATAACATCAAATTTCAAAATATTTACGCACACTGCTGAATGACTGAAATTTCTGAAAAGGTTTAGTTCATATTTAGTTTCGAGTTTGTGAAGTCTTAAACTATGATTTACGTAAAATTTGTCTTTTTTTACTTTTTGTTAAATCTAAAGTTTGAGAATTTCAAAAAAGGAACAAAAGAAAGTAAAACACACCATTCTATTGTAGCAGGGTGATTTCTTTTGTTTCTGGGTATGTTGAAAATTTGACTCTGCGCTTGATCAGATCTGTGCGGTTTGATATACAAGTTCAGCACGCATAAGATCGTCTCAGAAATGGTTCATTGACACTCCCGTACGTTATGTGCCCAAGTGGTTCACACCCACACACTCCATGGAAGATATGAAAAGTATTTGTTATAATAAACCATGCCAGTTCAAAGAAAATATAAGTATCTCTGCATGCAGACACAAACTCAGGTACAATGCACCAAAATCATATTATAATTAATATTTAGTTTGCACACGACAATTGTCTGTGACTTATTGGGACTTAGCCAACCTTGGCCATACAGCGGGATAAGGCTTTGAAGTTTTGATCGTTTCAATTGTTTATGGTGACAATTTTGTGTGTGTTTATACGTGTACAAAAGGAGTGTTTATGTTTATGGATGTTTATCGAATAAACCTATCCCTCAAGTATTACCTTCTCTTTTATATAGTCCTTAAAATAATAAAATTATATAAGTAATTCCTTAAGTATTGAATATCCATTAATTTAGTTTTTGAATTGGTATTTTTCACAAACTTTAAGGGACCAATTTAATAGATTTTTTTTAATACTTGGAGAACTACTTATTATGATTTATAATATTTGAGGAATTACATATCTCTCTCTTTATATATACAAACGTGTAAAACCATTTGTTTCCTTAGGCCTCCACTCTCTCCACTTTCCCTCAAATTTACTTTTATTTGAATAATCTCCTTTCATGAAGAGGTAGATTTCACTCTCCTAACATGTATATAGTATATCCTCTTATATTTTTAATATCAACTGCATGGTTTAACAAGTTGTATCAAAAACCAATTTTAAATATATATATATATTATCTTCAAAATTTAAATACGCTCCTAACATGCATATGATATCCTTCTATATATAAAAATTAAAATAACTATCTTAAACGAGAGCGTTTTTAACTGTCATTCTTTAACGAGAGCCTTTTAGGAATTTTTCTTAATATCTTATCTCTTTCAATCCATTGTTTTCAACATTTTTAGTTTTAAATTGAATTTCAATATTTTTTTAAAAAGGATTATCAATTATTAAAAATAATATTGTATCACAATGTAAAGTATTTATCATAAATCTAAAATATAATTTGTTGTGTGGTGAACACAAGGATGCGTCTCCGATAAGCCTTCACGGTGGCTGTTGACGTCTCCGGTGGTAGTACTTGCAAGGACTCCGATACTTAAGTCAGTATTGACTTTAGTATGAGGAAATATCAGAGAGTGTGTGTACCTGATAGGTGTGGAGTCCTTTATATAAGACGTTTTGGAGGGAATTCTATTAAAGTTGGGTGCCACGTGGTAGAATGCGTTTAGGTGTCCAACTACACGTGTTCCTTGCCACCAAGTGTGTTCGTTGCCGGACCGGGGTTGAAATAGAATTGATCCGGGATAGAAGGGAATCATGAGTCTGGATACATAAGCGATGTTAAGACCGGAATAGGTGGCGTGGGACCAGCTTAGAGCCATAGGTCTCAATAACCTCTAGAACAGTTGCCCCTAAGTTGGTGATGCTTGGGGAAGCATCATTGGCTTAAGAGACTAAGTCGGTCGGAGTGACCTCCAGAACAGTTGCCCCTAAGCCAGTGATGCTTGGGAAAGCATCGTCGGCTTAAGAGACAAAGAGACGGTTCGGGGTAGTATTGCCCCCAAGTCGGTAGAACTTTTGCTAGGAAAGGTCATGCCGACTTTGGATCTGAAACGGTTCGCGAGTCTTTTCGTTTTGTCAGACAGGTGTGCCGTAACTTTGCGATAGCCGAGGCGCATTAAATGCGTAATGATTCAATATCTTGAATTTTGTGGTGCTTCGAATTCCAGGAGATTTGGCGGTTGTCTTTTGAAACAACCTGGGCTTGGGCTTCTTCCTCGATATGGGCCCTGTAATATAAAAGGTTTTTCTTCTAGCAGTTGTAGTACGCTTGCTTTTACTTTGTTTTCAAAGATTCGCATTTGAATGTTTATTTGCTCTGCATCTTGTTCTTTCGGTGATGGTTGTGACGGTCCGTTTCTGCTTCGACATCTTTTGTAGCTCCCGGTCGGCTTATATATTAGGGTAATATTCTTATTCTCTTTTCGCTTCAAGTTATTTTGTTTTGTGCTTTTCCTGTATTGTATTGTTGTTTGTTTCGTCAAAGATGGATTCGCGTAGGCGCGATACCTCATCTTCCGGTCGTGGCGATCGTGGCAGCTGTTCAGGAGGTTTTTTCGCGAATTGGCTCTTTCGGTCGTTGGCATTGCCTCTGTCTCATGGTGCTAGCGGCCGCAGTCGTGACGATGACGTTGGTCATGCCAGTTCTTCCATCGACCCTACATCTGCGCGCGGGGGAGGGCCTGCCCGAGGTAGGGTAGATAGGTGGCGACCTGTAAGAAGGGCCGACGAGTGCCCTTTAACAGCCGACCCGAAACAACCTTCGCCACCAGAAATAGTAATTTGTCCTGAGATCTTAGAAAAATGCTGAAGTCATTTGAAGGCTATAGGAGTGTTGTATGACCCAGACGAAGTGTTGGAGTACGCAAAGGCTTGGGTACAATATCCAGACCTAATGAAAATTCCTTCCGGGCCAAGCAGTGTTTCCGGGGTTAAGAGGCCAACAAAATCTATTTACAGGGTTGCGTCGCGGCTTGATCAGCAACGAAGCCTTTCTGATTCTTCTTCCGGTGTTTTTGGCAGGGAGATGGGGAAGACCGTAAGGAATGTAGAGACTACTCCGGAGGCCTATCATGACGTTGTTGGTCTCGGCGTCGATTGGGTAGATAAAGAGGTGGCCGGGACAAGGTCATGCTTTTCTCAAGAGGCATTGGACGCCTTAACGGGTCGTCTTGAACTTAGCCAATGAGCTGCCGAGATGCCTTTTGATGTGGTGGTTCTTGGAGACGATGGCTGTATATGTTCCCAAGGCTGGAAGGATAATATGGGGACCCCGGTAGGTGAAGTCAAAGCTGCGGCAGTTGGGTATTTATACCCGAATTTTCTACCAATGTATCTCACATTTTTTGAGCATCTCGGAGTCAGGTTGCCCTTTATAGACTTCCAAGTGTCCATTCTGAATTTCATCAACGTCGCCCCTTCACAACTGCATCTCAACAGTTGGGCGTTCCTAGTGGCGTTCAATAATTTGTGTGCTCGAGAGGGGGTTGTGTGCACCCAAAGTTTATTTTTATATTATTTCACCCCCCCTCCGCCAAACATATGACAACAAGTTTTCTTTTGTCTCATTGCGAAGCGTCCAGGGTCGGGCATTGTTGAAGCCGTTTCAGGATTCGTATAAAGATTACAAAGATAAATATTTCTTCTTACGGCCTCGTGCAGAGAGCTAGGAGGTCCTGTTTATGGTTCGGGGCGCAAGGGAAAACGTTATTGAACCCCGATTCCCTTTGTATTGGTTGTACGACCATTACTGCTTGGACCCCGGTAAGTACTTGGTCCAGGATTCTGACCTTACCCCGGACGAAGCTCGAGCTCGGGATCACTTCTCTGCTATGGTCCAGAATCTGCAAGGCCAAATTCTGTGCCAATGGTTGATCGGTACCACTCCGTTGGAGTACCGTCGTGATTTTGGTGTGTTTGTGTGAATCCTTCCATATTTATATATATATATATATATATTGTTTTATTTCCTTAACCTTTTGTGTATATTCTGACTTGGCCTGTTCTGTTTTGTAGACGAAATGGTGAAATCGAAGATGGCCGACTTTGCCTTGGCCCTTCAGGAAGAGAAAGTTGCTAAACCGAAAGAGTCAAGAAGGATCAAGGGGAAGGCCAAGGCAGTGGAAAAATAAAAAGTGCTTCCCCTTGCTGCTCCCTCCGTAGCAAAGAGCATGGTTATAAAGGAGGCTGGGAGTCGGGGGGCTCCTTCATCAAGAACTGTCCCCGTTGTTGACGCGCAGGCTGACGTGGTGAGAGCTACTTCTACCGTTGTTGATTTTGCCGCTACTGTTTTACAGAAAAGAGTTGTGACCGGCGAAGCGCAACAATAGGCGCCACCTTTGAACAAACGTCGGAGTGATCAGCCCCTGCCCACGGCAGTAGAGTTGGCCGACCAACATATCTTGTCCAGGGAGGCATCTATTTTCGAAGAAGAGATCCAGGGAGAGATCAGCAACATGCGGGGTCATTTGGGGGCGTTGCAAACTAGGATTGACGAGTTAGGCAATCTTTTCGGCCACATGTTTCGTGGCTATACACAGTATGTGCTGATGAAGAACGCCTTTAGAACCGCTAACCCTCTGGACGCTTTAGCCGAGAAGGATGCGATAATATCCCGGTTCCAGCAAGCAGAAGAGGGCGCGCGTATGGCCAAAGAGGAGTCTGGCCGGAAGATAGTCGAGTTGGAGAAGGAAGTGTGAGGTTTGAAAGGGCAGCTGGATGTCAAGAAAACTGAAAGGCTGCGGTTGGCTAAGGTTGAGGTTGACCTTCAACAGAAGCTGCTTGCGGCCAGCGCTAAATATACCGAACTTGAAACGAATCTCTCATCCTGGCTTCGGGTATCTGAAGAGAAAGTTCACGACTTGGAGGTCAACTTGGCGGCTTCTCGAGAGGAGTCTGTTTTAATGCGCCGTCGCTGGATTGAGTCCATCCAGCTGTCTTTTGATAATACTATGGAGCAAGTGCGCTTCCTTCTTCAACGCAATCTAGACCTTGCCTGTGCGCGCTCGGATTGCGAAGTTATTGATGCCGTTTGGCATGCGAATATAAATGGGGAGATGATGCTGGCAGATCCTACCATTCCAACGGTTGATTCCGACGTTGATGACCAGGCCGAGGAACATGAAGTCGAAGGAGAGCATCAGGGGGTCGGGGTTGATTCTGATTCTCAAATGGATAAACCAGATGCTGAGAGGGAACTTGCAAATAGCTTTATATCAACCCCCCAGGCAATGCCAACTGTCCCTCCTTCAACGAAGGTGATGATCCTGGGTGATCACCCTGACTCCGGGGATGCCGGTGTTTTTATAAGTGCTGACAACGCCGGAGTGTGAAGGGCCGGGATTCCGGTTTATCTTATAATTTTTATTTATGTTCTTGTCAGACATTATGTATATGTAATTCTTTAAGTGTCATCAATGAATTTCGATGATTCATAATCATGTTCTTTTCATTTGACTATGATTTGATGTATTTGTTAAGATCCTTTCTTTTATGCTTTCGGTTTTGGCTTTCACCATGTTTGTCTTTTAGCATGATCCTTTGTTCTTTGCGCTTTTGCTTTTAGTGATCTTCCTATCCCGGCTGGAGCGAATCCACGTACACAGGGTAGTTTGCAATCTTTATCTTCAATTTTAGCGATCTTCTTACCCCGGCTGGAGCGAATCCACGTACACGGGGTAGTTCGCAATTTTTATCTTCGATTTTAGCGATCTTCCTACCTCGGCTGGAGCGAATCCACGTACACGGGGTAGATCTTGCTTTCGCTTTGCTTGTTTACCCCTGTAATAAGCTTTATAAAGGAGGCAAACTCTCATTTTATTAATCACGTGGACCAAAAAATATTACAGAAGTCATGAGTTATAATATGCGACTCAGTTCAGATACACTATATAGTTAGATTAACTAGGAAATTAAAACTAGTATTACCCATCGTGCCTCAACTGTAATACCGTCTGAGGTTGCTTGCGTTCCAAGTTCGTGGTATGTGAACCCCAGGTAGCGTCTCTAAGGCGTACGCACCCATTCCTGTCTTTGATGAAACCCTATAAGGGCCTTCCCATTTCTTGGCGAGCTTCCCTTGTCTGGCATTTCTTCCTCCAATGTCAGCACGCCTTAAGACGAGATCGCCGATTTCGAAGGAGCGATGTACGACTTTCTTGTTGTATCTCGCGGCGACCTACCTTTTCAAAGCAGCTTCTCTTATAGCGGCCACTTCTCTTCTTTCTTCTGTTATGTCTAACTCTGACCTCAGTAGTCCATCGTTATCCTCCAGTCTTAGGTTAGCCACTCTCCACGTCGGCTCTCCAATTTCTGCCATGATCATTGCCTCCATGCCGTAGGTAAGGCGGAAAGGAGACTCCCCTGTGGAAGAGTGGGGGGTCGTGCGGTATGCCCATAGGACATGTGGCAGTTGCTCAACCTAACACCCTTTTGCTTCATCCAGATGCCTCTTGAGCCATCTGAGGATAATTTGGTTTGTCGCCTCTGCCAGTCCATTCAATTGCGGATGTTCAACCGATGTGAAATGCTGCTTGATCGTTAACCCGACCAAAAACTTTTGGAAGCCCTTATCTGTAAATTACGTACCGTTATCTGACACTAAGACATCTGGTATCCCGAACCTGCAAATGATTTGCCGGAATACAAAGTTTTCCACATTTCTTGCCGTGATAGCAGCCAACACCTCTGCTTTGATCCACTTGGTGAAGTAATCTATTGCTACCACCAGGAATTTGACCTAGCCGGGTGCTTTGGAGAAGGGGCCAAGGATGTCGATCCCCCACCATATGAAAGGCCAGGGAGAAGTAATCGTGCTTAAATCTTCCGGAGGAGCGAGATGGATGTCGGAGCATTTTTGGCATCTGTCACACTTCTTGACAAACTCCATAGCGTCATTTTCCAACGTCGACCAATAATAGCCGGCTCTAAGTATCTTTTTAGCTAACACTTTACCTCCCAAGTGTTGGCCGTAGCTTCCTTCGTGTATCTCGGCCATCACGTATTCAGACTCCTGCTTCTCTAGGCATCTAAGCAACGGTTGGGAGAAGCCATGCTAGTATAGTTTGTCGTTTAGTATATAGAAATGAGTTGCGGATCGTTCCAACCTTTTCGCTTCCTTCCTATCTTCCGGAACGACACCTTCATTCAGATATGTGATGATAGGAGACATCCAACTTTGCTCCGATTCGATTGCTAACACGAGATTGGGTTCGTGAATTGTTTATTGGATGACTGTTCTATTATTGCCAAAAGATTTGGTGCTAGCCAACTTCGATAAGATATCTGCCCTGACATTCTTCTTACAGGGAATGTAGACAAAATCTACTTTGTGAAACTTTCTAGTAAGAGTTTTTACTTTTGCCAAATCCTTCTACAACACCAATTCTTTGACTTGATAGGCCCTGTTAATTTGTGAAATCATCAGTTGGGAATCACTACATACACGCAGTGACACAATGCCAATGTCGGCCGTTATAACTAATCCGGCTATGCATGCCTCATACTCTGCCTGGTTGTTGAAGGTGGGAAACGTAAAAGTCAGCGACTGTTCCAAGACCACGTCGTCCACAGACTCCAACAGTATACCGGCTCCACTCCCCTTCTCATTAGATGATCCATCCACAAAAAGGGTCCAAACCGGCCCTCCGGGTGGGGATTCCGTTGGTGTCAATTCTACTATAAAGTCGGCTAGCACCTGGGCTTTCAATGTTTGTCTCGGCTCGTACTAAATCTCGTATTCTGAAAGCTCTATGGCCCACGTCGTCATTCTTCCTGCTAACTCAAGCCTGTGTAGGATATGGCGGATTGGCTTATCTGTCCTTACTACGACTTGATGCGACTAGAAGTAAGGTCTTAACTTTCTGGCGGCCATCACCAAAGCAAATACGACCTTCTCAATCTTGGAATATCTTGGTTCAGCTCCTTGCAAAGCTCTGCTTACAAAATAGACCAGCTTTTGTCCTTTCGGCGTCTCTCGTACTAGTGCGGCACTTACAGCTTCATCGGCTACTGTTAAATATAGGTATAACACTTCACCCATCTCGGGTTTAGTGAGTAAGGGCGGAGTGGATAAGGTTTCTTTCAGTCTTACGAACGCGGCTTCTCAATCATCAGACCATTCAAATGGTTTGCCCTTCCTTAAAAGTCTGAAGAAGAGGAGAGCGTTCTATGCTGACCTAGCTGTGAACCTTATTAACGCAGCTAGGCGCCCTGTTAGCTTCTGAACCTCTTTAACACTCTGAGGGTTCTTCATCTCTAGTATGGCTCTACACTTTTTAGGGTTCAACTTGATACCTTTTTCAGATAGCATGTATCCCAAAAATTTGTCAGCCGGGACACCAAACGCGCATTTGTTAGGATTTTGTCTCATATTGAACTTTTCTAACTGAGCGAAAGTCTCCTGTAAATCTTGAAGGTGTGCTACAAGGATAACACTTTTTACGATCATGTCATCAACATATACCTCCAGGTTTCGCCCTATCTGTGCTTCAAACACCTTATTCATCATTCTCTGATATGACGCCCCAGTATTTTTCAATTCGAAGGACATCATCTTATAGCAATAATTGGCCTTCTCCGTCATAAAGGCTATTTTCTCTTGATCACATGGATAAAGAGGGATATGGTTGTATCCGGAATAAGCATCCATGAACGATAAGTAACGAAATCCTGATAAACCATCAACCAGTTTGTCGATGTCGGGTAGGGGGTATGAATCCTTCGAACAGTGCTTGTTTAAGTCAGTGTAATCCACACACATTCTCCATTTCCCATTCTGCCTTTTCACCAGCACTATATTGGCCAACCATGTGGTATACTTCACTTCTCGGATGAACCCCGCCTTTAACAACTCCTCTACTTGTCTATCAATCTCTTTTAAGCGCTCAGGGGCCATCTTCCTCCTTTTCTAACTTGCTGGTTTCACGGAGGGATCCACCTCTAACTGTTGACAAAAGAGATTGGGATCTATTCTCGGCATATCTACTGGCTTCCATGCGAACAAGCCGGCGTTATTCTTCATAAGTGTTGACATGTCCTCCTTCATTTTTTGATCAAGGTCGATTCCAATTTTCACGACCTGATGTTCTTCTATCCCAATCTGAACCGGGATGCATTCTCCATCTGGTTCTAGACAGGGTATCCAGGTGTCCCTCTTTATCTCATCTCGGTAATCTAATTCTGTCAAAAGTGCCTCACTCTTTCCAAGGTTAAACATGTGATCTATGTCAGGGTTACGGTCGACCTTTAGTGACTCCTTGTAGCATTCTCTTACTTTCCTCTAATCACCCCGAAGGGTGACTACCTCCATGTCATCGCCTGCGAATTTCACAACCAAATGTGAGACTGAGATAACAGCTCCTAGTGCATTCAACGTTGGTCTGCCTAGGATCGCGTTGTAAGACGATTTGGCATCCACGACTATAAACCGTGTGGCTACGGTTTTCGTGTGAGGGGGTTTCCCAAACGTCACATGAATTTTTATGTATCCCACCGGCGTTATGTGATGTCTGGAGAATCCTATCAGATCTTCGTTGTATGACATTAACTCAAACTCCAGGATCTTCAATTTCTAGAATAACTTATACAACATAACATCAACCAAGCTACCAATATCGACCAACAACCTCTGAACCTCCTTGTTTACCATTAGCGCGTTTACCACGAGAAGGTCGTCATGATTGAGCATTATGTCAGCATAGTCCGTGTCGTCAAACATCAGGGGTGGCAGCCTTTTCTTTGTGGGGCTTCTATCAACATGAGTCTCGGAGGAGGTTGTCATCACTTCTCTAGCATGTCTTTTTCTCGCGTTATTCGACGGACCTCCTCCTGACAATCTGCCCGCGATGACATATATGATCTCGTGGATTCTTGTCGGTGAGTGCACAGGGGATTTAGTGGGTCGCCGAGATGATGACCGTCTAGGAGATTGACGACGTATAGCTTGCACCTCGACATGATCTCGTGACGGCAGAACTAGTGAGTGGCCTATTGTTGGGGTATGTCGGCGCAGTGATCTTTTTCTCTGGGGTGGAGAGCGCCCCTGCCTTGGGCTTCTCGATCTCTCTCTTCTTGGCGGCGAGGGACATCGTCCTCTATCGCTGCGACCACCGCTTCGCTTCACAAAATAGTCCAATCTCCTTCGTCTGATCAACATTTCAATAGCACCTTTCAACTGATAGTATTCGTCGGTGTTGTGCCCTGTCGCCCTATGATACCGGTAGAATTTGGACTAATCCCCGGCATCCTTGTTCTTTATCGGCTTCGGGGGTTTTATCCCCTCTTCCACAAACTCCACATTGTATACCTCGTTCAAAATTCTCGCTCTAAAGGTATTCAGCAGCGTATATTCTTCGAATTTCAGTCCTCTTTTGTGTAAACCCCGGTCATCATGACGTGGCGTTTATTGGTCTTTGCCTGCGCGCTCTTCTTTTGTGATGCAACATTGGCCATTTTCATCTAGCCAGCTTCCAGTACGTTCTCGTAATTTATATATTTCTCTTCTTTCTTCAAAAATTCCTCCATAGAGATTGGAGGTGTTTTAGCAATCGACATGAAAAAAGGCGAGCCTGGTCTCACCCCGTCCTTCGCCAGCATCAAAATCACTATGGACTGCAGATTTTCGGTAGCCTTCGCCTCTTTGTTGAATCTGTTGATATATTCCTTCAACAGTTCGTCCGCGCCCTGGCAGATTCTTTTTAAATCGGTCTCAGTCTTTGGTCTGGCCTTGCTAGTCGCGAAGGCGGTCTTAAATTTCTCCCTTAACATCATCCATGAATCTATGGACCTCGGTTCCAAAGATTGGAACCACTTCAATGCCATTCCCTTCAATGAGAGAGGGAACGCCCTACATGTCAATGAGGCCGACACTCCCCTATATGACATCGCTGATTCGAACACTGACAAGTGGTTGCTTGGATTAGAAGATCCATCATACAGTTATAGAGAAGGTAATTACTACAGTTGCTTCGGGACTAGTAAATTCAAGATCCTCGGTGAAAAGGGAAGATTGAACGGGATTAGCTCGTCTTCCTCATCCAACTTCGTCGCCATGTGTGCGTCATGTATCTCCGGCCCAAGCTTCAAGGTCGATGCAGCAGTCCTCTCGATGTGGTCGTAAGTGTTCTCCGTGTCCTTCTTACTCTTTTTCTCCGCCCGGAGATCAACGATGATTTTCTCTTGCTCTTTCAACGCCTCTCTCTGCTACTACAGTAATGCAGCGAGGTCCGCCATGGTGATTGACAGTGCAGGAACAGCGTTCACGCTAAGAACCACCTCAGGAGTAGCGGAAGCTGCCTCGCCATCTTTAGGCGATGGTGGTGGAAGCTTCGGTGGCAAAAGTGCCACAACGGACTCGCGATTTCTTGTGTTGACCATCACGTTCTTCAAAGAATGAAGAAAACGAAATGAAAAGAAGAGAATCAGAAAACGACTCCCCACAGACGACGCCAATATTGTGTGGTGAACATAAGGATGTGTCTCCGATAAGCCTCCACGGTGGTTGTTGACATCTCTGGTGGTGGCACCTGCAAGGACTCCGATGTTTAAGTCAGTATTGGCTTTAGTATGAGGAAATATCAGAGAGTGTGCATACCTGATGGGTGTGGAGTCCTTTATATAAGGCATTTTGGAGGGAATTCTATTAAAGTTGGGTGCCACGTGGTAGTATGCGTTTAGGTGCCCAACTACATGTGTTCCTTGCCACCAGGTGTGTTCGTTGCCGGACCGGGGTTGAAATAGAATTGATCTAGGATAGAAGGGAAGCATGAGCCGGGATACATAAGCGATGTTAAGACCGAAATAGGTGGCGTGGGACCGGCTTAGAGCCATAGGTCTGAATAACCTCCAAAACATAATTTATATATTCTAAAATATTTATTTATTACAAATTTTAATTATAATACAATTTATATATTTAGAAGCATTTATTTATTATAAATTTTAGCTATATAAAATAAACATTTATTCTGTGTAAGACATAGACTTAAATACTAGTAATTTTCTTACTTTAAGAACCCATTAGGAGATAGAGTAATGAATGGAATTGATGGTTTACTCGATGTTTATCTGATATAAAATTATTTAAATATTTTTATCATTTATTGAAATGTGTCCATCTGTTTCACATGATCGATGTTGATTTGGTAGCAACTCTTGTCATTGAAAGAAAACAGTCTATACAATGGAAAGAAAACAAAAGATAAGTCATACTATACAAAAGAAAATAAGACGTCTGTGCAAGAACGGATTACGTTTGGGACGCAATTTTCATTATTAATGTGGACAAAAGATTAGCACTATCCAACTTTCTGTGTAATGGGCATGATTCCGGTTTATAAATGTTTCTTTAAATCATTATAGTGGAGTTATAGGACACACATAAACAGCTTGGTACAAGTCTAAAGATGAAACCACCTTAATTAATATATCAGCAATTGGAATGTTAACCAAGATACCTATTTACTCACATGTTATGAAAAGTGTAAAATAAAAAAATAATACAAGAAAGGGGTTGAATTGTGTTATACCAAAATTTCACAAAAATCTTTTAAGAACATTTCGTCTGAAGGGTTAAACAAAAGATTTTTAAAATATGTTTAAATAAAGATGAAAGAAAAATGCAAGTCAGAGAAATACAAAGAGTTTATACTGGTTTGTCTCCCTCAGATATTACATCCAGTTCTTGGCAAACTATCAAGTCCCACTAACTTAAACAAGTTACAAGTATTTTTTTAACCAAGCCTCTTCAGGCTCAACTCAAGTAGTCTTTAACTTACCTTTTTAAGCAAAAACCCAAGTATTCTTTGAATCAAAGCCTCTTCAGGCTTCTACCAATTTCTTAGAGAAATGGTTGATTATGCTTAAGCTAGCGTCTTATCAGAAAAATATACAATAAAACTCAAGGAAACGTTTACAAGCAATGTATTCAGATATTACAAATTGCGAGAGAGGTATATATATTGCAAGTTCCACACCGTGACTAAGGCCTCTTCTTTTATTTATAGGATTCTTCCAAAAGTATCTGTTGTGAGTGTCATTGGAGACATCCTTTGTCTGGCGTTGTAAAAGCAGAAAAGAGTCGTTGGAGTATTAAATGCAGCATTTAATGCCTTTCACTAACTAGTCACTCTGATAAGATAAAGCATTCTACTTATCTAGCCTTTCTCCTACTCAATTTTGTTGCAGTGGGCATATCTGCTTTCCGTATTGACATATGTACTCAAGTTCCTACTTTTTAAGCATAAAGTTGACTCTTATCGAGCATAGGTACGTAGATGTCTTCTTTTTTTCGAGAGAGCGTGCGCTTTTCAAAAGAAACAAAAAGGTTCTTGAATACCATAGCTATTACAAGACAAGTTTAGCACACACACATACATACGTATATATGTATACATATATATACATATACATACATATACATATACATACATACATATATGTATGTATGTATATGTATATGTATGTATATATGTATATATATGTATACATATATACGTATGTATATCGTCTTGGGAAGTTAAGATGCATACATAGTTCACATAATAAGACGATAGCAAAAATATGTGAAAACATGTGATCAGACAATTAACCATAAGACTGTTTGAAAATGTATGATCAGACGATTAAGCATAAGACTGTTTTTTATTATCAAAATACAATGAAGGTCTTAGATTCGTCATTTGTCTTAACAAAAAGGAAAGAAGAAAGCTGATCTTAAGGAATTAGTTGAATGAAACAAGATAAAGTCATATGTCATGGGTTCGAGTTTCCACGTCTTTTTTTAAGGTGAGATAAATGTAAGTTTTCTGTAAATATTTTTTGGATTCAGAAGCTATTTTTCTATTGGCAAATGCTCAATGGTATGATTAACTTGGACAAAAGGGTGTTCGAACACATAGGGTGTAAACTTTTTCTTTATTGTATTTAAGAACTAATAATAATAATAATAATAAATTATCCACCTGACTTCGTCTCATTTTGTGCATAAACTGTTCGTGTTATATAGAGTTGCTCTTTTGAGTTTTTTCTATTAGGTGAAAAAGATTTTGCATTCCATTTTCTTAAATTTTAACCAAATAAGCATTTTTTAAAAAAAAAAAATTGGCGCAGTTCTATCTCATAGCGCATACAATACAACCTTACATATACCCAAGAAAACAATTGAAATAGTCGGAATAGATAGATCGTAATTAATTAAAAATCATTTTTTATATATATATTTGGTAATATAGAAGCTTAGGTGCCACAAATGGAGTAGCCAGAAAACTTAACGCAACTTAACCCCAAATTGTTATCCAACATAAACAGTTAAAAGCAATAGAATATAATTTTATTCATTAATTTGGCTTCGTTTCGCACAAGATGGAGGCAAGGTGACATAGTGGGGCTATCCTGCATTCTTTTCGCCACTTCTTTTGGATACCCTGATGGCAAAGCATTTGACGCCAAAAACCAAAAATAATAGGAATGAATCTATAGTGATGTATAGAAATTATATTGTTTATTAATATGATATAGCATGGTTGACAAATAACTTCGTTCTTTAAATATGTGATTAAATGTTTGATTTTTAGGACCTTGTGAATGAAAAAAAATCCATTTGGAGAAGTCGGTCTCTTAAATAGATCCCAATACTTCGAAGGATTAGTTATTGGCTTTTGGCCAAAGAATACCTTGAATCCCCCCCTCCCCCCCAAAAAAAATTATGTTCTTTTAATTTTTCTTTTTATAGAATTTATATTCTTATAACTATAATAGTAACATGCATTTGATGATTATGTTAATCTGTTTGGGTAAATAGTTTAATTAAGCACTTATGTCTTAAGTTTATCTAAGCTTATCTTATACAATATAAATACTTATGTGAGTATTTGAAAAAACTTATGAAAATCATTTATGATCTGTCTATATAAGCTGTTTCCAAGTTATTTCAGAAAGTTCTCTAAGATAATTTATAGAAAAACAACTTATAACATATATGACAATAATTTAATAATTTTATTTGAAATTTAAATTCAAAATTAAAATATTTTTATAATTGTTCTTTTAGGTTGTATATTTTTAAAATCTTAAATAGATTCAAATTATGTACAAGTCAAAATTTTAAAACTTTGATAATTATTTAAAATTCATGTATTTTGCATTATATGCATAGTTTTACATTTTGATGTGTAATATTTAATTATATATATATGATGTCATTAAAGGTTTTTAAATTACTTTTGTTTAAATAATAATTAAGAATTATTATTGATATTATTATTTTACAAATTAGTTTGAATACACACACACACACACACACACACACACATATACATATATATAGGGTCAGGATCCGTTGACACTAGGTGTCAAAGTTAGTCAAATTACATCATCAATAACTTTTTGTATAATGCAAATTTAACCAATCCAACCGTTAAATTTGATGTTTTTATTAATTAAATTAAGTATACAAATTTTCATACAATTCCAAAATTATTTAATAGTTCATCACATTACTTTATTTTAACGTACAATATGATATTAAAATATATGTAAATATTCAATGTTAGATAGCATATTTAACAAAGTCCAAAAGATGTGAAATTTGATATACATGTTCATAAAGATAATATCACATAATTCAACAGTTGGATTAGTTAAATTTGCATTTAACAAAAAGTTATTGAATGTGTAATTTGACTAATTTTGACACTTGGTGTCAACGAATCCTGACCCATATATATATATATAGTAAAAGGCTTAAATTTTTTACTAATTTAATTTTTAATAATTTAAAATTATTTCAAATATATAAAATATTCGAATCAATGAATAAATAGAAAATATTTTTAATAATATGTTTATTAAAACGTATGCTCGTACATTAACATAAATAAATATATTATATATTTTTTGGTATACTTTTTAATCAATTATCCCAAAGGTAATTAAATATATTTTATATATTATAACTCTTATTATGTATAAAATGATATATAATAAGCGTAAATGACTAAAGGATATAATAATGTTGTTATTATATTTATCAATAAAGCGTTATACTTATATAATAGATAACTAAATACAAGAATCAAATAACACAAGTAGAAGTGGTGAGTCTCCTATACCAGCCAAAGCAATATGTCTAAAGTTTAATTCTCTGATGCAATATCTTAACTAAATAGAATACGTACCCAAAGCAATAGGTCTATGGTTCAATTTTCTGATGCAATATGTGTTAATTAAATAGAATAAGTAACTTAAAAAGTATTATCAAATAAATAAGCAAAATGACTCTCTAGCCGTACGACGTGCTAATTTAATAGAATCGAATAAGCTAAATTATTTTTAATAGTGACCGATAAATCATTATTTTCGTGTTTATTAGTGCGATTTATTTTTATAATTATAATGTATAAATATTAGTGACAAAGTGTTCATCACATTAATGTTCTATTTGAATTAGAAATAAAATAGAAAAGAAAAAAAAAGGATCAAAGTAAAATAAAAATAAAATAGAAAAGATATGTTATTTAGATGAATAAAAATGTGAAAGAAAGAAATACAAAAATTTATCTCTACTTAGTTAGATAAATGGAAGAGAATGAAATAAGTAAGTAAATATATAAAAATATTTTTATACTAATTAAAAAAGTAAACTTTTTATTCCATTATTTTTTTAAGATAAAATGTTAAAAAAATTATTTAATGTTTAAGAAATTTAAAAAATGAAAAAGAGAGAGATCTTTCCCCCTATTACATGCCAATTTGTGAAGAAGTTTTTTTTTTCCTCGTAGATTCTCCAAAAAAGAACTTTTTTCTTGTCTTTTTTTCTTTTCAAATAATCAATATTGTCATATCTCCTTCCTCTCTATTTGTACTTAAACAAAATGTGTAAATATCACTTTTAGTGACATTTAAAAATAATGACATTGAATATATTAGCGATAACCAATAATGAATTAAAATATTGTAACAAGATTCTCTTAGCTTTTGTTTGTTTGTATGAAAATAAGGTGGAAGGAAATTGAAAGGAAATAGATGAGATATTTCACTGCTTGTTTGAGAGAAGAAATAAAAAGAAAAGTTGTTTTCGTAAGACATATTAGAAAACACTCCTCCCCCACCTCCCAATTGGCAAGAAATGAGAAGAACATGATTTCTTTTTATTTGTTCTAATTTCTTAAAAATTAAATAACTTTATTATAATATAAAAATTATAAAAATAATAAATAATTTTATGTTAAGAAAAAATAATGAAGTAAAACATTAAATTTAGTTGACTAATATAAAAATATTTTTTGTATAATTTATTTATTTATCTACTCTCTTTTCCACGCTCATCCAAACAAGTAGAAAAAAAAATTATACATTATTTTTATCCATTCAAACAATACATCATATTCATTTTATTTCTATCCTTTCTAATTTTTTTCTTTTTATTTTTTCTACTGTATTTCACTGATCTAATCCAAACAAAATATAAAATGACGAAAAGTATTAATAGTAAATATTGTCATTGACGAAATTTTAAAATTTAAAGTATTAATAGCAAATATTGTCATTGTAGAAAATAAATTTTCTCATAATGTATTTAGAGGAATTAAAAAAAAAACTCATAATATTTAGAAGAAACAAATAAGAAACGAAAATTTGAGAGAAGTTATTCAATAATTTTTTTTTATGAAAGATCAATTTAAAAAATATTAAAAATGAGAGTCTAAATGAGAAATTGTAAATTTTTTAAGTTGGAAAAGTTTAATTAAATCATTTTTATAATAAGAAAATAACGGTACATAATACATTAAACTTTAATTTAGTAAATATATTATGATCTTAATTGATTAAATATTCTAAAATTAGATATATTTTTATTTGTTAAATTTTTCTTTTTTGATAAGCTTTATTTGTTAAGTTTATTTTAGTGAACTTTTACACTGCCATTGTCAATTTTTTATTTATTTTTTTAGGACCACTTCCATTGTCATCGTTGTTTGGTTGAGTTTTAGGCTTTCTGGAATATTATTCTATCACTTTAATTCAGTGTGACATTACCTCGATAACAAAAGAGTAAAGATTTACGACAACAAAAGACTTGTATTCCCCTCTCGTTTTCTTCATTAGATGAAAGCCTTCGTCACATTCTAGAAGCTAACAATTTCGTCACGCAATCCAAACGCCAAAAGAAACTTGTAATAATAATAATAAAAACAATTCTATGTTCTTTGATATCTAGAATATCATATCATTACGATAATTACAAGGTAGATTATATTTATACTTTTGCGTTAAATATGTTTTTAGTCTCTATAAAATGAGCGATTTTTGGTTTTGATCCCTATAATAATATTTCTTTGTTTTTCATCTTTTTAAAATTTGAAATCATTATTTTTGGTTCTTGAAAAATGAATTAATTTTAGTTTTGGTCTCTATAAAAAAAAAAATTTAGATTTTCATCCTTCAGAAATCTGAAATCACTATTTTTAGTTCTTAACATTATTTTAAGGTAGATAAATAACTTTTATTTTAGAAATTTAAATTTTTTTTTAGAGGTGTTATATGTTGACATGACACTGCAAACACTAGGGGGTGTCACCTAAAATGACTACTTGACCTTTCGTTAAACATATAAGCAATTAATTAGTGACACACAACTATAGGGACCAAAACAATGATTTAATATTGTTAAGAGATGAAAATTAAAGAAAAAATTTTACAAGGACCAAAATTAAAACTCAATCATTTTATAGGAATTAAAAACATATTTAAGCTTATACTTTTTGAGGTTTGACAAATTCTACTTAATATTTTCTTTTTTTAATTTTATATAAACCTCTATTACTTTATGTAATAATGTAATATCATAATTTTTTTTAAATACATATTTCTCCTACTTTTTATGTAATTATATAAATTGAAAAATTAAAATAATATAAAAATATAGACAGAAATATTAAACATTGACCACCGAACACGTAGATCAATTAACATTAAATTGTTCCAATTTAATCAATAGTATCAAATTGAAGTCTAAGTATGTAATTGTATTAAATATTCAGAAGAAAAATTTTGTTATCTATAATAGTCTTACTTAACTTGAACAAGATTGTTTCTTGTAAAAGATACATGTAATATATAAAAAATACATTATATAAAGTGTGAGAGTAATTTAATCTAATAATAATCATATAATGATGTGACATTAACATATTACTGGTGGATTCTATTCAATGTTTTGTGGGTGCAGGAGCTAACCTAAATTTTTTATTGAGAATATTGGAAACTTGAAGCTAATTTAGCAAGGTGAATACATAAACTAAATTATTGAAAGAAAGATGATTTTTTTTTTTTTAATATTTTTTCATTGCGGAAGCTAGGTTACGAAATTGTTAGTTAGGTGACCAAGTCTATAATGAAAAATGATTTGTAGACACTTATCCGCTTGACACCTATTAAGAAAAAGAAATAAAAAAATATAAATATAATAAATGATATAATATAATAAAAAAAAATATTAATAAAATGTTTAGAAAAGAAAAATCTTTATAAACCATTACTCTTTTTATTGGTTTGTGTTTCACACCTCACGGCCCTTATCTGTTATCAACGTCACCATAGGAAGATGTTCCTGGTATTTTGACTTCATATATAATTTAAGGTACGGAGGAAACTGTTGACCCAGGCTAAAGATTAATGTATTATTACGCAGAAGGTTCTTAAATATTTTATTATTGAATTATTTCCCCAAAATTTACAAAATTAGGACGTTATCTTGGTGAGTGTGGTAGAAAAAAAGAAAATAGAAGAAGAGAAGATGTGAGTAAAAAAAGAGTAAAGAAATAGGTGAAAAATTGAATAAAAGTTAAAATTATTTGGTTAAAGAAAAATAAAAAAATAGAAGAAAGTTTAATTTTTTGAAATTATTTTTTATTTTAATAATTATTGTTATTATTATTATTATTATTTATTTACTTTTATTATTATTATTATTATTATTATTATTATTATTAATCATATAATAAAAGTATAAAACAAATAAATCAATTTACAAGCAAGTAAGTAAACCAATTTACTTGTCATTATGAAGAAGAGTGCACCACAGTGAGCTATTTTTGTGCATTCCTTTGTTATTTTGTGAAAAAAAAATTACAGTGAGTCTCACATATTTTTCTTTTAAAATTTCTCATACTTTTACTTTACCAAACAACTCACTTTTTCTCACTTTTACACTCTTCCTTCCTCTCTCCTTCTATTTCTTGTCTCCCAAATGAAGCATAAATAATACATTTGATAATTATTTCATTTTTAAAAGAATTAATTTAGAATTTAATGGTTATGCATTGTCATATATATATATATAATAATTTGTGATTAAATAATAATATAAAATTATTTTACATTGTCCCTCCATGTCTTATTTTCTCATTAATTTAATAATAAAACTTTAAAATATTAGTGTAATGACACATTAATGTTCAAAACTTTAAAGCACGGACTCGAGGCTTGCTGGGAGCTTGGAATCCGAAATCTGGAGTGAGTCGGATTGCAGAAGTGCAGTGGATGCAGTGCAAACCACTGAGAGCGTGTCAACTGGCATGCATCACAATGGGGTTCTCATTCGGGATATCCAAAGGATTGTGAAGAGAGGTTGGACTGTTGCCTTCAGTTTAGTCAACCGGGATGCCAATACCGTAGCTGACATTCTAGCGGGATGGAGCGTTTGGTGCAGAACTGTAGCTGGAAGCTGCCTCCGGCTTTTGCAATATTTTGTAAATTGGAAGGGAAAATTCACGAAATTTTTTTTGCAATAATAAAATTTACAAAATTATAAAATTTTGAAAATAAAATACATATATATATATATTGAGAGCATCATTTTTATATAAAAATAAAAAGAGTATATCTCAATCGTATAATTATGTATAGATGATCATAATTTAAAGTTATGTAACTATTTAAAAAATAATGTAACTTTTTAAACAATTTATATGATTTTATATATTTTATTTTTGACCATTCTCTAATATTTAATATTTAATTTTTTATTTTCATATAAAAAAAGTCCTCGTGATACAGTCCCCCCCCCTCTCTCTCTATATATATCAGCTACGGTAACGTGTGAATACTACCAAAGCAAGCCAACTAATTTCGACTTTTCCGCGTACAAATTCATAATTCTTAATAGCAGAGTTGACCAAAATCATCCTTCTCCTGTGTCATTGCAGGCTTGCAGCGATTAACCCTTTTAACATACAAACACTGAAAACCAGAAAATCTTTCTATCGCTCTCTCTCTCTCTCTCTCTCACACACACACACAAACACACACGCCTAGATGACAATACCAATAATTCAATCATGTATGAAATTTCCATGTTACTGTTTTCTGCTTTTGTTGTTCTTCCTTGGCCACACAACCTCACAATCTTTGTATGATCAAGAACATTCAGTTTTGTTGAACATAAAGCAATACCTCCAAGACCCTCCTTTCCTCTCCCACTGGACTCCAAATTCCTCTCACTGTTCTTGGCGAGAGATCACATGCACCACTGGCTCAGTCACTGCCCTCACTCTCTCTCACTTCAACATCACCAAAACTATACCATCCTTCATCTGTGGCCTCGCCAACCTCACACACCTTGACTTCAGCTTCAACTTCATCCCTGGGGATTTCCCCACACCCCTCTACAACTGCTCCAAGTTGGAGTTCCTAGACCTGTCCATGAACAACTTTGATGGCAAGGTTCCCCTTGACATTGACCGTTTGGGTGCTAATTTGCAATATCTCAACCTTAGTTCCACCAACTTCACTGGCGATGTTCCAGCTAGTATTGGAAATTTAAAGCAACTGAGGTGGCTTCAACTTGAGTATTGCTTGTTGAATGGCACTGTTGCTGCTGAGATTGAAAACTTGTCCAATCTTGAGTACTTGGACCTGTCCTCTAACTTCATGTTTCCTGCATGGAAGTTGCCTTGGAACTTGACAAAGTTCAGCAAATTGAAGGTGCTTTATCTGTATAGCACCAACTTGACTGGGGAAATCCCTGAGAACATTGGAGATATGGTGGCCTTGGAGAAGCTGGATATGTCAACAAATGGTTTGACTGGGGGAATTCCAGTGGTTTGTTCATGCTGAAGAACCTTTCGACACTGTATCTTTATGCAAACAGGCTTTCTGGGGAGATACCAAGTGTGGTTGAGGCATTGAACTTGGTCAAACTTGATCTTGGAAGGAACAATCTTACAGGGAAAATACCAGATGATTTTGGAAAGCTCCAACAGTTGTCATGGTTGGCTTTGCATATGAATGGCTTGTCAGGTGTGATACCAGAAAGCTTAGGCACTCTTCCAGCTCTCAAAGATTTTCGCGTGTTTTTCAACAACTTATCAGGTACTCTTCCTCCTGATTTTGGCCGTTACTCAAAGCTTCAAACCTTTTTGATTGCATCTAATAGTCTCACTGGGAAGTTGCCAGAGAACTTGTGCTATCATGGGGTGTTACTTAACTTGACTGTTTATGACAATAATCTGAGTGGTGAGTTGCCAGAATCACTAGGAAATTGCAGTGGTTTACTGGATCTGAAAATTCAAAATAATGAGTTTTCCGGTAACATTCCTAGTGGTCTTTGGACATCTTTCAATTTGTCAAATTTCATGGTGAGCCATAATAAGTTCACTGGTGTGCTTCCTGAAAGGCTATCTTGGAATGTTTCAAGGTTTGAGATAAGTTACAATCAGTTTTCTGGTGGAATTCCAAGTGGAGTATCATCATGGACTAATTTGGTAGTGTTTGATGCCAGTAAGAACAACTTCAATGGAAGTATTCCACAAGAGCTAACAGCTCTTCCTAAGTTAACAACCTTGTTGCTTGATCAGAACCAACTCACTGGGCCACTTCCATCAGATATAATATCATGGGAATCCTTAGTAACTCTAAATTTGAGCCAAAACCAACTCTCTGGACAAATCCCAGATGCAATTGGTCAATTACCTGTTCTAAGTCAACTTGATCTATCAGAAAATGAATTCTCTGGCCAAATTCCCTCTCTATTTCCCAGACTCACCAACCTCAATTTGTCCTTTAATCATTTGACTGGGAGGATTCCAAATGAATTTGAAAATCCTGCGTATGCTAGTAGCTTTTTGGGCAATTCTGGTCTTTGTGCTGATACCCCAGCACTGAACCTTACCTCGTGCAATTCTAGCCTTCAGAGAACAAGCAAGGGCTCATCTTGGTCTATTGGTTTGATTATAAGCTTGGTGGTAGTAGCCTTGTTACTGGCCCTTTTGGCATCACTCTTGTTTACTAGATTTCACAGAAAAAGAAAGCAAAGATTGGATAACTCATGGAAGCTCATTTCCTTTCAGAGGCTGAATTTCACAGAATCAAGCATCGTCTCATCAATGACAGAACAAAACATCATTGGTAGTGGTGGATATGGAACAGTATACCGCGTTGATGTTGATGGTTTAGGCTATGTTGCTGTGAAAAGGATTTGGAATAACAGAAAGTTAGACCGGAAGCTTGAGAGCTCATTCCGTGCAGAAGTTAGAATACTGAGCAATATTCGTCATACCAACATTGTTAGGTTGATGTGTTGTATCTCTAAAGAGGATTCTATGCTCCTTGTGTATGAGTATCTGGAAAACCATAGCCTAGATAAGTGGCTGCACAAGAAGGTTAAGTCATTACCTGTGTCAGATTCAGTCAATAGAGTGGTCCTTGATTGGCCAAAGAGGTTGAAAATAGCCATTGGGGTTGCTCAAGGCTTGAGCTACATGCACCATGACTGCTCACCACCTGTTGTTCATAGAGATATAAAGACCAGCAACATCCTTTTGGATGCTCAATTCAATGCAAAAGTTGCTGATTTTGGACTAGCTAGGATGTTATTCAAGCCAGGGCAACTTAACACCATGTCAGCTGTGATTGGCTCATTTGGCTATATTGCTCCAGGTGAGTGACGTACCAATCTTTTTGTTTCCTAACTAACAAATATACTGCTTTTGCTTTGTTAAATTCTATGTGTCCCTTTTGAGTAAACCTTCGTTTTAGTCCCTAAAATTGTAAGATTCAGTTATTTAGTTCCTAATTTTACAAAATTCTCACTTTAGTCAGCGACTTTACACAATGTCATTCACTTTAGTCCTTTTTGTGCAAAACGACAATAGAGAATGAAATAAAAAAGGACTAAAATGAATGCGTTTTGCAAATTCAAGACTAAAGTGAAGGTTTTGTAAAGTCGGGAACTAAAGTGACCAACACTTCTAATCTTAGCACAAAATAGAGGTTTACTCCTTTTTTATTTTTTGTTGCTCCATAGGCATATAATTTTATTCTCAATGTAATTTTTCATATTTGAATTGCAGAATATGTGCAAACAACACGGGTTAGTGAAAAGATTGATGTGTTTAGCTTTGGGGTAGTCCTATTGGAACTGACAACTGGTAAAGAAGCAAATTATGGAGACCAACACTCATCTCTTTCAGAATGGGCGTGGCGTCACGTTCTGATTGGATGCAATGTTGAAGAATTTCTAGACAAAGATGTCATGGAAGCCAGTTACTTAGATGAAATGTTCACTGTTTTCAAACTTGGGGTCATGTGTACTGCAACACTGCCTGCTACTAGGCCTTCCATGAAGGAGGCCTTACAAATATTGCTCAGCTTAGGAGAACCATTCCCTTATGGGGAGGAGAAGAATTTTAGCCACTACTATGATGCTATTCCCCTTCTTAAGAATTCAAAAAGGGACACTAGGTTGGATGTTGTTGATGATAGTGACTAATGAACTGGATTCCCTAGGATGCCATGTTTGTGAAAATTCTAGTACATAGGATTTTAGGATTGGGAGTGGGTTCAATTTGAGGCAATGGTTTTTGTGTTGAAAATGAAATGTGGGTTAGTTAGTTTTCAGAGGTATAGAATGGATTTAATTAAATATGGAGTTATAATTAATGTAATTAATACAATTTAGAAAATAAAATGCGGAGTTATTATTAAAGTATCAACAGAGTTTTTATATATATGTAATGTGTAGATATTTCATCACACTATTTTTGTTTTCTTGTGTGTATAGCAAAGGTATTCCTAATTGTTGGAGATGTGCATTCTATATGGTATAACTAAAAAATTGTATATAAGGGAAAGGACATCTGTCACCTTATGAACTAACTTTTGAGGTTGAGTTAGGTCTAAATCTAAATTTTAAGATAGTATCAAAACTTATTAAAGCTCATCTAAATTCTAATATCAGACCACTTGCTACTGGGCCATTATTGAATCACCTGCAGATATCCAAGGATGTGTTGGAGATCTCATATTGATTAATGATATGGTCAAAATAGTGTATATAAGTCAGAAGACAACTTTCAATTCATGAACTAGCCTTCTTTTCTTTTTTTTTTGAGAAATTAACTTTTGAGATTGATTTAGGCTCAAATTTATTGATAGTGGAGATTAATTCGTTTGTATAGAGATTATCCAAGTAAACTTTATCTCCCAAATCTTTTTCATATATATGACTAGAAATCTAATCCCACCAACATATTTAAGGACCACAGTTATTTACCAATCGTGTTTTGTTGGTTATTTTGTCAGACTATTAACTGTTTATATTTTAATAATCAGAAGTTATACTTCTGAAAATTTTTCTCTAAGTGCACTACTCACTTAAGAGAATCCAAATTGAAATTTGTTTCAACGGACAATCGTTGGTGACAGCTGAATTCAGTTTTGTTAGGTTGGAACTATGTGCGGTGTTTATGCGTCGATTGCGTTAACAGGATTTAGATTAATAGATTATGCCATTAAATAAAGAGGAATATAACTTCATTTATGCAATATGATTAGTTGTTCATGCTGGATCCTGGCTGGTAATGGCCTTTTCGGCCAAACTGCTTTGACTCTGAATGCCGGGATAGTTGCAAACTTGGAAACAACTGATAAATTATAAACTACGTGCCCATATCTACTTAGTGGGGTGGATGAACTTCAATATATTTAGGAAAGAGCTTTTTATTCAAACTAAACTTTTTTCTCCGAGTATGAAAGTGCATGTAGATTATTTTATTTGAATTTAATTAGAATCCATTAACAGCATAAAAGTCTTTTATATTGTTATTTAGTTTCACATATTCATGTATAATAAATTTGTTAACTTTTATAATTATCATAAAAATCACATTGAGAAATTTTTTTTATTAATTGACAATAAAAGTCTTTACACTAACGGTACATAACAATTAAAATAATTTTATTTTATGTTTAAAATAATTTATGATTATGATATTTATAAAAAGATTTTGAGAAAGAAATATTTCGTTAAAATTCAAATAAATCAAAATTCACTGTAAATATGTTCAAAACATATCGGCTCTTGCGACGCTACCTCTGCAACCAAGATATCCAATGATAAGGGAGAGAAAATGAAGAAACAAAGAGAGGTATTGAAATAATAACAATAATAAAAAAGGTTAAAGAGAAATAGAGAGACTTGAGAGATACCGGAAAGAGGTGAGCAGAGGACCCAAGTCCAAATATGTTTGGGTTGAATCATAAAAAAAAAAGGCTTAATTGTAATTTTGGTCCTCTAGGTATCCTATTTGTGCAACTTTTGTCCTCTAAGTTTAAAATGTGAAAATTGAGTCTCTCAAGTATTATTCATGTTAAAATTAAGTTCTTCTGTCAATGCTCTGTCAAAATTTTAACGGCGTGGATGATGTGTCACTTCTTCAATGTGACACATCACCATTTGGCTGATGACATGTCACTTTCTTAATGTGATACACCATCCACATCGTTAAAATTTTGACAAAGCATTGACGGAAAGACTTAATTTTAACATAGATAATACTTAGGGGATCCAATTGTCACATTTTAAACTTAGGGGACCAAAATTACACAAATACGATACTTGAGAGATCAAAATTGCAATTAAGCCAAAAAAAAAAAAAACCTATGCTAAATGATAAATAGTAGGAAACTGTTTATTATTCATAAGAAGAGAAAAGTGAATTTTTTTTTATTGCATTTTGTTAGTATGTTTATGTGAGTATTTGTGAACTTAATTTTTAGATGATTCTAATTTTGGTTAAAAGTTAATTTAATATAATATAATTTATATTTTTGGTTACATAGATATAATATAATTTATATTTAAATACTTTTATCTAAAAAGTAATTTTAGCAAAATTAATGTTATTATTTGTCTTAAATTTGCAAAAATAAACGCAAAAGTAATCCAACACTTGCTTTTGCTTACAATTGATTTTAGAAAAATAAAAATAAAAGTTAGAGTCAAGACCTAACGTAGAACCAAACTTTTGAGAAAAAATGCTTGTTTATTTAAACACATGTTTGACTCTATAGAAAATGTGAAACACTGAGTTATCTTTTTACTTTACTTTTCAATCTTTCTTTTTCCTTTCCAACTATAATGATAAACATTAGTATTTAGTGATAATTTTTGTATCAAATATAGGTAAAAAAAATTATACCAATAACATTACTTTTTGACTTTTTTAACACCAGAAAACAACTTTACATAAAATCTATAATTTTACCCTTTCGATAATATTACAACTTTGGGCGTAAATAAAAATACCACTTTACCCTCTTACAAATATATATTATCTTTGAAATCACCAAAATTATTTTATTTTATTTGTGTGTGTGTGTGTGAGTTATTAATCCTCCTTTGTAATAACAAGGCTAAAGTGTCCCCAAATTTAAACTTTTGATATTACAACTTTTTTTCTTGTATTGTACGATGTCAAGCAAGTAAATTAGTTAGGTAAACAAACGAATTAGTTCATACTGATAATAATGAAAAAAAAATGAATTGGTGGATTGCGAATATAATGATCACCTATTATTTTTTGCAGCTGGACTAGTGAATGGACTCAACCCAACTCCTCAACTAGTCGACTTTAGGTTTTTATGATATTAATTCAGTGGGAGAATTTGTTGCGAAAGAGATGTGGAATGAAAAGTCAAGTCATAAAAGCTATAAATTAAAGGCAGTAAAGAAAAGTTGTAGCAAAAAGCTGAAAGTATTGGAAAGTACAATAATGAAAAATAGAGATAAATATTAAAGTTAATCCTCAACTTGTCTTTGATGATTGTTAAATGCCTTACAATTTGTTGTATGATTGATATGTATAAGCTTAAATTAGAAGCTAATCCCCAGTAAGTCTATCCGTCACATTCCTAATCTTGTAATCAGCACTTACTATATCATTTAAAATTATTACTAATGACTATAATAGTGGTAAGTACTCCATGATCTAAGTTATGTATAAAGTTACACTGTTTAGCTAGTACACCAACAAACTTCACAACTAATCATGTCAACCTCGTCCTTATTTTTAAGGAAGTGGGTCTTCATCTTTATTTGATCTTTTTTTTTTTTTTTTAAATATGAAAGCTACTTCACATTTTCAATATTGACCATTGATAATTGAACAACCTCTTGATTTAGTTCATCCAACTGTAGGGACTATTATCCCCTTTTTGATCATCGTATGAACTTGTTGGCTAACAAACTTCTCATGTAATGTTAACATATTGATAACTTCGTCGGGTTCAATTATTGTTGATTTGAACTGAACAATAATTAGACAAATGTTGCTGCTTGTTAACTTAATGTGCAGTTACAAAGGCCCAACATTATTTTTTATGCGTCAACACAATTAAAGCTTGTTTTGAAAAATTTTCCACATTCTATTACTTGAGTCATTTCAATTTTCTTGTTTGGGAATTACTGTAAAAAGAAAGGTTTTGATTGATTTACGAATTAAATTTCATATATTCATTTTGAACAAGTTAAATATGAATCAAATTGATGATATTATACACACTTATTACCCATTTAAGATTTATAATATAAATTAACAAATAAATGAAAAAAAAATCAATTTAAACAATTAAATCTAAAATATCAAATTAATTCAAGAATAAATATTCAAATTTATCCCAAACAAAATTACGGTATAGCCCATTAATCTATAATAATATAAAAAATTTACTTTAATTCCTAAAAGTCATAAATATAAGTAATGTTAATCTTTTTTAGCAAGATATTTGGACAAGACTAATATGGCTTGTATTGATATTTTTTAAAAAAAAACAAAATAAGATTTTTACATTTTTAAGAATTGATATATTCACCTCTAAATTTTCAGGAATCAAATTCTATCTTTACTCTCAATTCATGTTCAGCCAAATTTGAGTGGATTTTTAAATATAAAAAAAGCTAAGTAAAAAAGATACTCCAATCAAATCCTATTTACTCGTTTCTATTGTGTTCTTTCTTTCTTTTTTTCCCCCTCATGTATAAAAAAAAATTCAACGTGAGAGCCATCAATCCATAATAACATAAAAAATTTAGATCAATTCCTGAAAGTCATAAATACAAGCCATATTAATTCTGGACACATTAGTCCCTAAAAAGGATCCATATATTAAAATAGAATTTCTACATTTTCAGGATGGATGTAATGACCTCTACATTTTTCAGTATCAAATTCTATCCTTACTCTCAATTCATATTCAAACAATTTTTTTTAATCATCAAAAAACCTAAAAGAAAAAATTAGTCCAATTAAATCCTATTTTATAATTTTTTTTATGAATTCGAGATAGTTAGAGATTAATCTCTAGATGTATACCACCATGTCATTGGTCTGAGTAGAACTAAGCTTGAATTCCTTAAGCAAGATCTCAAGTTTGAGCCTTGTGGATGGAAAAAATGTAATTGGGATAGGAGACCTTACTAAAATTGATCACCCAGTCAGGTTATCTGACGAAAATTAGTCATTAACAAAGTCAGTAAATACTTTACACTAATAACATGGTGACCCAAAAAAATCTCTAAATGTATTGAAATTTATTTAAGTTAAGCTTTCTCAACAGGTGTTTTTTCTATTCACATCAGTTTGAAAATCAAATTTCTGATCACATATTTAAGGGAAATAATTATCTACCTACTCTAGCACACTATGTTGGTCAAATCCTATTTTATTATAATTGAAACCAAAATCCTATTTTATGCCAACCCTTTGTGTTATTATTGGGTAACACAACAATTCAAGGCCCATGTTTCAATGCCCAAAACCAAAAAGGCCATAACAAAACCCAATTGAATCCGAAACAGAGAGAGTGAGGACACCACACCATCACCATGGCCAACAACAACGAAGACGAAGAGGAGGAGGAAGCAGCGGCACGAATGGTGAAGTTGGGTTCTTACGGCGGTGAGGTTCGGTTGGTGGTTGGTGGGGAGGAATCTGCTGCGGAGGAGACCATGCTGCTTTGGGGTATTCAGCAGCCCACACTTTCCAAACCCAACGCCTTTGTTTCTCACTCTTCCTTGCAACTCTCCCTCGACTCCTGTGGCCACTCTCTCTCCATTCTTCAATCCCCTTCCTCCTTGGTATCTCTCTCTCTTTTGCCCTCACTGCTTTAGTTAAAGGTTATTGGTACTAAAAGCTTTGATTTTGATCATGATCATGGTTTGGGTTATAACTTGGTGACCCGGTTGGGTTTTTAGCCCGAACGTGATTACCCATTTCATAAAATACTATGCTGATGATTGTTGTTGCTTAAAGTTAGAAGCTTGCAATAGCCCTTGTTGATGCCTTGTGCTATTGATGCTCTGAATTTGGAGAAAATGAACAACTGAACATCACATTTAGTAATCATTAAAATATATATATATATATATATACTGTGTCTGGTGTATCTTGGATGATGTACACTTGTTGTGTAGGAACTCAACTAACAGAAGAAACCAACTTACTTAGTAACTAACTGCAATGTGTGTTGTTGTGTAGGAGCGTACACTGGTTGGGCATGTTTTGGCAATTGAGGGATGGAGTCATGTGGTTTTGTGGTTGTTTTTTGATGATTTAGGTGGGATGGTTCTGTTGACATGGATAATTCACAGTAGTGCTCAAACAGCTTCTGCTTTAGCTTGTGCATTTTCTAATTGTGGGTTTTTAGTTTTAAGATTTAATGGTGAAATTGTCATCATACCATGCATTTGCTATTGTTGAATTCAGTTCACAGTTGTGGCATTTTGAACTTTTGATTTAAGGGAACGCCTGGAGTAACTGGAGCAGTGATGTGGGACAGTGGAGTCGTCTTGGGGAAGTTTCTAGAGCATTCTGTTGACTCAGGGATGCTTGTCCTTCGGGGAAAGAAGATTGTTGAATTGGGATCTGGTTGTGGATTAGTTGGGTAATTACAATTGCAATCTCGGTCTTTTTGGTCAATTCATGCCAAAAGGCTATAGCTTGTGAATAATTTCTTGATTAGCTTTTAGCCTTTTCCACATGGATTTAATGAACTAGGAAAGTAGAGCTTTAAGCTTTTGCATTGTTTTTTCCGACTAAGACAATTTGGATAAACTTCTCAATAAGCCCTTATAAGAAAACAAGATAAGGTGAATTAAGGAGGTAAACCGAATCAAACTCCTCCCACTAGTTAAAATCAATTTATGCACATTAACTTTTTCATAAGCCCTCATCTAGCTACTCCATAAATTGTGGTGCATAAGTTGATTTTAACTCATGGGAGAAGTTTGATTCATTTTGCCTCCTTGATCCATTGTATTTTCTATTCCTATAAGTGCTTGTTCAGAACTCAGAAATTTATCCAAACTAGCTCTAAGTTGTCTAGCAAATGGTGAAGAATTTTTTTATAGCTTGTTCTTACTCATTCTATAATGCATTTTTCTTATTTTTTCTTCCTTAGTTGCATTGCAGCTCTTTTGGGTGGTGAAGTCATTCTTACTGATCTGCCAGATAGGCTGAGGCTACTGAGAAAGAACATTGAGACCAATATGAAACATGTTTCTCTACTGGGGTTCTGTAACAGTAACTGAACTCAAATGGGGAGAAGATCCTGAGTCAGAGCTCATTGACCCCACACCGGATTATGGTAATAATTCCCCCTCTACCCCTTCTCACAGCTAACAAGTGACAAGGAGCAAACAAGATTCAACTACAGGCACCAGAAAACATATGACATGTCACAGTCATTTTTGTTGCTGTGAATTGTGATTACAGTCATCATTCTAATCATAGATTTGTAGTTAATTGTATCTTTTTCTTCTGTTGATTTGTATGCATTGTTAAATATTTGAATTTCCTGTGTCTCATGTCATATGATACTTTGCTAGAATTCTTTTTTATTACTTTTTTTTTTTTTTTTAATCTGAGATTCTTTGTTTGTGTGATCGTTGCAAATATAACCTTTTCTACAGAATTAGAATTATTAGATAATGCTGTTACAAGTTATACCACCATGGTTCCATGAAAATTTTCATTTGGATTCATAATAGAAGTATAACTTTTTTCTTACATCTAGCATCATAAGGCTCTTGTTAATGTTATATATGTATACAAAAATTGTCCATTTTGTTGTTTTGGGCTAATGAGAATTGAATGAGAGGGTGCTAAGATGCTTTTAAATTTTCAACTAATTACGTGAATTGCTTATTGATTCAATACTTGATTTCTTGTTATCAGTGCTAGGATCTGATGTTGTGTACAGTGAGAGGGCAGTTGTGGATCTGCTAGAAACACTTATGCAGCTCTCTGGACCAAATACAACAATATTGTTGGCTGGTGAACTCCGAATGGTAAAGAATTGCATTTCTTTTTCTTCTTTTTTGGGACCACAATCCATAACTTAGCCTTTGTTTGATAGAGAGGAGAGAAATAGATAGGAAAGAAATAGGTAAAAAATAAGTTAAGAGGTGAGAAATAGATAAGAAATAATTTGAAATTTTAAGTTGTTTGGTAAGAAAGAAATAGATGAGAAATATGAGAGAGATAGAAAGATGAATGAAAGTAGGTGAGAAATAGAGTGGAAATAAGTAGTGGGACTTACAAAATTTTTAAAAATTTTTCACCTATTTCTACTCAACCAAACTACCTATATTTTTAAAAATTCAAAAATTTCTTCTCTCCTCTCCTCTCCATTGTACCAAACAAAACATTAATGCTGAATAGTGATTTCTGATTTCAGATGCCATTCTTGAGTACTTCTTAGAAGCTGCAATGAATACTTTCACCATTGGCCGTGTGGATCAGACACTCTGGCACCCTGATTATTGTAGCAATCGTGTTGTTCTTTATGTTCTAGTGAAGAAATGATTGTTGAGGATGTTTAGTTGTTTGTGTAATGCTGGTAACATAATGTCCATATTGTGCATCAAGAATTTAACATTTTGACCACTATTTTTTTTTTTCTCTTTGTTCTTTCTTCTCTGTTTCTGGTTCTGGCCCCAAGTATTTTGTTATTTTCTATTCATGTGAATTTGGTTTGGATTGATGACTTCCAAACAATAGTCTGCGAAATGCTGAAGATTTTGTTTGGTAAGTCTCCTATATTTTGGACTTTCCCTTGAGCTCATATGGCTAAAATTTAATCATAAAAGTTTCACCAAAATATAAGTTCAATCATAACTTTCTTCCCCCAGTGGTTATACCAAAATTTATCAGCAAATAAAATTCTTAATAATGTTACTATAATTTGAAGACAATAGTTATATACTGCATTACTGAGAGCATGTGTCAGCGCATCAGCATACTGTTAAGTTCAATTGATTGGGTATATGGGTCTTGAGCAAAAACCTGATGTTTATTTGGGGCCTTTTATATTTTGGTTGTTATTATGGGTTTTAACACCTAATTTGTTTGTTGTGGGCGATATGATATCATAATACAAAAATAGATAGTAGTAATAAAATTAATTTTTTAAATATAAAATGATAAAGAAAAAGATAAATAAAAATAAGGGTAAAATATGTTTTTAGTTCTTTTAAAATTTTTCAAATTCAGTTTTAGTTTCTCAAAATTTTTGTCTTATTTTAGTCCTTCTAATTTGAAAATGCATCACTTTTAATCTTCAAAATAACATTTAATAGTAGTTATAAAACGTTATTTAAACCACTTTGAGAACCAAAAGTGGTGCATTTTCAAATTAGAATGACCAAAATAGGACAAATTTTTTTTGAGAAACTAAAACTGAATCTAAGAAATTTAAGAGACCAAAAACATATTTTATCCTAAAAATAAAAAACAATAATTATTTTGCATTTTGTATTTTATTTACTAGTTACTTATACTCATGTGGATTGTTTTAACCTTTTGTGAATAACAATATTGGTAAAAATTGCACACCATGTATTGCTACCTCGTTTAATCATCACAAACTTTTTTGTATTAAAGAAGTTGTGTGTGTGTGTGTGTGTGTGAGTGAGAGAGAGATTTATTTCACAATTTAAATAAATATATTAATTTAGTTGTGATAATTTGTTACGATGCACTTTGGTGCACTATATTTTACTATCACATGTTATTTAATTTAATTGCTTAATTTTCGTACAAAATATACAAATGATTATCTTACCCTTGTAATTTTGAATTTCTTATTACACCAAATATATGTCAAAGGAAACCGTTATCAAATTAAAATAAATTTGACAAACCTTTTTATTCATCATTAATAAATTTCCCCAATTTGAGTATTTTTATTTTACATTGGAGGTTAAATCAAATATTTTAAAATTTGTTAACAATCACGCCATTAATTGTAAGGCAACCATTTTCTTTAAAATATGTATCAAAGCTGCAGCGAAATTTAATTTCCACCCTATGCACAATTAAACTATGGCGCCCACACCCATTTTCAAGCACCAATTTTCTCAGAAATAAATAAATTTCTAATTTTGTTTTTATTTTAAATAAGAGTTTAATAGACGTGTACTGTTAGTATAAAAAAAAATTTATACTGTCTTTTAATCAGAAATCAACATCAATATGACTTTTAAAATATTTATTATAAAAGTCAACAAACTTATAATAAATTGTGGTTTGTGATTGAATGACAATGTAAAATGATAATTAAACTCTTTAAATAAAATCAGTAACTACTTTCCTTATTTTCATGAAGTTCACTCTAACTTCAAATTTCAGTCTCCGCGGCACTACATCCTTACGAATACCAACTACCCCCTTGTCTTTGAGAGACTCTACCTACCACCACCATCATCACCAACAACTACTTCAAGTTCTCTTCCACCCTCTTTTCTTTTCCACTTTCTACTTCTTCTTCACTCACCAACATGTCATCCTCAACGTCAGTCCCTCAAGTCATTACCTGCAAAGGTAAACTCAGCCACTCTTTTTCTTTTTCTTGTTTTGATTTCTCCGTCTGTCCGTTGTTTTTGTTTACGATGGACACAAGATCGTGTGGCTTTTGTTAATGGCATGCGGAACATGGAACAGCCTGCAGTGGCATGGGGAGCTGGAGAGCCATTGGTGATGGAGGAAGTGCAAGTGAGTCCTCCCCAACCACTGGAGATTAGAATTAAGGTTGTCTCCACCTCTCTCTGTCGCAGTGATCTCTCCGCTTGGGAATCTCATGTAAGTGTTGTTATTACCTGTTATCATGTCGTTTACGGAGAATTTGTTTCATATAACTTTTCATGGATCTTTTGGGATATCAAAATTAAAATTTAACCGGAATACATTGAAAGGGTAAATGTGTTTTACCTTTTCATCCAATCATGGATTGCCATATAATTGAAGAGTTTAGTTATCAAGCACTGTCATTGTAAAATTTTAAAGTAATTATTTTAAAGTCAACAAACTTATCGTATATGACGATATGTAATTGGATAACAGTGTAAAAATCAGTGCATTCTAGTTAAATTCATAATTGAAAATTGTTGATTTTTGTAATAATTATTTTAAAAGTTGTTCCTAATTGGTTGACGGTAATATAGTAAAATTAAACCCATGAAAATTAATGGAATCATATGTTGGGTAACAAGTGTCCAGCAACCACTCTTTACGAGATGTAAATGAATAACATCTGAGGTGATGTGTACCTGTCAATGTTTGATGTTTAATGTGATTGACTATAGTTTTGCTAATGAGTCTTGAATTGAATATTGCGTTCCCCAAGATTATGCCTCCTGTTCTTTTACGAAAGCTAATGATGGCTGGTGGTGGATTAGTCTGCTGATGAATAGTTCTTTTTGTCGTGATTCTTGTATTTTCTGTTAAAAATTTATGACTGCATGGAGTTAAGTGTTAAACACAAGGTGCTTTTTCCTGCAGGCCATATTTCCTCGCATATTTGGCCACGAAGCATCAGGGTAATCTACTCTTAAATTTCTATTTTTGGACTAAGGCAACATTGAGTCACTACTGATCCTTAGGTTATTTTCTTTGGATTTCTTAAGAAGAATTTTCTTTTATTTTGAAGAGTTATCCAATTGGCTAGTATGAGAATTAGATCAAATACTGATATGCCAAGTTCAGTTAGAGAGAGAATGATCAACTATGAGAGTGCAGAAGCATCAGCACAGACACAGAATATTACTGATGTTAGACAGTATTCACTATGCATGTGAATGTGATACATTGTTGCATCATGGACATCACTTTAACTACATCATTGCAAAAGGTGTAAATTTCTTAATAGATATTGAATATTTAGTATAATTTTGCAGGATTGTTGAGAGTGTGGGACTGGGAGTGACTGAATTCAAAGAGGGGGACCATGTGCTAACAGTATTCATTGGAGAATGCATGGCATGCAGGCAGTGCACATCTGGAAAAAGTAATACTTGTCAAGTTTTGGGATTGGAAAGGAAGGGTTTAATGCATAGTGATCAGAAGACACGCTTCTCAGTAAAAGGGAAGCCTGTTTATCATTATTGTGCTGTTTCAAGTTTCAGTGAATATACAGTAGTCCATTCTGGATGTGCAGTGAAAGTCAGCCCGCTTGCACCTCTTGAGAAAATATGCCTTCTTAGCTGTGGGGTTGCTACAGGTAAATGTTTCAAGTGTTTATTATTAGTTCTAAGAAATAGAGGGGAATAGATCAAATGAGTTCTGGTAATCAACATTAAAAACTTAAAGCCATGAACTTAAATTATTGAGGTAGTAACAAGTTAATAGCCATTAGGCTGTCTGATTCTTTTCTTTTTCTCTTGTTATTTCCCGTGGATTGTTAGAGGAGGCATGACTACTGTTTGTGTGTTCAGCAGTTTGAATGTTAAACGAACAGTATGACCTCAGCAGATAAACAAAGTGAAAATATATAATTGTAAAATCATCACAAGTGATCCTCTCGGCTGCAGGTCACCAAGTGAATAGGTCTGATTTTCTATTAAATTAGTTAAAAAGATAATGATTTCCTTTTATGTTTCGCACTTTGTCAATTCCTGTTGCATATCTGACACTGATTGTCAAAGGTGTAGTGTTCTTTATATTTTAAATTGATATTAGGGCATAGTGCTCCATCACCTGGGTCATAGATGTTTGCCGCATAGGTTTACCCTGCAAAATGTCCTCATTTAATTTTGTTTTGTTTTGTTTGCTTTAATATCTTGTAGTTTGTGGATGACAAAAATTTTGAGTGAAGACAAATATAATATTAATGAATGACTTCGAGCCCAATAATTTATTGAAAATTTGATTTTTAATTGCAAGTTTAGAGATGTTACTTGATGATTTGTTACTGCTTCTGGACTTCTAGAAAAACTTGAAACTAATTTGATTATAAGTCAATGTATAATAATCCAAAATTCAGTACTGGAATTCCAGAGTATTAACCAAAGCAGGTCTAGAAATGATGGGCAAGGAAACACCAAATAGTGTAAATGTTTAAATATTAGATTTCATGATGCTAGAACCATTGTGACTGGCATGGGTGAAGACTGGATGGCATTGAAGCAATTGTTAGTTCCAAGAGGCATTGGATGAATTTATGGGCCATAACACAAATGCTGGACTTATTTTCCTTCTTTTTCTTATACCTCACATATAATTTACTATATACTTTTGTTACTAGGCACTGTCAGATCCCTTGATCCCAATTAGTGTTGTTAATGTCATTTATTATTTATTCATTTTTTGTTGATTATGGACTCACTGCATTACAACATTAGGTCTGGGTGCAGCATGGAATGTTGCTGACGTGTCAAAAGGATCAACTGTGGTGATTTTTGGTCTTGGAACTGTTGGCCTATCTGTTAAGTACAGGGACTAAACAATTGTATCTATCTTAGCTTCTTAGCAGATGAGTGATAATATTTTCCAAATCGTAATTAACTTTCCTTTCAATTAGGTTGCTCAAGCTGCCAAACTAAGAGGTGCATCTCGAATAATTGGTGTGGACAACAATCCACATAAGTGTGAAAATGGTACCATATTCATTTCCCAAAATTACTCTTAATTTATATTTAATTAATCCCTTGATTTACTTATTATTGTCTTGTTGGTTGTTACCACAGCTAAAGCTTTTGGGGTTACAGAAGTTGTTGACCCGAATTCCTATAAAGAACCTATTGCTCAGGTGGGTTGTTCTTCTCATTACAAAATATCTGATTTAACTTTTCATACTTCATCTTCTGGAGAAGATTGTATATAACTGTAATTGATGACTATCAAAAGTATGCTGCTAGATCAAATATTACATATCTGTGATCCATACAAATTTATTGATTGTTAATCTTATGTTAGTTAAATATTATTCTACTTCTGCACAAAAGCTATAAGTATATACACAAAAAAAGAAGTTTTGAAGACTTGAAGTGATAACCATTTACATATGTTGAAAATTTTCAGGTTATTAAGCGCATTACTGATGGTGGGGCAGATTTCTCTTTCGAATGTGTAGGTGACACTGATATGATAACCACTGCATTGCAGTCATGCTGTGATGTAATACTCTATATACCTAAAATTTGTGTTTTGACATTTAAAAGCTTTTATTTCTTATACTTGAATTTCATTCTATATTTCCTTGGTTTGCATAGGGATGGGGTTTAACTGTAACACTTGGTGTGCCAAAGGTGAAGCCTGTGATGTCAGCTCATTATGGACTATTCCTAATGGGAAGAACATTGAAAGGATCTCTATTTGGAGGATGGAAACCTAAATCTGATCTTCCTTTATTAGTAGAGAAGTATGTCAACAAGGTAACGGTAACTGTACCCGGAATATTTCCTTTTATCTGAGCATAATTACTTTATATATTTTTACTCTAAAGTGAAACATGGCAATTTCTACTTCTTGACCAAAATGTCATCCATCCCCTTTCTTGTTGGACACATAATCTTATCTAACCAATTTCTGGTAAGCTGGGCAATTTAGTCTGTTTACCTTCTGCATAAATGGTTCTCTATGACAATTTGAAAATGTCATTTTGTCGCATAGATAATTATGTTCATTGGTCAGTGATTAGAATATCTCTACAGAAAAGATAGAAATTGAGTAATGTTACATTAACAACACTTAAGGAGAGAAGACAACAAATGTGGAGAACCATTAGATTTCATGTTGATTTGTGCAGCAAATATGTTTTGAGCCAACACCACACGAATACAAAGGTAAATCTAGCGGTTCAAAAATGAGTTTTTGCAAAGGTAAACAACTGTTGTACCCTGAGAAAATTCTCTCTCTCCCACACACTGCTTGTATACGTTTTTTGTCTATGAATGTCCAAGTATATGTTGATTCAGCTGCTGTATGCCCCCCTTTTTTTTTTTTTTACTTCCATCTGCTTCACTTGTATTTTTTTATTATGATAAAGTGGAGGACAATTTCAAATTATCGTAATTACAAGAAAAAAGTCTTAGTTTACAAACTTTAGCACAGAATACGATGTGCCATGTCAGTATATATCTGGTATTTGTGACCTAATCATTATTGTATTTGTCATTATGAAGTCTATCAAAACTGTGACAATTTTTTCGAAAGGGGAGGAAGGAAGGAATTGGGAATGCAAGTCCAAAGGCTTAGTATAAATAGATTCTTGCTTCATGTGCTTTTTCCCTCATTGATTATTTTATTGTTTTTTAGTTTGATATTGGAGACGCTTTCCTTTAAGCAGATTTTTCAGCCAGAAAAAAAAAATGTACTAATATTATGATTAATATGCAGGAAATCCAGATTGATGACTACATAACACACAATTTGCCATTTGATGACATTAACAAAGCTTTCAATCTCATGAAGGAAGGAAAGTGTCTGCGTTGTGTTATCCACATGCCAAAATAATACCTGCAGCTCTTTTTTTTCCTTTCAATAGAGAAAGTTATTGAAGAAATCAATGCCCGGGAGAATGTAGAAACTACTTTGCCTAGTTATCATTGCACATGGGAGAGAGTTGTATCTTGTAACGGACAATATTGATTATGCCAATATGCTTTGCCTTTTTGTCTTTGCTCAACTAGGAAAATTTACGTATGCTAATGAATCTGGCGTTTTAGCTGTCCTCAGTTGATTTCCTTGAGGTCTTAACAGGTTTTCTTCCTAGCAATACACTATAGCCCTTGCTCAAAAATGGGAGCCTGAACAGGTTAGTGCATGACATTACTAATGATTGAATTTGAAGGCAACAAGTTCTCGTAACATTTGTCGTCTACTAGGCTTGAGTTATTAGCTGTCTGCTCATGCAGGAGTGCATGTTTATGAAAAAGGCTATCCATTAAGTCTCATGGCAAAAATTAGCCATCTCTAATCCACTGTTGTCTCTTTTTCTGGTTTGTGCTACTTCTTTGTCGATATTTATTTTCTTTCCATCCTACACTAGTTCAGTTTATAATAACTACTACGTTACTATTTTCACCATTTTCAATATTTTTTTACTACTCTTATTTCTCTTCCTATTAATCACAAATTCTTTAGTTTTTATTAAGAGTTATTGTTATCAAATTTGCCTCCATTTTTTGATAACCAAGTTATAGGTACATAATATCCACCAGCTTTATTAATAACTAATCATCGTCAAAAAACTTGGTTGATCACTTTTAGTAAAATCTTTTCCCTTCCAACACTTTTTTTCATCCACACGGTTCAAATTCGAGACCTTACAGTGTCACCCAAACCAACTACATGGTAAATTTGTCCCAATTTAATCTCACATCAAACAAGTATTAAAAGTCACTTATTTAAACATAAGCCCACGATCCACTTCTGTATTACTCACGAGAGGAGTTGGGTTTCATTTGTTTGTTTATTTGTTTTTTTAATAGGAAAAATTGCATTTCTAATTAAAATGTTTAATTTTTTCAGGATAAATGAGTTTTCCTGAAAGTAGAAACAAAAGAATGCAGAAGCAGCTATATGAGCAATTTTGGTACTTCTCTTAAAGTAGGAAAGAATAACTTTTTTTAACGAGCTTATCCAAGCGCACAATACGTCATTTATATAGTTATAGCTTACCTAACTAAACATGTATACGACACAATCTTCCAAGCCTCAACAAAATAAAAAGGAGCTCATGTCCCTTGTGTAATTCAACAGGCTGTCTCACTGTTTAGATGAATTGCCACTGCCATATTAATATGCTGTTTTTTTAGGCGAGGAAGGTAACCTCACCAAAGCATCTTTTGTGAGATCACTCAACCCCCCTTCCAAAAATTATTTTCACACTTGACAAGTCAAATAAGGAAGCAGTGCTCAGAGCAGTAACACTACATTACTCTCATTCATTTTTCACTTGAACTAAACACAACGCAAGTAGCCATCACAAAAGACGAGTAGCAAGAGCACTCACTCTGTCTGTATCCATGGCAGATCATCAGAGACTTCGGATCCACCCTGCAGAGGTGGAAAAACTACCGCCACCAAAGAGCTCCATTGGTAGCTCCAGGTTCCTCAAGATCAGAAAAGGGGAGCGTGGTGCGGGTTCAGTACCATCCTCCATTACTACATGCTATGCTAGCAACACACCAATAACACCAAAAAGAGGCTGCATTTGCAAGTGCATGTGTTGGACACTAAGCTTGCTTGTCTTCCTGATCATTATACTGGCAGCAACTGCACGAATCCTTTAAAACTTCCCCAATTATTCAATTGACAACCTGAGGATCAGTGATCTGAGAGGAGGAATTCAATTAAACCTGGCTGCTTCCTGAATTAAATATTAAGATTCCATTTGGCAAATTACATTGACATTGCTAAAGCTCGAAGGTAAAAAAGCTGTCATGACTGAAGCACCAAATACAAAAGATAGTAGTTGTAGCCCATCGTAGTTGCCAGATTATGGAAAAGTTCAAAATTTGCAAACTGAATACAATGTTATTTTGGTTATGCAAAATTAAAAGTGCTATGGAAGAAAATGAAACTTCAAAAATAATAATTATCTTTAGTATTAAGACAAAATATTGTGACGCTCAGGTGAAGCATCTCATTGATGAGACAAACTATCTATGTTTGTATGGTAATAATATATCCATTAACAAATTAATTGTTTAATATTGCCACCTAGAATTGGGAGTATAATACTTTAATAAATACTAATCAGAAAGAAAAAAAAAATCTAGTACAAGGGTCCTAGTACATAATCAGAAACATGCAGTTACTCTACTGACTACTGGGAATAATGTTCATCTTTCATAAATTACTATCATTACACCTTCATTCAACTAAGCAGACACTCAACAGTCGCCAAGCAGATTTGCTTATTTCTTTGTGCAATAGATTTTTTATGATTAGACGTGGCAAACATTTAATTGAAAATAGATTTTAGTACCTAATTTTGTGGTGTGTGAGTGCATGCCTCGAGACTTGTTTTCATGAATGTATGTAACTAATCATCAGTTAAGGCCCTCGGTCTATGTTCAATAGTAGAAAGGGACATCCCCGTCTGTGAAACTGCTCTGACAAATGCCATATTTGCAGTTAAAGTTGGGGCATGCCAATGGTCACCGGTGCCAAAGACAACCTTGTTTTTCAGTGCCAGCTTCCTAGTTGTTGGGAGGCCCATCATGCGTTCTGAAGGAGTATCAGGAACGACCCTGTGATGATCCTCCAGCTTGTCAGTGTAAAATGTTGCAAATAGTACTTAAGGGATTTGCAACAGGACAAAAAATAGCATCAACAAAGATACTTGATTCAAGTGTGAACTATATAAATTCAAGATTAGGTAAAAGAAATCATTAAATGCAACTACATAAGTTTGGCAAAACATCCTCCAATTGATTTCCTAAAACTGATTATTTAGCATGGCTAACAAACTAGTAATGTCAAAATAATTTTCTTTTGCAAACATTTCTTTCTTTCTTTGCATATAAAGATAGATTAAACTCACCTGAGACAATTTATCAACCTATCAGCTCTCAGTTTCTCATTTGGCCCTCCACACATTGATACTAACTCCCTAAATTCCATAAGAACACTCTCACAAATTAGGCCATTCTTCTCATGTAGGATTCTACCAAATTCCATATGGATTGGGTTTTGAATTTCAGACATTATCTACCAGAAAAATGAGGAGAGCTTTAATCAGGTCAATTGATGCTGATGACAATCAGAATAATTTATAAAAACTACATAAAATAATGGTTGTTCTTGTTAATCATCAAATGTTTTACCACTAAATAAGTGTAAGCATGCAAAAGTTTAGATACACAAAGCAAGTGGCTAAAATCCCAATAAGATAACTTACTTGACCGATCACAAAACTGTAGTTTCCCTTAAACCGCTGCCTCATTTCACTCTCTGGAGTGGCCAAAAGTTTGTGTGTTCCACCATTACTAATTCCCGATACAAGAGCTATCAAAGCTGTTGTATCAAAATTTACCAGATCAGTCTCACCTAAAAGATTCCCAGGATTAGCAGATTCAGATGTTTTATTCTCCATCGAACTTAGTTTCATTCCCATAAGAATGGAACAGAATGTATCACCCAAGTTTGTTCCGACATTCCCTTCTGTAGGCTGTGGTTGAGTTTCGGCTTCATCTACTGAAAGCTCAAGATGAGAGGAGTCCCCACTTCTGGCATTTAATTCCAATAGTTGCAGTTGAGTTTCAGCTTTTCCTACTGAAAGCTCTAGTTGGGAAGAGTCCACAGTTGAACCTTGAACACTACATCCAGAATTTGGAACAACATCCTTGCCATTGGCAGGGTTGATTTCAAGGACACATGCATTTCTATATGATCTTGCAATAACATTTATCCAGTCACCTTCAGTTTCTTCCAACATGTCAGAACTGAAAACTGAGATATCCAACCCAATTTCAGATGCCCCAAACTCATCTCGAAGTTTGTTGTAAATGTAAGGTGTAAGCCCATTGGCAAAGAAAAGAATAACTGAGGAAGGTCTTAATGTTAAGTTAGGCTGGGCAGCAGCAAGGACTTCTTGAATGCGTAACTTTAAACCCTTACTTTTACGGCATCTATTCCAAGAAATGTACTCTGGGTTTCTATCAGATACTATAATCCAGACAGGCTTCCCGTTGAGGGTGCAAACCACATCAACATGGATGTGTTTAAGAGAAGAACCACATCTCTCCTCACTGCTAACTGAAGGTGAAAGCGGGATTGACTTGCAAACTCGAGAAACTCCAGTTATGAAAGGTTGCTGTAGAATATGTACAACTGTTTCAAGGTGCCCGATGTTGACACTGATATGTTCATCACACAGAGAGAAATGCTTATAAATTGTGAAGTAATGTAGAAACCATCAATAGTTACATCTAACCAAGAGTACTCATATTAAAGATGAAAATAGGACCCAAACACAATAAGACATACATGCTTGCTATTCTCTATTTAGATTAAAATATTAAGTACAATTAAACAAAATAAAAGTCACCACATCAGAGTAAAGTCACAATAAATCCTTCCAGTCATAGACAAAGTAATAAATACTGATAAATGTTCCATGAGGAATGCTAGCAACACACTTTTTGATGAACTCTTTCCAATACACTCTTTATTATTAGGTGCATTTCATGTGAGTTTTACAAATAAATTGAACCAAATATCTTTTTTGCAGGGCTATATAAAATTCAACATAGTAAAATACTGTGCTGATAAGCATTTCTTGATGCTTCATTAGACCTTACAGGATGAATCAGGATTGCTTATAGGACTCCACTATTCAAAATAATAACGCATGACATTCTAAAAGGATGTTCTTAGCAAGGATCAAGGTTTTAAATGAAGGTCCGAAATTGTAATTGCAGATGCAATGTCAAGGTTTTTGGGGTCTTGCTCTTTTTTTTATTTTTTTATGAGACCACAGGTATTTTCCACGGGAAGAAATTTTGCTCCCCCTGGGTAGGACCACTTTGGGGTCTCTGAAACCACATCGTGACCGCAATTGTTGCTGTAACAGCTGCATTTGTCTACTTTGCAATGTCAAGATTTTTATGAGCTCGAAACTGCGACCGCAATTTAAGTTTAAGGTTAAGCTAAGAAGGAATTTAAATCTTCTCATGGTAACATAAAAAGTTCACTTAAAAAGAGAAAGATACATTTTTTTACTAAATATAATTACTGGGTCCTACAATTAATCATGGTAAGTCCTTGATAAAAAAGTGTCTTTGTCTCTCCAATACAACCATGACCATATCATGTTACTCAACATCATGAGAGGATCCAAATCCACTAAGTAGGTCACAGTTAACCATATGTGACAACTTAAAAGAGTGGCAAATAACAGGAATACCCAGTTACCCACCAATCAAACATAATTTAAAAACATGATTTTAATCAAATACAAACATGTCATAAAATTGAACAAGAGTGACCTGAGGGGCACAGAAGAAGAAGAAGGGCGAGAGAGGAAAGCGAGCTCCGCACGTGCCAACTTGAGGAGGGTTCGCCTGCACGAGTCAGTGATGTTGGTGGAACGAGGTAACTTCTCAATGCCATCAATCACGCACTTGCACCTCTGCTTCGCCAATTCCACTTGTGCAACCCTCTGTTCATCCTCCATTCTGTTATAACACTCTTTTTGCTTCCAAGGAATCGACTTTATTCTTTAATTGCAAACCCAGTTACTCCAATTTCCCATTTCTTGTTCCGTTTTGGAGATTCTTCGTGATTCGATAATGGACCCCCTTTCAAACCCTAGTACCAATTCATGTTTACGGCTTCCATTTTCTTATTTTGTCGACTTCTTACGAGTGATGGTTTTTTTTTTCCTTTTATATTACATGACACTCATTCTTAATTGTACTTTTATATGATTTTTAAATAGTTAGATTAGACTTTCATCATTTATTTTTTTAAAAACTCATTTTCATCATTTTATTTTTAAGTTTAAATTAATGTTTTTGAAAGTAAAGCCATTAGTGTTTAACACCATTATAATAATTTGGTTAAATTATATTTTTGGTCTTCTTATGATTTTTAATCTATGATTTTGGTCTTCTTATTTTTAATTTCATGATTTTAATCCTAATTTTTAAAAAATTTAATTTTGGTCTCCTGATTTTTAATTCCGTAATTTTAGTTCTCTAATTTTTAAAAATTTACAATTTTGATCTCTTATTTTTAATTCTGCAATCTTAGTCTCTTAATTTTTAAAAATTCATAATTTTAATCTCACTGTTCAATATTCATTCGTTGGTCATTAATGTCTCAACGTTGACTATGACATGACATTAGTCTGTTAAATATTATCTGTCATGTATTTAATCTAATGTCACGTCATATTTAACGTTGAGGCATAATGGTCAATAGATAAACATTTAACAGTTGGACCAAAATTGTAGATTTTTAAAAATTAGGGGACTAAAATTGTGGAATTAAAAATAAGAAGACCAAAATTGTAAATTTTTAAAAATTGCAGGATTAAAATTGTGAAATTAAAAAAAAAAGAGACCAAAATCGTAGATTGAGTATTATAGGAGGATCAAAAGTGCAATTTAGCCTAATAATTTTATGGCTAAAATATATTTTTGGTTTTTAATTTTTTTACTAAAATTTATTTGGGTCTTTTATCTTTTTAAAAATTCATTTTGGTTCTTTAATTCTCCAATTTGATTTACGGTTGTCTTTTTAAAACAACTATGTAGACTCACTTTTCAAGCGATTTTCATCATATTTATGGCCTTCTTGGTTTGAACATTAGTTGGGTTTCATAGTTTTTATGTAAATGAGTTCAATAGAATAAGTTTCACGTCTTGAATCGGTCAAAAATAATTCAAAATCGTGTCTCAAAATAAAAAACAATCATTGTTTTAAAAGGACAACATTAACTCAAATTTAAAAGTTAAAGAGCCAAAATGAATATTTTTAAAAGATAAAAGACCAAAACGAATAATCAAAAATATATTTTAACCTAATTTTATTTTATTAAAATTATTATAGTTTACGGTTTAATGAAATTAGGGCTCCCTTAACTGGATTTGGATCCTCTCCTACAAAGAGTGTCTCCAGCCCTCTCTCCAGCAATGTTATGGACCATTGGATACATCTCAACAGTTGAGAATAAATCTTACAAAAGTCATTCCAAAATCAATGTTAGTCGTCGGATTAAAATTTTAAACTGTCGTCCCTATCCTGAGGTTTTTCTCCTGCACCATCCTCGCAGCACCAGGGTCTTCGCCTCCACCATCGCACTCCAAAGCCAGGGTTTGTATTGGTGGCTTTGTTCTATTTTATACAATCGTCGGATTATATGTGGTTTTGTTCTATTTTATACAATGAATTACACTTCAAAATTACGCCTGATGGCTTGGGTTTGGGTGGTTTACGAACGTGATCTTCGTATGGGTTTGTGTTGGTGGCTTTGGAGTGTGACAGTGGAGGTGGAATCCAAGGCCCTGGTGTTGCGACTGCGAGGATGGTGCGGGAGAAACAGCTCCAGGCAGAGACAACTTTTTAAAGTTTTAATCTAACGGTTAATGTTAATTTTGAAATAAATTTTATAAGATTTAATCTCAATTGTTGAGATGCATCCAATGGTCCGTAACATTGCTGGAGAGAAGCAGGAGACATTCTTTAGAGGAGACATTCCCAAACGAGGGATCATTTTACAATGTAATCTTAAAAAAAAGGTTTAATTGCATATTTTGCCATCTATTTTGGATTATTTTGTGAATTTTGTCATTCAACTATTTTAATTGCATATTTTGTCACCAAACTTTTAAAATTTGTGTATTTTGCCACCCAATTATTTTACTTACACATTTTGTCACCTAACTTTTAAAATTTTCACATTTTGCCACCTCTTTTTAGTTGACCGTTGACTGACAATCAATAGTTGGATGGCAAAATGTTCAAATTTTGAAAGTTGGATGGTAAAATATGCAAGTAAAATAATTAGATGGTAAAATGCTCGAATTTTAAAACTTAGACTGCAAAATGTGCAATTAAAATAGTTAGATGGCAAAATTCGCAAAATCATCAATGATAGGTGACAAAATGCACAATTAAGCCTAAAAAAAAAAAAAATCTCAAGATAAGAAGATGAATCATATATCTTAAAAGTTAAAACAACTGGTTAAGTCTTATGAAAATAAGTCTCACAAAAAATATTATAAGCCTCAATATTTATAACATAAGTTGACATATTTTATTTTATTTTTTTATAGTAGGAGTGTATATCCAAGAGTAGGTGTCGGTTCACTCTCTTGGCCTATGTTCATCTCATGTTGAAAAGGTGTCGAAGTCGTGCTTGAGCTGAAAAAAATTATTTTTTAATTGTGACATGATGGAATATTCGACATGGGTCCAAGGAGTGTCTGACAAGATTTGTGTCCAAAAAGCGTTGGACATATCATTCTGCAAAGGAGTTCGTGTTTTATAATTGGTACTTTTGGAAACAAGTTTCCTTACATCAAAAAGCAACTGTAGGGTCCTGCAATTATCATCAAACAGTCCAAAAATTTTTAGAGACATTTTCTTTGATCATTTAATGTATATAATTTATTTTTGATGGTCAGGATTTCATGCAGTTACTGTTATAACTACAGAGAATCCATGTCCATACTTTTGGCAGCAAATTTTGAAGGCTGAGACAGCCACTTGAACGCAAAAGATATGAAACCAATATGCAGGGAAGAGTATGCACGGATTGGACACTGAAAACCTATGTGACACCTAGTAAGACAGAGATAAAAGAGATAAAAATATAAATATGATAGATAATATGATATGATAGGAAGAGAAATAGAGAGAAATGATGAGTATTAATTAAGTATTTAGAAAAATGGAGTGTCCAAAAATTATTGCTCCTCTAATAGCTAGGTACTTGAAATCTCTAGCTTAATGGATGCATAAGGATGTTGAATCTAGTGCATTTATTAAATCAAGATATTATATACTCACACAAATCGGTCTGGGCAGAATAGTACGCATTATTTGGTTGATCTGAAATGAAACAAGGAAGCCGAGTGAAGTGCAAAGCTCAAGTCACGAAATAAGACAGCTCAATGAATGATTTAATTAGTAGCTATCGTTATCATGACAAATTCATGATGAATGCGGAGCTGTTTTCAATCCTTGGCATACTCGTTCAACCTTAGGCCAAATACTAGTTTACCCAATTAACTAATCCAAGATGCACTTATTCAGTTAAATAACTTGTTCTCTATCAAAATTTCAACCATGATGAACAATTAATTATTCAAGTAACATCATTCCAAGACTGAGTAATTAAATGTATCTCACGCGTTAACCTTTTATTTTTATTCTACTTTTCCAGTATGCTTTGTATTTCAACCAGGCTAATGAGCATAAAATATATATGGGCCCAAAAATAATAAGATAACCTGATGCTAATATGACATAATAAGAATAAAATTTCGATGTGCTCCCAAAATAATTTTCTAAGGTCCTGAATTTCTATAAAGAAAGAATTAAATTTCCAAAAATTACAATCTCTTACTCCTAGAATTAGATTCTCTACATTTTCAATACTAAGAAATTAAATTACGTTAAAGATCTATAATTAAATTTTTCTTTTTTTCTTTTAGACGTTACAAAATATATGATTAGATAACAGTATAAAATGTTAAGTGTATTTTAATCAAATTCTTTTATTATATATATAACTTTTGTGTTTTATATTGTAAAAAAAACTAGTGTGATAACTTGTGTAACAGACGGGTGATATTCGTTTATTATTGAAGTATGCATGTTATATATACAACTTTTTTATTTGTTCCTCATAGATATCTTTCTTTGAAAATAATCCTATTTGAGGTATTGTTGAACATTAAATATGAGTACCTCTTCTAGTAGGATTTGAATCGTGGTTCGCTAGGTTGTGGAGGAGTAACCTCTGCGGCTAAACTCAAGTCCAATTGATTTATATATAAAGCCTTTTTTGCTTTTATATGTAAGTTTGCTAAATATACTGAAATATAAGATAGGGGGTGAGATAGGCGACACGTATCGTGCCTCCAAGCCGGTGCTGAGTTGGATCTCGGGTGATGGAATAAAGCGCCCAAAAGCGACGAGCATTAATAAATATATAAACAAATGAAATATAAATTTTAAATTTGAACATAATTAAGATAAAATTAGAATTCACTAATTATATTTAGGAAAGAATTTGTGATAATAATGCGTAGATAAAATATAATAACCTAAAAGAAGAAACATGATTTCCACGGAATGGCCAAAAAATAGTCGATTAATAAAAGAAAAGTAAATATTGTTTATTAAAAAATTCTTCCTAACAAAATGGTATTTGCCATAACAATTTGATTAAAAAAAAGATTATACTTTATTATGCATAAAATAACATTGATAGTTAAAGTTGACTCCAATATTTTATAAAGGTAAACTTTATTAGCAAATTAACTTATAAATTTAAATGTAAATGTAATTTATACAGTATATAAATACATAAGTAAATAAATAAGATATTTTGACAAGTTATAATAAAATTTTACAATTTTACTTAATAAATTAAAATAAATAAAAATTGAACTACCAATTTAATTTAAATCACTTTTAATTAAAATGAATTAAATCATATTTAATATTGTATTAAAACTGATCCAATTTAAACATAATTTAATTTCATATTAAAAATATCGATTTAAATCAAACCCCTCTCACACGTCTATTGTAAGCTCTGTTGTTCTTGCACCCGCTGAAAGCGGAAGTTCCTGGAGGAAGGTAAAATTCTATCACATTCACCTCTCATGACATGACTATCACTGCACTGCACACAATTTCACTAACGCCCATGCATATGTTCATAGTTCATAACCTATATACCGTCAATCACTTATATACAAAAAAATATACTTGAATCTCATCACTTATATACCCTTAGCCTACGGGGCATGGATACTGGTACGGTACCAATACGGGATACGGGACTTTAAAAAAAATTAAGGTACGGGTATGTTAATATAAATTTTAAAAAAATATGTATATATATATAAATAGAATTTAATATAAACATGACTAAATTTTATAAATGATAAAAAAAACACAATAAGCATAATTTATAATATAAATGGAGATTAAATTCTTCAACATGACAAAAAAATTCTCTTAATAAAAAACTATAATATGTAAATGTTCAACAATAAATATTATAACACGTAAACATGAATATGATATCAAACTTTAACCGTTTCAATCTGATCATTTCTTGGTCCATCGTCAGTGAAAAGCATAGCCTTCAAATCTAGTTCATCAAGAAAAAGAGTAGCTACTTCAAGAATGTTAGCCCCTTCAATGAAAATAGCAAAATAGGATCAATGGAAAACCTAATTTTTTTTCGTTAAAGAATAGTGTTTTTATTTATCGAACTTAGATATTTACAATTGTATCAGTTAGCAGTTAAGTTGTTTTCCAAACTCACCATGCTTTTATTGACATGACATGTTTGACAGGCAATCGATTCTGCTCCAAGAAAATTCTATGTTTTGCCAGGAGAAAGGATCCCAGAGTGGTTTGACCACTCTGGCGAGGGAAACTCTCTATGTTTTTGGTTTAGGAAGGAATTCCCCTCCATCACTGTTTGTGCTATCTTAGGAGTTGGAGATAGTATGGAGCGTCCTTTCTTTGTGAACTTTAACTTTTTTGTTAAAATCAAAGATATTGAAATACCTTTTCTGTTTGATTTCAACTACAATTTAGATACTGACCATATGTTCATGTTCAATAACTTTACGTATCCAATGAAATTGGATCAAGGAAGACTAGTTTCAGAAAATGAGTGGAGTTATGGGGAGGTTTTATTTGTGATACCACCCTATTCAGGTTGTTCAGGATCAATCAAATGGACAGGAGTTTACGTAAATCGAACATTTACTACAATGGAGGATGTTCGATTTTCAAATCCTTATCCTCCCAAAACTACTCGTCTTGGCAACTGTGGTATGAGAAATAAGCATGATATACAAGAAGCTTCATTCAACCCTGTAGTGTCAATGGACACCAGCAAGTTAAGCAAAGAGGCTTTGCTTGTTACCCGAGACTGGCGTTGCCCCTTCATGTATCCAAAGTGGAAACCACCTTTGGATGAAGTTTTGAGCATTCCATTGGGACGAATTTGAGTACTAATGCAGTGTCGAATCCAGATGACTTCTGTCCTACTGCTCTGCTCAGTTCTACTTCTATCAAATGATTGTGTTTCTTGACTTGCCCTTATCAATAATATATTATACTCAGGTCATACATGAATAGAGGAAGTTCAATTCCCAAATCTTTTTCCTTCTACAACTATAAGCAGTTACTTCAACTACAGCACCAGTGACTTATGTAAGATGACTTCTGTCCTTCAACTCTGCTTGTTTTCTCTGTTCAGTTCTACCACTACCAATAATATTATACTCATATCTGACTAGCAAAGGTAAGTTCACTTGCACATTGCCTAATCATGAATCACTGTGTGATCTGATTTGGACCTGATGGAGCATTCCAATCATCTTCTTACATAGGTCATTGGAGCAAACAAACTCATGGTAGAACTAGAATTGGAATGAGCAAACTAGCAGAAAAGCCCAAAGTCCATGGTTTTGCTGAGACTCTGAACCAGTCTTCTTTCACCAAGTTTTAAGGCAAGACTAGAACTTCACTTGGGAACTAGTTCCACTATGTTTCCAACAAAAATTAACCCCTCTGTAAGAACTCAAAAGCTCAAAATGATGATGTAGTAATGGAAGCATTTTATGCTTCTCTTGGTGCTAAGAGTCATGTTTCACATTCCTGTGATAAATCACCAACCATTGTTCTAAGCAAAAAGGCCAGTGAAGTACTGAAAATATTACAAGACTTCATCTCAGATGATGCTTTGGTTTTGTTGCATCCTGAACGATTCAGCATCATGAAAAACAGCTTAGAATACCTCTCCAATTTGTCTGCAGATGATGGCATGTCAGGAATAATGAGAGCACTGATGTCAGAAGCTTCAGGGAAGTTCACTCATTGGAGTAGGGATTACACTGAAGCAAGAATGAAAATTGATACCATAGCCTCCGAACTACAGAGAGCTGATGAATTAGAAGCAGGTTTGCAAAGTAACAGGAACCGATTCATGGAAGTCGTGGCCTTGGCAAATGAGCTGCAAGAAAAGTTACCTGGATGGAGAAAAGAAAAGAGAATCTAGAAGAGGAAATCAAGGCCATTAAAGCAAACATATCTGCTTCTGAAATAGAAAAGAACATGGTCCATCAGAGAAAGAGAAATATCTTTGAGGAAGGAAAGGCACTTAAAACCCAAAGGGATGAGTTGATGGAAAAAGCACCTTATTTGCAACAAGAGCATGTTTTGGCAATGAAAACACAAACAAGAATCAAAGTTGAATGGTGAGAACTCGAGAAAAATTTAAAAAGGTTGCTGCAGAGTGTGATTTACCTAGAGGGCTAGTGGGACAAGGCTTTTGCTGTTGTTATTGCTGCTGTTGCTACTAAGTGTGATGTATAGTAATTCAAATAAAATTTTTACATGACACATGAGAGAAACACAATTTCCAATTGAAATAGATATTGCATTAGGTATCCTTTTGAATATATACCGTCTTTGATTTTCGTCAAAGGCTTTATTTTTTATTTTTTAATTTAATATTCAACCAATGACTTAAAGACATGTTTTCCTGCTGTGTTCGTGTGTACGATTTTTTTAATATATATCATTGTTTGATATAAAAAGTACAACGTGTAATATTTGTTAAAAGATTGGAGAAAACAGAGAGATAAAAATGGGAGGAAAAAGAAAGGAGAAAGTGAAAAAATAGAGATAAAAAGGGTACAAAAAAAATAAAATAAAACTCAGGTACATTAAGTCTAGTGCTTACATCAATTATTACAAACACAAAGTATACAATATGTCACATAAGGGATGGATTGATGGATTCAGATGTCTGGAAAGCTGAAGACACATTTCACAGCCTAAATCCCATCCTTTATCACTCAATGCTCCCATGATATATACACCATGCAACTCACTGCACGAATTCCCACATTTCTTTATTTTAACCCACTCAGTCATCTATCCTATTGTTATAATTCCCTCTTCCAAGTCAGCAGGGCTGAAGTGTTCACCTTTATTCCTTCTGTCTATCTCAGCCGTTGACATGTCTCCTTTTGCATCCCTTTCAACAATGCTCTTCATGGCAGATTTCAAGTTGAATTCTTCACATGTTTCAACACCTGAAATTTAGGAAGAAATATGTTATATTTGTAGTTCAGAAATGCGTACGTACGTATGCGTCAAGATGAAAGAAAATGTAACTGTAGTATCAGGTAATGGCTGCAGCAGGGTGGCATCAGCAATTAAGCATGTATTATAAATCTCAGTTTTATTTTGTTATTAAATTTTAAATGGAAAGGTTCATGAACATGTGAAATAATTTAGAAAAATAAAACAAAGGACAAGAAACATATTATATGGAACTGCTATTATAAATTGGGAGATGCAGCAGTGTGAAAGTGGCACCTCTATATTGTTCTCCAATTGTATATGGAGCATAGAGTTGATTTTCCTTTATTCCACCAGCAAGAGAGGCCTTTCTGATCATATTCAGTTGTCTAATGACATTCACCATATTCGTTCTTTCTTTCGGTGATTCCATCAAGCAAGCAAGTCCTATCTGAAAAAGTGAAACTAAGTACTCCTCAACATTTGTTAGATTCTCCCTGTTTTCTTCTTCAATTGCATCTTCTGTATCTCTTGGTACAAGAAGTGGGTCCAAAATCTGTAAAAGATGATCAGGAAATGCAACTTTAACAAAGTTATGTAGATTCTGACCCTCTTCAAGTGTTTCATCTGTTGGACTTCTTCCAGTAAGCATTTCCAACACAAGAATGCCAAAGCTATACACATCACCTTGTGTAGACATCTCACACCCCAATCCATACTCTAAAATGTGTAGCAAAACCGTTAGTGCACAATATCTAATAAAGGAGAATCCAAAGAAACACTGAATTTTACAAGAGTTCAGAACATACCTGGAGGAGCATAACCAATAGTCCCCTTTATTCCAATTGTACTAGTTTGCTTATGAGAGCTACTAATATCGGTTGAGAGAAGTCTTGCTAGACCGAAATCACTCACATGAGCCACCAGCTCATCATCAAGAAGGACATTGCTTGGCTTTAAATCACAATGAACAATTGGTGGTTCACATTCATGGTGAAGGTAATGTAATGCTGATGCAACATCAATAATGATATTTATTCTTTGAAATAAGTACAATCTTCTAGGATTTTCTGCATTTCCTGTCCTTGGATGTAGCCATTGTTCTAAGCTTCCATTTTTCATGTACTCAAAAATCAAAGCTTTGAATTCTTGACCTTTGTAATCTGTACTAGAACAACATGTCAGAATCTTAACCAGATTGCGATGTCTGGAATTTTGGAGTGCATTGCATTCAAGTATGAAACTCTTATTAGCTCCCTTTTTTTGAAGGTCTAGGACCTTTATGGCAACAACTCTGTCTTCTAACCCAAGAGTTCCTTTATACACAGACGCAAAACTTCCAGATCCAATCAAGTTTCTAGTTGAGAATCCATCAGTTCCAAGATGTAGGCTTTTGTATGAAACTCTAGCCAGCTGGCCTACTGCTGAGAAATCAGACGGTGCTTTCTTGTTTCTTTTCCTCATCCAGTAGATAGTTAGAATAAATGACAGTATGAAAAGAAAAATAACCACACTAACTATCACTGCTATGACTCTAAAATTATGGTGTTTTGTAGGCTTCTTATCATTGACAGGGCATGGCGGCAAATGCAGCTTTGAAATACCTCCACAGAGCTTATTGTTTCCAGTCACTGCTAACTCGCTTGCATTTCCAAAAACACCTTCAGTTGGCACCTCGCCGTCCAGCATGTTAAAAGATACATTCAAGTATTCTAAGACAGAAATATTCTGCAGACCTTCAGGAATTGATCCAGACAAGCTGTTTCGTGATAAGTCTAAACGTCGAAGACCTTTCATTGAAGCCAAAGAGGATGGTATGATTCCATCAAAGGAATTACCTTGCAAATAAAGGTACTCCAAGGTTATGCATTCTCGATGGTTCCAGGAATATCACCAGACAGACGATTCTCGGAGAAATTCAACATATTGACATTAGTTAGCATGCCCACTTCTTCTGGTATACTACCACTCAATGAATTTTGTGACAAGTCCAACAAGTTTGTTAAAGAGGAAAGACTAAAAACCTCTGAGGGTATGGTTCCTCTAAGGTTGTTTTGTGAAAGGTCTAAGTATTGTAACTTCTGGCAGTTTCCTATGCTTGGAGGAATATTTCCCTGGAACATATTATGTCCTAAACCCAAATGAAACAACTGACTGAAGTTGCCTAAGAAGGCTGGTATTTCTCCTGATAGCTTGTTTCCAATCAATTCTAACACTTGCATCTTTTGGAAGTTCTCAAAAGTAGCTGGAATCATTCCATCAAATCGGTTATTTTCCATGGTCAAGAGAACTAAGTTAATTAGATTTCCTAATGCTACAGGAATTTTTCCTGATATATAATTATCCCCAGAATACAGGTAATTGAGTTTGGTGGACATATTTCCCAAGGAATCTGGCAAATGTCCTCCAAAATTATTGGTGGATATATCAATCACATACAGCATACTACAATTTGTCAAAGATTTTAAAAACTCCAAATCTTCAGTTGAGTTGCCACCTAGATTGTTCAGTGCTAAACCTAGAAGCTGAAGATCTTTTAGCTTCCCTAGACTTGGAACTTGTCCCAGGAAATAGTTCATAGTAATATCAAGTGCTTGAAGCATAGATGCATTTGTGATTGATGTTGGGATTGGACCCGACATTTGATTACCACCAATGAAAAGTGTTTGGAGATTGGGGAGGGTGTGAAACATGTTTGGTGGGAGAGAGCCACTAAGCTGGTTCGTATCAACAGAAATTAGAGTGAGAGATGACATGTTATAAAGACAAGAAGGAAGTTTACCAGATAGCTTGTTTATGCCCACTGATATAGTTTTCAAGTTTTTCAAACTGCATATTTCTTGTGGAATATTTCCCTCCAAGTTATTAGACCCCACATTAAGAACAGTAAGGGATGAAAGATTCCCTATAGATGGAGGGATTTGTCCTGTTAAGTTGCTCTTTGTGATGAATACTTGTTGGAGCTTCCTAAGAGAGTCAATCTCAATTGGAATTTTGCCAAACAGATTGTTCCCTGATAAGTGTAAGCCTTCAAGATCAATGCAACTTGTCAAGTTTCTAGGAATTTCCCCAACCAATGAGTTATTGTTGAGATAGAGTTGCTGAAGTTGTACTAAACGACCCAATTCTGGTGGGATTACACCATAGAAGCTGTTGTTCCTCAGATCAAGATATTCCAGAAAAGAGAGATTGCCAACTTGTGCAGATATGACTCCATGTAAATGATATCCTCCAAGGTTCAACTCTATAACTCTTTCATGCATGGGGTTGCATGTGACTCCATGCCACATGCAGAAGTGGGTTGAACTGTTCCAAGAACCTAGGATTCCATGTGGGTCGACGGATATTGATTCCTTGAATTTGAGCAGTGCCATGTGATCGGTCACATTTGCTGATGATGCTGAGGCAGTTGTGCTAGGGCCAAACCACAGTATTGCGTTCAAAGTTAAAAGAAGTAGGTGAAGACATATGGACCAAAATGCAGGCAACATGACAGAAAATGGCTACATTTTTGGTTTAGGAACACGAGAATACAAGACAAGATCGTGTGTATTCTTATGCTACATAGCTATGTTGGGGTTTGATTATTTGCCTGCAATTCAGAATAAGAATATTGCCAATAGAGAAATTAACTATTATATGGTCCGAAACCACCACATGTTTATAGTCCAAGACCATTTCAAGTAATCTTCACATTACATATAATTGAGATTTTTAATTTATGGAAAAAAAAAGTTAATAAAATTCAGTTACATGTTATGTACTGATTGATCGAGACTCAGACCATAGTAGTCATACTCCTACATCATACTGTGGACTGATATAAAGGAGGCAACCTATCTTCAGTTTGAATTTTGATAGCTGTCAGTCTATCACAATATAAAATAAAATACAATAGTCCTTAAAGTCAACTCCTACTTCACAGTAGTCATACTCTTATATCATACCGTGATCCTCTGTTTGAATTTTGATAGCTATCAGTCTATCACGATATAAAATAAAATACAAAAGTCCTTAAAGTCAACTCCTACTTCATAGTAGTCATACTCCTACATCATAGCGTGGACTTTATATAAGGGAGGCAACATATGTGACATCTTCAGTTTGAATTTTGATAGCTATCACAATATAAAATTGTTGTGTGGTAAATACAAGAACGTATTTTCGGTGAGCTCTCATAATAGTAGTTGGCATCTCTAGTGGTGATACCTGCAAAGACTCCAATGCTTAAATCAGTATTGGTATCAATATAAGAGGGCCTGAGAGGTCCGTACCTGATGGGTGTGGAGTCCTTTATCTAGTGTGTTGAAGGGAAATTTTGTGAGAGCTGAGTGCCGCATGATGGTTTATGTTTGAGTGAACTACACGCATTCTAGCTACGTTTGAGTGAACTACACGCGTTCTAGCTGGGTGCCACGTGGTAGAGTTGTCAAATGGGCTAGACCTAGCCCAGCTGGCCAAGTGTCGAAAGCGGGCCGGGTCGGCCCAACTTCTTAATAGGCTATATTTTTTATGGTCCGGCCTAGCCCAATGGGTCCATCGGACCAGGCCAAAATGGCCCGTGACTATTCTTTTCTTAGTTTTTTGTATATTTTACAAAGAAAAAAAAACAAAAAAAAATATAGTACCAAGCTAAATAGGCCCGGTTTCATTCGGGCTAGGTTTTTTGTGGCCTAGCCCGGCCCGACGAGCCAATCCGATCAGGTCATTTTGGCCTAGTTTTTATTAGGCCAAACATTTAATGGCCTAGCCTGTCGGGCCAATTTTACCAACTCTACCACGTGGTGGTTTACGTTTGCATGAACTACACGCATTTTATGCCACTGGGCGGGTTCGTCCATGAATCCGGGGTTGAAGTGAAGTTGGTCCGGGATAGTATGGAAATATGAGCCGGGGTAAACTAGCGATGTTGAAACCAGAATAGGCACTGCAGGGCCGACTTAGGGCCATAAGTATGAGTTACCTCCAAAACAAAAACAAAATACATAAGTCCCTAAAGTCAACTCAACTCAGTTGATGGGTACATGTCATAATTCACATGGCAAAAAAACAAAGTAATATTAAAAAAAAAAACAATTTACCATAATAATATAGAAAAAAATATTTTATCAAAATGGGTTGTATTAGGATGTATAGAAGGTGCCAGTTACACTGGCGCCATATAAAATAACACAAGGCGCCACTGTAATCCGCGCCAGTTACAAGTCTGACCAAAGTGATTTTTTTTGTCTTGTAGCAGAAGGCGCTGGTTAGACCAGCGCCTTCTGTGGTTGACGTGATTTTTTGTCTTTTCCGAAACAGTATATGTCATGTTGCTTCTGACTGACGTGGGACGTTTTGTCCTTTAGTGGAAGGCGCTGGTCAGATCAGTGCCTTCAGTTCTGGTTAAAGGCGCTGGTCAAACTAGTGCCTTCAGTACAGTCAAAGGCGTTGGTCAAACCAGCGCCACCCGTACTTTAACAGCACCCATGCATGCATTCAGTATACGATAAATATCGTTCGTGCACAGTAATATTCCGATTCTTATTCTGATTCTGATTTTTATTCTTATTCTGATTCAGATTCTTATTCTTATTCTGAAATGACATTTAATTATTTTATAATTAGGTTACTGACTTTATAAATACAAATTTGATATGTAATAGAAGTATACTTCTCTACTCTGCATTTTATAATCTTGTTCTCTTGCTTTTGAGCTTCTGTTTGCTCTCCTATCGTTCCACATTGAAGTTATTTTTTGCTTGTATGCTCTTAATATTTTTCTTTCGTCTCTCATTTTTTGCATCTTCTTTTGGATTTTAAAGATGACTTCTATTATTACTTTTATTTATTCAAATGGTAGAAAATTTAATGGTCCACAAGGCATGACTTTTGAAGGTGATAAAAGAACAATTCAAATTAAACGTGGTGTCACTTATGATGTGTTAACAAAAAAGATTTCTGATAAATTGAAGCTTTCAAGATATCAATCTATTTGTAACTTGACTTGTAGATTTTTGACATGTCAAAACCCGATCACATATTCAGGTGTTCTAATATGTGACGATGAAGATATTGAGCATATGATTAATGCATTTGAGCAACAATTTGTCATGACAATCCTTGAGATATATGTTGACGTTGAGACTGCTGGTTGTTCCTCATTACCAGTTAAGATAGATCATACTCAACCTCACATGTCTATTGATTCAAAAGGTGGCACATCTCAACAGGAGTTCAACTATGTTGCTGAACGTGCAGAGTTGAATGTTAACATTGATCTTTAAGTTACCACGCATTTAAGCGAAGATGGAGATGAAAGTGACGACAATGAAAATAAGGGTCAAATTCCAGACGTGACTTCTTCAGATACAGATGTAGATGGCAACTTTGATGCCAATCTTGAGCCTAACAGCTTGGCAGCTAATTTTTTTACTGCATTCCCTATCAGTTCATCATTACCAATTGATGAACAACAACCACAATATGCAGGTAATTTCAAATGTTTATTTTGTATTTTTTTTAATGTAATAACACTTGTTTCATGCAATTTGTTTAATCATATTTAGGCCAAACACAAGCTCCGTTTTGGAATATGTCACCCCACTACAAATATATCAATTGGGATCACCCTGACCAAGAGTTTCCTTTTCATGGGTCGGATGTGCCCGTCAACTAGAGCATGGACGATGAGCTTTACACGAGTTTACGGTTTGACATCAAACGTGATGTGCAGATGGATGTAAAGCTTTATTCAATGAAGACACACTAGTCATATCGTGTTGTGGAATCTAAACCGACAATTTTGTCAATGACATGTCCGAATAGTGCAGACGGATGTCCATGGAAAATGAGAGCAATATTGTCCAAGAAGACTAATAAATGGACCATTACTAAATGGGGCGATAAACACTCGTGTATGAACATTATGCTATCTCAAGACCACCAGAAATTAGACTCTAAGTTCATCTGTTCATGCATAATAGGTGCAAAATTGTTGACTCTATTTTATACATGGAACTACTAATTAAGTCGATATTGCATTTTTCAAACTGTATATGACTTTGTTTGTTTTATTATCATTTTTGTGCTTAGGTATGGTGAATGAAGACCCATCAATTTTTGTCTCAATGATACAAGAACGAATAAGTGGTCAATATAATTATAAAATCACATATAGAAAGGCTTGGAAGGCTAAGCAAAAGGCAATTGCAAGGGTCTTTAGTGACTAGGACAAATCGTATGATTTATTGCCAAGATGGTTAGATAGAATGGTCAAGTGTTGTCCAGGATCAACATATAAATTGGAGACAATTGATTTTGCCTTCAACAATGAAGTTGACGGTCGATTCCGCAAGTTCCGTCGCGTATTCTAGATGTTTAAACCAGTTTGTGATGCATTCAACTTTTGCAAACCGATTATACAAACAGATGGGACATTTTTTTACGGTAAGTATCGAGGAATGTTGCTCATCGCCACAACACAAGATGGGAATGCATGTGTATTGCCACTTGCGTTTGCTATTGTTGAAGAGGAGACAATAAGGGACTGGTCTTGGTTCTTACAAAAGATAAGACGCCATGTGACCCAAAAGCAAGGCTTATGTTTGATTTCTGATCGTCATCAGAGCATTAAATCAGTTGTTTCAAATGCAAACCTCAGTTGGCAGCCACCAAGTGCATACCACGTGTATTGCATCCATCACATTGTAAGCAATTTTAACCATCGGTTTAAAAATGCAAAATTGAAACAATAGTTGATAAGCATAGGTAAATTTATTTCCGTTTAGTTTTACGTTTTATTGTCATTGGTGATGTTTGCTTAGATACTTTTGTTTTGTTCTCATTGCTGCAGGATACACAACATGTAAACACCAGTTTGAAAGGCATTTGGAAGCATTTCGTGAGACTAGCCCTGAAATACGTAGATGGATTGACACAATCTCGCTATCAAAATGGAGCATAACACATGATGAAGAAGGGCGTAGATATGGCCATATGACGGCAAACTTGTCTGAGGTTGTTAACAAGATATTAAAAGGTGCACGTAATTTGCCAATTACTGCTTTAGTGAGGAGCACTTACATGAGATTGGTGGAGTATTTTGTTCAGAGAGGAACCCAAGCAAGAGCTGAGTTTAGTTCTGGTCAAAGGTATTGCAAGAGGTTACTAGATGCCTTGCAAAAAAATATAAAGGATGCTTGCACGCAGCACGTTCGTTCATACAACATTCAATCGACTAGGTTTAAAGTTGAAGAACCTTTCAATCTAGTTACACAAAAGGGTGGTCAGACATGGGCGGTTATGTTAAATGCACAACAATGTGAGTGTGGTGCATTCCAAGCATACAGATATCCATGTTCACATGTCATAGATGCATGTGCCAAAGTCAATATTGATTATTATCAGTATGTGGACCCTGTGTACTCAATTGAAAATGTCATTAATGCATACTCTAGCCAATGGTGGCCTATTGGAAATAAGTCCAACATTGGTGGTAGAAGTGGTCCCAAGATTGTCCCAAATGAGTCCATGATTCGCAGCAAAGGGTGCCCGAAGTCAACGCGTTTAAGGAACGAAATGGATTGGAGGGAATCACAACGTAGACAACGTTGTGGTTATTGTAAGCAAGAAGGCCACAATCGAAGTTTATGTCCCCGCATTGTGCAAGAGCATGGTCTCGATGATGATAATCAAAATGATCAAAACTAGTACTTGTGTGTAATTGTCTTCTGACTACGTATGACGTATGTATCATTGGTCATATCGTTATTAAACTTGTTAGCACGTTCTGCCTATTATCATTAAATTTATATTTGTTGTTCATTTTTTTTTACTTACGTAAAATTAACGTGGCCCTCTTATTAATATTTACATTGACAACAAATAGTACATATAGCATATACAACACATAATAAACATGTCAAGAACAACATTAAACATGACTCATTTCCTAGGTTTCCAACGCTCATCTTCAGGATCATTTAGTGTCAAAATACACCCACATTGCCTATGTCTCGCGCCACAATCTGGGTTCCTCCTAATATGCTCCTCTGCATGTGACGCACTGGCTTCTCCCGTAAAAGCTTCATTTAGGTTAAATCCTACCCCAGGGGGGGTCATGCTGATGCAAATAACTACAACCTGGAAACATTGCCCCGCCAGATGTTGGGGATAGCACTGATGTGTCTAGCCATGGATGGCTCAAATGAAAAGGCGCTCCTAGTGTGAACACAAGATGTGGATAAATTAGTGGAGTCAAATACGTCGGTGGATCAATAACATAACACGAACCCTGCCCTTGTGTTTGACTAGTACCAAGTGCAAATGGATTTTGGATTAAGTCCACTGGTGAGATAGATTGTTGTGACGGGTACTGATAAGAAACAAAGTCACCATGAGGTAAAGGGGGAGATGCATAAAAGGTCTCCTGTGTCGGTCCTCGACCTTCCCTCTGCCCTACTTCTGTCTCTTCACTAATTATAGGCTCGGGTAACTGTTGTGATGGGGGCACTTCTTCAGCAACATCGGTCACCCGATTTATCTCTGTGTATACCTCCAAGCAATTCGCAAGATCTTTTCTCAATTCATCAAAGTTGAAGCTGCTTCGCTAGTCCTTGGTTGCACAATGGTACATCCGCTCGAGGCTGTCAATCTACAAGAACAGTACAATAATTAATTTGGACATTCATTGCATAAAACCAAATAATGCTTATGTTATATGATTTAAGTATACTTTGTAGAAATAAAAAAACATTTTTACCACAAAACCCTTTTTTGCCCCTAATCAACTAATCCATCGTTGAGTACGTTTCTATACCATGCCATGTACCCTGAATTATGTGTGAGTTGCAGCTATCGGCAATTATGGTATTATATTGGCGAGCATAATGGTTGTTCCATTTGTCTATGTAGACAATGTGCTGTTGTCGCCAATCCATGTCTTGCTTTCCTCATAATGTAAGGTTGTGGAGCTGCTTTGGCTAACGTGGAGAAGATGGAATATGTTGCACCATATTAAATTGACACATTACCCGATCCGATTGGTGCCATTCAATGATATTGAAATTAATTAATGGTACTACCGATCTCCAAACATTAACCCCCTCTTTACAATAACCTAGTAGCATATCATAATGCCCCATATATGGAGTCCAAACAATCTACACATGTGAAGAATGCGTCACACATAATATTTCATCAAACATAAATTAATAAATCATATTTTGAAAGAACTTACATCATCCTACCTCATCTTGTCAAATGCCTCTCTATAGCCGAGGAGGTTTTGTCTTTGGAATCTGAATGTTCGATGGAGTGTACGATGCCACCTGTTCATTAATAAATGAATAAAGTTAAAATGATATATGTATACAAACTTTTTCATATAGTATAATGTTATTCATTATACTAACCGTGCACCGAATAGAACATTAGGAACTTGCATTGGAGGGTTGGCGGGTGCACAGAAGGGAAACCTATCCCATGCCCACAGTTGCACTAAATGTCAGCGCCTCCCATCTCCTTCTGATCGTAGTTGGTGGACAGACACAACTCACGATACAAGTAGCTAAGGACAGCTGATCCCCAGCTTAACTGCCCACACGCATCAAAGTCTTCAAGGAACGAAAGAAACCTTAGTGGCACATATGTACCTGAATGATCTGGCAAAAGCATTCCCCCCAAATACGCAAAATGTATGCTCGGGCAAACCGTTGCAACTGCAAAGGACTATGGGCATGCATTTGGACTTCACTGAAATGCTAATCGAGCCAATTCATTTTTAATCTTGCTCCTTGCATTTCATTTTCCAGTGGCAGTATCGTTAATAATTGCTCCACCACAAGTCGAAATGAACCTGATGCCCTACCAGTTATCAGATCTCCATCGATTCGTAAACCTAGCTGCATAGCAACATCCTCTAATGTGATGGTACATTCTCCCGTACCATGTGGAAAGTGTGTGTCTCCAGCCTCCAGGGGTCAACTAGTGCGAAAATCATATCATGATCTAACTTGAAAAAATCAATTTGAGCGACGCCCAGAAATCCAACACTATTGTAAAAGGTCCCTAATCTCTTCTAGGAACAATGTCCCACACTGAGCAATTTTTAAGGCCCGTCTGATGTTCAAAATGCGATCCGACGCCTTATTCTATACATGTTCAAATACATGTACAAGCTGAAGACGTAACAACGAATCATCACGTGGACCAGGGTGTACGGTTTGGCTTGCCATACTACATATAATCAACCAAAAAAATAAAGTAATATGTATATTATTAACAATTATAAATTATATAACACTAAAATAAAAACCTAGTAATTAAACTAATAAATGTTATTTACTTCCATGAAAAATTAGGTACATGTTATTTAACTTTTAAATTATTTACAAAATTATAGTGTAATATTTCTTAACTAGGTCACTAATATGATAAATTATTTAAACCATAATTTCTAAATCATAAATTATGTACAATTTTTTCTCATTTCGAATTACGATCTAAATTATAACTACACATTTATATGATTTAAAACATGTATATATATATATATATATATATATATATATATATATATATATATTAGTTACATATATATAAACGTAAGAAAAATTACGTTATATTTAAAGTATGCATATAATTAGTAATGTATAAGTAGAATTCATCGTATATAAGTATAGTATCAATATATAACTTAAAAACGTATAAATTTATATTTGCAAATGAAATTCATTTCATTAAAGTGTTTTACCAATCCCACCCTAAATTATAGTACCTACAAAATCTAATCTTTAATTTTTAATCCACAATATAATAAATAAGTCTCAAATCAATACTCAACAGTCTTAAATTATTATTAATATAAAAATATATATCTATATAAACATCATAAATTAGCATATAACAATATAACAACTTCATTAAATTTTTAAAGGATAACACAATACTATATTAAAATTAAAAATGTAAATCTTACCAACTAGGATTACCTCTATGATTTTACTAAGATAGCTTTCCTCTCTTCTAATCACACAGATTACTTCAAAAACACTGTTTTCTCTTCTCTCTTCCCTTCCAGCACCGTCTCCTCCTCTCTTGCAACACCGTCTCCTTTCCACTTTTTCAACTTCTCTTCTTCACAATGACCCGCTTAAATGAACACAAGTTTAACACCCGTGAACCTGCTACAAAAAGAGGGGGGGGGGGAGAGATGGGACGGGACACAAGAGGCGCTGGTGGCAGTGGCGCCTCCTGCGCCCATGACTCACCAACTACGCGGGGATGGGACATCCCATAAAGGTGCCCATGGTAGTGGCGCCTCTGTGGCATCGGTCAATGGTCAGCAGAAAAAGGGGGGATGGGACGGCCTCGTGTGGCGCTGGTGGCAGGCGCGCCTTCTGCGCCCCTGTGCCTCGATGGGACTTCTCGTCCCTCCCGTGCATGGGGCCACATGTTGAAAGGGGGTAAAAATTTGAATGGCGCTGATACAATGAGCGCCTTCTTTTTTTTCGGTTTCGAACCAAGCATGGCACTATTCCGAGTAGCGCCTTCTTTGACACAGTTTTCCAAAAACAACCTTATTTTGGTAAAATGTTTTTTTTTCTACAATATTTTAATAATTTATTATTATTATTATTACCAATATGGTCAAAAAGCCTAATTCACGTACACTGGCGTTTCGTCCAAACCACGTTAAGTTTATAATCAAGATAAGAATTGTTTACGGAACAAGATAAGCGAATAGATTGATTAATTTATACCCAAAAAATATTATTTATGCATTCTTCTTTTTAAATATTCCAACTATAATATTTTTAAACGATCTATGTAATACCTGGATAGCGTGACTAGTATCATCTGTTTCATGTATGTGTTCTTTTTACATTCGTTTTCTTTTTGTTCTCACTTATGTTTGTCTCTATATATTTGGATGTGAGTTAATGTCGCAATTGTCTCTTTATGCATTTTCCCATCTTTCTCAATTTTTTTTATCAAGACTTCTTGCTGCATGCCCTTTGCGGATTATTTGTCTCTTACCTTTTCTTAATAAGAATTTTCCTTCCATTTTTTTCTTGAAAAGGATTTTCCTTCCATTTTTACACGGTACTAAATATTGACGCGCACATTACACAGATAAAGATAAGTATATGATATATTTTTAAAATATTATAATTATGTCAAAAAAAATATTACATTGAATTATTAAATTTAATAATTGAGAAATATTTGTTGAAATAGGATAAATGTATAAGGATTATATGTATGTAGTAGAATACATATATTTGTCACAAATTAGGAGAGGTAATTGTTAGGACATTATAAATGCAGGAATTGTAATTACCTTAACAGCAATATAATAAGTAATGACATAAATAGAAACTTAAATTTTGGGTGAGTAAATTGGAATAAAAATCCATAGTCATTAGATTTGTAAGGTGAGTTGTAGTAACGTGTACACAATTGAAGCAAGATATGTCAATTAAAAAAGAGACAAGCAGACATGGAATATGTTATATGATAAAGTAATAGTATAAATAAGTAATTGCAAGATGATAAGAATAAAAGGAAATTGTGAATGAAACACACGAAATTCTTTATATAATGAAAGAAAAATAGTAAACCATTGTGCTAAAATTTATTATTCAAAGGGATTTATGACTTTTTTTTACATGCATTTGTGTATCTTTTCCTGGACTTTTTTTTTTTCTTTTTGTAGGAGATTAGCTTTTGAGTTTTTTTTTTTTTGTTTCTTGGGTGTGGTCCTTTTAAGCTTTGAAGCAAGATTGGCTCTTTTTCAAAGGATGTTGTATCAGTTGTTGTTTTTTATGGCTCTTCATCTGATGTGTTTACAATCTGTGTAGATGTCTTTCTCCTTAAAGGACTTTTCAAGATTGGTTGTGCTTTTTCATATGATGATGATGCTTCTTTTGTATTTTTGGACGCCTGTATGTTAGCGACTTTTTCTGATATAAAAGTTCGTGTGATGGTGTAGTTTTGAAACCTTTCTTTCAGGTTGTAAGTTGTGAACTTGATTTCAAAAATAAATATACAATTGCAAAGGTTACGTAATATGAGGGTAAGTCGCCACGATTCCCATTTTGGATGGTAAGAAATTTTGAAGTTATTATGTTTAGAATTTGTTGTAAATCTCAAACGTTGTTACACCAAGGTCATCGGAGACTTTCAATTTATTTATAAAAAGTGTAATTGTTAAAAAGCAATTAATTAGTTGAATAGAAAATAAGTAGGGGTGTTCATCGGATCGGATTTATCCAATGAACCGACAATCCAAACTAAACCAATTAAATTAGTTTGGTTATCGGTTCTTTTTACTTCAAATCCGAACCAAACCAATCATAATTGGTTCAGTTATTAGACTTAACTTTTTTCAACCCAAACCAACCTGAACCAATCCAATCAATTATGTTTTAACTTTTAAAATAATATATTTAAAACTTAGAACTTAAATTTTGCTTCAACTTTTGTATTTTCTTTCTTTTTCGTTTATTTTAATTTTCTTATGATCTTATCTAATGTTATAAAATATTTTAATTTGATCATGTTTATTATGTAAATTTTTTATTATATTTTAGGTAAAAAAATTAATGATATATGTAAAGTGATAATTGTATAAAAATTAAATATTTTTGATAAAATAAATAATTAGTTATTAAAAAACAAAGAATATTTTTACCTTGCCTTAGTACAAAATTAAATAATTATATAAAATAGACAACAAATGGAAATAAAAGCTTGAAAAATATAATAATTTATTTTTTTTATCATAACCCGATGACCTGAACCAAACCAACTCAATTATAATCAGTTCGGTTCGGTTTGGATTGGTCGAAAAAATTTCCAAAACTGGAACCAAACCAATCCAATCAAATATAATTGGTTCGGATTTAATTTTGCTCTAAATCCAAACCAATCCAACCCATGAACACCCCTAAAAATAAGAATTTTGAATATTTAGAGTAAATTAAAAATGACAGAGTCAATCAAAATAATTAATAGAGTGTTTGGATGAGGAATTTTAAAATTCTAAGGAATTTGAAATACTCAACATTTAAATTGCTTTGATTTAATTATGTTTCATTTATTAAATGCTTTGTTTGGATAAATCAATTCAAATTTCTTAAATTTCAAATTCTTAGTATGGATATGATATTTTAATTTCCACCATATGCAAAATACAGTTTTTAAATATATATTTAAAAAATTAAAATTTTAATACTAAACTTTATCAAAAAAAGTATCAACCAATTTTTAAATATCTAATAATTTAAAAATAATTTTAATATTAGATAATATTTAATAATTCAAAAATATAAATATTGATATTTTTACGTCAATATTGATAGAGGAGAGAGAAGGGACAAAGAAGAGAGATGGGACAGAGAGGAGAGGGAGATGAGAGAGAGAGGAGAGAAGAAAGAGAGTGAAGAGAGGGAGAGGTGAGAGGCCATAGAGAAAGAGAAAAGAGAGAGGAGAGAGAAAGAAGAGAGAGGTGATAGAGAAGGGGAGAGGAGAGAGAGAAGAAGGAGAGAGGAGGGAGAAAGAAACATAGAGGTGAAAGAAGAGAGAAAAAGTAAGGATGAATAATTTCAAATTTCTATTTTTTAGGTGGAATTTGAAATTCTTTTAGATAATCAAAATACTTTCACAAATTTCTAAAATTTCAATTTCTTGCTCAATTCTCTATTCAAACAACATATTTCACCACAAAGCATTTTAAATTCTCTAAAAAATTAGATTATGCTCTTAAAATTTCTCATCTAAATACAAGGTAAAGGAATTAGAAAATTAAATTAGAAGTAAAAATAATTAAGAGATTAAAATGACACATTAATAATAATAGATTAACCTTTTGATGCAATATGATCATACGAATGTATGTGTATGTATATGTGTGATATTTATATAACAGTGAAAATAAAAACAGCAAACTGGAACTATATAGTGGGTCATAAAGTACACTTTTTATATAAAAATATGTAGAATTTTAATTTTGAATGAATTTGTGAAACATTTAATATAATTAGCAAAACGTTAGAGATGAATAATTTTTCTTTAAGGGTGTGGTTTGGTTTAAGTGAATAACTAAGGGTACGTTTTCTGTAAAATTGATTTTAGGCGTTGTGTTGAGAAAATAATTTTTTGGAGAATTAATGTGAAAAATAAATTAACAAAGACATGGCCTTCGTTATTTTTTTAAAATTTATACAGCAAAAAATATGTTTAAAATTTAGGAAATATTAAACATCATATACGAAAAGATGATGCAGTCCACTGAATGCAGTAGACAAGCTTTCACTACACAGTCGATGCGATAGTCTCAAATGGGTGCCCCGTACAAGTCCTGCAGCCAGCTGAATCGCATGTGTGCTTCTTGGGTTGCCATCGTTTCGAGGAGTGCCTCATCCACGTCGACCCCAAGCATCTCCACCAGGTATAAGTAGGCATACTCTGCTTGTAATGATGGGTATGAACACATCCCCTCAGAAATTGTTAAATGTGAGAGAGATGACACATCATTTAGAGTGATGATCATTACTTCAACTAGGAGGTAAAAGGAATTGGTGTTCTCTTTCACCACTTAGCAAAAAGCAAACAAGAGACCCTTGTCCACCATATGATATCATGCATCTAGAAGGAGCTCCAACCTAGACATCTGCGCGATCGTCGTCACCTATCGTTGCTCCAATTTAAGTCATTCACCTTCTTTCCATGGTTGACCACCTTTAGCTCGTGACGGTCCTTTCCTAACATAGACAAGTCATGAGGACCTCATGGAAAAGTCTCACCAGCAGGTTGTACTAGTACGGATCCTGTGGAGGGACATCATCTTGTACTGCTTTCAACGATAAAATAGGAAGTTGTTGCACCACTCTTTCTCTCCGAGCTGAAGCAATGGGTCGTGTGTGCTCAAATCTATAGCACCTCTTAAACCGGCACCTCTCGTAGGTGCCATGTGAGAATATGCAGATTCATCACAACATCCATCGGTAAAAAATTCTGCACAAATAAAATTTTGAAAACTAGCTTCCGAAAGATCTGCGAACTGCAGAAAAAAAAAAAGCTCATCGCAGAATAAAAAGAAAGATAAGGAAACTCTGGGCTAAGCCAGAGAAAGAAAGAAAGAGAAACAACACAATGAGAAGAGAAATGACAGAAGGAAAGAAAGGAGGTGCTCCAATAAGAATGAGAGGGGGTGCTTATGAGAGGAGGTGCGTATGGTGAAGGGAGAGGGAAGAGGAGCAGTTTTTATTTCAGAGAGAGAGAGAATGGGAAGTTTTGGTATTTTAAAATAAAATAAAAAAAGGGTACTGAGAAAAAAAAAATGGGGTGAAAAAGAAAGGGCCAAAAATGGTGGCCACTCATGGACCAGCCCAAATGGGTTGAAACAACCGGAATACATAAGATTTTTATGATTACGCATAAAAAGGACTAAATTTGGTTTTTATTAGACCCCAAAGTATACCTCTCGTACAATAAAGCATGAGTTTTTTGGTGAATACTATAAAACATGAGTTAACGCAAGGAAAAAGGTTTATAAGTATATATATGTTTTTCTTACTTTTTAAAGTTAACTGATTTCTTTTAATCCTCTAAATTATTAAATTAACTTAACATTTTTTTAGAGTAAATAAGTTATACACTAACAGCATAATTTTATTTTATTTTTTTGCTATCATCCAATTACAAATCACTTCAAAAATTTATTATCTTTGATAATAAATACCTTAAAAGTTATATTATACATGACTCTTAATTAGATTATAGTATAATAACTTTTACATTGACGGTACATATTTATTAAACTCTTTTTTAATATGTTTTTTTCCGTTAACAATATTAATGAATTCATTTCACTTGACTACGTGACATCAATGACATTTCACCACATCAATGACATCTTGCGTGACTCCATTGCTTAGGATAGAAGCAATGGAAACATGAACCTATCGTGCTCCAAGGGATAGCAAAATATTCAATTTCTCTTGCACTAAAAATTAATAATACTATAGCAAAGGAAATTTTGGAATTTTTAAAGGAAATAATTCTCTCTCTCCAATGCATAAGTCAATCTTACACACGATCCTTACACAAGCTTCGTTTAAAATTGGATGATGTGACTCCCTTTACAATGAAATGAAATAGCAATGTTATTATTCAGGTATTGGCTAGGAGACCCTTGCTTTTCCCTCACAGGACAATTTACATTGAACCTCTAACTGCAGGGCATCTTTCAAATATTATAGGGGAAAGGAAGAAATTAATATATGAAGTAAAAAAAAATGTAGAAGATAGAAAAATATTCAAATAAACTAATTTGTTTTTTCTATTAACAAGAATTGGAAAAAACACCCTTTGGCTGACATCTTTCAGGCAGACCAACATTTCTTTGAGTTCTGCAAATTCATTGTATTTTATCACTTGTCACCCTTGAGATGGTTAGTATCAGTTTGTCCCACATTTATGTTCTCTGTTCTCCATGAGGAGTCCACTGGAGGAAGTTGATATTCATCTGGTTTCAAGGCCAAGGAAAAATCAGGCAGTGTTGGTGCTGTCTCCATGATCCTGTAATTAAAAATTTAAAAAAAAAAAAAAAAACCACAAAATATGGTTTTATTAGTCATCATAGTTATTTTCATTAGCCAAGAATACTTTTAAGCAATTACAGTTAAGTAACAAGTTACTCATGCACTTTGGAAAGTTTACCTCTCATAAGAGTACAGATCGCGGTTTATTCGCACCTTGCTTGAAGTATCCTTAGGAATTTTTTCAGAGAGATATTTCATGGTCCCCCATGGGGGTGGATTTCTGCAACCATTACTGCCAGTTAGATGGGCCATAATACAGCACATGACCATCTGTAGTATTATTATTCTTGAAGAGAAATAGAAAATAAAATGATAAAGTATGCCAAAACCATGGTCATGAATCATGATAATTTTCAATGAAGGTGGTTGAACACATAAACCATTGCGGATAAATGCACTTCAAAATAGTAATAAAGGCCATGCGGAGATTAGAAAGTATTTAAAAAAAAAAAAGGATCAACTTATCACTCAATCTCTCTTAAAATAGAAGAGGAAAAGGAAGAAAGTGGAAGTACAGTAGGAAATGATAGACCATAATGGCATATTATGTCACTACACCACACGTAAGAATATGCTAAAACTATTCTACTACCTTCTAAGGCATGTCATTAAATTTCATGGAAATGGAGAGTGAATTACTTTGACAATAACAATAATTTTCCATGAAGTTTATTAAAATAAAGGCTTAAACACATTTTTTGTTCCTGTAAATATGACTAAATTTAGTTTTAATTCTCCAAAAAAAAAATTGTTAAGTGTTAGTCCTTATAAAGTTGAAAATTTCTTATGATGATCCATATCATCGTTCCAGCTACAGCAGATAACCACAACTAATAATGGTATATTATATTATTTAGAAAACATGTGCATTACTTCTAACTGTTAGTTCATCAAGTTCTTAAAGAAGGGTAAAATCTGAGAGCAGAAAAGAAAACAGCACAAAAGTGTGTAAAAGGGAAGACAAAACCTTGACAATGGAAGTGCTGCGTTGAAAGACTCACACAACTTTTTACTTTCTTTGAAATACTCATCTGCTGCTTGCAAAGCAGCTACAGCCATCCCATGAGATTTTCTGTATTTCCCTCGTCAAGAATCAAACCATGATAATAATATGCTGCAGCCTAGTAAATCATTACAACAAAAATATCACAACTTCATATCACTTGCTTCTGCAGAATGCATCCCCATGCCCATTCCCAAATTATATAGGAATATGCTGAAAGCAGAAGAAATCATATAGGCATATGTATCTATGGTGCTCATGCCATCAAATACAATTATTATGGACCAAAAATAAAAAAAAACAACTATGCAGATAACTTATCTCATATAACCAAATCACACTGTTTCTCACTACTAATACATCAAAATAGAGTAAGAGTCTAGAACTAGAAACAAAGACAATTAAATCCTTTAGTCAAGCAATTCATTAACCAAGATGCAACCCATTAGCCAATCAATCACATTTTCTTCCAAAAAAACTATATATATTTTTTTATCCCAAAATGAGTTCTCAATGGACTAAAATTTAAATCTGAATATGCATTATGTTATGCCCCAAAAAAATACTTTTAAGGGGAAATTTTTAGAAGTTCATAGTAGACAAAACAAGAAAATCAATACTTATACTATTTCTTCCAGACTGCAGACTCATGCATATTACATATTCATAAAATTGCACTGAAAAATACAATGAAATAATTCTTAGGGACTGGTAATATATTTATCAGATTACCTAAAATGTAAGATGCAACTACATGATACAATACTATGGTCCGGGAATATCAAAGGCATTGCATTAGTAAAAGATTTAATCATCCTCATCTATTACAAAATTAGTAACACAGCTTGGCAAATATTTCATCAGACTACAGCCATTACCAAAAAACATACTTGTTATGAACAATCAACCAAATATCCCTTTAGTCAGTTCCAACTAAAATTGGTCTAATAAGACACAAAGATTCAATCCCCTCAACTTCTCAATTTTCCACACAAACTCCATATTTCATGTTGAAGTTGTAGAGAGAAATCAATTATTTGAACCAATTTATACTTTCATCTCCATTATTTGCTTAAGGTAATCAATAAACCAGAAAATCAATCTTCACTCGTACTACTATACCATACAGTAAGACATAATAATTAAATATAAAGAAGCAAATAACTGGGGGGAAAAGGACATACCTTTGCTTCAACATATTTCCATTTCACAAAAAGACAATGTTTCTCACCCCAACCATTTGCTAATGGAAGATTCATAATGTTATCTTGAGCCTGTAAAATAAACAACAGAATCAAAGCAATGTATGTCGACCAAATGCACCCATGTTAACTTACTAATGCACAAATAAGTGCACACACACATAAACAGCATATGGAATAGAGACAAAGATTTGTCATAGGGAAAAAAGAATGTTATCAATACAATACAGATCCAAGAGAAATGAGTTATCCTGTAAGAAATGTAGGATACAACCAAAAATAAATGAAAAAAGGACCAATTCCCCAGTGACAAAAACAGTAAAACAGTCAAGTATAGATCCCATACAAAACAAGTTATCATACCTGTTGCCAACATTTTACCATCTCACATGAAAGCCTACGCTTCACTGCAAGAGTAGCTTTGGTACTATCAATTGCCATTCCAAGTTGTATATCTACACCCTGAAAAAAAAAAAAGGGAAGAAATAAACATATACATCCAAAATAGATTTGAAGGGCAAAATCAAGTAATAAGAGACTTAAAAGTCAAATGCACTGTTCTCAGATTCAGCTAGTCAACATTAAAAGTTTACTTACTATCCAACCCTCTGAGAAAAAATACGATATATTTATAACTACTTATTCAGAAACTTTCTGCATTTTCTTAAAGAAGAAACCTATGTAGAATCTGATTGACCAAGAAAGTTAAAAAGGTCCCTGCTTAATATGGAAGCTCAAACTGAAGACTTGTTGCGGATTTTCAGGGAGAGAAAAGATTTGAGAAGCTGAGAGAATTTTTAGTTGAATGGCCCCCATATCATTTGGTGAATGTGTCTAATTTTAAGCCTTTACAGATTGATTTATTGATCACAAAGTCTGCAGCTCTAACCTCTTTATTTTTTTATTTTAATAGCAGCTTTATTTTCATAAAAAAGAGGAATAAAACTATAAACAGTGAGGAAGCATAAAATTATTTAGATAATTGGGCCAAGCTTTAGGCCTAAACTTAGTTGACCATCATGCCTGGATTTCTTCAAAATTATGTCATGTCCTATCTCCATTCCTAAGACAAAACTAAACTCCCCTTGAACAGCCTTAAGAATAGAAATACAATTATGGGAGTGGAAGGACAACTTGATGTCTATCCCAAATATTTTTCAGGGTTGAGAGAACAAAGTTTTATCTCCATAAAGAAACATTTTCACAGCAGAACCATAAGCATTAGTACCAGGTAATTCAGTCCTCTGGACTTCAATACTAAAGAAACCATAAGCATACAATTACAAAGGACACATAAATATACCCCGGCAAAGCAAAGTCAACTGTTTGAATACCATAACTTTGTAAGAAGTTAAGTGGACAAATTTGTCATGTTAATGAATGAAATTAGTTTTAATGAACATGAAGACGAAAGGCATTTCAATTAGTGGGTCCATACAAAAGAAACATTAATACCTGTCCTAATGTTTGGAGACAGAGTGCTCGAAGAACTCCTTCTGCTAGGTCCACAGGTAAATTTCTCCTAAAATCGGAAACAAAGTAACAAACATCAAAAGAATGAGGACAGCCATTTAGATTACACAAAAAAAGTGTGACAGTCAATTCATTGCATACATTAAATATGTACAAACCTGAGTTCTGCAGGTAACTGCGGAAGAACATGTCTGACAGCACAATCCAGATACCCAGCAGCCTTTAAGAAGATATCAACAGAGGCTCGTCTGCTTTCTGTTAGTAGATACCAAAAGCTTTAACTTTCACTCACATAAGGACAATATAATTTGGATTAGGGAAACAATGAAAAACATAGAAACAAAGTATGACAATATATAAGATAATAAAGGATATGTTTGCCGGTTAACTACTGAATAGATGAAAAAACAACTACTGAATACTTTGTATTAACAAGATAAATTTTCCAACATAGCATATGTATTGCATGTATGTCAAGTCCTAGTTATGGAAAAGATTTACCCACCATGACAGGAGAAAGAAAGAACCAAACAAACAAGGCTAAGAATTATTTTTCTTAATTAAAATACCTCTATAGCCAATTTTTGCTCATTAATCAAATAGAAAGATAATCCAAGTGATAAATATCAAGTGAAGGGTCCACATAATCGATGTGTTATATATACGAAAGCACATCCATCACACAGAAAAAAAAGAAACAAGACTTTTTTCAAAACTTCAAGAATATTTCATTTGTCACTATTTATGACAGAAGAGCAAAGCGCCGATGGCGAGAGTGCCTCCAATTAGAGATCTAAACTAATCTATTCCAATGTATTTTTGTAGTTTGATATATTAAGCAATAAGAGATTCAGGGATTGGGCAACAAATTTGTTTTCATGTACCAAAATTTTTTGTTGTATTACCTACCTTCTGATACTTTTGGCTGATGACCATCAGTGGATGATGACCTTGGAAGCAGTAATAAATTAGCCTGCGATAGTGATAGCATTGCCATCAAATGCAAAACTGACAACACCTCATACCAAGCATTAGACATGGTTGTTTCCTGTAAAGAGTGCCAATCACGGCATACGATAAAGCATGGAAGTAGTGGGAACAAATTAATCAGCATTCTTCAGTATAGAAAGTAACTTCCACATCAAATCCAGAAACATGTATGGACTTTAAAAAGAAAGATTGGATTACCTCTTTGTCATCCTCTTGATTCACCCAAACAAATTGTGCTTTGTATTGTAAATGGCTTCCTGCACCATAAACATAGCCAATAATAATCGACACTTATTTTGCAGAGAGGATACATCATATACAAATGGACTAACAAAAGCTTTACCATCCTTAACTAATCCCAGAAGAACAGGCAAGTAATCTCCAAGAGCCTGCAGAAGATCAGCCAGTATTGAACCTCCTGCAGAAGAAATCAAACGATGCCGATGCACCAATAAATTAGAGTAACTTATTCATCATAAAATAATTTTATTGTTAAAACTAACCATGCAGAGTTTTTCTTTTTGTTCTTGTAATTGTAGGACCTTCTTGACCAGCCATTACTACTATACGTGTTCTAAGAGCAGACAGGCGTTCCACTATATTCTTGGACAAATAATCACCAAGTGATTGAGCAAAATCAACAGGTTTAGGAATCCTCAGACCAGGAACATATACTGAAACTTCACCAATACTCCCCGGCCTCCTTCTGTTTCCACCTGTGTCCTTTGGAGTTGATACCACGCAACCCATGTCTGCAGGCTTACTATATCTGTTGAATGCTGCTACAAATAAGATACAACGAATAACCCCAAAAAATCTCTATTTCAGTGACTATAGTGAGTTTCCATTAGCTATTACACCAAGCCGTACAAACTTAAAAATTAAGTGCTGGGGAGGGGATACAGTCCCACAATACATGCCAATGACAAAAATGTTTATTCATTATATTAAAGTTCTAGAGAACACTTACAAGGAAGCTGAGAGATTAACACTAGAAAAGACCTTAAAATGACTAATTAAATGGCAAGTTGCCAACCAACTAAAAAGTGGTAGTAGGTTACTCACGAGAAGCACCATTACATTTAACATGTAATGGGACGCTCCACATTATTTTAAAATTGACAAATATTTTATTCAGTAGCCTTGTTGTTATACCCTTTTATGGTCTGTTTTCAGGAGCACTAATGAGTCCCTCTTTGTTATCCACTTCCTAAATAAGCCAAAAAGCTTCATAATCTTAACCCTTGATTAAAAATAAGCACCAAAGATGAATCTAACCAACGAACCTTGTCCTTTGCCCTGGCCGTTGACTGGTCAAGTCAAATGTTATGGTATTTTCTGCACAAAAAATTCACAGGTAGAGAGTTGAGTTTGACAAAGAAATAGAGCTAAAAGTAACAACTTCACAAGAACAGCATGAGACATGACAAGTGGTGTCCGTGTCAACGTTTAACTGTGACAAGAGAAAAGGCTTCAAAAGATTGCACCATGCTTACACGGTGAGAACACTTAAAGGTAAAGCAGCATCAAGTAAAAGCTTCTATTAGATTTTACATTTCAAGAAGAAAACAGCTGAAACTCTTGTGAGTAAAGGGTCTCCAAGGAAATCCAAAACAACTAAACAAGCAACAATTGCAAAAACACAAAGGAATGTTCGCATTCTTCCATCACTTCATCTCTTCCTTGTTCCAAATCATGAAACAACGTGTCTGTTAACAGCTTCAGAAATTTCCAAAAAAAATAAAATAAATAATAATAATAATAATAATAAGACAATAGCAATGTTCCAGAAATGGATAAGATAACTCAAAATTAAAAGTTCAAAAGTTTTTGAAATAAACGAGAAAAATGCTCCATTGATTTGATGAGAAAACACACAAAATGTCCAAAAACCCTTTTCCAAATTCACCCCAATACCACACTTGAACTTGTTTGACCTGATTTTCCAAATTGGGACAATCTAAAATGGTACCCAAAAAAAAAATAAAAATTTAAGAACAATTTCCAAAATTGCAATCATTTCTTTTCCTCACTCTTGCCAACCTTAAACTTATAACTTCCAACAAAAAAGGACAAAAAGAATCAGGCACAAAACCATGCCCAGAATCCCATGCTAATTGGTCTTTTACCATTAACAGCACAGTGGTGGCAAATTCAGGAAGCTGAGGCAGTCAATTGAAAGCACAAGAAGAGTGCACTCCAATTCAATTCAAAATCAAAGAAAGCAGGGATTTTGAAAGGTTCCCAGAAGCACAACCACCCTCAAGATGAAGCTGAAGATCGCAGAACCAAAATTCAAAAAGAATGGGACTCGGCTTTTTGTTTCAGAGGGTGCAACAGAGACAGATAGGCACAACCTTCCGTGGAAACAAAACTGGACAAATGTATTTTGATTTTAGTTATTGGACGACAACATTAACAACTAGTATTGCCGTGTTTTATTTGTATATATAGTATCGTATATTACGTTATATGTGTACACACGCATTAAATAAAGGCACACAAACTATTGCACGAAAATGAAATGGCATTAGGTCGATTTATTTATCCCTGTATCGTAAATAAATTTTGAATTTTGACAATGGAAATATTTTTATTATGTTTTTTAGATTCCTGATTTTAACATTATTTAGTATTTTTATATTTTTTATAAAATTCAAATTTTGATTACATCTATTTATTAAATAAAAAATATCTGTACTGATTTTTTACACTATTATGTAGTCACAACTATTATGTATGATAAATGACAAATGTATTAATTTTTATAATAACCATCTTAAAAGTTATATCTAAGATAATTTTTTATTGATTGAAAGTAAAAAATCTTTTATAATACATTTCTATTGAACACTCAATTATTTTAAAATAATTAAATTTATATTTTTAATTTTTAAAAAGTTTAATCATTAATTTGGTCCCTTAATTTATTTATTTTATTAAATTAGGTCTTTTCTTTTATTAAAAAATTCAATTAGGTCTCATTTAAGGATGTTAACAAGGTGGGGCGAGCACGGGTAATAGCTACGTGCTACCTATCCCGTCGAATAAAATTCGTACCCATACCAGCCCCATTACCTGCATCGGTATCCGTGAATATCTGCGGATATTTTAAAAAAATAAAAAAATAACAAATTTATTTTGTGTGTTGTGGACAATTATAAAGTGCTGCAAATATCACTTTGAATTTATAAATTTACATTTATAAATTAAAGAGTTATTGTTTAAAATAATCACTTTGAACATAAATTTTAATTATTCTAACAATTTTTCTAAAAAAATATAGTTTAAATGCTCACAAATTTATGTTCCTTTTCTCTTATAATATAATTGTATAAGATTTCTACCGTAATGAACAATCATTTGGAAAATTTTGAATAAATTTATGTAATTTTATCTATATTAATATATAAGGATATTTAAGTAAATATATAATTACAGGTAACAGGTATCTGCGGGTACGAGTACCATGATACCCGTACCCGCCCTATTAATAAACGGGTAACAAATATGCCTATTTAAAGTATCTACAAATCCCTATTTAAAGTACCCATTTGTGGCAGATTTTATTCGTGACTATCCGCGGGCATAGATTTTTTTACCATTCCTAGTCCCATTATTTTCAAAAATGATGTAATGTTGCCCTTCTGTCTAAAATGACATAATTTTTCATTATGTTTCTACACTGTTTAATTTAAAATTAGACGAAAAATAACGCTGTTTTATATAAAAAAGATAACATTGAATTTGAAAATAATAGAACCTAATTAAACCTTTTAATAAAAGAGAGACTCAATTAAATAAAATAAATAAATTACGAGATTAGTAATTAAACCTTTTTAAAATGTTTTATTTTTACTTAATATTTTTTATTAAACATTTCTATCTTTAGTTTAGGAGTTGTAAACTGCTTTAAAATATTTAAACATTACCATCGAGGCACAACGGGGTTGCTAGCCGCGATCTGAGGTTTCTTCGTAAAGATCAAAATAAATTGAAAAATTGTAGGCTTACTTACACATTTTTGTCACTCATTTTTCTTATATTTTTGAAAAGTTTGCCACCCAATTGTTTTAATTACACTTTTGTCATTCAACTTTCAAAATTTTTCATATTTTGTTATCCAATTATTTCAGTTACTACCCAACTTTCAAAATTTAGCACATTTTGTCACCCTTATTAGTTGACCGCTGATGTGGCAATTTTGACTACTGACATGACAGGTTAATTGCTTATGTGGAAAGTTGTCTGTTGATTGTTATGTTAGTGGTCAACTAAGGGAATGACAAAATGTACAAAATTTTGAAAGTTAGATGACAAAACGTGCAATTAAAATAATTGAATGGCAAAATGTGAGAAATTTTGAAAGTTAGGTGACAAAATGTGTAATTAAAATAGTTGGATGGCAAAATTTACAAAATCATAAAAAATGGGCAGCAAAATATACATTTAAGCCAAATTTTATATTCATTACAATATTCTCTATATAAATAAATTAAAATAACTATTTTGTATGAGAATATTTTTAGCTGTCATTCTTCATTTTCCAAGGAAAGTGTAGTTAGGAGTTTTTTGACTTCTCATATTTTTAATTTATCATTTTCAATATCTTTAGTTTTAATTTGAATTTCAATATTTTTCAAAAAAATTATTAATAATTAGAATGACATTATATCACAATATAAATTATATATTATAAATTTAAAATATAATCTATATGTTCAAAAATATTTATTTATCACCAATTTTAATTATAATATAATTTATATTATATATTTAGAAGTATTTATTTAGTATAAATTTATGTTATAAAAAATAAGCATTTATTCTATGCAATATACAAGTTAAAATACTAGTTTTTTACTAATCTTTCTACTTGATAAATAAGAAAATAAATATTTTTTATTATTTTATTTAACATATTTTCTATAAAGTAATGAGAGAATTAATAGAAAAAATATTAACTTTACTCAAATAAACATACATCGGTATCAGTTGACTGACAAGTGGGCCTAGATATTAATGCTTTGTCAACATAAATTGCAATGGCACGTAAGTAGAAAGAAGCTAAGGTAAGATACAGCTGACATGTTGATATGTTATCGTTAGGTTAGATAGATGGAAATAAATAAAATACCGTAAAGAAATGGAATGAGATTATTTTTTATCATTTAAATTGTTTAAATAAATAAAATTCAGTTTGGATTTTATTTTATTTATTTATATTTTTCTAAAATCTGAGAATATAATATGAGATTATTTTAATAAACTTTTGAGTTAATAATTTTAAAAAAATATATATAAGTGAAATTTTATGTTATTTAAAATCAAATGTTTAAATATTAATATAATTATTTTATTTTATATTATCCTGTCTTTTATTAAATGTTCAAGCATACGCTCTCACTGTTCTTTAGTGTTTGGTATTTTTATATTTATTATTAATTTATATATAAGTTGAATCTATTATTATTGTTGTTATTATTAGGAGAAAAGAAGTACTCTATATCTCTCTATATTTTTTTAAAAAATAAAAAGAGGGATGAGTTAAAACATAATAGTGATATAATTTATATTGTTGATTAAGGGATGAAATAGTCTAGAAAATATAGAGACGAAAATTGTGTATTGCTATTATAACAATTATAGATTATTATTATTATTATTATCATCTTTTGAGATTTGACACTAGAATAATTAAAACTAGTCATTGGTAATGGCAAAAATTTTATTTTTTAAAGGTGAAGATAAATTCTTTAATTTGATCAAGTATGATAGCAAATTTTAGAAAATTTCCAATAAAAGTTTATCTTGTAATTCATTTTATTATAATTTATTGGTTTAATTTATTCAAACCTAAATACCCCATTTTGCATAAAAAAATCTTAAAATTTAAAACATGGCCAATGCAAAAAAAAATAGGAGAGGATTGTAAATACGACTCATCACCACTGTAAAGCTAGCTATCAAAAATACACGTGACAACTGACGAGCCTTTTTGTTTTTGGCAAACAATACACGTGACAATGTAACATGCACGTTACTTCGATAATAAGCCTTATTGGCTCATTTCTGTTCCGGCTCATGACTTTGCCACTCCTTCCCTCCCCTTCGATCGGAGCTATCACACAATTACCGGTTTTGAAAAGTGAAAACAAAGTTTTTTTTTATATATATAAAAAACAAAGTTAATTTCAAACACATACTTCCTTCAAAGATTAAATAAATGACATATCAGTGATGTCTCATAAATCAAAATCAATAAATGATGATTGATAAATATAATATACGTAAAAGTGTCAATTTCTACTTTGTTTGATCTGTACAAACTTGAGTGTCATAATTCTATAAGGAATACGACGTGAAAGAAGAAAATCGTATAAATTGATGGACACGAGGCTTTGAGAGAATCATCTTCATGTTGGCTGTCGTTAGCATTGGAAAGTGTACTGTGCGTACTCTTGTAAGACCGTAAATTAGACTAATTAATTAGTAAAATAAGTTTGATCTATGTCTGTTTATATATATATATATATATATATATATATATATATATATTAATTCACTAACTCCCAAAAATCGTGGATTGTGACCCTTTGATTTGATTTTTTTTTATTTTTAATCCCAAAGAATAAATATTAACCATTAGATCTTGTCATGAATGGTTAAGATTTGTACAGCATGTTGGTACCAGTTATTAATATTTCTCTTTGGCGAATCAATATCAAGAGGGCCCAATCTATTTGTTTACCGTTTATTCAGCAATAAGTGCAGTTTCCATTTCAGCGTGCAAGTTAGTTCATGCTAGCTAGTAACCAAATTAAATAAACTAACGCTTGTATCCATGTAGGTTTGGTACGTGACCAAATTAAGTAAAATAACAATCGTACCATGTAGGTTTAGGTAAAGGTTAATTAAGATAGCATTTGCTAGACGTGCTAGAGTTGGATGAAAAAGCAATTAAATTTATGTAAATTAATTCATTGAATAAAAAGTGTGTGCAAATACACACGCTGCAAAAGTAAGGATTCGATGAGTCTTTGCTAGCATGCTCTGTCAACAATCAACATCAAATCTCAAATAATATACATATAGGATTTGCTAATGTATACACACTTATTTTTTAGTTGAAATATGTTAATAAGTTATAATTATAATATATCTTAAAATACACTATGTTGTAACTTGCTAACATGCTTCAACTAAAAAATCAATGTGTGTACGTTAGCAAATCCCTATATATATATATATATATATATATATATATATACATTCAAATTTCAATGGTTGATATGAATAATGTTAAATTTATTATAAAAGTACTAAAATACTTGTTGATGGTGGAAATTTGTTGAGAAATCAAAAATATTTCAATTCTTAATGGATAACTTCTTACAGATATTCTAACCAACAAATAAAGATGTTTAAAATGGGATTTAGAATCTAAAATTTAGTGTGGATTCTTTTATTAGAACTAGAGGTTTAAAACTTTCAACTTGAGAATATTTCTATTAATATTCATTTTATCATTTTGATTTAATCAGGACATCAAGTAATAAATCTACATAAGACTCGAATCTATTATATTCTTATTATGAATTGAATATTAATGTCAAACTCACTTTTAATACATGTAAATGTATGATTCAAGACATTCATAAGATACATGGAAAAGGCTATAGATAGATTTAAGTTAAATTGCAAAAAAGGAGTTATTGAAAGAAGAAAGGGTCATAGGCAATAGAATTCAAGACAATAAACATGTACTAAAATAAAAGATGGGTTAGAACATACACGTTCTCTTTGGAATCAATAGCCATTGGTGTAGTGTGTGTGGTATACAGGACATGTGTAAATGTCAGAACCAAAGAAAATTGGTTACACGATTACTTATTTATAGGCAATTTATCTAACGGTCAAACCCTTATGATATGACACGTGTATAATACATAGATGAACTTAAATGAGATGCTGCCACATGTCTAAAACTGTTTTCTATTAATAACTACTTCTAACTTCGGCATGACCTTCCTTTTGCGCTATCCTGATATGAATAAGTTCTTTTCCTCGAATGTGACTTGAGTGTTTCCTCAAATGTGACTAAGTGTTCCTCGAATTTGACTTGAGCGTTTCCTCGAATTGTATCCTTTCGAGCATTATTTATTCACTTTCGTACAAACCATATTCTCTTCAAACAGGTTATTTCAATAAAATCGAACTTTGTACTTGTTGAAAAATGCAATGGTTTAATAGCCAAACTTTACCTTCAATTTTGACATATCATTTCCAATGATTATATTTGATTAAAATTGCAACGACCCCAACAATACCCTTTATCAATTTCCAAACACAATATTACCATCGATCTTTTGTTGGCAGGTCGCAAGGACTTGTCAAACCAGAAAAGCTCATTATTAATTAAAGAACAATTCATCAAACACCCAACTACACGTATATTTGTGTCCCTATAGCTTGGTTGAAACTGTTTAATGGGCTGAACCTTGCAATTTTAACCGGTTAATATATAGCAACCATGCATAACATTTCTTATTTAGATTTTCGATTATCGGAGTCGAATTTATAATACTGACCGTAAGACATTGAATAAAGGAAACTAAATTTCTTATTACTTAATCAAAAGACATTGATATAATTTTATCAAAAAAAAAAATGACATAACAATGCATAACTTATATATTGGAGTAATTAGCCTAATCGATTAATAAGAATAACGAAACAACTGAGTGAAAAGACCATCACAAAAAGGTGGTTTCGAAATAAAATGACTTGTGTTTGAAGTTTACAAAGTATGTGAAGATTATATATCCCAAATCAGATTTTATTCGCATCACATAGTATCTTTTCGAGATCCCAGATGCTGTAAGACTAAGAACGTGCTAGCAACAAAGATCCATGAAATGGGTACCAAATCATTGATTTTGAAATACAATCCTTTCTCCTTTTTTAAAAAATAAAATAAAATTGAACGTTGATTGATTTAGATATTTTGCAATAGTAATAAAACAACAATATAAATATCCAAAATATATAACATATTATTGAAACAAATTATTTCATGTTTCTGTTTGGCGACGGTATATTGGTCCCTAAATCCCAATCATAATTCGTCTCCACACCGACCAATGCTGCTGGGTCTTCCACGTGCACGCACGTGTACCATTTTTCCCTAGTGACGGCTTGACTCACACGTGGTACCGTTGAAACACCCCACGACAATAGTGCGGGACACGTGGGAGCAGCACATGACGTTGCCGTTTTCAGCAACGCTTACGTTACGTCTCTTTGTCTGACTGACCCAGCAACAGGTACCATATGGACTAATCATTATGAGCCACGTGGATGAAAGGGTGAGTTACGATTCATCTGAACATATTTGGGGGAAAGGTTGGGTGGTTCAGCGAAAGCATGTTGAGTGGTGATGGTAATCACTTGTGGGATCCGTTGCGGGCTGGTCTAATTGCATTGAAATGGTCACTCATCGCAGGAGTACAAAATTTTCATTGGTTAAAATTTTTTGAAATTACATTTGTGGATGTTATATTTTATTTAATGACTTTTTTTTTATAATTTTATAGTTTCTAATAAATTTTAATCAACAACAAAGTGTGTGTTTAAAAAAGTGTAATAGAGGACAAATTATTGGGTAGTCCAATATTGTCATGGTTCCTATAATCTTTACATGACATGTAATTGACAGTTTGAAGCATTGAATAATTTAGTCATGGTTGGCCAAGAATCAAATCTCCAAGCATGATTTAAAATGGATTGAAAGAAAGTTCATTCTGAATCTTCCTCACAACTCAGGGCGTTTGAAATCGTAAGGGGTCAAAGGTTGGAAAGAGAAACACACATACATAAAATAAAAAAAAGAGAGAGAAAAGGAAAAAGGGTCTTTTAATCAAAAACATTTCACATCACGCATACATTCTATCATGACATTGCATCACTTGTCATTAACTTTTGGTTTTTCCTACTCAACACTTGCTTTCCTTTCACATATCGGGTCCTCATGCTCGTCGATTTTAAGTTTTGCACCCCCACACCCATTGTTTTTAAGTTTATGGGTCTCGATGCCCGTGACTCTCACATATTGGGTCTCCATGCCCGTCGTTTTTAAGTTTCGGGCCCCTATGCCCATTATTTCTAAGTTTATGGGTCCCCACACCCAATTGCTTTCATATATCGGGTTCTCATGTCCTTTGCTTTTTAGTTTCAGGCCCCCATGCCCATTGTTTTTAGCTCCTAGGTCCCCACGCCCAATTACTTTCACATATCGGGTCCTCATGCCCATTGTTTTTAAGTTTTGGGCCCTCACACCTACTGTTTTAGGTTTCTGGGTCTCCATGCCCATTGCTCTTGTATATCGGGTCTCCATGCCTGTTGCTTTTTAAGTTTAGGTCCCCACGCCTATTAGTTTTAAGTTGTTGTGTTCCCATGCCCATCGCTTTAATGTCTCGGGCCCCATGCCTATTATTTTTATGTTCTGAGTCCTCACACCCATCACTCTTAAGTTTTTGGGTCCTCATGCCCGTTGTTTTAAGTTCTTGGGTTCCTATGCCCGTCACTTTCACATTTTGAGTCTCCATACCCGTCGCTTTTACCTATTAGGTCCACATGCTTGCTGGTTTTAAGTTTTTGGGTTCCCATGCCTATCGTTTTCACATATCTTGCCCCCATACCCGTCTCTTTTACTTGTTGGGTCCCCATGCCGTTGTTTTTAGTTCCTGGGTCCCACGCCCAATTGCTTTCACATATCAGGTCCCCATGCTTGTCGATTTTAAGTTTTTGGGTCTTTATGCCCATCGTTTTAAGGTTTTTGGGTTTACATGTCCATTGTCTTTATGTTTTCAAGTCTCCGCAGTTATCACTTGTAAGTTCCGAGTCTTTAATGCTTTTACGTTTTTGAGTTCGTGAACAAAATTAGAGTTCATATCTTTACTTATTTTTTATTACGATAATATGAAAATATTCATATTATCTAATAAAATCTAAGTAAAGAGGGACAACTGTGAACACCTAATTTTGTCCACCATTCTTGTTATATATTTTATTTGTTTCTTTTTATTTTGTTACGTTGTACATATAGTCCAAACACTTTAAATTAATACCGGTTCAATAACTCAATTTCTTTTACATTGTTTTTATATATGACTCAAGTTACTTCCTTTTCTTTATTTATTTATTTATTTTATTCTTTCATTCCTATTCAGCCATTTTAATTAAAATTGCTTTCTTATTACTGGATTGGGCCAATGCAGGACCCATTAATCTTTCTTATTTGTTCCTTTAAATCGGGCCTTCCTTTAGTGAAAAAAATAAACGAGGAAAGAGCCCAGCTTTTATTTATTTATTTTTTTTTATTTTTTTTTTCTTCTTTTTTCTCACTCACCCACTCTGCGTTGCTCACTAACTCTACTACACAACCCATCTCCTGCAAATTTCAGTTTCCAACGCTACAAATTGCACAAATTCCTCTTACAGTTAACCATAATCTCAAGCAACCATGAACACTTTTTGGGTCTATAAATACCTTTGTAATAAAAAGAAAAGGGGTTAGAAAAAAATCTGAAAAGAAGAAGAAGAAGAAGAATGAGCGTCAGAAAAGAAACACGAAAGAGGAAGGAACAAGGGGAAGCAGGTTAAGGAGAAAAGGAAAGTTTCGCTCTGGTATACAATTACTTCACCATCATTTTGTGTTATTTTGATTCTGTTGTGTTGGCATAAATTTATTTTTGAATAGCATAGAAATGCTCAGCGTTTCCAGAGTCATTGTCTACAAAATGTGAATAACCATTACTTTACCACAAATGAAACGAAATGAAATAAAAAATAATATGATTCACTGAAATGAGCCTGTGCGTATATTCTCAAACTTCACATACAGCCTCGCACAGCCAACCATCGCGTAAGCATTACGATCCCAAATCTTGCGTTGAGCCAAAACCGCAACACTTCCTTCCTTAACTTGAACCCCACCACTGCAAGCTCCAGTGTTCACCGCCTCCAGCGGCAACTCTTCTCTCCCCTTTTCCGTTTCCTTCTTTCCCCTCCTTTTCTTCTCCCACCTTCGCTTTCTCTCCCTCCTGCTTAAACCCGCGCCTCCCTCCGCTGCCACCCGCAACCACCGAGGGGCCTAAACACTCCATCCTTTTACCACCGAATCCGCGAACCAAACTGAGATCTCGTGCTGCGCACTGTCGCTCGCTTCCCTCCACGAGTGCCAACAAGAGGGTCGTTCATCTCTTCCCCCTTGCACAATGAACGGGGCAAAGAAAAGGACCCCTTTTCGTTCTTCAAGATTAGGCAAATGGGGGAGAAGTTTCGTGAAACATTCCTCCTTTCTTTTTATTTTATTGGTTTGTTTTATGTACTTATTTTACTATTATTAATCCTCATCTGCTAATTGGTTTCAGGCTAGCCGTTAATGTCCGTAAAGTTGGGCTTATTCCAGCGGTTTTTTATTTCCTATTTTATTGTCATTTTTATTATTTCTTTCTTATTCTTATTTATTTTTTGCGCAATGGCTGGAGCCTGTCGTAGTTTCAAGACGTGATTTATTGTTAAGCTAAAACTTTTGTTTCGTTTACAAATAACCGAGCGTGAAATATGCTTTCAATACATATATAGTGGAAATCTAGTTTATTAAGGAATTAATCTTCCAATAATGGAATAAAATAAGGACAAATAAACTATAAAAGGTTTTTATGGCGCAGAGTTCTTTTTCTATATATTTAATAATATTATTATTATAATATAATCCATTAATAATAATAATATAACATTTTTAAATTAGCTACTTATGACTTAATAGTAATAAAATTACAAAAAAATCTCTAATAGAGTAAGGATTATTTGATGTGACATTCTCTTAATCCTAGAGTTTAAGGATGCAAGTTGTACAACTTGTTGTCTAAAAAGCTCTTTTCTAAGTGAAAAAATGTTTTTAATTTATTTATAAAAATCAACAAAATCGAGTCTTGCAATTTAATTGATGATCACAAAATCTTAAGTTGAAAAAGGTTAATTAGATATGACATCTTTTTAATCCTAAGAATTTTGAGACACAAGCTGTACAGCTTGATGCCTTAAAACTATTCTCTTGAATACAAAATGTTAAAATAAAATTTAATTATGATAAAATAAAATACTAAAATCAAAATTAATATAGTAAATTGGCTTGGGTGTACACTTCTGTCAATTTATATTTTAGGAAGTATAAACCGTGACATGTTTCGAAATCCTAAATTTTAATAATAATTAAAATAATTAAAAATATCAACACGCAAAACATTTTCTACAAAAGAACTACGTGAGTCTGATTCTCCATTGCACCAGGAGATACGTAGGAGCAGGGGCCTACTCTTGTCGATCTCAAAAATAATAAAATTTAAGATACAATAAAATTTTTTTTTATAATAATGAAATTCTTCTTGCAATTATTTTTAGGGTGAAATAAATATTTTAAAAGTCATTAACAATTTGCTTAATCAATTAGAGGTAACCGTCTTTATAACGGACTGTTGTAGGATGCTAATACCTTCCTTACACGTAATTGACTCCCGAATTCAAAATTTGATTTTGTAGACCATTTTTTTTTTAGGTTTTTCAATATTTTTTCTTAATAAATATTGGTGGCAACTCCCTGTTTTTTAAAATCTTTTTCGCCGTCCCGCCGTGACCCCGGTTGTGACAATATTGATCCACGTTCGAAAATAACTACCGCATTACCAAACACACAGTAGGTCTAATGTAAAATAGGTTATAACTGCTCGTCAAATCATTTAACTCCTTTTCATCCTTATTAACGTAGATTTTAAGACTATTTTCACATATTAATTCATGTAACATAATTAATAGTACAATTTTATTTTATTTTTTAACAATGAATTTATAGTATTATTGGAACATAATCTTTTGTCATTTTCACTTTATTTTTCACAATTAATATATGAAATTTTATTTACTTAAAATAGTTAAATCTCTCTACTAAAGTGGAAAATCCGCTATTTTAATGACGTGACAATTTTTAACTTATTAGATGTGCAGATGCATGCATGCAAATTAAGGAAAACGTATTGATTACGCGCATAGTTGTTCATGCCATCTGCATGAGAGAAACGCTTCTTACCTGCAGGATGGTGCAACTTCATTTTCTTTTTATTAATTTGGTGTAATTTCAATTTATAAATCAAACTCTGGATTACAGAACTTTTAAAATCTTTTAATGAAATTCTGAACCCTAAATACGTTTAACTTATACACATGTTTATTTTTAAATAATTTTATACAATTGTTTATCGATCTCAGACTAGACTTTAGCAATTTTCTTATACAACTACAACGTTAAAAATGTAAATTGAATTCAAATCTAACGAATAAATATAAAAATTAGAATTTAATTAGAATGTACACAACTAAAGATTTTTTATACTATTATCTAATCATGAATTATCATATATGGTAAAATTTTTGAGTTTTGCAGTAATTGTTTTAAAAGTTATATCTATAGTTATTTCTAATTAGTTGATATAAAAATTTTTACATTAATAATGCATTATAATTAATTTCTAAAAATTATATGATGTTACAATAGTCAAAAAGTTTAAATTACAGTGTTATTATAATAATTTATAATTAATTTTTGTAGCTTTGTGATTGATAGTACTTTAGTCTTACCACCGCGTATAACATAGACTTCGCAAAATGTCTCAATCAACCTGTTGGATCAAATACACGTTAGGATGAATTTATTTTAACCTATAGAACCTTATACTGATCGAGAAGTATGCAAATATGTATTGCTACTAATCCTCACATAAATAGTGCCTTTTTAGTGTGTTTGTTTGCAATAAAGAATGACTTACTATAGTCATGTAATAGAAATAATAAAGAAGCTTGATGTAGGTAACATCATCATTTTCTTTTCTTTTGCCTAATTCATTAGGCTACATGGCAGGGATGAAAGTAAGGAGTTCGAAAAGAAGAATTGAGCTTGTGGTGAACGTAGGTCAATTAGAAAGAAACGATATATAATAGGATGGAAACTGTTTTCACCTCATCCATAACTTCTTTTTTTTTTTTTTTATGAAAATTGAGTAAAAAAGAATTGAAAATGAATGGGAATTACAATTGTTATTGCTTAAAGTAAAATTGACACATCATTAACACAATTCTTTCACTAAGGTGAGAATGCCTTTTTGAAGGTTGGTTACAAAGCGAATAGAAATTAAAATATGGTGGAAGTCAATCAGAACAAGAAATTGCAACCACATTTACAAAGTTCGTGAAATATGCTGGACTTTTTGTTTTAAAAACTGAAAAAAAAATATTGATTTTGAAAATAGTTTTCGAAAATTACTCTTATCAAATAATTTTTTATTAGTTTTTGAAAATAAAATATATTTTTTTAAAAATAAGAGACAAACAGAGCTATCGTCTTTTAAAATAATGTTTTCGCATAAAAACACCTCGCCAAACGTGTAAAATTGAACCAAGTATTAGTGATTGTGTTGACTTTAAGTATAATCCGAAGGCAAAATCAGAAACCTAGAAAATAAAGTTCTTATCAGTTCAAACTCCTAATCTTTTGAACTTGCCATCATCAAATCTTCACAAGGACAGTGAAATTTGAAAATGAAAGCACTGCCAAACCAATTTCGGTAGCTCTAAAATCAAGCCACATGGATCATGAACGAATTAGGGTCTTTGAGTAAGTGTGTGTTTAGATAAGTGTTTGCAAAATTGATTTTGAATGAAATTAATTTTGTCAAACTAATTTTGGTTAAATTGATTTTAACGTAAAGTGATTTATGTTTGAATTTTTTTACTTTGAAAACAAATTTGATGTAAAATTTAGTGTAGAATTTTCAATGCAACATAAAAGCTATGTTTTATCACTTCTAGTCAAACCGAAGTTTTAAAACAAAATCAGTTTTACATGACAATGACCAAACATAAATATTTTTACTAAAATCACGTTGCACTGGAAGTAAGATCAATTCTGATGTTGTCTAGCGAAACCAAACACACACTAAGAAGGGCTGAATTATTAAAATAAGTAAATTACGAATCAATCAGATAACTTCCACCGATGGGGTATTTTCAACTAATCATCAGCAATGTTCTGCGGTAAGTATCATACAAAATTTTCTACTGTGCATGGTCAATCTTTAATCTTGATTCAACATTTCAAACGTGAACATTTTTATTTAAACCCTTTTTTTTCATTTTTTTAATTTATATATATGCATATTTCATATGTGTGTATGTGAAATATGTAGGAAGAATAAACGGCATAAAACCTTTGTCTTTCGAACTAGCTTTGATTTGAAATTATGGATCCAGTCCAATGGACTGACGGGCGCTGCCAATTAGTCCAATTACTAACACATGTTTAGACTAGTGAGTTGGGGAATTGCATACTTTAGGCCCAAATCAATAATAGATTTCGTCATGTCCTCTTTAAATAATAATATAAAAAAATCTATGGACCTAAAAAAATGAATATAAAAATATATTAGTTTGAGCGGCAACTTCAGCTCATATTTTTTTTTTCAAAAAAATACAATAAAAGGTTCAAAAGCAAAGAACAAAGTTTATGTAAAAAATTATATGAAATATTAATCTTTTTATTAGAATAAAAGAAAAAACAGTTTAAACTTAAAATATTTTTTTAACTTACGAGAATGTCACAAGCTATACAAAATGTATTTATACTATTAAATTATTTAAATTTTAGTTGATTGATTATTTAAATTATTTTATTTTGAGTTTAATAGTGTAAAAACTTTTATAGGCTTTTTTACCCTGGAGGGATAATTTGTTAAAAAAATTACCCAAATGGGTATTTTTCAAGAAAATTTCCAAATTAGGGCAAGTCGTGTGTTCGAAATACAACTTCTGAAACAGAAGTCATGTTTCACGTACAAGATTTCACTTTTTAATTTTTTTTACGACTTCTCAAAGAAGTTGTGTTTTGCAAACGAGACTTCAATTTTAATTTCTTTTTTTAAAAGAAAGCCAAAGTCGTGTTTTGAAAACATGAAATCAGTCTTTTTTTGCAAACATGACCTCACTTTTTTAATTTGTTTTTATCCTTGCATGGAATTCGTACCTGATAGATGAGACTTCCAATTTTTATTTATTTTTTGATTGAACGTCTTTAGCTTTATTCACACACACACACGTTTAATTATTATATGAAATTACCTTTTTGTTTTTTTTTAATTTTCTTTCTAGAAGTCGTCTTTTCCTTTGACAACATAGGTTTATTATTTATTTAATTTTTTAGTTTTTGTTTTTATATAAGTCGTGTTTCAATTTAACAACATAGGTTTTTTTATTTAGTTTTTGTTTTTTATTAAAGTCGTGTTTGGCTTTCATGACATTTTCTTTTATTCTTTTAAATTATTTTCTTTAAAGTTGTGTTTTGGGTTCACGACATTGCTTTTTCTTTTATTTATTTATCAGAAGTCGTGAATCAATAACACGACATCTTGGTTTATTTTTTTTTAAATTATTTTGTAAAGTCGTGTTTTACATGCATGAACTTTATTAAACTAAAGCCACGTGTCACGTATACGGCCTCTATATAATTTATGGTTTTCTTGACACATGCTCACTCTATAAATACCAATATGTTATATGCAGGTTTTTGTGTTTATTAATATGCAGGTTTTTGATAATCTTGTTATTACATTAATTAATTTTTCAATTCTTCATTGAATTGCATAAGTTAATTCAAAACTTTTTTATAAATATTTAAATAAGCTTCCAATTTAAAAAACAAAAACCCTAAAGATCTCTATCAGATGACTCACAAAAAACTAAAAAAAAGAAGAAAACTGAAGAGAGAAGAAATCTTGGATTACAAACATGACTTCAAGAAAAAAAAATAAAAGTAAAGAATTCAATAACAACACACACACACACACACACACACACACACACATATGAATAAAGCTAACGACATTCAATAATAATAAAAAAATAGAAGTCTCATCCTTTAGATACGACTTCCATGTGAGGATTTAAAAAAATTAAAAAAGTGAAGTCGTGTTTAGCAAACACGAAAAAAAAAACTCCTTTCGTGTTTGGAAAGCACGACTTTAGCTTTTTTTAAAAAAAAATTTAAAACTAAAGTCTCGTTTGCAAAACACGACTTCTTTAAGAAGTCGTAAAAAACAATTAAAAAGCAAAATCTTGTACGTAAAATACGACTTTTGTTTCAGAAGTTGTATTTTGGACACATGACTTACTCTAATTTGGAGATTTTTTTGAAAAATACCCATTTGGGTAATTTTTTTAACAAATTACCCCTCTGGGGTAAAAAAGCCACTTTTATACTATCGACCAATTAAAAATTATTTTTTGCATAACTTTTAAGACAGTTATTATAAAAGTGAACAAATTTATTATTATACATAATAGTTTGTAATTGAATACAATGTAAAAAAATTACATTATCAGTGCATCTATTATGTATTCTTTTATTTTCCTATTTGGTCATCTAATCTCTATTTGTTTCATTTTAATGCATGTTTGTATTGATGTTCAGTTGCCTCCAACCTCTGTTTTCCAAGTATCCCTTTTGCTACTTATGTGCTGAAGGGACCTTAAAATTCACTCCACCAGAAATGAAGCGTCAATACAAACATGCCCTTAGTCATTTAACCTAATTGATATTTTTATTTATTTCGTTCAACTCTATTGATGATGGTTTTAACTTATCTTCTTCTTTAGTTTAATACTATTATTTGACGTATTTTTCTCTTAATAATAGAGAAAAATGGAATCTTAACAATGATTCCCTCCCAAGAGAATCACCCAACATCCATTATTCTTACCCAATTTGCCATCTTTCTCCTTGATTCTATCACCAAACCTTGCTAAGCTAGTCGTTGGATTGCCATAACCAACACACAAACCAACCACAAATTGGGCAACAACTCAATGAATTCACCCCTCAAGATCATTTCATTTGCCAACAACCAAAATCTCAAGCTTTTTGTGAGACGTGAATCAAAAAACAAAATGATTATCTAGAATAAAACAATGTCACTTGAAATATCGATGAAAGAAAATACATAATCTCATCTCTATGAGCCAAAAAGTTCAACATCATAACAACTGATAGAGACACAAAACATAAGGGGGATTTTATTTACACCTCATCTTTTCTCTTCACACCCCATGCTTTCATGTTTTTGTAATTTTTTTTTCCTAAAAATACCCTTTCTAGAACCTAATTTTCAAAACTTATTTTTTAGATGTTTTGGAATTTAGTTTTTAGAATGTGTTAAATTTTTAACACTTCTGAAAACTATATTTCGAAATGTAATAAAATTTTAACACTTCCAAATACTAAATTCTTGAAGTGTTTAATTTTTAACACATTCCAGAACTTAGTTTTCGAAAGAGAGAAGTGTGCTTTTGCTAACAGAAGAGAGTGGGGGGGGGGGCAATAATAGAGTCACTAGACCCTCAACAACAACCTCTTATGACAAATTTCTATTTTGTTCCCTCACCCCCTTCAAGTTCTCTGCTTCTTCGAGCAGTTTCTCCTTCATCTCCATCATCACTTAGTTCTTCTAGCTTTAATACACACGAATCGCTGCAATATATTTATTAGGAATTTCTTCATTGGCCTTTATTAGTACCAGTCTAGTAAAGGTACAATGACTTTCTCCCCTACAGATCTCTTGAGAATTTGCTCTTGGGAATCTCCATAACAAATCTCTTGGGAATTTCCTCTCTTCCAAAAACTGTTTTTGAAATGTGTTAAAACTAGTATATTTCACCTGTACAAATCACATGATATATTCAACACACCCACACACCCACATCGCACACATATGTATATAATTTAAAAATAAAATATTCTATAAATATTTTAATAGTGGTTTAAAATATACATTTGTTTTATATTGTAATTTTAAATCATTGGTAATGAAATGATGTCAACTTAGCTTCTAATAATTTCATTAATTACTTTCAAACTAGATTAATTATAATTTCTCTTCTCCAAAAATTTAATTTCTAGAATGTGTTGAAATTTTAATATATTTTCTAAACTAATATTCAAAAGTGTTAAATTTTGAAACGTTGCAAAAATTTAATTTCCAAAACTTCTAAAAAATAAGTTATGGAAAGAGATATTTTTTTTAAAAATTACAAAAACAAGAAAAAAGGAGTGAAGAGAAAAAAAAAAGTGAGTACAAATAAAATCCCCAAAACATAAACAGTATTGGTTTTGCCTAAGACATTAACATGGACAACTTGGTTCTCTTTGAGCTTTCAAACCCATTCTCTAAGGGTGCGTTTGATACACACTAGTACAGTATAAAGAGAACAGCACAACACAATCACTTTAGTCACATAACAACTTTTTATGTTGTATATTGTTTGATGAATAATGCACAACACAAACATAATAATATAAAATTTACTAGAATATCCTTCTTAATTTATTTTCTATGTTTCACATAACTATTTATGACATCACGCTGTCATGCCATTCCCATTGCGGTGTGTCGTCTTCCGGTGCAAATAACAAAACCAAATATGCACAATTAATAAATTAAAAAGCACATGCACAACACATAAAAACACTAGTGGTAACAAATATAAGCACCACTGACACAGTATTATGGACTGTTTTCAATTAAGTAGAACATTAGGAAAAGTTTTACATGCTTGTAACAAATATAAAAACAGCTACCAGGAAAGCGCAAAATGTGAGAATCGCAATTAAAACAAATACAAGAGCAGGTACCAGGAGAGGGCGAAACGTGAGAACTAAAATTGAAACAAATATAAGAACAAGTACCAGGAGAGTGTAAAATGTGAGAACCGTAATTGAAACAAATATAAGAACAACTACTAGGAGAGTGCAAAGTGAAATGTGAGAACCACAATTGAAGCTTGGAATAACCAAAGAGAAGGGAAAGGAAGAGGGAGGAAACCACAAATAAGAAATTCTGAAGAAAAGAAGAACATTAAAGAAGTAGGAGATGGAAAACATGCAAAGATGTTGGTAATAGAAATTGCAAGACGTGCAAAAATAATAGGGATAGTTTTGTCTTTTTGGTTGATTATATGTGGAACAAAAAATTGTCCTGTGGTTTAGTGAGTAACAAGTTTTTATATCTTTGTTTTGTGCTGTACCACTTCTTTTGTTTTGTCACATAACTATTTTTAAAATCAAATGTGGAGCAAATAGTTTTGTTTTGTCTTGTCCCTTATTTTTTTGTGAATGAAAGGGACCCTAAGTGGTTAAGGAATGGTACATGACCAAATCATTATATTGTATTTATAGTTTTGGTTGTTACTCCTTCATTAGCAAAAACTTTGGTTACCAATGCTGTATAACAAAAAATTGCCAATTATATACACAAACACACACACACACACACATATTTTATACAAAATAGAACTATATTTTGGTTTGTATAATCAAGATTTTTTTTTTATCTAAGATTTGTATTACGCTTTTTGTTAGAAGAGTCTTGGTGGCGAGGTTTTTCCTTCTTCAAGGAAGGTGGTTGAGATGATTTGTTGCATACTTTCATGACTTGTTTTTCCCTTTTGTTGCATAGAGTCTTGAACAAAAATGATTTTTTTCCCTCTCAATGGAAATAAAGAACAAATCCTTCGTTGTGAACAGGTGTTAGAGTTGATTAAATTTAGATCTTGGTCTTGGTTGTCCAATAGAATGCAGGGACCTTGTATTGAATAGGTGTTGTTAGAGTTGATTAAATTTAGATTTTGGTCTGGGTTGTCCAATAAAGTGCAGGGCTTCTCCTTTTCCTATTTTGAATGGTCAACAAATCCTATGGAGTGTTCAAAAAGTCTGTAAGTCTATGATAATTGTAGGGATCTAGGTCAATGTAGATTCTGTTAAGTGATATAGGTAGGGATGGGTATAATAAGTGGATGTAGACATTAATGGAATGTTAATGTTAATCATGTAGAAGGGTTGGGGTACCTCATGTACCCTTTATTAAATAAACTTTCTTTGGCTGACAAAAAATTAAATAAATAATTCTTTGTTTGTATTAATGTAGGTGACATTTTGTTCTCATCTAATCATTTGCATTGATTTAATACATAAAGGAAATTCATATTATAGAAAATAAATAATAAAGATAACTTAACACAAATTTTTTACTCATTAAGTTATTTATTATTTTTATAATTGTCGTAAAAAACCTTAAACATTACTTATTTTGAAAAGAATGGAGTATAAAGGGTTACAATTCCTACTCAATTTTTTGCTAATGATTACATACATAGAATATCAAAATTTAGGGACTTCTAGAAGTTAGTGTGCTTGAGAAAATTATTGGATAAATTAATTGGAAATTGAAAAGTTAGCTAAAATCTTAAAAATTAAAAGTTAATTGAATTAAAATGTTTTGGTAAAATTATTTGTTAAAATAGGCAATGGATTGAAAATGACATAAAAAACATATTTAATTACTTATCATAACGTGAAATTTGATAATTATATAAATTTTCAAATATTTTTATTTTTCATATTTCAATTTATTTCAAATAATTTATCATCTTAAAACTCAGAATAATAAATTTAACTTTATTCTAATTTTTAAATATTTTTATTAAATAAAATAGGATAATATAAATGGATTTATATTATATAGAAAACAAAACAATAACTTAACTTTATTCCAAGTGTCATAGGTTTTTTATTAGTCTTATACAGAAAATGGTCTATTTTTATATTTTATAAAATATTTTCATGCTCTTAAAATAATTTTATTTAATAAAAGTATAAAATACAATTAAAAATTAATTTCAAAACAATACTTAAATTAAAAAGGGAAATATGTTAAAAATTATTATATTATTTTGAAACAACAAAATCCAAACCTGAAAGATTTAAAAATAAAAAAACCCTCAAAAAGAAAATAAATAAAATAAATAAAAGGCTTAATTGTACTTTTTATCCCTAAAGTTTTATAATTTCTTGAAATTTGTCCCCAAACAATTTTTTTGTGGATTTTGTCCCTCAATTTATAAAATATTATAAATTTTGTCTCCACATAGAAAAATCACCATAATTAAGATAGTTTTGTGTCTTTTTTTTTTAAATGTCATAATTTTTGACATGGGAGCAAAATTAATGATACTTTATAAATTGAGGGACAAAATTTATGAAAAATTTCTTTAAAAATAAAATTTGCAAAATTGTGAAACCTTAGAGTAAAAAATGTAATTAAGCTTAAATAAAAATATGTTTTAAAATGTTCATTGTATTAAATAATTACTCTACCTTCAACCAAAAGAAAATAAAATAAAATTAGTCCTAACTCAACGGTCATACTTACTCCTCTATAAATGACCCAATTCAGCAAGCAATTAGCCAGAGCATTGCACGATAGTATTTGAATGCACACACTTTCCCTCGCGAGTGGCAACAGAGTGAACTGAACTCACTTAGGGTTTTCATCAGGTAACCGCTCTTTCTCGATTCACCGTTTCGCTCCAATGCAACGACGCTGAAATTTTTGTGACTCACTTCGAATTCATGCACTGTTTGTTCTTCAATGCCTAACAGTTTTCGCTGCTACATCATCGTCGTCATTGGAAAATGGAACAAAAAATGTGCGGGGAATCAGCGAAAATCGCTTCGGGTTTCAAGTGCGAGAAGGTTCTCGAAGCAGTTGATGAATCAATCGCGTGTCCCACTCCACAGAAGAACGCTGAACCCTTAACCATCAAATTCGGGATTCCACAAAAGTGCGCGCCCTAATTCAATTCAATTTGCATTTTCTTAAAATTTTTGGGGAAATTTTGCTTTTCAATTTTTTTTATCTTTGTAGAAAATTGTAATTTGAATTTTATTTTATTTTTTCAGTCCCACTCCACAGAAGAATGCTGAACCCTTAACCATCAAATCCAGAGAGGGAGAAACCCAGATTCCACAAAAGTGCGCGCCCTAATTCAATTCAATTTGCATTTTCTCAAAAATTTTGGGGAAATTTTGCTTTTCAATGTTTTTCTTAATCTTTGTAGAAAATTGTAATTTGAATTATTATTATTATTTTTTTTCAGATACTTGACGCTTGCAGATTTGTTTGGTCATATGAGTTGTTCACTCAGATTGCTGCGTCTATGTAAAAAGACTCCAACTTTTCAAAATATTTGCCGCCAGGTTGACGTTCTTTCAAAGAGGTATTGTTTCTTATTCTTTAAATGCCCCGAATTGGTTAATGGTTCCCATTCATTTGAAGTTTTGATTGATGGGGGTGAGGAAGTGAGTGCAGCACATTTTGTTTCCAGGAAATTCTCCTCTGTCCATCTTGCACAGATGAAGTATATACTCCCCAAAGGGATATGTATTGATAAGGTGCTTGTTCATGACAAGAAGAGCCTGTGTATGGTGCCTGATATGAAGATCACCTTGAGATATGAGGTTGTGGAAGATGATTATGGTGAATCTGCTGATCTGGCTCTTAGGCGATATTTTAATTCTAGGCTGATTGATTTCTTTGATAAGCATCCCAAGGTAACTTCATTAATTTTCAGTTGTTATCCTTGTTGAATGTATCATAATAATACAACATTTCATGGTAATACAGTACATGGAATCGTTCATTGTGGAGTGGAACTCAAGATTACTATTGTGGTGGCATTTAGATTATCTTCAAATTCAAAGTACTTTATGATGTAGACAATAATGTGTGGTATCATGTTATCTTCATTTAAAATGGGTTGATGGTAATGTGAGAGTTATATGGGATTTTGTATTTACGTTTACCTTTGTATAACTGCATTTCCCTGGTCAAGCTTGGCTATTTGCTTTTATTCTTTTTAGTTAGCTAGAGAGATTTGAAAGTGTGATTTATCCAAAACAACTCATGTTGATAATTTTTTTGGTTTTGTTGTGGATAAGGTTGTTGATATTCCAGAGGCCCTACTGCCAGAACCCTTTAGCAAAAAAAATTGTAGCTTGAATTGTGAAGATTTGCATGTTGAAGAACCTACATGCCAGTCTCGATATGTAAATTCTTCAACAGAACTTATGTCAATTTCTGATCAAATCGAAAGGTTGCCGTTGCCGGAGAAATTCGAATTGTATCCATCTTTTCGTAGACATTTTTCCCGGAAGAATATTGCTGACCAGGCAGAAAAGGTTCAGTGCTTTTCATCCACAAAAATTTCACCATCATCTCATGCGTCTGATTGCCTAGATAACCAAGAAAGTGAAAAGGAAATGCAGAAAGGATGTGCACCATTATCTGATGATGTAGCTAGTCTGAATATGGAAAGAGGGGGCCAGAAGGAATCATTTTCTATGTCTTTTCAGCCTAGCGCTATTAATACATCAGGTACATATGATCTGCCCTCCACATTTTACTTGCGATAATTCTGAAAGCCCAGATATGAAGAATATTGCTGACCAGACAAAAAAGGTTCAGTGCTTTTCATCCAGAGAAACTTCTACATCATCTCATGCATCTTATTGCCTGGATAACCAAGAAAGTGAAAAGGCAATGCAGAAAGGATGTGCACCATTATCTGATGATGTTGCTAGTCTGAATAAGCAAAGAGGGAACCAGAAGGAATCATTTTCTATGTCTCTTGAACCTAGTGTTATTAATACACCAGTACATATGATCCGCCCTCCACATTCTGTTACTTGTAATAATTTTGAAAGCCCAGATACGAGAAATATCCCCTGTGCTGCTGATAGTTTTATGACAGAGACACCTGCCCAGTCTGCACCAGCGAGATTATTGCCCATTTCTGATGTGAAGCTTCAGAACACGCCTACCCAAAAGTCAACATCGTGTCATAAGCCAGCAAAAAGAGTGCTTGACTTTACACTCATGGAAGGCAATGATGGCTTGGACATTAGAGTAGACAAGTTAGAATCTAGCAGAGGATGTTCTGAGGGTTGCAATTCTTTTGGTTCTGTTCCCGTACCTCAAGAGGTATGCCATCTCACACCTGTTTTAACTTTTGAGTGATTCTTCATGTCATAATTCTGACACTCACTGATTATTCCATTTTGAATGAAGCAATTTCTTTTCTAATATTGTAATAGTTCATGCTAAATTCTAACTATTTAGGAGGGCAAACATGTGTGGATACATGAAAAAAGTGATAGACTACATGAAAATATTAGCTTTTATTCAAAATAGATTTTATAATTTTGTAATTCTAGTTAATTTATTAAATAGGGTGTTCAGGGGTGTAGTGGTGTACTAATGGCTAGTGGAACAAGCTCCCTCTGAAAGTTCTGTTATTAAAAGAGCAGATGAAAATGTTCGCTGTTTATATATACATATGTATATATATATATTTGGTGATTGCTCCTTCTTTCTCCTTTTAGATTGACAACAAGGGATTTATCAATATAACCTTGTATACATACAGTATCCCTTCTTTTGAGTTAGCCCCTCACTTGACTAGCTTTGAGAATCCATGCTTTTAATTTACAGTAAGATCTTTGATGGTATTGCATCTTTTAATCATGTTCAGTGGTCTTACTTAATGTTTCCTTTTGAAAAGTCATGAGCAAATTTTCAATTATTTTCCTGTGAGTTTTTATTAAAAAGACAATTTTTTTTTTCTTGTGAAAGTGATCTCTTTCTTGTAACTTGGCTTTTCAATGCAGGCTCACTTTGGTTTTGAGAAAATCACCCAAAATCAAGCTGGTTTAGATACACAGGTGTAAAAAATATTCACCATTACTGGATCTGGTTAACGTGATTCACTCTATATTTCAATCTGTCAACAGAACTCCAATCACAAAAGAGGAGCTACTGCAAAAGATACTTATGAACAGTTTGGATTTTGTTGATATTAGTATGTTCTAATTCTGTTGTTTACTCCATGGTTTCTTGTTGATTGTTATTAATAGACTGTAGCTAACTAATGGTGCTATCCCTATAGGAGAAGTTGAAGAACAGATTGAGTCTCTTGAAAAGTTGGTGCCGGACTGGATCTGCAAGAAATCAGTTCTTATTGGAGATATGTACTGGTGGGTCTTTTTCTGTTTACTGTTAATTAGAACTCTGTGCATTAGGGAGTCAATCTCTTTTACGGGTGTGAACATATCTGAGTTAGAATTGTAGGCCATTAAGCTAGAATTACTTTGTTTTGTTTTCTTATTTTTTTTTGACTGTGTGTGGGTGGGTGTTGGGGTGGGGCGTTACAGATATACAACATGAAAGTAGGTTGCAATGTTTGTTACAGATATAAAATAAATCTTGAGCCTTCACATAATAACTTAAGCTTGTGAATAGTTGGTCATTGATATGATGTAGTGCTTACTTGACCTAGTTGTCAGGAATTTGGATCATTACCACCACCATTACTCTTTTAATAGAAAAAAATGAATTTAAGAAAATATAGAGTGACCCTGTGCATTATTTAAACTTAGATATAAAACTGTGCTTTTGTCTAACAGCTTAAGCTTTTGGGATAATTTTTCATTGATAATAATTAAACTTGGTGTCTAAACATAAACTTTAGTTTTTAGAAGTTGAGTTGTGAGAGAAATTTGCTACCCTTGGACATTTTTCAATGGTTTTTATACTATTGATAACTTAATAATTTTCAATTTTGTTGCTGTGGGCTTTCGATGATTGTAATAACATGAAAGCATGGATTATTTTTTTTAATATATCAATTTGTTATGTTCTTACTTATTCAAGTATGTATGACTATTGCATGTCCATTTGCCTGTCAAAGTAATGGTTAGGACTTGGAACAAGGATATCATAGGAAGTATGTCTGCTGTAGCAGCAGATAATAGGGAAAGGAGAATTTAATTATCTAAGTTGTTATGTTGGAGCATCCTAGACTTGAATTGTTAGCATTGCCAATAGCAATTGAATTCCAATGTATATTTATATACATCTAACCGTGAAATTCCTTTCTTCACATGATCTCATAGACGTTATGGCAGGAAGTCATTGGAAAGGCCTAGTTTCTTTTTTCGTACATGATGTCTCTACTATTTTTATTTGTTAGCTGTGCAATGAATAGTTTGCATCAAACATCAACAAATGCCATGTTAATCCCGTTACATAAATAACTAGGCCATGGAGTTTTAGTCTATTTAATGTTAGTTGACTAGCTGTTCCATAATTTTTACCTTGTATAGACTGATTCCTAGCAATTCCATTGTTACAGCAAAGAATGGCTTGCTGTAATAAAAAGAGTTTATTGGTGGTCCAAATGATGTAGAATGCATGCAGTCTTGATTATTTTGTTTTTCAATTCATTATATCTATTAATGCATGTTCTTCTTATTCTCTCTTAATGAACGGTATGCACGCTACTTATTCTTATTGTGAGCTAAAATCCTGACATTTACTTGAAAGTATTTATTTCTTAATTGTTTTGAAATTCTTATAGTTTATAAAACCTGAACATTTGCAGCATCAATAAAGTGTCAGATTTGGACTCAATACGATCAAGACTTTCCAGCAACGAGACTGTTTGAGAGAAGGGCTTTCACTGACTGATAATGAAAAAGATATGGTGTTATAATTTTTTGTTGATTTTTTCTGCCTTTAATACTGTAATTAGAGGTTGGATTTTTTTTTCTTAATTGTTTTTCAACCAGTTACAGTAATCAGTTGTGGTGCGTGTTCTAATATTAAATGCAGTAGTTGGGATTTCATACTATTACTAGTTTAACGCTTGATCCTTATGCTTTAGTTTTTCCTTCTATTATTGGAGATATTTCTTATGGTACAAGCTTGTTTAAGTGATTAATCTCGATTTCATTGCTGCCAGAGTTGTCGCCTTCTCTGGGTTTACAAATAGTATTAAGCAAACAATTTACTGGAATAAAAAGTATAGCATATTTAATAAAAGGTATCGAATAACTTTAAATAGTTAAATAATAAATAATAAGAAAGCAATAAAAAACGATAGCCTCTATTTTTCTTTCCTATGCAATTGACCGAGGTTGACGCGGAAATTGGGTTTGTGTCTTGTTCCCATTACTTTGTGGCTTTATTTAAAAAAGTAAAATCAATTCTGGCTTGAATGAATTAACATTTTTCTAATATATATTATTAGTTCTTAAAATTACAAGTATAGATAACTTTAATTTTTAAATTTACAAAAAGAGAAATGCTAGTTATACTCTTTTCAACAAATTTTAGTGGGTCTTTTCATGTAATGAATCTCTTGATTTTTTAGTTTTCAATAAATTTTAACTAATAGTAGATAGAGTATTAGTAAAAGAGTATTGTTAGCATTCTTCTTTACAAAAATATCTTAGTTTTTTAAATTATTGAACATTGATTATTTTTTAAGAATTAAAATATGGTTGTATATTTATTTTAGGAATTATATTAATAATTTATAATTTATAATTTTACAGATTAGATTGATTGACACCCGTAATTTTAGATATTAACATGCTGTGTACTAAAAAAATTCGCTCAAAATTCCATTTGTGGTCAAATGTTAGTATGAAGGATGCCATCGACCGTCGAACTAAATAACCGCTTACGACTCCCTTTTTCCGCTTTTCCTTTGTCACCTTGAGGCTATTTTATCTTAATTGGTTTAAATTTATTGAAAACTACAAGATTAAAAGAGAGATTCATTAGATAAGACCTGGGACAGGCAAAGTTTTGTGTGATTTTCAATAATTTTTAACTAAAAAAAGAAAATGTGTTCAAAAGAGTGTTTAGAGAGTTATTTTATCATTTCTTTTACCCCATCATTGCATTTTACTTTTAAAGTTATTAAACAAGTGTGCTTTGTAAAACATTTACCAACTTAGGGTAAGTCGCATTTTATGATTATGAATTTCTTTCATTATTTTCACGGAAATAATTTCGGACAGTCTTTAGTAGTAATTTTTGTCGGATTTAGACAACCAAAAATGTTTCTGGCCATTTACTAACTGCTAAAAATAAAGAAACAAAGCAAAGTCTTGCTTTATTTTAAAAAAAAGATTAAAATATACTTTTGGTCTTTATTTTATTTTTTTACTAAAATTTGTTTTGGTCATTCATCTCTTAAATTTGAATTAATGTTGTCCTTTTAAAATAGTAATTGTTTTCAATTTTGAGAAACGATTTTAAACTCTTTTGATTGATTCAAGACGTGAAACTTGTCCCATTAAATTCACAAAACTATGGACACAAACTAATGTTCGAACCAAAATGAGTTATAAAGATGGTGAAAATTGCATGAAAAGTGAGTCCCACGAACAATTGGAAAAAAATTTGATATTAGATTTTTCAGTGTTTTAGTTACTTGTAAGACTCACTTTTCATGTGATTTAACAATGTTTATGGTCATCTTTTGGTTCGAACATCAATTGGGTTCTATAGTTTTCATGTAGATGAATGCAATGAAACAAATTTCATGTCTTGATTCAATCAAAAAAAGATTCAAAATCATGTCTTGAAATAAAAAAATGAAAAGACAACATTAACTTAAATTTGAGAGTTAAAGAATCAAAATGAATCTTTTAACAAATAAAGGACTAAAACAAATTTTAATAAAAAAATAAGAAATTAAAAATATATTTTAGCCTTAAAAAATCTACGAACTCCAAACCGATTTTTTTTTTAAAAGACCATTTGGGTAAAAAGCCTCAATTGTGTATGGGTCTTTCTGCGATGTCACAAAGAAAAGAAAAAAAAACCCTCCTTACATAGCAACGCATGTAGACAAGAGGATTTCCTTTTGGACTTCTTGAATATTTGTTATAAATATTAATGTTCAAAACAACTGCTGTAGACAGAAAAGAGTATCTCCACCACTAGAGTCTCTTTAGGTAATACTGTTCTACTCAGGTTAGCTGCCTTTATGTGAGCTTTTTACATAGCACTGTTTTACTTAGATTTGTTGTGGGTTGTTTTGGATTGCTACTGGACAAAGTGCCACTGCGAAAGAAATAACAAATGAAAGAAAAAAGTATATAAAAGTTCAAGACTCTTTCAAGTTTTTGTAACAATAACGTCTCTTGTCTTTTTTGAGGCTTGTTATCATAGAAAAAATATAGAAGACTGGTTTAAAAAGCTGAATATATCATCAACTTATATTTTTCGTTATGTTACTCATATTTCATTTCATTAGAGTCTTTCTCTTTTTGTGTGTATGCGGTGTCCTGGTGTCCTATATTTTAAACATTAGCTGTGTCGGGGTGTCCATGTCTGTGTTGTGTCTGGTGTTTGTGTCAGAGTCCGTGCTTCATAGCTTTTGTGTTAGTAGTCTTAGGATTGCTAATATGTGTAGCTATTTAGCTTTGAGCATGCGTGCTTGAGTTTTTATTGTTTAATTATTGTGCACTGCTATGATGCTCTTTGTTTAGTTGCTATGTTTTTGTAAGTGTCGTTGAATATTTCAGAAAAAACAATAACAACAATAACAACATTAATTGGGTGCCTTGCTTTCTGTTCTACACTCATAAATTTTATTAATAACTTTTTAACATATTTTTTAAACACATTTTTTTATTATTCACTAAAATTTATTAGAAATAATAAATTTGTTAGTTTTATTTTTCTTAATAAGAACTCATAATTTAAATTTTTTTAATAAACTTTAATCAATAATGTATTTGAAGGTTTGTGCTACTGTCAGGCGTCAACCACTCCTGTCTTGTTACACTTTAGTTTGTTCTTTGACAGACTTGTGTTGTTAATAATAATGTTGAATGACAGAAATGGAGCATTTATGAAAGGGAGGGTCCCATTGGCCTGCATTTAGTAGGAATTGAACATATGAATTTGTAAATTATGAGTTGGGTGCTTTAACCATTTAGGCATGGATGCTTAGCGGGAATCCTTGGATATGGTAAACAACCAAATTCCAATTAAAGTGAAATCTTTTGGATAAACCAAAGCAATTTAAGAGGATTCGATGAAAGGACATTAATTCAAATCCTGGATTTTCGAATTGAGAGAGATATCGAGAGAAATCAAGAATTCTCACTATTTCGTAGATTCATGGACCCAATTTAATTCAGCAGGATTTATTATTCATATTATTTCCATCAAGAGAGTTTTATAAAACTCTTAGACTCCCAAATTTGGAGCATCTTACTTTACGCAATTCATAGGGTTCAACAAGCAATCAATACTTTACGATCAAGTCCATGAATTTATATGACGCTGTCATACTTGTTCTTAAATTAAAAAAAAAAAAAGGTTCCTAGCAATGCATTTTATCATTCACATTAGCCCAAAAATGAATGTTCATTATCTGGCACTATTAGAAGTGTTGATTTGGTACATTAAGTACCATATAATGTCCTAGTTGTGTGTCCATATGGCATCCATGTCACCAGAACCAAAACGAATAAATAAGAAAAATAAAAGTTCTTCAATATTTTTTTTCCTTAACCTACACCCACTAACGGCCTCCAAGCTCCGCTTCAAGCCACAAATGTAGAGGAGGTATTGCCTTTGTGTAGAGAATGCAGATCCTCTAAAGTAAAATGGTGCAGTATTTTGTAAAGTAACCAAGTTATTGGTCACTATAACACTTAAATCATACACCTGACCACACCAGATCCATTTTTTACATACCCATATTTACCCCCATTTAATTTACTTTTTTCTTTCTCTTTTCGTATTCCTTTCAACGTCTTTTCATATAACTAGATCAATTTTTTTTAATAAATCACTTGCTATTGTTGAATATGAAAATTACAGTATTACCCTCGAACATACTTATTTGTCCCTGTAGCCTAGTTATCAAATATTCATTTGCTATTTTTTTTACGGCAAAACTAGCTCAAAAAAAGAAAAGAAAAGAAAAGAAAATAATAGATACATCACGGTCAATAACAGATACATCAAATAGCAAATATTCATTTGCTATTGTTAAATGAGTGCAAATCCTATAAAGTAAAATGCTGTATTATTTAGTAAAGTAACCAAGTTATTGGTCACTATAATACTTAAATCATACACCTAATCACACCAGATCCATTTTTATACATACCCATATTTACCTCTCATTTAATTTACTTAATTATTTTTTCTCTTTTCCTTTTCTTTTCAACGTCTTTTCATATTTAACAATAGCAAAGGAATATTTGCTATTTGATGTATCTATTATTGATTGTGATGTATCTATTATTTCCTCTTCTTATTTTTTTTGAGCTAGTTTTGCAGTAAAATAAAAATAGAAAATGAATATTTGATAACTGGATTGCAGGGACAAATAAGTATGTTCGAGTGTAATACTGTAATTTTCATATTCAATAATAGCAAGTGATTTATTAAAAAAATTGATCTATTTATATGAAAAGACGTTGAAAGGAATATGAAAAGAGAAAAAAAATAATAAAGTAAATTAAATGGGGGGTAAATATGGGTATGTAAAAAATGGATTTGGTGTGGTCAGGTGTATGATTTAAGTATTATAGTGGCTAATAATTTGGTTACTTTACAAAATACTGCACCATTTTACTTTAGAGGATCTACACACTTGTGTAGAAGCATGCCTTGCAATTACTAGGCAATTTCGCAGCAGCACTAAGCTAGTCCCAACTAGGGGCAGACCTTGAGGGTGTGTAAATATAGGTTTTTTTACCAAAATAATTCAAAAAAAAAACATTATTTCCCAAACTACACTACCTCCAAACATTATTTCCCAATATACACCAAATTACTGTTCATTCTAAGAACACCTCCCAGGACCCGACTTCTCACCCCATTTTTTTTTTGGACCTATTGGGAATTCGGGTCCCTAGGACTCGACTTCACAATGGGGGTTTTTTTTTTTTTACTTTTGTTAATTTTATTATTTTTGTTAAATATAAATTTAATTTAATTATTATTATAATTATGGGTTAAATAATACATTTAGAGGTTAATTAAAATAATTATACTTGACCAAAAATATTAAATATTAGATAATCGTATTAAACTAGTTGTTATATTTGGAAAATTAAGACACCAAATTAAAATTGTCATTCGTCATTAAAATAGTTAGTTGGAAATAAAATGAATAAATATTACATAAGAGGCAGGAGACTTAATCTTCGTAATGGTGTCCAGTTCCACACAATGGAGGTCGCCTTTTACACGGAGGATTTCGATAGATTTGTCTTTGTTGTCATACTACATTCTCCTCGTTATCAATAGTTGGCTAATAAGTTGCATGATGGTCGACATGTGGTGTTGACGAACTTCCAACAAGTTGATGGTAGGGGTGGCAATACGGGTTCGGGGTGAGTAAGTGACTGAAACCCGCCAACCCGTTTCAACCCGCCCTGCCCAACTCGCCAACCTAGCGGGCCAACCCGCGGGTTAGGCAGGTCAACCCGCATCTGAAAACCTACCAGTATGCTAGTAATTTTTAATCCTATGTAACTTTTATTAATTTAATTCATTATTATTTTAATCCTTCCCTGTGTTTTTTTTTAAAAATTATTTGCTTATTCAACCACAATTACATTTTCCCATAAAATTACTACATTAGTAAAATTAAACATATTAATTATTTTAATTTGCCAAATATAACAACTAGTTTAATACGATTATCTAATATTTAATATTTTTGGTCAAGTATAATTATTTTAATTAACCGCTAAATGTATTATTTAACCATATTATTTAACCTGTAATTATAATAATAATTCCCAATGGGTCCAACAAAAAAGAAAAGAAAAATGGGGGTGAGAACTAGGGGGGGTGTTCTTAGAATGAACAGTAATTTGGTGTATATTGAGAAATAATGTTTGGGGTAGTGTAGTTTGGAAAATAATGTTTTTTTTTGAATTATTTTGGTAAAAAACCCTGTAAATATACCCTTTAAATTTGATAAAATTACAAATAAATATGTTAAATATTTATATATTGTCTCCCTTATTCTTATATATTTGAACCTACTATCAAGGGTGGATTTATAATTAAATAAGAGTGTGCAAATGCACCCCCTTAATTTGATAAAATTATAAATAAATATGTAAAATTGTTATATTTTGCAACTCCTTTTTTCATATATTTGAACCCACTGTTTTCAATTTTTTTACTCATTTCTTGTATTTATATTATTTTATTTAAGCTATAGCAATTGTGAAAATTGTGAAAAAGGTTGCATAATCGAATGAGAGATGCATGGATAAATGATTGTCTAATGACTTATATATATTGAGAGATATGTGTTTTATAACATTGACAATGAGTTGATCATTCACCGATTGAATAAATCATCAATTTAGTCCCTAAAGTATTACCCTTTCTTCTAAATAGTCCTTGAATTAATGAAATTACATAAGTAGTCTTTAAAGTATTGAATATCTATCAATTTAGTCCTTGGTGAGGGACTAATTTGAGGAATTTTTCAATACTTGAGGGACTATATAATATGATTTCTAATACTTTAAGGATTACTTATATAATTTCATTAGTTTAAGGACTATTTAGGAGAGAGGATGATACTTTAAGGACCAAATTGATGGTTTACTCTTCAACGATTTCAAAACATAAAATCGCGTAGAAAACAATTATAAGATATGTAATTTATTTGATTAAATATATTAAAACTTTATGATTTTAATATTTGTGTCTTTATGTTTATATGTATGATTATTTTTTTATTTTTTTAAATAGATTACCCCCACTAACCTGGGGTCCTATATTCACCACTGGTCCTAACCATTGCAATTCCAGTCCAGAAACAAATACTTCTAACCACTTGACCACTTTAGCCTTTTATCATTGCTCACATTCCCACAACCAATGTTATCAGAACCGGACCAGTCATCGACTTGGTCAAGGTACTGGTTTAATGGGTCATTGGTCAAACCGTTGAGTCAATGGTCGAATCGCACAAACTAGTATAATATTATATATATATATATATATATATATATATATATATATATATATATATATATATTATAAAAATAGATTTAATATATGATATACACGTATATTTCTTTTTCTGTGCTTATCTGGATGACGATAATTACTATATTATATTAATATATACATCATAATAAATATATATTATTGTCGGTGCTTTCTATTATGTATAAATCTGTATATATATTAATATATAAATATATTATACTATAACAAATATAGATTATAATATTGGGACATGGGAGTCTGAAACTTGGGGTAATTAATTATTATAGCTGTAAATAGGGGGTAGTGTAGTTGTGCAGCTTTCCTCTCTTTTTTCAACAATATTCAAATTTTAAAATCAAAATTAAAAAGACAACGTTTAACTTTTCAGTTTCGTTTTTCTCTCACCATTTCAATTACTTCTTTATTTCTTTTTCATTTCATACCTTCTTTTTCTAATCTTCTTACGCCATTCCTTCTCTAGCTCTCCCATCTCTGGCGAGTTGTTGCTGGATTTCAACTACGGTGTCACCATCATCGTCTACTATACCAGCCTCTATGTCATCGAGCTATCTCACAAAAAGCTACAAGAGATCTTTCGTTGCTGAAAGATGCTAAAGTCAGACGGTGAGGCAGAGATTTGAGATTTATGTGACCCGGCAGGTTTATGTAAAACACTGGGTCATCGGTTTTTTTAAAAAACCGACCTAGTTAGCCAAGTTATATTGAGTTGCATGCATGTTCGATCGAATATGCTACTCGGACCAGCCATATGACCGGTTTCCGGCTCAACAGATTGAACCGGCCGGTTTGAGCCGAGTTTTATAACATTGCCCATTACATTACCTTATCAACATTGAGCACTAGGTAGGCCCCCAGCGCTTGGGCCTCCTTTTCTTTACTACAGCTACAAAGTAGACATCGAATGGTTTGCCCAAAACATCGACTCTCCAAATTCCCATTGTAAAAAAGTGTCAAAGGGCTTTTCTCTGAGGGTTTTCAGGGAGGGAAAACGACAGAGGTAAAGAGACCAAGCAGTGAAAGCAACCCAGTCTTGACCCACCTCAAACACCTTAAAAAGAATGAATTTTTAAGTTATTTTTCTTGTGAACATGATTTCTTTCGTGTAACTTGGTTTCTCAATGTAGGTAGAAGAGCCTTGCTTACTCTGGTTAGAAAACCAACCAAATTTGTTCACGTTTAGTGTGTCAATAGGATTGTTTTTATACTTGCAAGAAAAAAAAATAAAAATCAAACTGGGTTAAATATGTGGCATAAAAATTTTTATATTGCTGGATCTAATTAATGTTATTCACTCTATTTTCATTCAGTGAAAACGACTCTAATCACAAAAGAGGAGCTCCTGCAAAAGACGATTAGGAACATTTTGGAGTTTGTTGAAATTACGTCTAATTCTATTTATCATAATGGACATAGTTTTTTTTTGTTGATTTTTGAAATAACCACATAGCTTATTAATCTTGTCATCTCAATAGGAGACGTGGAATTGAGTTTTAGGAAATGTTGGTGCCACACTGGATATGCAAGGTGTTGGTTGGTTCCTACAGTAGATATTATGAACTGGTAGGTCTCTTTCTGTTTACTGTTGATTTGATCTTTGTGCATTTTGAGAGTCAGTCACTTCTAGTTCTACGGTCGACGTGAACAAATCTAAGTCAAACTTGAAGGTCATAAAACTAGATTTTTATAATATTAAAGAGTTAAATCATTTAGTTGTTGATTTCAGTGCTTCCTTGACCTAGCTAGTACTAAAGAGTTAAATCATTGCCGCCCCCATTCTTTAAATAAAAAGCTGATTTTAAGCGAATGTAGGATTTAAACAAATGCATAATTGATGGTGAAAGTTTAAGCTTTTAGAAGATTGGTTATGGATAATAATTGAAGTTAGGTGCCTAAATGAATAGTTAAAAAAAAATACAAAATAATGAAAAATGGTTGCCTCTTGTCTTTTTCTTTACCATGCCACCAGTAAGGACTTGACCAAGGAATCACTCTTTGTCGTGTTCATTGCGTTTTGTGTATTGTTAATTCCCATTACTTTGTATCTTTCTGCAGTGTCAGAAAATGCTCATGAAGAATCTTCGTGGAAATCTCGGTTCCTCCCGAGTTGCTATTTTATTGTTTGGCAATAAAATGAGTAATATGAGCCCCATTCCCAAGTTCATGTCTTGTTCTTAAATCTTTTAATTACCACTTCATCAGGTTGCAACTTGCAACTTTAATTAATGTGTCTTTCATCTGTTTAATTAGAGGTCCAAAACTCTCCATTTATGTTGATGCTACGCTCGATCTTTTTCTCTTCTCTTCTCTCTCTCTCTCTTATTTTCATAAACATATATCTTTATATTTAAGAAATAAGAAAACATAGGTAATAGAGAAGGGTGTGCTCCTTGTATTATTATAGTTCAGTCTTCCAACTTGTTGTGTAAGTAGGGTAGTTAACTTTGACCAAATTCTACAACTACTTCGATTGAGGTGCGCTTTTTGTTGACCATAATCCGAAGTGTACAAACAATGGCATTTTACTTTAACGTGGCTAAGATGCTATGAATAGGGGGTGAGTACCTGTAAAAGGTACTTTAATGCTGAAGTTAGTAATAATTTTGCCTAAGTGATAATGTGTAATAAATGCATACCTAATAGTGTGAGATGTTGGCTATATTTATAGAAGTCTAAGATTGGTTGGATTTCCTAGAACGAGGCCTAAAGCCTCTATTGGGTAATAGTATCATATTTTGGTATATCGACAAAGTAACTCTGAGTCGAGATGTATTCTTGCTCTTAGGTTGATGTTGACTTCAGTCAAATTTGATGAATTAGGTTGGAGTTTTCCTTTGGGCCAAGGTATTCTGTTAAGCAGATCGAGCCATAATTCTAGTTAGAACAATTGCCCCCTAACTCGCATGATTCATATATGAGTATGTGAAGTTTGTACCTTGACTTTGAAGTCTTTGCTTGTTGAAAATGCAGTCAAGTCACGCTTTTTCATATTTGTCCAAGTTGCAATGCACTAGTTAGTGGGACATGTGATGCTTTTTGATAGGAGGTTGGTCCTTGAGTTTCACAGTAGTTATTATAATCGTTAGAGGGCTTTGTGCAACACTAGTGACTTAAGGTACTTTTTTACCCTCGGTTTTTGAGGTGGAAAAATTGGTTTTACCCATGTAAAAATTGTTTAAAAATAGGGCTTATGCTTCATTGTTTCCTCCTCCTTTTTTGAAACTCCGCACCTTTTCTCTTCTTTTGTGATTTTTGGCCACCTCAATCGTTGCAAATCCCTTGCATTTTTAGTATTTCCTTCAACATTTTCAACTTATCTCCATCTCAAGTACTCCCTCTACCCTCATTTTCACCTTTTTCTCATTTTTTTTCACTATGGTTATCCTTAGAGAGATGGAAGAGGACAACAACAGGAGCTTCGTGGAAGTTTTCTTAGATCTCCCATTGTCCCCGCTAAGATCTGGTCATGTGACGAGTCTTCTTCCCATGAGGGAACTCAAGGGTTGAGTTCAATAATTGCATATTAAATTTTGGGATGCTTTTGTCTGACTTGAACTTACTTCTTTTGATCAGGTGCAAAGGGCTGAAATGGTACTTTTTATTTTGCCAAAGTCTTTAGCCTTTCTTCAGATTCTTTTTATTCTTTAGATTCCGATTTGAGTCCTCTTTTTGACTTAACCCCTTTTTCTTTTAACTCTACCTTTGCAAGTCAACACGTATTAATGGGGAAAACAAAAAAGGTGAAGACTTTACCATTCTTAAAAGGCTAAATTGATGTGCGTGGGTGGGCCAAGAAGTAGTTGAAACACCCACTTGCTTTGGAATGACATGAAATAAGAAAAAGCGCACAAGAAGGGGGGGGGGGGGGTTGAATTGTGCGTTTAAAAAAAAACTTTTTAAGAAAAAGGATAAGACTAAACAAAAACGTTTTTAAGCGTAGGAATAGAGAGAAGAAAACACAGAAAGCTTTATATTGGTTCACTCAACCTGAGTTACGTCCAGTCCCTTCACCCAGAAGGTTTCTACTAACCAATCTTTGGTTACAAGTATTGTTCGTGGCCTCTTCAGGCTTTACAACTCAATCTACCCAGACTGCTTAACCCAAGTATTCTTCTTACACTAAACCTCTCCAAGCTTTCACAACGCTAAAAAAAATTTAAGGAAAGATCGACTCACGTAGTGAGGATTTTAAAACTTAGACTCAGGATCACTTTGAGAATTATTACAAACAGAATGACTATCGTCCACTGGACGCTCTTGACAGAAAATCACAGAAAAAAGTATATGTTGTTGTTTTAAACAAGAATCAACCTCTCTTAGTTCTCTATTTTGCTTTTTGTTGATGTGCATATATATACAATCTTCAGGAAAGAGATCTGTTACAGATATCTTGTCTCTTCACGTGATGAGGTGCGTGCAGTCTATCTTTTCAGAAAAGACAGGCGTGGTAGTTCAAGACTTGCACTACAAGAGAAGTTTCAGTGCTGCGCTGATAGTCTGTTCTTCTGAACTTTCTTCATCTGTCTTGTCGGCTTGATAAGTTGACTTGCTTTACCCATTCTGCTGTGCTTTTGTACTGACTTGATGTTGATGTTACAAACCGTTTTGAACATTAGCTCATTGGAGTGGTACTGTGTAAGCTTCAAGGCGGATAGACATGATTGATATTCATAATGAAAAACTCAGTCGTTTTGAAATATATGAATACTGGAGATTTAGACGATCGCCTTCGGTCTGTTCATCTGGATGGTCTTTGATCACGTCTTACTGGACGGTCTTCAAAGTGTCAACTGGACGGTCATTGTTGCATCAGCTGGACGGTCCTTCTTGGTGAGTCTTCGTCTTTTGCTGTGATAGGGTTAGTTTGTACACATAAATATAAACATTAATAAGCTTTGTTATCTTCAAAACATTTAGGGTTTAGACGCTTCTACGTCTTTGGTTCCAACATGACAGAATAAGACAAACTTAGGGAGAATGTGGTCCTGATCTTGAACACAAAAAAGAAGGATGATTACTTGTTAGTTGTTCCTTAAACAAGTGGACGAGTTTATGAGTTGTTCAAGACATCGAGTTCATCCATGAATGTCGATGACTATATGTTCCTAATGTTAGGAGTCTAAATTTTGCTTACCAAATTTGAAATTTGCACTCGCAAGAAACTTGTCATGGCCCCTTCCTAGATGCACCCAAATGATTAGGTTTTCACGAGAGGCTTCCAACTACTTTGTCAACACCTTAACCGAACTCCTTATCTTCTTTTTATGAACCTTTTCCAAGTACTTCAGAACCCTAGAAAGGGCGGCTGTAAAGCTTAGGTTAGCTTAAAAGGAATCCAAGGAAAAAAGAAAAATGTTAGCCTACACTAACTCATATAAAAGAAAAAGGATCCCTTTTAAGAAAGATTTTTATTTTATAAGATTGTCCATGCCAATAAGGAGGTTACCCCCTTTGGATTGACCCCATAACTCGTCATGATAAACCTTGGTTTTGCATCTATTGGAACAAGGGTCATTATCCCTTGCCACTCCAAGGTTTTACCATTCTAGATTCCTAGTTAGGGTTGCTCAAGTTAGAGCTCATGTCTTTTTAATGAAATTAGTGCTGAATCCGATCATCTCTTTGAGTGCCAAGATATAGTCAATGTTTTTCCTAAAACATTAGATTCTGTCATAGGTAAAGGACTTCCTTTATATTATTTTTGTGTTGCTAGATTTTTGCTAAGTTACTAACTCGGAGTCTTCTTACTTCTTGCAGCCAACAATTCACAAAGAATGGATCTTCAACGTTACCTAACTACCACGACCATTAACCATAATGACTCTTTTGTTCCTCAGGTCGAACAAACTCAATTTTTTTCTCCACCTTAGCTTAACCTTAAGGTCCTTGTTACTTCTCCTTTTGGGGCTTCATCAAAAAGAGGGCAAAAAGGAAAATCTTCTTTTAGGAAAATTTAATCTCTCTCTGGCTAATCTTTCCATAAAAAAGAAGAAGAAGCAAGTCAAGCCAATGGAGGCAGTCAAGGTTATCAAGGTCGATGTTGAGACTGGGCCAATGATATTGTGGTCAAAGAGGGTATCAAGTTGAAGAGCTTTGCTTAATGGGTGATTAATACCTCTGCAATCAATGACCTTGTTTATACATAGGGCAAGCTTGATCAACTTTTTGAAGCTAAATTGAATAGATTGTTTGGTTGGGCATCCTGCCTGGCCCTTAGAATTGTCACTGTCTTTCAGCACTTATAATATAAAGTTCTTCATTCTATTGCTCATGCAAAAGAATGACATCAGACTCTAGTGGCTAACATTGAAGAATTTGCTAAAGATGTTGAGGTCGCCAAAAAGAAGGTGGTCAAATTGGTTGCAAAAAATATTAACCCTCAATCTTAAAAGAAAAATTGCAGTAGGACATTGGCCACATCTTTTTCTATAATTCAAAGTCTAAAAAATTGAATTGAATGTAGTTAAAGAGGTATCTAAACAACAACAATAAGATATTAAGAAGGCAAAAGAATAACCCAAGAAAGCCAAAGCTGAATGGAGGCCGTTAAGACTAAAAGCTCAGTGGCCTAGCAAGCTAAAAAGTGCTAATTGATGAAGGACATAGATGCTATGGTTGGTGAGTCATTTGACAATACCATTGCCAAACTAAGGATTATCAATCCAAATTTGGACATCAATATTCCCTCTACTTGATCTTTTTGTAAAATATGACCAAATTGGACGAATCAATGTGGACTGGTTGTTCACGTAGTGGATTCTACTTGATGTTATTTATGCTTTAAGTTTCTCTTCAATATAATTTATTTTTCTTTTGGTGTACTTTACCTTTCCCAATGAAATGACAAGTTATTTTGCATTTATTGAACTATTCTTCTTTAACTCATTCTGCATGACTTTGAATTTTGCCAATAACATAAAAATTTATCAAGTTACTTGAACCAGAAAACTAAGCTACATTGTCATTTTAAACGACCTTCAAACAAATGAATAACCTAAATCGAATAATTTGCCCTAACTTAGCATAATTTTCATCATATCAAGCATTTAACAAAAAAATGAATTCATACCATGCAAGGTCGACTTGTTAAGAATGAAATGATTTTAAACTATTGATCGATAACATACACTTTCTCAATAAGCTCAAATTTGAATCTAACGTTGTTCATATGAAGATGATATAACTTTACACATACATTCATCGCGTGAAATTTTAATAAAACAAAATCACATAAGATGTTTTGTCGTGAGAGCCCTGATTTAATATAGACTTTGTTCCTCATGTTTTTGCAGTAGGTTGTACGCGTCTTTATAGACTTTGGTCCCCATGCTTTTTGCAATAGGTCCTACACATCTTTGTAGACTTTACTCCCCATGCTTTGGGTGATAGGTCCTATACATCTTTGCAATATTTTAGCCCTTTCATCCTTATGCCTTTAGTGATAGGTCCTACTTATGCCAAATTTTGGTCCTTACGCTTTTCAAGAGTTGGTCTTACATGTCTTTATGTCAATCCCTATGCCTTTTAGCTATAGGTCTTATTTAATAATTTAGAGAAAACTTTTCATCATAGTGCATCAAGACAAATATAATTCATGAGCTGTAGAGTTAGGTTCATTCAACTGTAGTATTTCGTCAAATTTAATACATTCCAAGTCCTTGGTATAACTTTTCTTTCCAATGTCTCCAACTGATATGTTCCTGTCCTAGTAGCTTGAACTACCTTGTAAGGACCTTCCTAATTGGCAAATGATTTTCCATAGGCTGGATTCTAACATTGCCTCTCCAAATGATTAGATTTCCTTTTTCAAACCTTCATTCTTGGGTTAACTTGGTTGTTGTATCTTAATGCAGCTTGAATCTTAGTTGTAGAAGCTTTAGTATGGGCTACTGCTCTTGTCTCATCAAGAAAGTCAATATCTTTCTTTGATTGCCTTCCCATTCTTGACCTTTTGAAATTAAGTTGTCCTCCATGAGGGCTCCTTGATTGCTGCTAGAATTACAACTTTAGTTTTGTACATAAGTTAGAAAGATGTTTCCTTAATTGAGGAGTGAGTTGTGGTTTGATATGCCCATAATACATGGTCTAATTGATCTACACAATTTCCTTTTGCTTCATCTAAGTGCTTCTTGAGGGACTTCAGTATTACCTTATTTACTATCTCTACCTTCCCATTTCTTTGAGGATGTTTAACCAAAGTAAAGTGTTACTTTATATGTAAATCCTCTATAAGAGCTCTGAACCCTTTGTCAATAAGCTGGGTTCCATGCTATAACCCTAGGCACACTAAATTTGTTGGAACAAAAGACGTATAAAGTGTCTAGTCCTTCAAAATTTGAAGATAACAAAAGCTTATTAAGTTTTAAGTCTTTGTTGTAAAAGGACTCTTTAAGTGTCTAGCATGTTTGTGATAATAGGCGTCCAATGCACCAGTCTTTAACAAGCGTCCAATAGACTCTTGTATGATGATCGTCCAAGTGTAAGTATCCTCTACAACTAAGTTTTAAAGCTTTAACTTTGCGATTTCACAAAAAGACTTTAAGACTGATGCTTTACCTCTTAGAGTGATCTAACATTCAAAAATCTGAGCATTAATTGAAAATTAGATACATGTTGGTATGTAAGCGTAGTGTTGCAGAAAAAGGAAGTCAACCTATCAAGTTGGCAAGCCAAATAAAGAATGTTCAAAAAAATAGCTCTTCAACTCAACACCGCACCTTCCTTTTTTAGTGCAAGGACAAAAGTCACTTTTTTGATTTTGCTTCCAACTCGATACACTCGCACGTTTTTCTCTCTTGAAGAATGAAGCTAAGTTTTCAATGGCTACTTTCAAAAGGCCATATATATTAGCTCAGGAGAGAAGAAGAAATAGTAGAGCACAATGACGTATATTGTACTTATTGGACGACTTGAAATATCTTCAAACTCTTTGTAAAAAAATTTTTGTACTACACTTACACTTTCATATCCTTACATTGTGAGTTGAATCTATTTCATCAATTGTCTTTACGTTGTGAAAGCCTAGAGAGGTTTAGTGACAAAGAATACTTGGGTGGTTAAGCAATCTGGGTATATTGCATTGTAAGGCTTGAAGAGGCAGAGAAAAATACTTGTTTGTAACCTAAGGTTGGTTGGTTGAACACCTTCAGGACGAAGGGACTGGATGTAGCTCAAGTTTGAGTGAACCAGTATACAATTCTTTGTGTCTTGGTTCTTTCTTTATCCATATTTCAGCTCTCTTTTAACTTGTTTTTATTTTAGTTAAAAAGTTTCTTTTTAAAGATCGCACAATTCAATCCCCCTTTCTTGTACAATCCTTGTTCTTTCAAAAGTGACTAACAATATTCTTGTAGAAAAACTTTTGAATCCTAGCCCAGGTAATGGTAGCAAGGGGCTTAGTTTCAATCCACTTTGTAAAGTAATCAATTGCTATAATAAATAATTTTACTAGCCCAAATGTAGGAGGAAATGACCCCAAAATGTCCATTCCTCATTCATAAAATGGCCAAGGGATGGATACTACCTAGAGCTCTCTTGTTGGGGGGTGGCTTATGCCAAAGTGTCAAAAACATCAACCGGAGTAGTAGATCCTAAACCTCTAACACAGTTAAAGTGTTGATCGTGTCATAACTGAGGTGGAAAGATATGTTTTGCTCATAATGCGACTTGTTCTTGAACTTGGTGTTGCAAGCTTTGTCCAAGTACACCTAGAAACAATTGTCCTTGCCTACCTCAAACTCCTTCACATCCTTCTAGAACAAACCCATGGGGTGATGAAGGGGTGATGAAGGGCAGTTACAGGTAGGGGAGATGGGGACAGGGGAGGAGGAGAGGAATTGGAGTTGTAGGTGGGGGTGAAGGGTTGCAGGTAAGGGAAGGGGAGGGGGAGCAAGGTTGTCAGTAGGGAGATGAGGGTGGGTGAGGGAGTAGGAGCAAGGTTGCTGATGGAGGGTTGGGGGAGGGGTGAAAGAGGGAGAGAGCTTGTGGGTAGATAAAGTTAGAAAAGATGAAAAGATAAAATTACTCTTTTAATCTTAATCTTCTATTTTAAAAAATTATATGTAACTGTTATTAAAAACTTTGACACCGATACATTGGTGTTTATTGTTGTATGTTAATTGGCACCAATAACAAACTTTTTCATCTTCATCAAAATCTTGAATTCTCGTCCCTTCCATGAACATGTTTTGTTGAGAAACATACATAAATAAACATTCTTAAAAATTTTAGTTTCTTAAAAGTATCTATTTTATATTATAAATCAGAATACACAACTTGTTTCACTCTCCCTGTCTTTTTTCCTAGACATTCTTGATATTTCTACTCTTTTCTCCTTTAGATGTGTATTCATACACTACCTCCTTTACTAGCCATTATTTTTCCTCTTAACCATTTCAAACTATCTCCTTTTATCTTTATCTATATACTTGATCATCTTAACTATCTAATTCTTTCAATCTACCCTCTCTTATCCTTATAAATAAATTGAATTTCAATAATTTTTTTAAAAGAAATTGCCAATAGTTAAAAATAACCTTAGTTCACTATTTAAGTTGTTTATTATAAATCTAAAATATAATTTATATATTCAAAGATATTTATTTATTGTGTATTTTAATTATAATATAATTTATACATTCAAAGATATTTATTATTAATTTAATTATATAAAAATAAATATTTATTATGTATAATGTACATACTAAAGTACTAATTTTTTAAAAAATTCATATCAAACGGGAAATTAACATTCTCAATTTAAGATATTTAAAATCTTAGAAGAATCCGTGCCAAACATCCACTAAATAAAAAGCGAAGACTTTACAATAGAATCAAGGGTTCGTTTTCTCCGCGTTGCCTGTATCGGTAAATTAAATTATGGGTAACATTATATTATGTGTTCCTCTCATGCCACTATGCCAGAAAAAAAAAAAAAAAATTTGCTCCGCAAGATCTATGCAAATTGCAGCAGACACGGTATTCGTTTTCATGTCCCGAATATTCTTTTAAAGTTTACAAATATATATATTTTAGTTCGTGCACCTTTTGCGCTTTATTTTCTTCTTCTACTTTTCTTTTTAATATAAAGAAATATTAAAGAATAAATAATATTTTAATATAAAGAAATATGAACAGAAAATATGATTTTTTTTTAATATTTTTATCTAATAGCAAATCATCGTGAATTAACTAGTGCGGGTTATTTTAGCTTAATCAGTAGTTTCAAGTTCGAATATTTACGTATGCAACTATATTAAATATTCAAATGAAAAACTTTGCCGCTCATAATAAACTTATTCGGCTCGTGGTCTCTACCAAAAACAATTCAATAATAAATTGTTGTGTATAATAAGTTTGTTGACCTTTTATAATAAGAGCATCTCCATATGGAAGTTACTTATGAGATTCTTAAATTTAAGAACTAGTGCTTATGGGGTTTTACCATTGAAACTATTAATGTGACAAATATAAGAACTTGCTTATATGTTAAGGATTGTGTCACTAGAGAGGAAACTTATTGAAATTTTTAAATCCCACATGACATTCGAGAGCTTATTAAAAGTGAGTTAAACAACTCCATAATTGTATGTACTATTGAAATACTCTAACCTCAAAAATCATACTGTGAATGATTCCTGATTGATTAGTATGTAAAAACTTTTATACTAACACTCACATGCTTGTTAAACTCGATATTTAAGAAGTATTTTCAAGAATTACCAAGAAAGAAGTCACGCAGAAGAGAAAGGAAGTTTCTCTTCTGCTTACTGTTTAGTAAGATATATCTGTTTCTGTTCTGTTTGATTTTCCAGACACAACACTCCATCCATCCTTATTCCACACTCTCTCAACCTTACTAACCTTTCTTCTTATGGCTGTCCCACCATCATCCTCTTCCTTCAGCTACGATGTGTTCCTTAGTTTTAGAGGCTCCGATACTCGCCACGGTTTTATTGGCAATCTCTACAAAGCTCTTCGCGACAGGGGCATCCGCACCTTCATTGATGATGACGAGCTTCCGCGAGGGGGCGAAATCACACCAGCACTCTTGAAGGCCATTCAAGAGTCCAGGATTGCCATCCCTGTCTTCTCTAACAACTATGCTTCTTCATCATTTTGCTTAGACGAGCTTGTCAACATCATTCACGGCGTTCATGCAAAGGGTCGGTTGGTTTTGCCGGTTTTCTATGGCGTGGACCCTTCCCACGTGCGACATGAGAGGGGGGCCTATGGTGAAGCATTGGCTAGGCATCAGGAAAGGCTCAAGAATAACACAGAAAAGGTACAGAGTTGGCGGAAGGCTCTCCATCACGCGGCTAACTTGTCTGGCTGGCATTTCAACCATGGGTACGTTCTTAATTATATTTTGTTTTTTTTTTTATTTGAATTTAATTAGAACATTAGAAAAATCACCCAAGTCGATCTTTCCAAAAATATGTATGGACAATACAAAGTTTTATAATGTAATAAGAGTTTAATGGTCATGTATTGGCAGTGTAAAAAGTTTTATACTGTTATTTAATCAGAAATCACCAATAATATGATTTTTAAAATATTTATTGTAACAGTCAATAAACTTACAATAAATGGTAGTTTGTGATTAGATGACAGTGTAAATCTACTTTACACTGTTAGTGCATGACCATTAAACTCTTGTAATAATTATGTTGAGTAACTGATAGTTATTTTGCAAAATGTAATTGATGACTTCTTATTCCAAAACTAAAAAGAATAGGAGTTGTTGAGTGGGTGTAAAATGGCTAAGAGAAAGTGAGGAACTGAGGTATTCTACATTCTGCAACAGCAATCAAAATGTGATGTGGCAAAAAAATAAGAAAAGGTAGGCTTAATTGTCAATGTCATAGTTCATACTTCATGCTTCAGGATTTATATATATTATAAATAAAATACATGTGGCGATAAGGTAAATTTCCACTGGATGTATGTGCAAAAGTATGATGTGATGCATTAATGACTTCACACAAAACTCTTTTGTTGGGCAGGGATGGATATGAACACGAGTTTATTGAGAAGATTGTTAAAGAGGTCTCAAAAATGGTTAAATGTGTTGCTTTACCCTCTGCCGATTACCCCGTTGGATTAGACTCCCATGTGCCAAATGTAATTTCGCTTCTGGAAGTTGGGTCAGACAATGAAGTTCACATGGTTGGTATCCATGGAATTGGTGGGGTAGGTAAAACAACACTGGCGGTAGCAGTTTTTAATTCCATTTCTGACCATTTTGGAGGTTTATGTTTTCTTGAAACTGTTAGAGAAAAAGCAAACAAACATGGACTAGTACATCTCCAAAAGATCCTTCTTTCGGAAATACTTGGAGAGAATGGAATTGAGTTGGCAAGTGTCAGACAGGGAATTTCGATAATACAGCGTAGGCTCCAACGGAAGAAGGTTCTTTTGATTATAGATGATGTTGACAATCTACAACAATTGGATGCCATGGTTGGAGGATCTGATTGGTTTGGTCCTGGAAGCAGAGTTATTATTACAACTCGAGACAAACACTTGTTAGCAAGCCATGGGGTTAAAACAACATATCAATTAGAGACGTTAAGTGAGAAAGATGCTCTTCAATTGCTTAGTTGGAAAGCTTTTGAAACAGAAAAAGTTGATCCAAGTTACGTGGATGTCTTGAACCGTGTAGTAACTTATGCTTCTGGACTTCCGTTGGCATTGGTAATAATAGGTTCCAACTTGTTTGGAAAAAGCATAGAAGAATGGAAATCAGCATTAGACGGGTATAGGGGGATTCCTGATAAAGGGATCCAAAAGATACTGAAAGTAAGTTTTGATGCTTTGAAGGAAGATGAGCAGTGTGTTTTTCTTGACATTGCTTGTTGCTTCAAAGGATATCAACTGGCAGAGATTGAAGATATACTTCATGCTCATCATGGTAATTGCATGAAATATCAAATTGGAGTATTGGTTGAAAAATCCCTCATAAACCTTAGTTCAAATGGTAAGGTGATAATACATGACATGATAGAGGACATGGGTAAAGAAATTGTCCGACAAGAATCACCGAAGGAGCCTGGGAAACGCAGTAGGTTATGGTTGCCAAAAGATATAATTCATGTTTTGGAAGAAAATAAGGTAAGACTGATATGGATTGTTTGGTTTTTCATCTTTAACCGTGATTATCTCTTTTCACTGTAATATGCTCACATCACAATTGTTGTTTCAATCTTGATAATATATTCATGTTCTTGGCTGATTTGTGCCTTTTCTTTTTTGGTGTTAAAAGGGAACTAGTAACATTGAAATCATACATCTGAATTTCCCCTTTTATGAAGAAGTAGTAGTAGAGTGGGATGGAGAGGCCTTCAAGAAGATGAAAAACCTCAAAACACTTATTATTAAAATAGGCCGTTTTTCCAAAGGTCCCAATCATCTTCCGAATAGTTTAAGATTACTGGAATGGTGGGGATATCCTTCACAGGATTTACCATGTGATTTTCATCCAAAGAAACTTGCCATGTGCAAGTTACCCTATGATCACTTCACATCATTCAAGTGGGCTAGCTTAGTGAATAAGGCAAGTATAATGAATTCACATTGTATGATCTTTATTAATAAATTCACTTGAAGATTATTCATTTTGTTCTTATTTGTTTATTCCCCCCCCCGTCCCCCCCTCCTCTTTTTTTGCAGAAGTTCGTGAATATAAGGGTTTTAAATTTTGATTCATGTCAGAGTTTAACTCAGATAAATGACGTATCTGGTCTCCCAAATTTAGAAGAATTTTCATTTTATGGTTGTTATAATTTACTTACAATTCATGATTCAGTTGGTTTACTAAATAAACTTAAGATCTTGAGAGCCGAGGGTTGCATGAAGCTTAGAAATTTTCCACCCCTCAAGTTGGCCTTTCTTGAAAAACTTGAACTTTCATACTGTTCAAGTCTTGAAAGCTTTCCAGAACTATTGGAAAAGATGGAAAACATAACAGAACTTATGCTGTTTCAAGTTTCCATAAAAGAATTTCCGTTTTCATTTCAAAATCTTACTCGGCTTCGAAAGCTAACCCTGGATGCTATTGAAGATGTTCAGTTACCAGGTAGCATTGTCATGATGCCAGAGCTAGCTGTGATAACTATTTTCATTTTTAAAGGAGAACTACTGCTAAAACAGGACGAGGGTAAAGGAAAAGTGAGGTTGGTGGTGCCTTCAAATGTAAAATATCTTTCTCTCCAATACACCAACCTGTCAAATGAATCTTTGGCAATAGGACTCACATGGTTTGCTAATGTGAAAGAACTGGTCATATCGTGCAGTAATTTCACAATTCTTCCTGAATGCATCAAAGAATGTCACTTTTTACAAAAGCTTATATTGAATGATTGCTATTGTCTTGAAGAAATTAGAGGGATTCCACCAAACTTAAAATATTTCAATGCAATAAACTGCATATCCTTGACTTCCACATCTCGAAGCATGTTACTAAATCAGGTTTTGTTTCGTTTTTATTATTGATTTGATTTGATAGTTGGTATTCTACTTAATATTATTGCTAACTTTTGAATCATTTATGAACTACAGGAATTGCATGAAGCTGGAAACACTGAGTTTTATTTTCCAGGAGCAAGGATCCCAGAATGGTTTGAGCATCAAAGCACGGGTTCGTCAATATCTTTCTGGTTTCGCAACAAGCTTCCTGGCATAGCTATCTGCATTGTTTCTTCCTTGACGTGGGGTGAATATGACATGGACATGATCATCAATGACAACGAATTTTTCTTTACCATTGAGCATTCAGTTGTAGACATTATGGAATTGGATCATACATATCTTTTTGATATGCAAAGGAAGGAATTCAATGATGATCCGGTCAAACCACTTTCAGAAAATGACTGGAACCATGCAAAAGTTTCATGTGAGTGTGCATCCAATATCGGGATCCATGTATTGAAACGGGAAAGCAGAAGGGAGGATGTTCGATTCACGGATCCTTTTAGATTCTTTTAAAATGCAAGGACTGAAAATCATTGCTCTTACACATTGATTCTTTTGTGGATCATCGCAAATGAGATCAATCTTCTTATTCTGAGACCCTACCACAGACTTAATTTTCCTGGAAAGATAACTCATGTAAGTTATGTTCTCATGAGATGTTGTAGTAAGAAGTATATAAATTGTTTTAGACAAAGTTGTCTTCTTGTATGATATAATCTTTTATGTACTTCTTTTTGATAAACATAATATATTTTAACTACTTCAGGACCAAAATCAAATTCTTTCTTTCTTGTTCCTAGCAGGGACGCTGGTATGAGGTTCTCAAAGGAAGGCTGGTAACATGGTTGGGCAGCAGCTGTTCCTGCTTGTCTGGAAATTTTGTATATTACAATTTTCGGCCACTACCTTTATTCATTTTGATTGTTCTTTTTGTCAAATTTGTTATGTATTCATGATTCACAAGTATATGCTTTGTCTCTGCATTTTATTTTTGACAATTGTTACCCGATATGTTGAATTTTTGTCTAGTTTCAATTTTGAAGACCTCTAAAATTGCTTTGCTTCCTGATTATTGTTGGAGATCTTACATCAGCTAGTGATATAGTCAAAAAAATATATATAAATAGGGGGCAACCTTTATTGAGTTCCTAAAAGGCTTCTCATTTGTTTTTATCCTGTTGTAATTGTTTCTACTTTCTCTCTCAATAAATTCTTTGTTTATAAAAAAATATATCCTTGTGAATTCAATATCCTTTCTTTTGAACCTCCACCTTGGAAAAGTCATGAATGGATTCTTCTTTAAATTGTCAATCTGAGATCTTTAAATTTTCACAGTCCTCAAGACATCATGTATCTGTATTGTACATTGACCACAGTCAAAATTTAAAGTTACATGAAGTACAAAATATCTCTAAAAAGTAGACAGTTGTACAACGGGATAACCATTGCACAAAGACTCCATGCATTAAATGAAGATGCAGAACATTCATCAAACTCTAGAGGCATAAGTCACAAGGTTCTTTTTTCCTGGACCTCTATAGAAAAAGACATTTATGAAGGAGTTCTTTTGTCGCACATTAAAAAAGTTCCAAAAACAGTTTTTCTTCGAATAAACCATTAATTTAATCCTTGAAGTATTATTGTCTCTCCTATATAGTTTTTAAAGTAATAAAATTATATAGGTAATTCCTCAAGTAATAAAAATCATAATAAGTAGTCCTCCAAGTATTGAAAAATTCATCAAATTGGTCCTTGAATGTTAGTAAAGTATACCAACTCAGGAACTAAATTGATAGATATTCAATACTTGAGGAACTATTTATATAATTTTATTACTTTAGGGATTACATAAGAAAGAGAGTAATACTTGAGGACTAAATTGATGGTTTATTCTTTTTTCTTCATTCATTTTTCTATGCTTATTGTTATAGTCCTTAACCTTTTGTTCAATCTTTGATTCACCAGGTTCATTATTCATTTATTGTAAATCTCTTAGATAACCACAAAAGTTTAGTTTTTTTGTATCTTAAACATTGTGAGTGTGGTTAAAGTCTAAAGAGGCAAAGAGGCTTGTGAGAAAAGAATACTTGAGATAGAGCTTGAAGAAGTAAGAAAAAATACTTAGGATTAGAGTTTAAATATACTTATGTAATGAATACATGAGTATTAAATGTATTTTGTAATAGGTTATAGTACATAAATCTTGATCATTGTGTTGGAAACTAGTCATAGCTCTTGATAGTTTAAGAGTGAATTAGGTCAAGTCTTTTGTGTGCTTCTTTGCTACTTATCCTCCTGTTTTTCTTTTTCCATCAAGTGGGGTAGTTTTGGTATTAAGTTTTTTGAATTGTTCTTCAAGCATGTTTGTATCAAACCAACTTTCAATAGCATCGGCTTATATCTTAGGCAATTCTTTCAAAACTTTATCGGCTTATAGTCTTTTCAAAGAGCTCTTGAACAATATATTTTTTCTTTTTAACAAAAGCTTTGTTCTGCTAAATTTTTTTTGAAATACAATCAACCCCCGTTTATGTGTTTTCATGTACATATGATGAAATGATATCCCATGCAGTTATTTATAGGGAGCATCCAGTAGAGGACCCAGCTGTGTGCATATCCTATCAGAATCCTAACAATCAACTAACTGACTCAAACTAAAATAATTCCATCTAACTAACTACTAGAAACAGTTATCAACTAACAACAAAGCACAGCTAATAACATGCTGTGAGCTTTAATGAGGAATGTTAGCAACATGCTTTCTAACACTATTTCTAATACATTCTCTGTTATTGATTAAAATTTGTTAGCAGTATAATTTTTTTATTTTTGTTATAGATGAGTCTAATGGCCAAAACTAAGACAGTTTCCATACAGTCCTCCTGCAAAATAGGACAAAGCTTCTTAGAAGGTTGCCAAAACTCATGAAAACCCCTATGCCAACGTAAAACAAAATTAGATGACCAATTTGCTCCTCCATTTCCTTCTCTTCTGATAGTGAGCAGATAATTAATCATGTGAAATTAATTATTTCGTTTGTTTAAACTTTTTTTTTTTTTTTTTTGGTAAAAGAATCACTTTTTTTAAGAAAAAAAATCATTTAGTAAAATTTTTAAAATATTTGAATAAACTTTTTTTAACAATTAGAATAAAAAAAAAGCAGAAAACTGCTTACGGTAAAAGAGAGAGAAGATTAAAAAGTATGTTTTATGATTATAATCAAACATAAATCAGCTTTTATTTACATAAAAATTTCTTAAAGAGAAATTACTTTTTTTAATCGCAAACAAATGAAATATTAAAACCTTTCATCTGTTTAAAAATCAATTTTATTAATTGTAAAATCTGAAACAGACACTATATATGGAGACACTACCAAAGGATGCACTTCACAAGAGAAACACCCTTTTTACTGAGAAACCAAATCCTTAAAGCTGACTTTGGAAGTCCTAAACCTTAAACCCTATCTCCTCATATTTGAGTAGTTAAAACAACAATGTCATTCTGTTGTTGTTAAGGCTTCCTTTCTGTCTCTGTCTCTCTTTCCATCCCAAAGTTTCTTCCTGTTCTTCTTTGCTATCCCGCGAGGTTCCACTCTGAATATCAGTGTGAGCCTCCATCCATTCACAATCGTGATGATGCCGTTGCCTCATTCAATCGCATGCCCCATATGTGTCCTCTCCCACCAATCTTCCAATTTGGCAGCATTTTAGGTTCCCTTGTGAAGATGAAGCATTACAACACTGCTATTTCCCTTTCCAAACATATGGAATTCAGGGGAATCCAACCCAACATTGTTGCTTTGAATATTTTGATCGGTTGTTCCTGCCACCTGCGTCAAATGGATTTTGCTTTCTCTGTATTGGGTAAGATTCTTAAGAGGGGTTATCAGCCCAATACCATAACCCCGACAACAATCATGCGAGGTCTCTGTGGTACCGGTAAAGTTAAGGAAGCACTGCACTTTCATGACATAGTTGTAGCACAAGGGTTTGAGTTGAATCAAGTTAGTTATGGGACTTTGATCAATGGGTTGTGTAAAATAGGAGAAACAAGAGCCGCCATGAAGTTGCTGAGACACATTCAATGACAATCAATTAGGCCTAATGTGGTAATGTACAACACAGGACAAACTCGTAAGTGCTGCCTGTGATTTATATTCCGAAATGGTTATCAAGGGAATTTCTCCAAGTGTTATCACTTACTCTACTCTAATTTATGGCTTTTGCAATATGGATCAATTAAACGAAGCAATTGGTTTGTATAATGAAATGATATCAGAAAACATCGATCCGAATGTTTATACCTTCAATATATTGGTTGATGCCTTATGTAAGGAAGGAAGAGCGAAAGAAGCTAAAAGTGTGTTAGTTGTGATGATGAAAACATGTGTAAACCCTAATGTTGTTACTTACAATTCTTTAATGGATGGGTATTGCTCAGTTCATGAAGTGAACAAGGCCATATGTATGTTTGACATTTTGGCCCTAACGAGAGTGACTCCTAATGTTCGAAGCTAAAATATCATGATTAATGGATTGTGTAAGATTAAAAAGGTAGATAATGCCATGAATCTCTTTAAAGAAATGCATTGCAAAAATTTGGTTCCTGATATAGTAACTTATAATACACTTATTGATGGTTTGTGCAAATCAGGAAGGGTGCCTTATGTTTGGGAGTTTGTTGATGAGATGCATCATAGAGGTCAACCTGCAAATATAATCACCTATAGTTCTTTATTAAATGCTTTATGCAAAAACCATCATCTAGATAGAGCAATTGCATTATTCAAGAAAATTAAAGACAAAGGCATTGAGCCAAATGTGTGCACATACACAATACTTCTTGATGGATTGTGTAAAGGTGGAAGACTTAAAGATGCACAAGAGGTTTTTCAGTTTCTTTTGATTAAAGGCTATCATCTAAATGTCATCACATATAATGTTATGATAAGTGGGCTTTGTCAAGAGGTTTTGTTTGATGAGGCTTTGACCATACTGTCAAAAATGGAAGACTATGGCTGCATCCCTGATGCTAAAACTTATAAAATAATTGTCTGCGCTCTCTTTGAAAAAGATGAGAATGATGTGGCAGAGAAACTTCTTCGTGAAATGATTGTCAGAGGCTTACTGTAAGAGCAAAAATATATTAGATGCTTTCTAGCTACACATTGTGTTGTTTTGTATTTGTAACAAGCCAACATTAATTTTTTTGATAGCTAAACATCAGAAAGAAGATGAAATATCACTTTAGTTTTCGTTGAAATTCATATGTTGTTACATTCATTTTGATATTGTAATCATAATAATTGTTTGATTCTTGTGACTTGACATAACTCAGCTTTATTTTCTCAATACACTGTAGATCTGCTTCATCTACTCTCAATGACTTTTCAGTCATTGTGTTCTAGATATCAAACTATGTTGAAATTGGCATCATTATTTAAAATTATTTTTCTCTTTTAGTTGAGTCTTTATTCCAAATTATAGAAAGTAGAACCATTTTTTTTCTTCATATTTCTTGTGGTCTCTTACTAATATGGAATAGTTAAAATTACCTTCACATTTTGTTTACATCATCTAAGTTGTGTTAGGTATTGAAGTTGCTGTTATTTTTTTGGAGGTCGTTGCTACAGTCTCAGTGGAGCTTTTTCAAAGGCTATGGTTTCTTTTGGTAGTAATTATTTAAGGAACATGTGTTTTACTGATCATCTAAAATTTATCTTTGCTACTTAATGAACAAAAGAGATATAAGGATTGGGATTATGTAGAGTGCTCACATTTTATTTTTTTGTTTACTTATGATTATTTTGTTGGGTTAATACCTAACCCATTCCCTCATTAGACCTAAAGTAAAATGGATATTGATTTTTGTTGTAACCCTGGCTAATTGTTTGCAAGATTCTTTTTGACATCCAATGCTACAACATTGATAGAATATAAGCTTTTTATGCTTGAATGCTGCATAATGCATTAATTTCAATTGAAGATTGATCTATTTTTTTTCGCAATGTGCCAAGTTATAATTTAGTTCATTGGATGTCTAACAATCTGAATTCTAGTGATGTAATTGTCAATACTTGGATATAAATATATGATGCTTTTAGTGTGACTTCACAAAAAAACTTCTCTGATTGGTCGGAAATGAGTATGAACATGAGTTTAACGGGAAGATAGTTAAAGAGGTCTCTAACAAGATTAACGACTCACCTTTACATGTTGCGGATTACCCTGTTGGACTGGAGTCCTGAGTGCAAGAAGTAAAGTCACTTCTGGAATTTGGATCTGATATTGGAGTGTACATTGTAGGGATTCATGGAATAGGCAGAATGGGCAAAAGCAAAACAACACTTGCTCAAGCAGTTTATAATTTGATTGCAGACCAATTTGAAGATTTGTGTTTTCTCAATGATGTGAGGGAAATTGGAATTATACACAGACTAGTACGTCTCCAAGTGATGCTTCTTTCTGAAATAGATGGAGAGACGGATATGAAGATAGGAAATGTTAGTAAAGGGCAATATCAAAGCATGGTCTCCAGCAAAAGGAGGTTCTCTTAATTCTTGACGATGTTGACGAATGAGAACAATTGCAGGCAACTGTTGGAGTGCCTCATTGGTTTGGTTCCGGAAGTAGAGTTATCACAACTACTTAGGACAAACATTTGCTTGAAATCATGGGGTTAATAGAAAATATGTGGTAGAGGATTTAAAAGAGGAAGAAGTACCTGAGTTGCTTAGTTGGAATGCTTTGAAAGATGACAAAGTTGATCCAAGTTACAAGGACATTTCAAACCAAGTCTGGCCTTCCACTGACTTTGAAGTAGCAGGTTACCTCTTGTTTGGAAAAAGCATAAAAGAATGAGAATCCATGTTAGATTAGTATTAAAAAATTCCAAATAAAAGGATGCAAAATATACTTAAGCCATAATTCTTCAGTGGAAGATCAGCAGAATTTTTTTCTTGACATTGCTTGTTGCTTGAAAGGATATGAATTGGCAGAGGTTGAAGATATACTTTGTGCTCATTATGGTGTTTGCATGAAATATGGTATTGGAGTGTTGGTCGATAAATCTCATAAAAATTTAGAAGAATGGCAGTGTGACACTTCATGAATTGGTTACGGGTAAAGAAATTGATCGGCAAAAATTGCTGAAACAGCATTGGAAACACAGAAGGTTATGGTTCCATAAAGATATAATTCAAGTTTTAGCAGAAAATACAGTAAGACTGATAAGGATGATTCGGTCTTTCATTTTTAACCTTGATTTATCTCTTTGACTATTATATGCTCCCAGAACTGTTGTTTTTGTGGTTTATTTGTGCTTTTGTGTTGACAGGGGACTAGTGAGATTGAAATCATATGTTTGGATTTCCCCTTATTTGAAGAAGATGAAGAAGTATTAGTAGAATGGGATGGAGAGGCCTTCAAGAAATTGGAAAACCTCAAAACAAACTGGAATGGTGGACATATCCGTTACAAGATTTACCATCTGATTTTCATCCGAACAAACTTGCCATATGCAAATTACCCAAAAGTTGCTTTATATCATTTGAGTTAGCTCCTTATCGAAGGCAAGTGTAATGAATTTATTCCTATTATCTTGTATATTAATAATTCACTTAAAGATTATTCATTTGGTTCGTATTTCTTTGTTTTACCTTTTTCTTTTGCAGATGTTCATGAACTTAACAGTTTTAAATTTTGACGGGGCTGAATGTTTAACAAAAATACCTCATCCCATTTTCATTTAGAAATCTTACTCGACTTTTAGATTTAGTGCTGGTTGACTGTGGAAATGTTCAGTTACCAAGTAGCATTGTCATGTTGCCAGTGCTGGCTGAGATTTTTGCTCTGGAATGGAAACTAGGATATTGCGAAAACAAGATGAGGATGAAGAAAAAGTGATTTTTTTTTTTACTTAAACTTTAGTGAATTTAGTTTAGAGTTTAGTATAATTGGTTTTGATAAACATACTTTAAATTATTGAATGTGATTAGAATGTGTCTTCAAATTAATCTTAACTCTAAATTTTACATTGAAAATGTTACAATGAGAAAAATTAATGCTAATAATTTACTAAACAAGCTCTATAATTGCATGGTTGTCTGCTTGGATTAAAATTAATAATATATGAGGTGGTATATAAAGATGAGAATTTTAAATGATACAACTAGTGATTAAAATAACATCCAAATGTTTTTCATGTTTTAAAATTAGATTGGTTATTGAATTGGTAAAATATTATTTCATAATTTAATAGTTAATTCAAATCATAGTTGAACCCGCGATAACTAATATATATTTTTATATTTATATAATATATTAAATAATAAATTAGCATAATATAATATACACTCATAATCAAGTAATATATCATATTCAAATTTGACAATAAACATAACATCTATAAGTTCATAACAGGTTAATTTACTCATTTAGTTCCTAAACTAATTAAAAATTTTCAACTAGGTCTCTAAACTAAAAATAAAATAAAATTGGTCTCTAAACTAAAAAAGTAGGTACCTGGAATTAGTTTCAGACTATTTGAAACTGTCAGAAAATGAAAATTTATGACAGTTTAAAAGCCCTTGTGACTCAATTAAAAAAAATTACATGATCAAGGACCTAGTTAATTTTTTTTTTAGTTTAGAGACCTACTTGAAAATATTCAAATTGTTTAGGGATCAACTAAATAATTTAACCTTCATAATAGTGAAATTTCTCTTTATATATAAATTAGAATAACTATCATGAATGAGAATATTTTTAAGAGCTATTCTTCAACGAAAGCGTTTTTATTTAGAAGTTTCTTTTTTCAATGAGAATATTTTTAGGAATTTTTCTTAACCTCTTTCAATCTATCCTTTTTATATTTATTTTTAAATTAAATTTCAATATTTTTTTACAAGAAATTATCAACCGTTAAAACTAACTTGTATCACAATATAGATTGTTTATCATAAATTTCAAATATAATTTATATATTCAAAAGTATTTATTTACTATAAATTTAGTTATACAAAATAAACATTTACCTTTTGCTTTTCTCAAGATAAAATACTAGTTATACTAAAATTAAATAAGATCAAGCATGATATAATATTTGAAACAGAGTGTGTCTAGTTTTTTCTTTCTAAAAAAATATTCTAAACTGCGTTCATATTTTCTTTTCAATTAAATTAGTTAGTCCGGCTGGTTGATTTTTTAATCATTAAATGTTGTAAATAACTTCACCAAATAGCAGCAAAATTATAACTTACCAGTTCTTTAGCCTTGAATTCACAAGACAAGAAGAAAACACGTAAGTTATAAAGATAAAATTCTAGTTAGACATTTGGCATAACTAACTCTCTTTTTGATTATGAAGTAACTCAGTTTCTACTGTCATTTTACAGACACAAAAGAAAATAAAGTAAATAATGTCTAAAGTAAGAAAATTTATAAAATTAGGAATTAAAATGATGAACACTTATAATTTTAGAAATTAGAACAAGGATATACTGAGTTATACTCACCGTAATACCATACCCAAAGTTACATGTTTTATCAATCACCAAGTGCTTGTACCATTTAAAAGATTGGATATTACCATTTGATTCACTAGCCAGTAGCCACATTATGACATACAAGTGAATATATGTAATACCTTTACTTTGTTTCAGTTTTATGCCCATTTACAACTTTTCAAACGCGTTTTCCCCATGCAACCGTTGGTCATGTGACAAATTTGTGTAGCACACTATTATATATTTATTCAAACTTCTATTATCTTATAAATTAAAATACATAACTTAAATTCACTCTTTCAATTAAACATTTTTAATATTTTCTCTCTTCTCTTATTTAGATGTATATTTCACAAACTATTTTTGCAATTAGTCAATTTTTTTTTCTTAATTAACCATCTCAAATTAACTAATTTTCTTTTATTTGTACGTGTATACTTAATCCTTTTAATAGAGTCTATTCTTTCAATCTACTTGTTTTGGTAGACCAAATAGTCTCACATCGCTTAAAAATTGAGGCCAAAAATAGTTTATAAACACCCTCTTTTCTTAAACTAACAAAATGTCTTCTAAAAACAAAATTGTGAAGCTCACAAGTGCTAAGAGGACAATAGATTAGATGTGGCAACCCTAATGTTACAATTTAAATTATTCACTATAAATCTAAAATATTATTTATATATTTAAATATATTTATTATTATAATATCCTAAAATACCAGTTTTCATGAAATTATCCCAATTCCAAACATACATAAAAAACTAACTCCACAAAATAATTACCATTTTTGTCATAAATTTCATTTAAGTACGAGTATAATAATAATACCAGCGTTTCACCAACATTTTTCCTGGCAGTTACAACTTGCAACTGCTGCCAAATTTGAAGTTACAAGGATTCTTCAATTGCTTCCATTACACGTTCGTGTTTTCTGCTTCTTTCTTCTTCTGCCTCTGTTTCCCTGTTTCATCCACAAATTATTCCCCGCAATGTAGCATGTACTTTTGGATCTTTCTTCGTTAACTTCATTTTCGGATTAAAATAGTTCGTTTTGGTCACCATTGAAACTGTTACGCTTACAATTTCCTCAACTTTCAGGCGACCAATCTATGATGCAAAATCGAAGCCAAATCAACAGTGCTCACTCGAATTCAAATACCGGGAGAAGTCCAATAGAATTTGAGGACGCGCATAATAATTTCCGCTCTATAAGACTCCTATATAGACTTCTTGAAGAAAATCGCCTCGCCTTGCAAAATTCAAATTCAAAGGATGTCAGTCAGTGCTTTTATACTTGCATTTTTTTTTTCTTTTTTTGACAAATGCTGACTATTGTGATTCCATAAGAAAGCAAAGATAAATGCAAAGAGTTTAATGGCTATTCCAGTGTACACTGTCAACAATCACAATTTTGGCAGTGTTTTGAGTGGTTGGGGGCTTTTTTTTGTTTCAAATCACAATTTTGGGAGTGTTTTGAGCGGGGTGCAACCGCGTGGTTCTGATTGGTGGGTAGTGTGTAGGAGGGCAGGGGCTAACCATCGCTTCAATGGTTGGATATTTTTTAAGGTACTGTGTGGGTGGGGGAGGGGGGAAGGACGGGTTGAGTGTGCAGAGGAGGGTCTGACAGCTTTGGGCTTGGACGGCAGCGTGGAAGGTTGTCTGTGGTGTATTGTATCAGACTCGGGTATGGGTTGTATCAGACTTGAGTTGCTGGACACGCTAATTAATCTTGGTTTCTTTTAGTTTGCAGTTTATTGTGTGGGGTCATGAGCATCAAGTTGGGTAACATGGGGTATTTGCGACTACCATAATGGTTACACCTGATAGGGGCAGCGAAGCATCTTGATCGGATGCGTGGCATGTAAGCAGCGTGTCTGTGGAAGCACCATTTGGATTTGGGCTCCAAAATCTTATCCACCTGGCTTAAGTTTTTGGCCTTTTTTTTGGGTTCTAAATGCAGCATGTGAGCAACATGGCATATTAATTTGGGCTGTAGCGTTCTGGTTCATTAGTGCGTGGTTCTTATATGCTGTGTTTTTCTTTGGATGGTGTCTTAATGTTGTGGGGTTACGAAAAGCATTTGGGTATCAAAATTAGGGGGTGGGTTGGTATGGTTTTGGTAATATGTGCTTTATGAGGGGATGTGCAGCAAACTTTTTGTATTCTTTCCTGTTGTTACTAATCTTGGCATACCTTATGCTAAGTTTAGTTACAAGTTATTAATATATTTCCTTGGCTTGCAAAGAAAAAACACTGTCAACCAATCTATTTGACTTTTAAGATAATTATTGTAAAAGTCAACAAACGTATCACACACGGTAATTTAGGATTGGATGATAGTGTAAAACTGTTTTACACTATCAGTACATATCATATTTTCTCTTTAATTAAAATTGTCCTCATAGTATAAAAGTTTTTTATATTGTCATATTTTTTTTTCTAACCACCGTTGGTAATTAAGTCCTTTGGCTCTCTAGTCCCGAGGTATTCCCACATACTTTAGTCCTTTAGGCCGGCTATGGGATTAATCATAAATAAATTGCCCTATATGAAAAGACTATTAAACTTTTGTAATAATTACTTTAAAAGTCATGCCTAGAGTGGTTTTTAAAGTGTATGAAAATTAAACTTCAAAAAAATTTACCAAAAAGGAAAAATAAGCATCACATTGAAAACATGCGAATAATTTAATATTTTTTAAATAATTAAAAGTATTTAATAAGGTGTACCTATTTTTGGAATTAGATTGTTCTAGTTTAGAAATTCAGTTCTTAGAGCTTTGTTCCCAATTTAGTGTGTCTGGTTACAGAATCTGAAAGAATCCTGTTTGTGACTCTCTTTTGCATTCTTGCTGTTGGATTTTATTAGTAGTATTTATAGCTACTTAGAGAATTTCTTGAGTGGTAACTCTTTAGATGTATATTTTCTTTTGTTTGTGGCAGTTGGTTGAGAGGGCACGAGCTTTATTGAAAAGTTTGCTGGATGTTGCTGTTGAAAGTGTTTTTGAGACTCATTTAAAGGTACACATGGTTCATCATTTTACAATGGGACCCTTCTTTTTGGAGTAAAAAATTGTGGATGAGATCATGATTCTTTTTCCATCTTTTTTTCTATTTTGACCTTAATGCAAGGAATAAAATGCACTTTTATGGTAATGCTTCAAATTCTAGCACCCAATGAACCTATCAGCAGTATAAAGAATATGATTTCTGTTGTGTAATTTTGATTCTTTTACTTAACAGATCATAGCTACACAAGCAGGTATCTCTAAGACATTCTTTTAACAAGAAAAACATGTGGCTGTGCAGGAGTCAAAGTCTCCAGTGGCAGGCAACTTTTCTCAAAACCCTGTAAAATATCCAACTTGCAGTAAAATGACTTCAGAGAAGGATAAGCAGCCTCAGTTGAAATTACTATCTAAGAAAGAACTGCCAGAGCTGTCAAAGTTTAGCATCTCTGATGATGGAGGAACAAAATGTAAAACACTATGCAGTATAGGTGAGGAAAGCAGTAAGATGCAACAGAATTCAGTCAAGGCAACAAATCTATCTAATGACAATGGCATTTTGCCCAACACAGAGAGTAGTCATACGAAACAACAGCATAATAATGTAAATGCTTTATATGGTGATGGTGAGCATGCAGAAGAATCATTACAAATGTTTGATGCAAAAGCTGGTGAGCAAAATGAAGAGAATAATATATCATTGCTGAATAGAATTCATGAAGCTCAAAGCAATTCTAATGCTGGCAGACAGGTTGAACTTCCGGATCAGAAGGGTGATTTCTCTGATGATTTGGTTAATGCGATCAAAAGAATCGAGTCTCGGATTTTGGCTTTCCAACTTTGTTCAAATTTAGTGGATTCCACTCAGAACAGCGCAGGTCATCATACTGCGCACGAGGCAGCAAATTCAGACAGTCCTGTAATGCAGAGAAACGATGGGGCTTCAGGAAGTCGGTTTTGTGGAAAGTCTCTTTTGGAAGGACATAGGTTGATGAATCAGAAGACATGCAAACCAAGTTGTAAAGGTGAAAGTTCAGTTTTAGCAAATGCATTTGAGGAACCCTTTTTTGCTGGAAATGAATCGTTGAGTCGGAGTCAGATGGCAAATCAGAATCATTGGCTTCATACTAGTGCAGAATCTGCGAAGAGCATTGATGTACCAAAGCAGATTGGTACCAAGATGGTATCTGGAGGAGAGTGGTTGAGAAGTCAGAATAGGATTCAAAATTCAGAACAAAACATAGCTATGATAGATAGAGTCAAGTCATTGAATGGGTTAGTTAGCGGTGCTGCCTATTTTGGGAGTCAAGCTAGTGAGTGTATTCAAGGTTTGAGGGTCCCTTTGAATCAAGAAGATCATAGTAAGAAGCATTCCATGTCAGTAAGTAAAACAAATAGGGAAACTTTGGTCAGAAAAAATCCAGTGGCTTGGTCAAAGACTGATCAGAATCGGAAGGAAATGAGTTCTGAATCTTCCTATGCACAGAAGTTAGCAGGATCCAAGTCCGTTATTGCGAGGAGAGAAAAGCCACCACCTCATCAGATGGTAATTAAACCAACTCTATTGGACCAGAGATACAGTAAGATTAAGGTAAATTCCCATCAACACAGAGAATCTTCGGTTTTGGACAGAACAAGAACTCACAAGACTAGTCATCTTGAACCACAAAAGACAAGGGTCCTACCACAACATCATGAAGTGGAGGAGCCAAGCTCAAACTCTGACTCTTCTCGCTGGAGTTCTCAGCAAGGCAGTGCCAATAATAGTCGCGACTTTGAGGACTACTCCTTGTCAGATGGAACACAGTGTGCCTCATCAGGAAGGATGGTGGATGCAGCATATGAAGGCAGTTCAGAAGAGAGTAGCAATTCAAATCTCGAGAAGGATGATGGCCCTTCTCATAGATTTGGCAGTTTCAAATCTTATAGACATCGCCGTGAAAGAAATCCTAAGGAAACAATTGGAACACTAAGTAGGCTGAAAAATAAGTTGGGACTAATCTTTCACCACCACCACCACCATCATCACCATCATCATCATCATCACGATCACGGTAACACTCATTCTAGAGCAGGTCATAGACATACTATGTGGAATCGCTTGCAGAATGTCTTCCACCATAAAGACAAGCACGGGGTGCTAACGAAAAAAGTTGAGATGACAAGGAGAGGGGCCGTTGCAAGGGCGTTGCCTCGGAGAAACCAGGTCGGTCAGTTTCATAGACTTGCGGAAGGGGTCCTGAGACACATCCGGCATTCAAGGAAACCAAAGCCTTCCAAGCTTGATGGGGGGAAACAGTCAAGGAGTACCCCACATGGACATAGTCAGAAGAAGTTGCTTTGGTGGAAAATCCTTCGACGACACCGGGGAGTGAAGCTGAAAAACAAAGGCCGAGTTAAAATGGGGTTTATAAGCCAAAAGTCACTAAAGAACTATTGAGTTTGGGTGTGCATTAGAATTTCTGGCCTCGCAACTATTGCCTTCCAGCTCATAGTGTTGAAGCTCCTATCACATTGGCAGAATGGGTATATTCTCTGATTTTATCTATTTTGCTGAATATTTTGGCTCTGTTGAATGGGCGCTTTGTGATGCTTGAAATTCGATAGATATGGAACTGGTGATGCGGGATTTTGTTAGTGCATGGTGAGACTGGATTTTGTAAGTGCTTTGTGATCCTGGATAGATATTAATATGTATTGTCCATTATTCTGGGTACTCATAGCAGTGTCCTTGCCTTTTTTGTTTGTTTGAAATTTTGTTTTATAACTAAAGGTTTTGGGCACTATTAGAGAACTTGGCTTTAGATATTAACTAAGGGTTTGTTTGAGGTGGTTGTGAGTTTTTAATTTTTGGTTTTTAAATCTAATTTTTAAAACAAAACGCGTTTGGCTAAAATGGAGTTGAAATAGTTTTTAACTCAATTTTAAAACACTTTAACATTCATTTTCAAAACTAAGAAAAAAGGTTTTGTGAATTTAGTTTTTAGTTTTTAAAAAAATACACATTACTATATTCGATAATGGCTCTTCTTACCACCACTATTAACACTGTCGCCGCCGCTGCTACTATTACCACTGTCACCACCATGACCATCAACACCGCTGCTACTGTCACTGTTGTCATCACCACCATCATTATCGCCACCTTTGTTGCCACCACACAAGCATACCTTTAAACTAATTTTAACAAAATAATTTTTTTTCAAAATAAGTTTATTTTGAAACAAAAAATTTGATAAAAAAACTAAAATTAATTTTTAAAAACTAAAAATTAGTTACAGTTTTTGAAAATTTTGAAATTCACAACTAAAAATCACCCAAAATGGGACTTAGCTTTCCACAATTATAGATCGAAGTTGCTTACATGTTTCGCTAAACCAGTGTTGCATATTTTACTTAGTATTCTAAAATCTCGTTTTAGGTAGCAATATCAACTTCAACTTTGGTCTAGACCAATCCATCCAAGTTCATTTAAAATTGGTGACAGGATCTTTTGGTGATTTATCTTCTAGTCGCCAATGTTTGAGAGAATACGTACGGTGCAACGAAAAGCATGACACCCTTTTTGTTCTTAAACTGCTTCAAATACAATATGTTCTACTTCCCCAAGTTTTTGTGGTTGAAAGAGCACAAAAACTGTTTTATGTTCTAATGACATATTTCTTAGTACCCTAGTTTCATGCGGTGTCAACTGTGACCACTTAGTCTATGGAAAGACTCTGGTACATGTGTCCAGATGCATCTTTTTACTAAATCGTGATTATAAATATTTTCCCTTACTTTTTTTGTGTGTCTATTTACTGATCTTTTTCTTGAGTTGTTCTTGTTAGGCCTCTAGGCTGTTCATAGATTGCCAGCAGAACCATAGGGGCTGTCAAATAAGACAGATAGTAACTATTCCATGATTCGTAGTTGTTGGAAGGAACAGATAACAGGGGAAGCTTTTTAATATATCATATTCTTTTATGCTTCAAAAGGCTAATAACCTGAGCCTGTTCTTAGAATAATATAGCACGTCTTCTTTTGGACAGATGACAAATGTACAAGAGAAATACACTTTAAATTAGAGAGAAAAATGCATAGGATTTCTAACTCCCAATCATTGGGCATCATTTATAACACTAACATAGCATATAATTCCATTTCAAGCAGCAAAAAAATTACATAAGGTTTCTATTACGTTTGGTTACATGTGCAGCAGTTCGTGTAATATGGGAACCACGATTATTATCACTGTTTCATGAACTGCATGTTTTAAAATTACATGTATTATATGGTGAACGTCTTGATGAAAATTCTCTTGATTTATGTATTCTTAGAGTAGCAAGTATAATTATGTATTCATGTTCAACTTTGCTTCAAAGTTCTTTCTATCTTGGCTGGATGGGTTCTTTTATTTTTATTTTTTCTCCCAAAGTTGTTCGATAGGTGAGAAACTAATTTTTTTAGGATATAGTCAAGGGCAAAGGTGGGAACCCCTAAGGAATTCAAGTTCTTTATATTCGGTTCGGACCAATGCAGGTTAGTTGATTAAAAAATAGATAATTAAACATGCATAATTAAAAGAGTTTAATGGTCATATACTAACAATGTAAAATAATTTTACACTGTTATCCAATCACAAACTACTATTTATTATAAATTTATTGGCTTTTATAATAAATATTTTAAAAGTCATATTAATGGTAATTTCTAATTAGATGACAGTGTAAAACTTTGTACACTGAAAGTGCATAACCATTAAACTCTAATTAAAAAGGTTGTCCCTCATAATGTATGTTTTATACAACCTTAATTTTAGGGATTGTATATTTTTAATGGGTAGACTAAAAAATTAATGCAAAACTAATGAACGCGAGAAGAGCAAAGATATAGGAAAGGAAAAAAAAAAAAGATTAATATTCCACTAATGTTTTGGTCATTTTCACCATGATGTGACATAGTAATTACTTATTTGTGCCTAATTGACTATCACTCAAGCGCTTAATATAGCAATTCAAATGAAGAGACTAAATTGATCGATGATTTACAATTTCAGGAATCATTTTGTCATTTTTTAATTTCAAGGATCAATTTGATCGGCCATTACAATTTCATGAATTAAATTGATTGATAATTTATAATTTCAAGGACTATTTTTTATTTTGTTAATTTCAAGGACCAAGTTGATTGACTATTACAATTTCAATGACTAAATTGATGATTTAATCTTTTTTTTTAATTATTAGTATTATCCCTCATTTCTTTTTCTCGTATTTTTATCCAATCAAATAATAAAAATAATAATATTTTTTACTTTTTCTCTTCTATTTAAATTTATCCAAACAAAACATAGCAATATTTTTTTTCATGTTTGGAAAAATCAATTGTAATTAAATTCTATGTGAATCAATCTTTATATATAACCAAATTTTATATATAATTTACTAGGATCAGCCTAGTAATAGGAATTTGAGTAGTTTATACAAAATTTTAGATTCAAATTTTATTGTCATCATTATTATAAAAAGAAACCAACTTTATATTTTGACCTAATACCAATTGTAGTATGTCTCAATTAATTATTGAGTTTGACTAACTTTCTTATATTTAAATAAAGAATAAAACATAAAAAGGTGATTGACTTCAACAATTGATATTTAAATTTAATATTATAAATATTATTGGTGTTATTCTTTAATTAATATTAATGTTTTATCAGAATAAATGTTATCAATTTTAGTAATTGACATATAAATAGAGATTATTAAAATCAAATATCGATTTTAAATTACAAACATAAAAATTTAAAATTTATAAAAATCCTCAAACAAAATATATAAATGTAAGTATTATATAAAGAGGGATCAAATTATATTGGTATAACTTACGTCAACTATTATAAATAGGGATGGCAAAATTGGCCAGGCTCGGTGAGCGGGCCCAATGGCTTGACAGGCCAGGCCAGGCTGGGCCATTAAATGTTTGGCCTAATGAAAACCAGGCCAAAATGGCTTGATCTAATTGGCTCGCCGGGCTAAGCCAGGCCCTAAAAATTTTGGCTCGAAGGAAACTGGGCCTATTTGGCACGATACTATATATATATATATTTGTAAAATATACAAAAAACTAAGAAAAAAAATAGTCACAAGCCATTTTGGCTCAACTCGATGGGCCCGTTGGACTAGGCTGGGCAAAAAAAAAAGCCTAGTAAGAATTTGGCCCGATCAGGCCCGCTTTTGAGATTTAGCCCAACGGGCCAGGCTAGGCTGGGCCGCCTTGGCCCATTTGACAGCTCTAATTATAATATTCAATAACTTTCAATTGAATAATTTTATATCAAAATTTACTATTGGATTGAAAGTTCTTTTCAAATAAATTATATCTACAAAAAATTAAATTAATCCAAAATTATTTGACAAAATATTAATTATTTGATTTTTTTTTATCATTGTTCAATTCTGAAAAATTAACACAAACAATCAATGTAATATATAGTTATAATTTAATGGTTGGTGAAATAATTAGTGTAAGTTATATCAATGTAATTTGATCTTTATTCACATTTATATATATCTAAAGCATAAAATTTTAAAAGTAAATAACTAAAACTAAGAGATATTTGACAATGTCTTTTGAAATAAATATTAATGTTAACAAAAATAATCTTCAAACTGAGAATAATAATCACGTAAAATCTGCATTAAAATAATGGCGACTAAAAAACTTCAAATATAACATTATAAATAAAGTTTATTTAAAATCATTTCTATTGTGACCAAATGCTGTGACGTATTATCAAAACAACTTATTATTCTCCCGTAAGTATTTTACATTATTTTAGTCAATTTCAAAATAAAAATACAAAACTTACCGAAATAAACACATTAAGTCAAATATTCAACAAAACCTCTTTATCTAAATAAATCCTTAATTCATCCAGGCCTCGTTAAATTCTCTGGCCCATGGGCTCAAGCCTGAATCAGTGAGCGCATAGCCCGGCCCGGGCTCAAGCCCGAAACCTACATACCTGAGTTTCTGTTCCTCGTCCCTTGTCCCCGTTGAAAACAGTTTCTGTCTCTTTCGACTGCTACGGTCTCTGAACTTCCATTGACGCCTGTGAAGAACACCTTCAGCACGCTTCGTGTAACAGCAAAACCCAAGTAACGCAACTACACACCCCTTTCATCAATTCTTATTATAACTATGTATTTTGGTTCATCAATTTCTTTTTCTTTTCACTCTACAATCTCGAGGTTTCTTTCAATTTTAATATATGGTTGCCAAATTGATGTGAGGTCCGTTCTTCTTTGTTCTGGGCTTCGTGTTTTATAATTGAATTCCAATTGTAAGAGGATGTAATAGTGGATTTGTGATTATTATTATTATTATTAGTATTATTTTAGTGGTTGAGATCTGTGAAACTTGAAATTGAAAAGTAAGCTGAAATTTGGTATTTGTAGGAATTTGAGTGGGGTGGAGAGAATTTGGGTTTATGTTGAAGAAATTCAAAAGGGTAAAGTAGAAAAAGATGGAAAAGGATTATCGTTGGAATTATAACTGTTAATGAAGAGATTGGCTGTTATTTAAAAATAATAATAATGGTAAAATACAAATACTCTGGATAACAAACCAATTTGGCAAAACTATCTTCGTATTGTAGCAGACCATTAGGTCTAATTGCAATATGCATATTTATCTTGTGTTGGAGATTAGAAACAACCAATGGGGTGGGTTTAGCGGAACTGGCTAATTCCTAAGAACATGGCAAATCAAGGTTTGAATCCTTGCTAAAAGAGGTGCTCACATTTAGTGTTCGACCATACCTAGAACAGGATTGCCTCCGATGGAGGATACCTGTGAGAAACCAAAAAAAAAAAAAAAGATTAGAGACAGACATTTTAACTATGGTCCAACTTGATGATGCATTTGATGCAAGAGTGGCATGCAAATTTTTGTTTGCTAGTGTGTGACTATGGGGAAAATATGTTTGGTGGTTGATGTTCTATAGTTTAAGTTTTCTCACCGAAGATCCTTTTTATTTTCCATGTTATGTTTACTGACAGTACTTTTGCTTGCAAGACACGGACTCTATGTTTGAAGAGTCCAGCAGGACCAGCACATTGTGTCATGCTATCTTATTTGGGATAATTGAGCTATTAGTTATACCTTGCTGTTTCTTTGGTGTTGGATTGCATATCTGAGTTGCTCTTGTAACTTTAGGATTTTATTTTTATGAAATTGAGTGCATATGCATGAACACAAGTCTTAATTCAGCTGTACATTTTTTCTTTTTCAAAAAGAAAAACCCAGAAAACTTTAGTAGCTTAATGTACTGGCTTGTACTTGCACAATTTCATAATTCGTAGTGGGAGTTATATGAGCTGGATAGCCAATGGTTCAATTCCTTAAGAGTTGAAATCATTAAGATTTGGCCTTTCTTACAGGATTTGAAAGCACTTCTGCTTCTTGTATGGCATCATATAAGATCTCTCTCTCTTCCTTTTTTCTTTTTCCTTTTCTTTAATTGGTACAAAATATAAGATTTCTTGGTTTGGCTGCAACTAAATTACTGAGCAGATGAGTTTGTTTTATTTAAATATAAAGATGCCAGAGCTATAAAGGCTTGGTTGTTATTGATGTATAGTTGCAAGTGTTCAGTTCTTTGTGATATTTGTGGAAGCAATGTCTTTTGAATTTGAAATTATGAATCGCTTTGCTAAGTTTAGTTGATATTTGTTTAACAGGAGAAAATGACAAATGAGAATACAACAAGCATCGAGATAGATTATGAATATGAAGATTGCAATAATTCCAAGCGCCCAAAAATGACTTCTAAAGTATGGGAGGAAATGCAGCGAATTCTTACACATGAAGGCAGTAAAGTTCTGTGCAGACACTGTGGAAAACTGTTGCAAGACAACTGTGGGACTTCTCATTTAAAGCGTCATTTAATCATATGCCCTAAGCGTCCTAAACCACTGGATATTATTACTCAAGATTCAATGGCTTCAGTGTGTCTTAGAGGTCCTAGTAGTGCCAAAGGTAAGCATTATCTTTGTTCCCCCAAATTGATGTTATCTCCTATTTTCTTCACTCATTTAGCTGCCCTATAGTTGATCAAGTTCCATTATAATATTCTGTGGTAGATGGACCCAAACAAAAACCCAACTAAAGTTTTAAAAATTGGGAAGGACATAGTATCTAAATGGTTATAAGTTAAGAGTTTTTCTTGTAAGTATAGTTTCTCACTTGCACGAGTCTGTTATATTGTTGTCTGCCTTAAGCCACTGATAAAATTCAGCAGTTGATGAACTAATGCAACATATGGTAGCCATAATAGAGTAAGAGATTGATTTAGACAACATTTACTATTTGCTTTAATGCTAAATTATAAAATCTGGTAAGGAGAAATTCTTTGCTATATCCATGGTGGCAGCTTGAGAAACTTGATTTCTTGTCCTGTGTTTTGTAATTACATTTTGCATTTCTTCCGATTGGGTTGCAGTTGTGTGTGATTTTACCTTTTGTTCATGGAAAACACCTCTGGATTACCTTTCATTACCACTACTATATTTTTTCTTATTTTGTAGAATCTGGATTGAACACTGTGCTTATGGTTCGCCCTTTAAAGGTTGAACCTGAATCACAAGTCCCAAGTTATTCTCAGACTTCAATTATTCGAGCTCCAACTGTTGTTGCATCCATTGAAAATGCTCCCAGTCCCATACAAGAACTACATCCAAAACCTAGTTCCTCTCTTTTGCTGCCTAGCATAGAATCTCCCAAGAATCAAGGGGAGCTGACTCTGGATGATGTAGAAATGAAAGCGTTTTATGCTTCTCTTGATGCAGAGACCTCAGTTATGTCACCTTCCCAAGCTACCACGGTCATTACTGAGTTATCCAACACCACACCGTGTGAAGAGACTAAGAAAGCATTGAAAACACTGCAAGACCTTCTTTCCAAAGACTTCTCTGATCTATTGCATGCTGGACAATCTGGTACCATCAAATCTGCCATAGAATATCTTTCCAAGTTGTCTGCAGACGATGGAATCTCAGCAGAAATGAGGTTGTTGATATTAGAAGTTTCTAGAGAATTCACTCGCTGGAGTTGTGACTACAATGATGCTAGTAGGAAAATAGAGTCTGCCAGCACCAACATCTTGAAAGCAGATAAACTAGAAGAAAGTCTTGAAGCCAACAAGAACGAGTTCAAGGAAGTTTTGTCCTTAGAAAATGAGTTAAGCAACCAGTTATCATGTTTGGAGAAAAGGAAGAAAGAGCTAGAAGAGCAAATAAATGCAATTAAGGCTAACATTTCTGTTTTTCAATCGGCTAAGATAGCAAGTACTAAGAGAAAAAGGGAAGTTTTTGAAGAAGCGAAGACTCTCAAAGCACAAAGAGATGAGTTGAGGGAACAAGTGCCTCACTTGAGAGATGAGTTGGAAGTGGCCAAGAAAAACCAGGCACACGTTCGAGCTGAATGGTCAAAGCTTGGAGAAAAATTTATCAAAAGCTTGAATGGGATGAATAATGAGTACTTGGATGGTAAATCCCTCCAGGCTTGTAATCAGGAAAATTGCATTTAACAAACTGAATTTCGATTTTAACTAATATCAATACCTTCATACCAACTCCATGATGAGCTAAAAATAAGCTCTGATATTTGTTATACCTCTGGTGAAAAATGAAGCATTTTTACCACTGATTTTAATTTCATGATCTTATCTGTAACAAAATTAAAAAAAAAACGTTCTTATTTCGTTAGACAAAATATTTTTCCAAGGCCTTTCGAATTTATGATTTAATATTCAAAATGTGAAAAATTAAGTTATTGAATATAAACTGGTTTTAGTGATTCCAGATTGTTGCATATGTATGGAACAAATTTGTTATATTTAATTTAAGCTTTGATTTGTGTGTGGTCGTTTAATGTTCATAAAATAAGGTTAATATTAGTCGACGAGTAATTGCTCTGTGCAATATAATTCTGTTTACATTGTTTTCACATTTCATATGTGCATTATCGACATTATTCAAAATGTTACTCAGTTATCACGTACAATTTTTTATTTTATTTTTATCATTTATAAGATTCATTCTGCTATGTATTGATTTTTTATTTGGTTTTCTGTAAGGAGAAACTTGTAAATAATTTAACAAAACAAAATATTTAATTCAAATATCACAACTAATTTACACATGCACCCATGTGTAACCAAACCCACACACAAAAATTGAAGACATACTTTAAATTAACAAAATTGCAGGATTGGGTTTGTGAACATAAAACGTTGAATCCATATTAAAACATCTAAGCAAATACACATGGGTTCTGAAGCAAATACAATAAATAATATTTGAACACAGTTTAAAAAAAATTGATTTTGATTTCTAATTTTGTTACAAGAAGCTAGTATTATATTCTAATTCCATAATTTTTTGAATACTTGTGAGTAGTAATCAAACTATCAGAACAAAGAAGAAATTTTTTTATTTCTCTGATTATCTTGTAATAAACAACCATGACAGAGTTATACTAAGGGAGAAAAAATAGGAAGTAATAAGTAATTTATCACTATCACCTATGATCTGATCATGATTTTTATTCATATTTGCCTCCGATATCTCTAAGAAACAAAAAAGACAAATTAGGAAATAATTGATAGAAAACTAAGGACAGACTTGCAACACCCACCTCAAGTTGGTGCATAGATATCCATCATGCCCAACTTGCTTACAAGGAACTCAAAATTTGATCTGAAAAGATCCTTAGTGAGAATATCCACCACTTGTTGTGAGGTGGGAACAAATGACATACAAATAGTTTCATTTTTAAGTTTTTCCTTAATGAAATGTGGGGCAATCTCCATATGTTTAGTTCTGTCATGTTGCACTAGATTTTGTGCAATTCTTATTGCATAGCCTTGTTGTCACATTATAACTTCATGTGGGTTTGTTTATACTTATTCTCAATTTCTCTAAAACTCCCTTCAACCACATCATCTCACAAATTCTATAGGCCATTGATCTATATTCTGCTTTAGCACTACTCTAACAACTACATTTTGTTTTTTACTTTGTCATGTGACAAGGTTACCCAACCCATATTAAGGTACAATACCTTGAAGTAGACCTTCAATCAATGACTAAACTTGCCCAGTTTGTATCAGTGTAGGCTTTAATGGACTGTTGACTTTTTAAAGACCTTTTCTGAAAGCACTCTTTAAGTATCGTAAGATTTTATAGACTGCCTCAAGATTTTCTTCATAGGGAGAATGCATTTACAAGACTTACTGCAAAAGCAATATCAGGTATTGTATGAGATAAATAAATCAAGGATGTGTTAGGATCAACGATGTGTTAGCTGGTCTACATCCACTCATGTCAGTCTCTTTAAGAAGATCAAGGATGTACTTCCTTTAGGAGAATGTAACCAAGTCACCTCCATCCCAAGAAAATATCTTAATGGGTCCAAATCTTTTATCTAAACTTCTGTCGAGAGTGAATTTATTTTTATTTATTCTTCTTTAATAATCCATCCTCGATAAGGATAATATCATCAACATAGACAATTAGAATAGCAACATTCCCTTTGGTTGAATGCTTGACAAAGATAGTTTGATTTGTTTGACCTTGGAAATATCCCTGTTTTTTAACAAATTGGGCAAACCTCTCAAACCATACTCTAAGAAATTGATTTAATCCATATAGAGTCATCTTCAACTTACATACCCTTAGATTATACTCTTGTTCGAACTTGGGTGGAGCTTCCATGAAAACTTTCTCTTCTAAGTCTCCATTGAGGAGTGCATTCTTCACATCTAGTTGGTTATGGTTCTATCTAACTAGTATACCTTTTGCCAATTTGACATAATTTACATTTTCTTATTACATTGATTTGGTTTATGACTTTATACATCCCCTTTTGAAATGTCAAATTGCAATTTTAATTTGTTTTATTTATAAGTTATCATCTATAATTTTATTAAGAAAATATCATCTATAATAAACAAAAATATCTAACAAAGAGCTTAAATAAATATAGTAGTTTTAAGATTAACAACTACATTTTGGTACATTGGGAAAAATTGATCAATCTTCAATTGAAATTAATGTATTATGCAACATTCAAGTTAGAATAAACTTCTATTATATCAATGATATTGTTGGAAATTCGTCTTAATTGCGATCATTGCTAACTTGCCTTAATTGCGGCCAATCAAAGCTAGTTATCAATGTCTTAGAAAAAGCTACCTACGAAGGGGCTGACCAGAAGGCCGAGTGAAACGTTGTAGTGTGTAGTCGCTAGGATGTCAATTCTTAAGGGGTTGAGATCTCATATCGACTAGAGATAAGGCCTAAGTAGTGTTTATGAAGCTTGGACAATCCTCACCATACAAGCCAATTTTGTAGGGTTGAGTTATGACATAAACTCAAATTTTAAGATGGTATCAGAGCCTATCCTAAATCTATTGTTAGGCCACCTGAATTGCCACGCTTTAGGCCTATAGCCTTGGGCATGAGGGGGTTAGCTGGAAAGCTACCTTAATTGTGATCGCCCCTAACTCGCCTTAATTGCATTATCAGCATTGTTGAAGCATTGTAGTGTGCAACTATTGAGGTGTCAACTCTTAGGAGGTTGAGATCTCACATGGACTAGAGATAAAGCCTAAGTAGTACTTATAAAGCTTGGACAATCTTCATTGTACAAGCCAATTTTGTGGGGTTCAATTAAACCCTAAGCCCAAATTCTAAGAGATGTAAGTATGTAACATTGGATGTCAAAAGAATCTTACACACAATTAGCCAAGGTTACAACAAGAATCGATGTTCATTTTACTTTAGGTCTAAAATGCGAGCCTTCTACATAATCCTAATCCTTATATCTCTTCTGTTCATTAATTAATAAAGGTAAATTTTAGAAGATCACCAAAATATAGGTTTCGTACATAATATTACGTCCAAAATAAACCATAGCCTTCGAAAAAGCTCCACTTAATTATGCAGCAATTAGCCTGGTGACAGAAAGAATGATATGCACATTATGTTTAAATTGTAACTCTATCGAGGGAATGAGAAAGTTATTAACAGTATAAATTATCATAAGTAAACTAAAAAATAAAACGTGAACCACCGAGCCTTCTAAACAATCTCATTCCTTATATTTCTTTTATTCATTCTTTCATCAAGGTAAATTTTAGATGATAGCTAGAACACACAATCCTTGAACAATTACCGCCAAAATAAACAGCCTTTGAAAATGATGCAATTAATTATGCAGCAGTGACTTCCAAGAAAAAATCAGCAACTTTAACACCTAAGGCAACTCAAATGATGAAAATAAAATATGTTTATATTTTTAACTCTTCATTTCTGCAAGAGACTACAAGAAAAATATATCCAAAAAAAAAAAACAGATATACTTTATACAAATTAGGGTAAATAGAGTCGACTATAAAAGATAAAGTACTCCAAATAATCATGTCAGTTTCGGCGTGGTTTGTTATGTGATGAAACACAAACAATGAGCGGTGACTGAAAAATCCTTGAACGTAGATTAAGCATATCAATAGTTCATTGGAAAGAAAAAGGATATTTATTTCGAGTCTTGAAAAAATTGACCATTATTAGCTTGTCAATATCAAAATGAACCTAACGACGTCAGCATATGATGTCTAATGAAATATAAAGTGACAGTGAGCCATTTACACATTCCATCATCTTTTGGATGTTTTTATCAAAAGAGGTAAATATTGGCTGTTGTAGGTCGTTATCAAAATCCAAAATAACTTCATGTGTTTCTAAAAAGTGCATCTCACCTAATTTTGCTTTTACAATAAGCCTCTAGCAGTCATTTCACAATTATTCTAAAAATATATAAGATGCGATACATATAAGACACATATCTATATGTACATAAAAATTCATAAAACATAATTACATTTTGCAAATCCAAACTAAGAATATACATTTTAGACATTAGTAAAAACAAAATAAAAATTATAAAATCATTGTTGTCATAAATCATTTCCCATTGTCTACAAATAGAAAAACTATCAATTTCATTCCTTTCTTGAAATCATCCATAAAGAAGACAATTTCCAATTTTGGTTCATTAAGGGACATGTTTCTATGTTTCCATACTATACATGCTTCTATGTCATAATGTCTCATATGTAGTTGTATTGGATTTTCATAACTTTTTTTAAAGGCTTGGATATTTTATAAATACATATGGGTGAAGTATCCAAGAGTATTGGTATCGAATACGGATTCTTGAAGTATGGTGCTTCATAGGACATGTCTTATATCACAGGATGCAGCCTTGACCCAACGTAGTACCAAAACCCCAACCCCAATCTCCAGCACTGTTCCTATTTACTCTTCCGCAAGCCAAAGTGTTGATATCCGATAGTTATGTTGCATCGACGTTCATTTTTAAACAACCCATAGGGAAGCTATTTATCACACCAGAATCTCGTTATAAAACCATTCCGCACATTCCACTGGATGTTTCTAGTTACTGCCGCTCAAGTATTAGTAATGACTTTCCACACTCGCAATGCCAAGTATTATTTGTTAGGGAAACACACAAACAATAACACTAAATAGAAATAGCAATAGAACACTCATTTATTTAATGTGGTTCAGCACCTATTGCCTACGTCCATGAAATATCTCAATATTTATTCATCTCAAATCACATCACAACCCAATACAAGTTTTTTAGACAAATTTGTAAAACCCTCCACGACCTCTCTCTCTAAGTCGAAGTGACCGCCTTTATAGGTCAAGTGATTCTTCTAATCTCAATAACTCTTATTTATACAACTTACATTCTAATATAAAAGAGGAAACAAATATCTAAAATAGAACATAATATTTTCAAATATAAATAATATGTAGAGATTTAAAATTGAAATTTGAATTGTTTTCCAACAATTTCTCCCTCAATTAAAATTTTCAAATTTTCTCTTTAACTCTTGTCCTCATGGATACTCGTTACAATCATTTCCAACCATGTTTCTGCTCCACAAACTTTGGTATTTTCCCTGCCTTTGTTCCGTGAGTATTGGATATTGATGGTGACACTTCTTGTACTTGCACAACTGTTAGCTATCAGGACATGCCGATTGACTTTTCCATTATCAAGAAGATTTTTGACTCAAGAATTTATACTTAACTATTACGATACACCGCTTAACTTTCCATCGCCAAGAAGACTTTTGACATAAGAATCCCACACAAATCCACCATTAGTTTCATCAAGCTTTAATATTCCTCTTCTGACAGGTTAACAGACTGCACAATCATTAGCTCTAATACACTGTTGGGAAACAACACCTTTTATACACAACACCACACATAAAGAAGAAATAGCAAAAGGACACCAATTTATTTAACGTGGTTCGACACCTCTTGTCTACGTTCACAAAACATCTCAATATTTATTCATCCCAAATCACATTACAACCCAATACAAGTTTTCTAGACAAACTTGTGAAACTCTCCCTAACCCCTTTCTCCAAGCTGGGGTGACTCCCTCTACATGCTGGGTGATTCTTCTCATTTCAAGAACCCTTATTTGTACAACTTACATCTTAATATAAAAGAGGAAACAAATCTCTAAAATAAAACATAATATTTTTAAATTTAAACAATATCCTAGATATTTAAAATTGAAATTTGAATTGTTTCCCAACATTATTGATGTGATATTTGCTCGAGTTTGTTGTAGGTCATTTTTAGTAGAAACCTAGTCTGCATGGTATATATGTTAACACTTGCATGCAGAAGATGCCAACACAAAAGCTGCCAAAATAGAAGATACTCCTAGCCCTAGCTCAACAATAAATGGTCCCACCAATGATTAAGATTCTTTTTTTTTTTTTTTTGGTATAATGATTGCACTGGCGTTCGAACCTATAACCTCATGCATACTATCTCAATCTCCTATTACTAGGCCGACCCTAATGAGTTAATTAGGATTCCATTTATTTAGGATTTTATTATGCGTAATTAGTTAGTAGGCAGAGGACTTTTATCAAGTATATGCAGGACTAGTTAATATTGTGTAGCCTCACTTCATCATTGTATAAAAATACCAATGTACTCCAATTCATCAATTAATGAATCAAATGCTCATATATATATATATATATATATCAGAATTTTACTTTCACACGCACTCTTTTTTTTATATTTATTAAAAATTTAATTTAAATAATAATAATAATAAAATAAAGTAAAATGTGTTTTTGATCCTTAAAAAATTTGTTAAAATAGGTCTTATTTCCTGCATTTTTAAAAATATAGTTTTGGTCCTCGTCTTTTTGAAATATGGTGGAATTAATCCCTGATCCCACATGGCTACCACATTACACACCACGTGGCTTCGACTTCTAGCTTAGATGAACTCTTTAAGATCCTTGTGTGTAAGGATTCCAAGGGTCAGCTGGTTTTGTCTGTCATTTATCATGTGAATCTATCTCAGGTAAGAGAACAGCAAGAAAGTTTTTAAGAAGCTTTGGCCAGACATGAAGTTCAGTTCTGAGAGGATATGATAAGGACAAGCTAAAAACGAAGAGGGCAGCTCAATGGAAAGTACTTTGTCTGGTTGGCACCTAGGAGATGGGTATGTCCCCTATAAAGGAGGATTACTCCTCTCGTACAACATGTTCTTAATATTTTTCTATCATTTATCAAATATACTTGGTGAACTTCAAACATTTATTGTGAAAACTAACAATCGATAATGTTTATCAAGGATGAAAGATTGATCTACAGAAAAAAAAAAAATCTGCCTACCTTAGGGAATCCCAGAATCAACAGAAACACACACACGGGCACAGCCCGTATTTCGTTTCCTTTATATTGTGTTATGAAGATCTCCACCAAGTTTTTAGCTTATGAAGATTTCCACTAGGTTTTTAGCCTTTGTTAATTATTAAAGGAAAATATGCTTTTATAACAGGAATTCTATAAGGCAACCAAATACAAAGTTATAGAACCAAAGGCCAAGAATACCAATGCAATTCAACAATCATAGCATAAGAGAGGATCCGTGACATTCTGAATGACCGAAAGTTCCCTAGAACTGCTCTGTTTCATTTCTAGACTAGGAAATGAAATAACTGACTTTTTTTGACTGCAAATTCCAGCTTTCTATTAATGGCCAGAAAGCATCCAATAGATTACAGGACTTCCTTTCAGTTTTTGGTGATTTTGCATGTCTGTATCATAAAGATGAGATGGATTTGAATACATATTTACTGCATGAACAAAATTATGTGGGAGTTTCTTGTGAAATTTTAGATGTGCGTAAAGCTGCAGAAGCGAAATTTGGAAGAGCAGATGCAACTCAATCAACCCAGGACTGGTCGAAGTATGGCTTGGAAAGAAGGGAAACACTACAGATGTTATGTCAGTTGATGCCATGCATGCATGGAGGGGACTTCATTGCATCTGCAACAATATAAAGAGATAACTTGGGCTTCGAGGCTCTTAGAATGTTATTTTAACCGCATTAATGAGAATCAGATTCTTCTTCATGACTGCCACACCTCTAATAACAATTGTAAGAATGAAAAATATCGAACTCAATTAGGAATTGAAATTGGCTTGATTTTTCAGTTTCGTTGCCCTAAACAGAATTACCTGAACTGCGCTCTTTTTTAACATACTTTTCTAACTAGTTAACATCATAACATTAATAATGTTTGAACTCCACAATTTCACACTAAATCAGGAGTTAGAAATCTGAGACCATATAATTTGGTATAAACAATTGTCAATTTTAATTCAAGGGACAAGATGGAAATGGGGCAACAAATCATCTCTGCAGAAACAAGATACATCTAACTGCTTTTAACAATACACATTTTCTCGTTCATATGCCAAACACTTAATGAAGATCTCGTAAACTTTAAACAAACCACAAAGTTTTGTACAGTTAAAAATAACAAGATGGCTATAATGACTGTTCTCCACAACGTACAATGAACTTGAGCTCAATTGAGAAAATGTACAGGACATGTAGAATTGGTAGGTTACCACTAAACAACTCAATCAAATAATCATATTATTTACTGAAGATAAAATGAAGCATATAGAAACTTCTATCCTTGCTTTGTGCAAATCTTTTAATATTTAAAAAAATTCAGGCTTCATGCAGAGAAACCTATGTTTGAAAACAATCAAATGGACACAAACCATCTCTTAAGAATGATAAAAAGATTTGATTAGTATATGATTGTATTTACAAGCAGACTACTTAACGCAAGTGATTATTGTTTTACAGAAGTTAGGCATACAGTACTTAGGGCTCTATTTCCTCTCACCCTAGCTGAAAAAAACAGGGTTTAAAAAACTGTTCTTAAGGAGGACTCAGAATCTCGTAAGAATGAAAACAGATTATGTCCATATGGAGTCACATGGAGCACTAGAGGTACAATTTGTTTTTTCTTTGTTCTATAATATGCTAATGCATACACAATTAACAATATTGTATAGACCAGTCTGCTACTCAGGAACCATTATTGCTGCAAATCTAGTAAGAAGTGATAGGTCAACATATTCATAGAAGCAACTTTACACAAATAATCAACCCAATTCTATGTTCAGCAATCTGAAAACCCCTTCTCTTTGAGAAAAAGAAAGAGAACTCATTGCATCAGGCTGAAACTGTCGGAGCAGCTGCTTCTAAATCGGAGCGATTTGAAAAGGTGTTACCTACCATCCATCTTGTACAGAACATCATGCTGATTGATAAAAAATCAGATATGAAACCAAGAGGGATGAGCTTGCAGTGATTCCAATGGAACACATGTCAATTTGACTTAAACTGAGAGATGACAAAGTAGAAGTATTTTATGCTGCCCCCCATGCTGAGACATACACTCCACCTTTTGTGTTGGGTGATACATGAGATGATTCAAAATTGGCTTACCCTAAAATAAGGGAAGAAAGCAAGAAATCCTTGAAAATCCTGAAAAAATTCCTCTCCAAACAATACTGTCATCTTCTGGACCTAGCACCATCCACATCCATGAAAATTACCTGAGAATATCTCTGTATTTTGTTTGCAGATGATGATGTCTCCCTGAGTTTAAAGCTTATAATACTAAACCTATCAGCAGACTTCTACCCAGCAGAGTTGGCACTACATTGATGCAAGCATGAAACTTGGGTCCTCAGCAGCAGGCCTATCATAGCTAGATACACTAGAAGATTAGCCAGCAAGAACCAGTTCAATGAATGTGTCCATAGAAAATGAGATCTGCGGCCAGTTGGTTTATCTGGAAGAAACAATGAGAGAGCTATAACCTAGAAGAAAAAATTAACGGCATTTGATCTCTGCAAGTGTAGGTATTAAAGAATCAATATCCATTTTACTTTAGCTCTAATGATAGAAAGGATGAGGTATTAACCCAATAAATAATCATAAGTAAACTATAAAATAAAATGTGATTCTTCTACATAATCCCAATCCTTATATCTCTTTTGTTCATTAATTAGTTAAGGTAAATTAGAAGATTACTAGAACACAGGTTCCTTAAATAATTACCACCAAAATAAACCATAGCCTTTGAAAAAGCTCCACTTAATTATGCAGCAATTAGCCCAAGTCACAGAAAGAATCATATGCACATCATATTTAAAGTGGAAGTCTATCGAGAGGATGGGTTTGTTATTAAGTTCTAATTCTCTAAACTTAAAGATCAGTATTTATATGGTATAGCCACTTACAACAGAAGCTACAGCTAGCAGTGACTAACACTGCTGAGCTGGCAACAGCTAATACAGTTACAATGTATTGTACAGAACAGAACAGAACAGAAATAAACCATAAAACTATATGTAGGGAAAGGTATTAATGCAATAAATGATCATAAGTAAACTAGAAAATAAAATGCTAGCCACCAAGTCTTCTAAACAATCCCATTCCTTATATTTATTTTGTCCATTCTTTCATCAAGGTAAATTTTAGATGCTAGCTAGCACACACAATCCTTGAATAATTACCACAAAAATAAACATAGCATTTGAAAATGATACAATTAATCATGCACAATGACTTCCTGGAAAATATCAGCAACTTTAACATCTAAGACAACTCAGATGATGAAAATAAAATATGCTTATACTTTCTCTTCATTTCTGCAAAAGACCACAAGAAATATATACCAGAAAAAAAAAAAAAAACACTGATCTACTTTAGACAAATTAGGGTAAATAGAGTCAACTATCAGTGATAAAGAACTCCAAATAATCGTGTCAATCTCAGCATGGTTTGCTATGTGAAACACAAACAATGAGCAGTGACTGAAAAGCACTTGAAAGCAGATTAAGCATATCAACAATACATTGGGAAGAAAAAGGATATTTATTTCAAGTCTTGAAAAAATTGACCACTATTAGCTTTACAATATGAAAATGAACCTAACGACATATGATGTCTAATGAAATATAAAGTGACTGTGAGCCACTTACACAGTCCATCATCTTTTGGATGTTTTATCAAAAGACATAAATATTGGCTGTCATTGGTCGCCATCAAAATCCAAAATAACTTCATGTGTTTCTAGAAAGTGTCTCACCTAATCTAGCTCTTACAATAAGCCCCTAGCACACATTTCATAAAGAAGTTTCTCTGCCATGTCATTCTCATCTTTCTCAAAGAGAGCACGGATAATTATTTCATAAGTTACAGCATTAGGGATGCAATCATTGTCTTCCATTTTTGACAGCATGGTCAAAGCTTCCTCAATCAAGCCCTCTTTACAAAGCCCACTAATCATAACAGTATACAACCAGACATCTAGTTGATAGCCTTTAATCAAGAGATCCTGAAAAATCTCTAGTGCATTTTTAAGTCTTCCACCTTTGCATAATCCAACAATAAGTATTGTGTACGTGTAGACATTTGGCTTAATCCCCTTGTCTTTAATTTTCTTCAATAGTGCAATTGCCCTGTCTAGATGATGCATTTTGCAAAAAGCATCTAATAAAGAATTGTAGGTGATTATATCGGCAGGTTGACCTCTATCATACATCTCCTGAACAAGCTCCCAAACACAAGACATGCTTCCTAATTTGCACAAGCCATCAATAAGTGTATTGTAAGTTATTGTATCAGGAACCATATTTTTGCATTCCATTTCTTTAAAAAGATTCATGGCTTCATCTACCCTTTTAATCTTACATAATCCATTAATCATGATATTGTAGCTTCGAACATTAGGAGTTACTCCCATTTGGGCCATAATGTCAAATATACCTCTGGCCTTGTTCACTCCATGAACTAAGCAGTACCCATCCATTAAGGAATTGTAAGTAACAACGTTAGGTTTTACACATGTTTTCATCATCACAACTAAAACACTTTTGGCTTCTTTAGCTTTTCCTTCCTTACATAACGCATCCACCAATATATTAAAGGTACAAACAGTCGGATCAATGTTTTCCAATATCATTTCATTATACAAACCAATTGCTTCTTTCAATTGACCCATAATGCAAAAGCCATAGATTAGCGTAGAGTAAGTGACAACGTCGGGAGAAATTCCCTTGGCAACCATTTCAGAATATAGATCACAGGCGGCACTTAAGAGTTTATCTTTGCATAAGCTATCAATGATTGTACTGTACATTACCACATTAGGCTTAATCAATTGCCGTTCAATCTGTCTCAGCAATTTCATGGCTGCCCTTGTTTCCCCTATTTTACACAACCCATTGATCAAGGTCCCATAACTAACTTGATTCAACCGAAACCCTTGTGCTACGGCAATGTCATGAAAGTGCAGTGCTTCCTTAACCTCGCCATTAACACAGAGACCTCTCATGAGTGTTGTCAGGGTTATGGTATTTGGCTGATAACCCCTCTTGAGAATGTTGCTCAATACAGAGAAAGCGAAATTCATCTGACCCAGGTGGCAGAAACAATTGATCAGAATGCTCAAAGTGACAATGTTGGGAGCAATTCCCCTGAATTCCATATGTTTAGAAAGGGAAATAGCAGTGTTGTAACGGTTTATCTTGACAAGGGAACCTAAAATTTTGCCAAATTGGGAGATGGGTGGGATAGGATGCATATGGAGCATGCGATTGAATAAGGCAACCGCATCATCACGATTGTGAATGGATCCAGGCTCACACTGAAATTCAGAGTGGAGCCTCGCGGGATAGCAAAGAAGAAACAGAGGAAACTTTGGAATGGAAAGAGGGACATAGACAGAGACAGAGACAGAGAGAGCATACCTTAACAACATTGAGAATGACATTGTTGTTTTAACTGCTCAAAACGAGGGGATGGGGTTTAAGGTTTAAGGCTTCCACTTCCAATGTCAGCTTTAAGGATTCAATATTATGAGTCGACCAACGAGAAGGGGCTTATTGGTTTATCTGCTCAAATACCGCTACAGCATGAACACTAGGGATTTTGATTTGTTAAGTGAAAAATAAACATAATTTGTCTTCTTTTTTTTTTATTTCTTTTTAAAATTAGATCATTAAATTACTTAGAGAAATACTAGTAATACTTTTTCTAACACTTTCTTTATTAATGGCCGAAATCTATTAAAAATCATAAATTTTAATGGTTCTCAATTCTCTCCTTTTTTTTTTTATATACAATGATGACATTGAGTCATGCAAACTATCCCAATCTCGCATCACTAGACCGACTCTAGTAAGTTTTCAATTCTCATTTAATAAGTTATAAGTCTCTCTTGATTTAAAAGTAAAATTCATTAAAATTTATGATTTTCAATAAATTTTAACCAATAATAAAAAAAATGTCAAAAAGAGAGTGTTGCTGGCACTTCTCAATTTGTTATATATAAATAACTATACAACTACTAAGGTTGGCCTAGTGGTGAAGGGTTAAAGTAGTATACACAAGATTATAATTTTAATCTTAGTGTGATTATTGTATACTAAAAAAAATACTTTTTAATTTGTTAAACAAATCTAATATTGTATTATTACACGAGAATCTTATAAAAAGATTGAGTTTTGGAGGAAAATAATTAATACAAGAGTTATATGGCATGAAACCTATTTGTGAAAAAGATTTTATTTAATAATGTTAAATAATGACTCACAGTTAGATTACTGTTTAAAAAATGTAAAACAGTGAACATTTTCGTAAACTTAAATCGGCAAAACTATTAAATTGGATAGAGATAATTACACGTAAGTATTGTTACTTGATATTGGTAATTATAGATATAGGACTTTCGAGTAGCATAAATGTGCATTTATATATCAAATTCGAAGTTAGGGCTCTAGTTCATCCTACCAAAGCTATAACAAAAGCCTTTAATATAGTTGTTCTTAAGGAGGAATCAATCTCATAAGAATGAGAAGATTATTTTCATGTAGAGTTACAGAGACCCTTGATATACAAGTTGTTTTCCCTTTTTTTTTCTATAGTATGCTAAAGCATTCACAAATTATAATATTGTACGGACCACTACTACTCAAGCATCAATTATTGCTACAAAGCTAGTAAAATTATGGGAGATCAACATGGTCATAGATATTGCTTCTTTCAACAAACCAATCCCCAATTTTTCACTCTACTCCCTGAAAACTCTAAAACTACAAGTTTTGACTGACTTTGCCCAATGGAGATGGGACTACATTGACTGAAGAATGAAAGTCCTTAGCAGCTGGCCTGTCAAAGAAAGATACACTAGAACAGGATCCCATAGCCAACAACAACAAATTGGTGTCCATGGAAAATGAGCTTTGCAGCCAGCTCCCTTACTTAGAAGAAAGAAAGAAACAGCTACCAAAGCAAAATTGAGGATGAGTGGTCAAAGATTAGAGAGAAATTTAATGCTATGATTGGAATCTTGAATTCTTAGGTCAGATTGTTGATCTAGATACTAGCATCCGATCTAGAGATTAACACTAATTATGAGAACAATCAATAAATGTTTGACAAGGAACAAACAATGATCTATGAGAAGAAACTCGTTTACCTTGGCAAACTCCCAAATAATTATAATAAGGGTTAATTATGTTTTTGGTCCCTTATTTTTTGTCAATTTTCGTTTTTAGTCCCTCAAAAATATTTTGACCGGTCATAGTTCCTCATAAATTTTCCGTCTGTGTTTTTAGTCACTGCCGTTAACTTGAACCGTTAAGTGATGACGTGGCTCCACATAGGCTGTCACGTGGCAATTTAAAAAAAATTGATAAAAAATGTAAATTATGAAAATGGTCTCTCATTTTACACGATTTATGTTTTTAGTCCTCCAAAAAATAGTTTGACCGGTTTTAGTTCCTCAAAATTTTGTCATTCATGTGTTTTAATCCCCCCGTTAACTTACACAAGTTAAACTTTAATAATTAATCAATTATTATTTTCACATATTATTATTTTACACATTATTTCACAACAAAAATACAAAAAAAGAAAAAAAAAAAGATTACTTGTAAAGGATAATCAAAGAGGTTAGATTGCTAGTCTTTTCATAAGAGATTACGAATATCTTGAATTATCGAAGCTTAGCGATGAAGAGGTAAGAGAAGTGTTGTGATAAGTTTTTGAGCTATAATTAATTAATAAATTATTGGTTAAAATAATTTTTGAGGAAAAAACTTGTATGAGTGTAAATAATAATTAATTGATTAATTATTAAAGTTTAATCGTATAAGTTAATGAAAGGGACTAAAAATATGAATGGCAAAATTTTGAGGGACTAAAACCGGTCAAACTATTTTTTGGAGGACTAAAAACATAAATCGTGTAAAATGAGAGACCATTTTCATAATTTACATTTTTTATCAATTTTTTTTATAAAAAAATTGCTACGTGGCTATCATGTCAGCCTAATAGTTCACGTAGCAGCCTATGTGAAGCCACGTCATCACTTAACAGTTCAAGTTAATGGCAGGGACTAAAAATACAGACAAAAAATTTATAAGGGACTATGACTGGTCAAAGTATTTTTGAGAGATTAAAAATGAAAATCGACAAAAAATGAGAGACCAAAAACATAATTAACACTAATAATAATAATGCCATAATTCATTTTCTTGAAACTTTTAGGAAGGCTTTCGCTTACTTTATATGAAGGCATCAAGGCACATACTCAGCGTTCATCAAAGGACTACCTAGAAGGAACTGATAAATTCTCTTGTAATCTTGTTCACATTATGCTCTAATTCTCATCAATCTCTGTTTTCTGTGTTTTTGTCTCTCTACTGTAAGTTTTTTTTTTTTTTTTGTTAATTTTCTCTTGTTCCATCTGTCTACGTTCTCTGTTTTTTGTCTCTCTAGTCTGGGTCTCTAAGGTCTTTTTTCTGGTCATCTATCTCCCAAAAACTCAACTCATTCACTCCTTTTTTCTCTATCACTTTGTGGATAGTCATGACATCTTTTGTTATTATTTACTTGTATGTTTGCTTATGAGCTAAGACCTATAACTTTTTGTTGTTAATTATTAACATGTCAAGATTTTAAATAAGATAAGAAAACTCATTTTTCCCTCTCATCTTCAAACCAGTACTAGACTATGAGCATAATGACACCCATTCATACTTCAAACCAAACCACTTATGTATTCTCCAATTTTTTATTTTTTATTTTTTGTAGTTGAAAGATTTATATTTTTCCCTTTTTTCCTTTTGAACGGATTATGGCGTTTTTCGTTTTATCTCCATCACACTTGCCATTCTCTCTCTATATATGCAATGGGTGAAACTTGTGTAGACACATATTATGGTTTTTATTTGCCTCAATGTCATGTGTCCATCTCTATTTATCGTTTTTTTTTTCCCTTTTTGTGCATCAACCAACAAAACCTTACAAGTGAAAAATAAACAGAGCAGTAATACCTTTATCTTGGGTACAAGTTTGGAAAAGTGAAGTTTTGGCGAAAGCAAACTTGAGAATTGTGTTGTGGGGAGTGGCAGTGGAAAGAAACCCTTGGATTAGATTATTGTTTTAGTAATAAATGGATGCAATTGCTTAGGGAATTGCATGATACAAATGTTGCTCTCTAGTTTACATGTGGTAGAGTGTGTGTGAAAGGTAGTTGACTTTTTTAAATTTTTATTTAATTTAATATATTATTATAATATTTTAATGCATTGTCAACATTTCATTGGTTGTGTTAACACCATATTTGTATATATGTCCACAAAAAGTGTACTTGTCAAGGAGATTTATGTTAATAAATTGGACTTGTACATTTATGTTTTTTTTGGTGTATGGTGTATTGAATCGGGGGCTATGATGGATTTGGTGTATTGATTTTTTTTTTTAATTTTAATATAATTTGTGTTTTTTTAATTGAATTTGATATATTACTTTGATTAATGAGTTGGAAATTGGTTACTCTTAATATAACTTTAGTTAATTATTTGACTAGTGATTGCCTATATAGCAATTAATTAATGGAACTACATGCAAATCAATTGTATCAATAATTGATCTCCAAATTCTCAGTTTCTACTCAAAATCTTAAATTGAATCTATCAAAATGTTTTGTGTTTTTTTTTGGGTGAAGATCTATCAACTGTTTTAAATCTTCTTCTACTCAAAATTTACAAATCAAAACATCAAATTTTAGTTAAAATAAAAAAGTCTTAAATTTTTCTTTCTTCAAACCCTAATATTTTCTTCTATAAAAAAAATCCAAATTTTATCAAAATTTCACTAAATTTATAACTTTTAAATTCCTTCCAAATTCCAAAATTATTATAAACCCTCAAATATTTGGATAGAAAATAATAATTTTAGAGTTTTAAATAAAAGAAAATGAATGTCAAAACCAATTTTCCAAATTTCAATAACAAACAACTTAATTAACTCAAATAAAAGAACTTAGGAGAATAAAATTACTTATAATTTAAACAAAAAATGTTAAAAAAGTGTAATTAAACCTAATACTTTTCAAATTAAAATAATTAAAAATACGTCTTAGTAAAATCTAGATTTAAATAAGACAAAACACGTCGATGTATTTGTACTTATCAAATTTCAAATTAATAATTAGTAATTTATATTATTCTTTATGTATTTTGAACTTTCACATGGTATTCATGAATTCCGACCTAACCCAAACTATTGGGATTTGGTCAAACCTACCGTCACTCCTTGTGAACATAAAGATTCAATTAGGCCAAAAATACCATGGATTAATATATGGTTGTAACGTATATGTAATGATATACGGTGTCACTAATATATTGGGGTGTTCGTTGAAACAAATTCACTTATATCTCTGTTCAACCCAAAAGTTTGAATCTGACTTAATTAAAATCTGATAATATATGAGATAAGATTGGATTAACTTAACTTATTGATATAAAATATCAATCTTAAGTTAAAGAAATAAACAATTACAATTGAGGTATATTTATAATATATATTTTAAGATAAATAATAGAGTAAATTACATTCCACTCTCTTGAAAGATGCGATTATTACACTACTTTCTCTTCTTATATTAAAATATACAATTTAGTCGATTTAACTTAACATTGTTAAAGTAAATTACACTTCTCTCTAATGAAAGATGCGAGTATTACACTGCTTTTTCCTCTTATTATTGAAATATACAGTTTAGTCATTAAAGAATATTCTTTCAAAGATTTTAAAATATATTTTTAAATAAAATTATACTAAAATATTTTTAATTTATCAAGTTATCCTTCATTCACTTGATACTCTAACATTGTTTCTTATCTACGCATCAACATTACTTTCCTTCCTAAGGAGTTGCAAGCAAAGTAAGCATTTTAGGAGTGATAAAACGTTTAACCAAATTTATTGTTAGTATTATATGAAAAGGCTAGAAATAATGTTCAATGGAGAAAGAATTTATAACCAAAAATATATTATAAAAATTAAATAATTTAGTAACATATATTCTTGTAAGAAAAAAGCACAAATATATTAACAAATGATTTTTTTGGTAAAAATTATTTTTTAATATAAATTATATTATTTTTATAGAAAAATAAAAATGGTGAAAATTGTAGTGTATATTTTTATCTATTAAAGAAAAAAAATTGTATATCATAAAAAAGAAAAGAGAAAAATATAATATTTAAATCCATCAATGTAAGAGTGTGAGTCACAAAATTATTTTTAACAAAAAATTTAAAAATAAAGTGAAGTGTAAGCATCTATCAAGGGAGGGAAATATATATCTTAACACAAGAGGAGGGAATGATGTAATACTTGCATCTCTTAGGAGATAGTAGTGCAAAAGATATTTTGGTAATAACTTTTTTTTAAGGTTTAGTCACTCATTTGATCCCTATAATTACAAAATCTTTTCCTTTAATCTCTATACTTAAAAACATTTCTTTTTAGTTCCTGTACATACCATTTTTAATCTCTTTTAGTTCCTACAAATAGCATTTTAATATTTTTTAGTTCCTACGGCGAAGACCAAAAAGGATTAAAAATGGTATGTATAAGGACTAAAAAGGAATGTTTTTAAGTATAAGGACTAAAAGGAAAAAAATTTGTAACTATAAAGACCAAATGAGTAATTAAACTTTTTTTTTAACAAAAACTAAGCAAACTTTAATGGAAAATTAAAAAAATGGAGTAAAGTGTCATATAATCGTATCTATCAAGGAAGGAAAGTGTGTATTTGAACATAAGAAAAGGTAGTGTAATATTCATATCTCTCAAGAAGAAAGTGTAATTTACTCTAAATAATTTATAATTATAATAAAGAAGATTCCCTTTTTTGGTTTTCATTTATATTAGACTATTATACCCTTTAATTACTCTCTAAATTATCCATTATTTTATCCTTTAACTATTTTTTAAACTATCCACTACACTATTTTTTTAAAAATGAAAAGAGAGTCGAAATGCTCCTCTTTCTCCTAATATTATATAAATATAATATCATATTTTACAAAACATTATTCATTAAACTAAAAAGTTAATATATCACATTGGAGTAGATTAGAACGGCTTGAAATATAACTCAAGATAACCCAAACCTATTTTAAAAATGTATCAAGTCTAATTTCTTAAATTTCAACCTATCAAAAATAACTCTGAACTCAGTCGGATTAATGAGACAAAACTGGCCATTAACGCCCCTACTAATATAGAAATATAGATATAGATCAGTCTGCCCTTGGTACCTAAACTTTTTTGGTTATTAAAAAAAGATATAGATCAGTGGTGATCCACAAAGCTATTAATAACAGGAAGAAAACCAAAAAATTAAATTGTTCCAGGCTAATTTGATCGAGACTCAAAAAACTTGAGACCAAGCATGATCGACTCTTCTTGAGTTTAGTTAGCACTTGCGCTTAGAACTAGAAGGCAAGAACAAAAGAAAAATTCGTCAAAAAAGAAAAGAAAAGAAAAGAAAGGTAACTTGATCAAAATTTCATACTTGGCTCAGAGCCAACGCAACCGTGCAAGCTTCATAATTTCTTTTATCAATTCTCTTTGGTATGCATGAGGATAAAACAACAAAATGCTAACAATTGAAAAGATATACCTTCCTTTTTTATGAGAGAAAATAGACTATGTACTGATAGTGTAAACATTTAATCACAAATTATCATGTATGATAAATTTGTTGATTTTTATAATAACTATTTTAAAAATCATACTGTCGATAATTTCAGATTAATTGACAGTGTAAAATTTTTTATACTGACAATGCATAACTATTAAATTCTTTTTATTATATCTGAAAACAAACACTTGGCACGTGTGAAGTTCTCACTACTCAATGAGTTCCACGAATCCTCAAAAATTTATGTTAAACTAACCACTCGTGCCACTCGTGGCAAATATAATATAAACATAAAAACGAGAACAGAACAATTATATATCCTTGTAGTTATCCAGTATCAACTTTCTGCTACACTCATCTATCTTCTCTAGGATCAAATCAATTTTTTTTATGCCAATTCAAAAAACTAATAATTAACCTCGTGCTACATAACCCAAATTTTCTATATCATATAATATCAAGAAACACCAAACGAATTTGGACGATGCATCCACATCACATGCCCATCATAAAAAATGTGCCCATTATTAAAAAAGCATCCACATGCCCAAATTCCACCTTATACAGCACTATATAATGATGCATTTTGAGATTGTGACACAAGTGACACAGACATACATACATTAGCCTCAATCTGAGAAACAAAGTCAATGAAGGTTGCCATGCTTCAATTCCTTCCCCTATGTTTTTCCCTTCTCTTGGCCTTCAACACACAGCCACTGCTAGCAGCTGAACCTGAGCCAGTGGTTGACAAGCAAGGGAACCCTTTGCAACCAGGAGGGGGGTACTATGTGTGGCCACTTTGGGCTGATGATGGGGGTCTCACACTAGGCCAAACAAGGAACAAGACATGCCCGCTTGATGTTATCCGTGACCCTTCATTCATTGGCTCCCCAGTGTCATTTTTTGTACCAGGCCTTGATCATGTCCCAACTCTCACTGATCTCACCATTGATTTCCAAGTGAGGACAGTGTGCAACCAGCCAACAGTGTGGAGGCTCAGCAAGGAAGGGGCAGGGTTCTGGTTTGTGAGCACTAGTGGTAATCCTCAAGATATCACTAGCAAGTTCAAGATTGAGAGGCTTGAAGGGGAGCATGCTTATGAGATCTACAGCTTCAAGTTCTGCCCCAGTGTGCCTGGTGTCCTGTGTGCACCTGTGGGGACCTTTGAAGATGCTGATGGAACCAAGGTTATGGCTGTGGGTAACAACATTGAACCATACTATGTGAGATTCCAGAAGGTCTACACCTATGGTCAAGAGAAGAAACAAGGTGTTAGCAGTGTGTAGTTTGGTAGATTTTGTGTCTAGTGTAGTGAGACGGGTCATAACTAGGAATAAACCAGAAGGGTGCAATGCAACTCTTTTCTGGTGTGGCTGTGAGAAGGAATAACAAGAAATTTTCTTTTCCTGGTTCACATGGCACAGAACAGAAAGAGTCCTTGTCTCTGTTTTAACTTTTTAAGATATTTGCCAATCTTTTGGTTTTTAGTGCTTCACGATAAACCACTTGCTCAGCTGGTCCACGCTAGAAAGCGTCATGAATAAGTGTACTGAAAATGAAATTTCGTTCTTCTGCTAATTACACCAACTTTTCTAAATTCAATCATTGCATAATTTTTCAACAAAAGTAATAGAAAATGCAAAATATCTTGGTTAATTAGAGCACGTGCCCAACAACTTAACCTTAAGAAGCACTATAAATTAATGCACAAGTCAGATGGATCCTTCACAAAGACACAAATTAAACATCCTAAGCCTCAACCTTAGACACAAACAATGAAGGTTGTCATGCTTCAATTCCTTCCACTATGCTTCCTCCTTCTGGCCTTCAACACACAGCCACTGCTAGCAACAGAACCAGAACCAGTGGTTGACAGGCAAGGGAATCCTCTAGAACCTGGAGTGGGGTACTATGTGTGGCCACTTTGGGCCAACAATGGAGGCCTTGCACTAGGCCAAACAATGAACAAGACATGCCCTCTTGATGTCACACGAGACCCTTACATAATTGGCTTGCCAGTGACCTTCTCAGCACCAGGCCTTGACTACATCCCAACACTCACTGATCTCACCATCAATTTTTCTCTGCTGGCCACCCCTTGCCACCAGCCAACAGTGTGGAAGATCACCAAGGTGGGATCAGGGCTTTGGTTTGTGAGCACTCTTGGGGTGCCCGGGGATGTCACTAGCAAGTTCAAAATTGAGAGGCTGGAAGGAGAGCATGCCTATGAGATCTATAGCTTCAAGTTCTGCCCCACTGTGCCTGGCACTCCTCTTCTCTGCGCTCCTATAGGGACCTATGAAGATGCTGATGGAACCAAGGTTATGGCTATCGGTGATGGTATTGAAACGTACTATGTGAGGTTTCAGAAGGTCTCCACCTACCCTCTGAAGAACCAAGGCTTTAGCAGTGCTTAGTTTGGCAAAATTTATGCATTGTGTGAACTAAGATGAGTAATAAGCCGGAAAAGTGTACTCCTTTTTCGCGTAGTGTCTATGCGAGAAATAATTACATGAAGTTGGCTTTTCTGGGTTAACATGGCACATTTGTCTCATAATCCTTGGTGCTGTTTTAATTTTCTTTTACCTTTCTCCCACTCACCTTTTGTGTTTCAAACTTTGCTCTTCATTCCAAATTGCGCTTGAAAGTGTGAAAAATTACAAACAAATTAAACTTTAGCCATCAAACTTTTCTAGGTTAACACGGCACACCCTTGTCTAATATTTCTTGGTCTAGTCACCTTACCTTCAACTTATTTCAACCTTGAAGTTCGTGCAAGTAGTATTTTAGCTTTGGAGCATTTTATCCAGCCGACTTAGAAACCAGCTAGGAGGTTTGTGAAGAGCACGTGGAGACTCCCTTAGACTACATTAGAACAATATATTTGGGAGAAAACTTAGATGCAGTGGTAAGCCGACAGTGACGGTTATGGCGGTGCCGATGGCAATGGTTGTGGCGGTACCGGCGGTGATTGTGGCGGTGCCAATGGTGATGGTGGTGGCAAAGTCAGTGGTGGTGGTGACATTGCCTGTGGTGGTGGCAGCAGCGTTAGTGGTCGTGATCGTGGTCGTGGTGGTGGCGGTAACGATGGTAGTGGTGATGAAGCTTGTGGTGGTGGAGGTGATGTTAGTGGTCGTGATAGTTGTAGCAGTAGTGATGGGTGGTAGTTGTGGCAGCGGTGATGGTGGCGGCGATGCTGGTAGTCTTGGTAGTTGTGGCAACGATGATGGTAGTGGTGGTGGTGGTGTCGGTGGTAGTGGTGGTGTCGGTGGTGATGGTGGTGGTGGTAGCAGTGGTGGTGACGGTGGCTGCGGAGATGGCCATAGCAATAGTGGTGGCGGTGATAGTGGTGGTTGTTATGGTGGTGGTGGTGGCAAGAAAGACTATTGTCAAATATAATGATGTGTATTTATTTTTAAAAACCAAAAACCAAATTCGCAAATCTTTTTTTCTTGGTTTTGAAAATGAATGTAAAAATGTTTTGAAATTGAGTTAAAAACCATTTCAGCTCCATTTTAGCCAAACGCGTTTTGTTTTGAAAATTACATTTGAAAACCAAAAACCAAAAACTCGCAACCACCTCAAACGGGGCCTTAGGTTGCGAGTTTTTGGTTTTTGGTTTTCAAATACAATTTTCAAAACAAAACGGATTTGGCTAAAATGGAGTTGAAATGGTTTTTAACTCAATTTCAAAACACTTTTACATTCATTTTCAAAACCAAGAAAAAAGGGTTTGTGAATTTGGTTTTTGGTTTTTTTAAAAAAATACACATCATTATATTCGACAATAACTTTTCTTGCCACCACCACCACCACAACCACCGCCATTGTCACCACCACTGTCACTATTACCACTACTACTGCTGCCATCTCTGCAGCCACCATCACCACCACCACCACCACCACTGCTACCACCACCATCGCTACCACCACCACTACCACTGGCATCGCCACCACCATCACAGCTGCCACAACCACCACCCATCACTGCTGCCATAACTACCACGACCACAAGCATCGCCTCCATCACCATAAGCTTCATCACCACTACCATTGTCACCGCCACCACCACCACGATCACGACCACCAGCGCTGCTGCCACCACCATCACTAGTGGCACCGCCACAACCACCGTCGTCGGCACTGCCACAACTGTCACTGTCGGCATTACCATTGCCACCACCATTATTGTTGTCGTCACCACTACCACTGTCATTACCACACAAACATATTCTTAAACCAATTTTAACAGAATAAGAAATTTTAAAGTGAGTTTATTTTGAAACCAAAAATTAGAAGAAAAAAAAATTAAAACTAATTTTTAAAAACTAAACGGGCCCTTAGGCACTCCAAACGGGCCCTTAGGCATTGTTGATGCTATTCTCTAATTAGAATTAAAGATTTATCTCGATAATTTACGAAATCTTTTAATACATGCTTTTATTACGCAGATTACCGAGATGAATCTCTAATTTTAATTAAAAACAGCATCAACAGTACCTAATGTATTGTATCTAAGTTTTGTCCTTATATTTATTATTACTTTTTATCTCTTTCTTAAATATTTATTAGAATTTATCTTTTACTTTTTTTTTAAACCCACTAAGGTTGGTCTAGTAGTAGAGGGTTAGGAAAGTATGCACAAAGTTATTGGTTTTAACCTTAGTGTGACCATTGTACACTAAAAAAATCTTTTACTTTCTTTTCATTACATTTATTATTTATTTCTCTTCCTATCTTTTTCTTCTTTTCCAAAATATATACACTTCAAAAAATGTGAAAAAATATTTTTCTAAAATTTATTTAGGATTACATTTTACTTTAATAATCAATTATTGATAATTATATTTATTTATTTGCATAATAATAATAAATCTATATTTAAATGATTAAAAAAACAATTTAAGAATTTAATAAGATATTTATCTTACATCAAAATAAATACTAATCACATAAAAATAGGATTTAAGTAGAATGCATTAGCAGTGTAAATATTTTTTCTCACTGTTATCTAATCATAGATAATGCATGATAAGATTATTAACTTTTGTAATAATTACTTTAAAAATATGAAATAACACTCTCTTGGGATCCTTGCTTAATACATTAAATCAATATTTGAGTCCACTAAGGTAGATTAATCCTAATTCCTTGGTAACTAACCCTTTGTTTACTAAAATGGAACTTTAATTCTTTTGCCGCAATCCAGTAGCAACCAAGTCTTAAGTGCAAAAACTCATAAGGGTGCACACAAAATCATGCTCCTATCTCTAAAATCCATGAATTGCATGTGTCAAATTCTAAGGTTCTTACTCAACATCCAATTTTTCAATTGCCACATCAATTAAGTATTTGATCATTCAATTGATTTCAATCATAGAGAAAGCATTAAGTATAGTGAATCAAGAATAATTGCAAGAAAAATGGTACTTGTACAACAAATTTTACAACCAAGAGAAAGAAGTTTGAAATGTCATAAAAAATCATTTGATGAAAAAAAGATAGATACAAAAAATGATATTGTATAAATTATTGTAAGAATTGTTGTATTTGTATCATAATCCTAATTGCAATATGCGAGTTAAGATACAACAAAATAATGAATCCAAAAGTTCAGAATCAAAATATCCAATCTCTACAAACGACTTATAATGAAAAATTAAGGGCATGTTTACTTTTATTTTCATTTCCTGTTTTCACTTTTTAATTACAAAACTGTCATCTTGTTTTTAATTTGTTTTCTGTTTCCAAAGATTTGTACTAGGAAACGGAGAAAAAAAAGTTGTTTTCACTATTTCCTGTACACATCTTTGAAAACAAGAACTAAATTGAAAACAATGTGATAGTTTTGTAATTAAAAAGTGAAAAAAGGAAATAAAAATTGAAGTAAATGGGCCTAAAAATACTCAAAACAAGATTGAAGCTTAAGAGGTCATCAACTAAAGCTTCACATCCATTTGTAGAGTGATTTTCCATTGAAACACATCAAAAATCCATGTCTCAAACTCTACTCTTGCACAAGGAAAGAAGACGAAAATGAAAAAGACTGAAAAATAGCAAAAGTCACTTAAAATGGTGTTAAATTTCCTATTTATATGGTCAAAATTATGGACCATTGTTCAACACTGACTAACCATAGTTGAGCGATACTAGGAACTAATTCTATTTCTAGGCGATATCTTCACCATTGGGCGATGTTATAACTGTTTCTATTATGACAATTATAGTTTCTTGTCGGCCGATGTAGCTTTGTTATGAGCTTTATTATTTGGCCATACATCAAAATTTCTTAAATCCTACAATTTTAATACAAAATTGATTAATATTTTCATAATTTCTAAATTTTACATGATAATTCTATTATTTACTAAGAACTATTGAATCCTATGCTAATTGTGTGTGGATTCTATTATTTTGTCATTTAATTTCTCTATTTGGTTTACTAAATGTACATTAACTGTTGATTTATCAACTAATTCCATGATCACCCTTTTACAACTTTTTTTTTTTTTTTAATTTATAAGGGTCAACTCAACCCACAACTCAAATAAAATTAGGTTAGGTTGAAATTATTTTGAAAACAAGTTTAACCTAACCCAACCTATTTTCTACTGGGTTGAGATTCTTAAGAATGGATTATGTTAAATTTACGTGACACATTTTACCATCCCTAATTTCAGAATGCTTTTGAGATTATGTTTGATAGTATTGGACAATTTAGACCACCTGTACCATTTTTTTATTAAAAAAATATCTTTGAATTGAACTTAAATTTTTTCTATAGCCCTTTTTTTGGTACAAAACCACATATATCTTTTAGAAACACAATTTTGTTTAAGTCAAATAGGATCATTATGAGTAACAAAACTCACCCTCCAAGTATTTAACACAGTTGTATATTTAGAACTTCAACTTAAAATTACTGGTTAATAATTGATCCCCATATTTAGTAGTTACCCTTTAACTTTTAACATTTAACATACAAAAGGGAATTTCTCAAAGGAAAAATAAGGCATGAAATTGGAAAGATACTGGGAAGTAACATATATAGAAACGCTAAACAACAATTGCACATTCTTTAAATTATTTTTTTATTATAATTATACCGTATTGAATAATTTTTGGCTTAAATATAATTTTTATACTAAATTTAGTTTGTCTTCAATTTATTTTTTATTTTTTTAAAATAATTTCTATCATCACTTAATAATGCAATCTAGACATGTTACATTAGTAAACATTATAAGATGCCATGTGATATATCTAAATACATCAACCATAAATAAAGATAGAGATGAATTTAAAAACTTTTAAAATTTATAAGAATTAAAATTAATAAAAATTTTAAAGGCTATAACCAAATTCAAGTACGTTAGCGACGACTCGTGATGTTTTCTATGTACAAATTTCTAACAACATGAACTGTGATCCAATTTTATTTTGATGAACTACGTATCCTTGCAAAGAATACTGCACAGTTGTGCAAGCCTCAACCAGCTAAAGCGAATCCATGCACTGTGTGTAACACTAGGATTCCTACACACCAAAAATCTCCAACAACCTTTATCATGCAAGTTGCTTCAAAGTTACAAGAATGTTGGAAAAACAGAACAAGCAGAGAGGGTCTTCGATCGGATTCAGGATCCAGATATAGTATCATGGACATGTCTCCTCAACCTCTACCTCCATTCTGGTCTTCCCTCCAAGTCCCTCTCAGCGTTTTCCCATTGCTTGCATATGGGTCTAAGACCTGATAGCTTCCTTGTTGTTACAGCTTTATCCTCTTGTGGGCATTGCAAGGATTTGGTTATAGGGAGGGTTGTTCATGGAATGGTGTTGAGGAACTGTTTGGTTGAAAACCCTGTTGTGGGTAATGCTCTGATTGACATGTATTGTAGAAATGGGGTGATGGGAATGGCTGCATTGGTTTTTGAGAAGATGGGGTTCAGGGATGTGTTTTCTTGGACCAGTTTGTTGAACGGGTATATACTGGGTAAGGATCTGAGATGTGCTCGTGAAGTGTTTGACGCAATGCCTGAGAAAAATTTGGTTTCTTGGACGGCTATGATTACTGGGTGTGTCAAAGCTGGAGCTCCAGTTCAGGCTTTGGAGATGTTTAAGCGGATGGAAGCTGGTGATGGTGGAGCTTGTCTTTGTGTAGATTTGGTTGTGGCGGTGCTCTCGGCATGTGCTGATGCTGGGGCTCTTGATTTTGGTCAGTGCATACATGGTTGTGTTGAGAAAATGAGTCTGGAGCTGGATGTTGCAGTGAGCAATGCTATGATGGATATGTACTCCAAAAGTGGGAGGCTTGACTTGGCTGTAAGGGTATTTGTTGAAATCTTGAAGAAGGATGTGTTTTCGTGGACTACAATGATATCGGGGTATGCTTATCATGGGGAAGGACACCTTGCTTTGGAGGTTTTTTCTCGCATGTTAGAATCAGGGGTTACCCCCAATGAGGTAACCCTGTTGTCAGTTTTAACTGCTTGTAGCCATGCCGGGTTAGTTGTGGAGGGAAAAGTGTTGTTCACTAGAATGATTCAGTGCCGTTACATGAAGCCAAAGATTGAGCATTATGGATGCATAGTGGATCTTCTCGGCCGAGCAGGATTGCTGGAGGATGCAAAAGAAGTGATTGAGATGATGCCAGTTAGCCCTGATGCTGCTATATGGAGATCATTACTGAATGCTTGCTCAGTCCATGGGAATTTGAGCATGGCTCAAATAGCAGGAAAGAAGGTAATTGAACTTGAACCAAATGATGATGGCGTTTATATGCTTCTATGGAATATGTATTGTGTTGCTAATATGTGGAAGGAAGCCTCAGAGATAAGGAAGTTGATGAAGGAAAGGAGGGTCCGAAAAAGGCCTGGGTGTAGTGGGGTTGCTGTGAATGGCGTTGTTCAAGAATTCTTTGCGGATGACACATCGCTTCATGTTAGTGCAGAGCTTTTCCACTTGCTAAAAGGAATCAAGGGGCACTCAGAAACATATCATTTTTAAAAACACTTATGGTGGAGGTCTTTGCTGAAGCAAATAACGGACTAGTGGACCAAGAAACTGGAATTTCTCCATCCATTTCATTCCTTTGATCCTGGAGAAATATGGTGATTTCAATAACAAAAGTCTGAACGATTTATCTTTGTGATGCAGAAAGAAACATGAATGTTTCCGATCAAGTAATATAAAACTTGTGTGAAGTCAAATTTAATAGTGTTTATATATATTTATTCTTTGAGACAATTATTTGTTAGAAAAACCTTTAAGTATATATTTTCCTTGTGTATCTGACTAGGCATTCTTGATTGTTTACACGGTTATACCCTCATATCTCATTCCATATATGATTCTTTAGCAGGTGGAATTTTGTTCCACCTATATGTTATTCTGATATTTGAGGTAACTCTTTTTTCATCTTTTCAAGCTAACTAGTTACTACTCATTTTTGGTTAAACACTAGTTACAACCTTGATTATTCCCTTTTCAACTTTGACTTGCTTTATGCTTCATAAATCTGTAATCGGTTTGGCAGTTTTAAGCCTTCATTGGGTGGAGATGATATATGGTTTGGAGTCAATCCCTATATTGATCTCCTCATTTTCTTTTCTTAAAAATATTTAGAAATAAGAACTCTAAACAAGCAATACACTGCTCAGCATTTTATACAAACTCCACTCATATACATATACATGGATCTTGACACAATTCATCAGACTTGAAGGCTAGACGTACATGCATCGTATGATATATATTAGCACGTAGGTTCACCTTCTTAGCACGAAGCATCAGAAGTAACAATTTTGTTTTGTAGGAAATTCCTAAACCAGATGGCCGAGAGTTTTGGATGTCTTTTGAGTCCATTATTGTAATCTACGAAGTTAATTCCAAATCTCAAAGTGTAGCCAAAAGACCATTCGAAGTTGTCAATCAATGACCATGCGAAATATCCTTTTACATTTGTGCCATCCCTAATAAATTCAAAACCAACAAATTTAGGGATGCATTAAACATATATGTAACAGATCAAATGAAAAAAGAAGAAGAAGAAACGACCTTTTTATATGAGAGCACTTACTTGATTGCAGTTTGAAGATAACAGAGATGATCATAATAGTAATCAATCCTGGGGGTATCTGTAAGGGCTTCCTCAAATGATAGTGTTGGATCATTGAACTCATCTATACCTATATATAATTTGTCAAAGGAAATAAACATAAGCATGAATTTCCTATCTCAACATTAGTATAAATCAAAATTAATTTTGCACCATCGAATGATCTTTTAATAGATAAATAATTTATAATTAGATTGAAAGTAAATACAATTGGTGTATTACCATTTTCAGTGATGTAGATCAAAGGATTGTTATACTTTGTTTTAATATAGAGCAACAGTTTGTGAATTCCTTTTGGATAAACAGACAACCATTCTGAAGCAGCCTACAAGTAAAGGTCTCCTTTTCTTCATCAAGTAGAATAACTGATTGAAATGAAGCATTGATATGTGGTTGCTATTGCATTTAAATCATTCACAGACATACCTTTGGACCAATAGGTATTCCATTACGCTCATCTGTCAACATAAAATACATCATGCTCTAACACCAACAAAAATTAATAATAACAACCATGATCATCAACTGTGGCTCGTTTTTCTTTCTTTTTTTGTTCTTCAAAGCCATATGGAATTGAATTAATTAATACATTAGAGTAGCGACATTTGTTTGGTCTTTTCATATGTATTGAAATATATTCTATTAATGAGATCTCAGAAAAATGCACTTACCTGTAAGAATAGCAAGAGAATCGGTGAGGCAGCTAGGCCTGGCTTCACTTAATTGAGCTGCATCGGTGACATAAAAGGAAGTGTAGTAGTTTAATCCAATAAAATCAAAGGACCCTCTTACAAGCCTAGCCTGATATGGAGAGAACTTTGGTAATCGACTCCCCACCAGTGACTGCATGGAACTAGGATAATCTCCTATTGTCAATGGATCCAAAAACCTGAAATACATATGTTCTCTTGATAAATATCATTTCATTGCAGTAATTGTAAATGACAAAATAATCAATACTAGTTTATGATTAGTCCTCTCCTCACAACAAAGGTCAATGTTTAGGATATTATAGTTTCACATGTGATTTTTGGTTCATAAAGCAATTACCATCCAAGCATGAAATCAATGGATCTTTGTGCAGCATGGTGATCCAATTCTGTATCATAGAGTGGTACCATCCAATGACAAATTAGTGCTATCCCTATCCATCCTTTTTGAAATGCCTAGGTACAAAAGTAGAGGGAAGTTTAGGTCTTAATATTCATCCAGGAAATGGATACACTTCATGAAGTGAATTTTCAAAATTTATATCAAAACCTACCTGATACTTAGTCCTGTAGATGTTGACAGCAGCTGCATGAGCCAGTAACTGATTGTGAGCCACTATATAGGGTTCAGTGGCTGAATCTCCACCAGTGCAATTTAGGTTTTGCCAAGGTGAACATCGTCCAGGTGCTGTAGTCCCATCAGCATAGCCATGTTTGCTGAAGGTCCATGGCTCATTCAATGTAATCCAATGCTTCACTCTATCTCCAAATTCCTTAAAGCAAAGCTTCGGCATAGTCTTTAAAATCATTCCTAGATATAGTGATAGAAAAGAAAAAAAATATAGTAAGGTAAAAGGATGTTTACATAATAATTATATTGATTACTGGCTATTAGATATGTGAATTACACTATATTAGGACTTAAAAAGCCGCCATATTCATCTTCTAAGGTTTGAGGAAGGTCCCAATGAAAAATGGTCACAAAGGGTTGTAAACCTGCATTGGTGGATGCAATTAAAGTATTGGTGGATGTAATTAAAGTAACTACTTTACCTTTTAGACCTAAATCAATGAAAAAAGTAATGGAAAAAAATAAAGACTTAAATATGTTTTTAGTCCTATAATATATTTGTTTTATGCTTTTAATCTTTATAAATTTTTTCTTATGGTTTTGGTCCTATAGAATTTTGTTTTACAATTTTAGTCCTTATAAAATTGTAAACTTTTAATATCAGCCCCTCTTATATTAAAAGATATTCATTTTAGTTCCCATCATTTAAGAAATATCAAGTTTGTTGTCAAATAGATAGTTGACATGTCATTAATGAATAGTGTCAAGGACTAAAACCATATAATAAAAGTTTACATGGACCAAAACCATAAGAAAAATTTTATAAGGACTAAAAGTATAAAATGGGCATATTATAGGACTAGAAACATATGTAAGCTAAAAATAAATATTGGATGACCTTTGGCTAGCAGCTCATTGATGAGATTGTTGTAATAGTTAATTCCTTCCTTGTTCACACCTCCACTAGGCTTCCCTTCTAAATTAGCCAAGAGATTTAACATTTAAATGAATAATCATTCATTTAAGCAAGAAATAATTTTATTGGAGTGGGATTAATGAATGGTAACGTGCAAATTAGCAAAGTTTCGTATTTCTAACTTGGCAGTATTCTGGACCAGGAGATGGAGAATCTATAAGCATCCATGTTCATGTCCTTCATGATCTCAGCATCTTCCTGCATTATCAATTATGATTTTAGAAAATTCTCAATTATGCTTTATCTATATTGTTTTGTTACATGTCCATATTATATATTGTACCTTATAACGATGGTATTCATCGATGGCTACATCTCCATTACTTCTGTCCTTTATCTTATCTGTCATAGTTCGAGCAGAATATAATGGAGTTCAGAATTGGTGACATCTCAAACAAATGAAGAACAATTATTATTACTAAATAATTGAATCAATAAAACTAAGTCAGAACTGCATTGCATTTCCATACAATATTATAACCCCCAGAGATATCAACTTGTTTTATTACAAATTAATAAATTCTGAATAATTTTGTGGCTTACTTGTATCTATTTTATGTTTCCCATTCAACACATTCTCTACATTGTTCATATTTTACTTATAATTCTACTTCTTTCCGAAATCAATAAATTCTGAATAATTCTATTTGTTTCTAGCTCTCTTTTTATCAATTATATTTTGAATCCAATAGTTGTTGATCACAATGAAGTGAACTGTGACTCCAAAGGAACTTTATCTACGAAGTTAGGGGTTCAAATTCTGGAGTTGTTAAGGACTATACCAAAATACCATCCTACCCTGCTAGTCTCATAGTTATGCTATTGAGTCAACGACAACAGCAAACACTTTTTTCTACTAGGTGAGGCTGACTACAATTATGTTATTCAGTCGAAATAAAAATAATTATATTTTCCAATTTTTTTTATTTTTTTTCAGTTTCTATATTTATGCACACATGTTTGCATTGCTTATTTTTATATTAAATAACAAGGAAGGTACGGCTAAACTTTTGTATGATGAAAATACTACGGTACACTAAAAAATGTCTTATGTTAACAGAAAAAATGATAATCATTAATTTAAACGATAAATTATATTTTACACCAAAATCTAAAACATGTCTTATGTTAACAGACATTAATGATAAACATTAAGGCTTTAGGAAATTTAAAATAGTGTAATTAAAAATAAATATTTTGGATTTAGGTGTAACATATAAAAAAAATGTCTTATGTTAACACTAAAAATGATAATTTGCTACAGCCAAAGATCTATGTATGTTTTAGAATTAGAGGAAATTTTACGTAAGAAATTCAAAATATAAGAGAGATTGGAATAATTTACCCTAAAAGTTATATTTATAATGCACCAAAAATTAAAATTAAATGATATTTTCGACTCTGATATAAAATTGGGAATCAATCAGGGCTCTTGTAAACGCTAGAATGCAATATTGTTGTTTATTTTTTAATCACCATAATTATGGCTTTTATATCCTCGGTCGAATTTTATTATATTTTCACAAGTTTTGGTCTTTCAGATAGATTATGAGATTAATTTCGGTCGCACTTAAAGCTTATCGCTCGCACTTAATTCCAGCCCCAACCGCCGAAAACATCCTTTAACGGGGGTAACACAGAAACAATTAAATTAAATAATTATTAAAAATAAAATAAAAATTAATTATTATAATAAATAAATAATTTAACACACACAGAGTTAAGAATATATTTTCACAATCTAATTTTTTATAATTATTAAAAATAAAATAAAAATAATAAAATAATTATTATAATAAATAAATAATTTAACACACACAGAGTTAAGAATATATTTTCACAATCTAATTTTTTATAATTATTAAAAATAAAATAAAAATAATAAAATAATTATTATAATAAATAAATAATTTAACACACGCAAAGAGTTAAGAATATATTTTTACAATCTTATTTTTTATAATTATTAAAAATAAAGTTAATAAATTAATTATTATAATAAATAAATAATTTAAATTATAATAATAATTAATTAATAAAATTTAAATTACACAATTTATTAAAAATAATTTAGTTTTTAAATTTCTTATTTTTATGATTTATGTTGTTTATTAATTTTTGTATATTATTTGATTTAAAATGTAATTAATAATTTAGTATTTAGTTTATTTTAAATTTAAAATTATATATAAATAAATTTAATTTAATTTTTAATTTTGCACACCCAATTCTTTTAAACTCGCACCTGGACCTGCTCTGCCCTTAGTGAAGACAAAAATGAAGATAGTTAAACCCACCTCTATCCACCCTTTTCTGTTACCGTCCCTAGATATTTGTTATATTGTCAACTAGCTAGAGGCTCAATGAATTTTAATTTATTCTTATAATTAATAATTAATACAAACTACTTTAAAGAAGACAAAACTTAATTAAGCCGCAGTCAATTAAGTCAATTGACCTTTAATTTTATAAACAATGTAATTAACGTAGGTGTGTCATACGATTATATTTTCAGGGGAGCCTTAAATCAATATAAATGTAACTAATTTTTTTGCTTATTCATATGTATCCTCCACTATATATAGTAGATACAATATTTGCTTGAGAGGTACGGTTAGATATTAAAGAGTAATACTTTATTTTTCTATAATATCTTTCTATGAATCTTTCTAATGTTATATAAAATACATATTAAATGAAAAAAATGTATTTAATATCTTTAAAATATGAACAAAATTCAATATTTGTTTCATTTAATAAGCAGAATATTTGATATTAATTAAATGTAGGTGTCTCTTCTAATAAGGATTTGAACCGTAATTGGCTATCCTGTAAGAACAAATTTCTTCTCCTGAATTCAACCTCCATTAGTAATTAATGTAATATAACCAATATTTTTTAAAATAATCCACTTGAAAAGACAACTTTAGAAAGCTATTTTTTTTTTCTCCAGAGATTCATGTCAATGTTATTTTTTTTCCTCATGTACAAATAAATCTCATGATCAAATTCAAGATTATATATGTTTAAGAGATTCAATTAGTCCCATAACATGTTGGTTAAAATCCAATAAAATTGAAAATTGAATACGCACTAGAAACTTTTAAAAAATATCAAATATCCAAATTCAAAAGTCAAATTTGGAAATTAGAGAAATTAAACTTATGCAATATATTCGGACATTGACATTATATAGGCAAAGATAAAAGACCTGGATAATCATGAGTGAAAGTATCCCATATACTTGGTCCTCTGCCACCAACATTTGCTGCACCTTCATACTGAAATTTATGCATAAATATAGCTATATACCATCACATTTAAGTCATATATAGCATCTAACACACATAATTTAATTAAGATTATTGAAATTTTTGAAGTACCTGGTAAGCAGATGATCCTGTGCCAAAAATAAAACCTTGGGGGAAACTACTCCGGTTGAGGGATGTAATAATATCGTTGGTGAACATCGTTGCCGCTTTAATGATTGTCACTGACCCAAGAATCAGTAGTAAGACACTAGAGTGAAGAACGACACTATTCAAATTCAATGCCATTACTACAGGATTTGTTTCGCTTCAAATAATGTTACGGAGCTGAGTGCCTTAAATAGTGGAACTTACGTGCACTATTAAAGACGAAATTATCGAATGAAGTCCATCATTGGAAGGCAAAGATAATATATATTAATATTAAATATTAAATTAACCCGATTTTATAACTACAGTCCACTACTCACGGGTGATGCACAATGTTTTTAAAATCGGATCAGTCACTGAACTAGTCAAAACATTGGTTCAAGATTCAATAGTTAAATCGTGGTCGAACCGAGATTAATAAAATAATAATAATAATAAATAATACATAAAATAATATTAAAAAAATATAATATCATAATTTATAATACTAAAAGTTAAAAATAAAATATAATTTTATAAGTTCTTAACATTTACAATACTTACAAAAGTTCAAATTAAATATGTCATAATACTTGAGTCTAAATTTTAATAATACACATCAATATTTATTAATAAAAACAAGTTTATATTTAGAATAAAAAAGAAGATGAAAAATACTTTAGGTTGATTTTCATTTAAAAAAAAAATTAAATAATGTTTTATTAAACATTTTTTATTGACTGGCTAGCGAGCAATTTCCACCTGTTTTACCAACTTTTGACCCATTCACCGATTCATTAATCGGTTCTTTAACTGACTGGTTTTCTGGTTCAATTGGACTAAACATAGGACTGGTTCACTAATTTTTCGGTTGAACTGACCGGTCTGGTCTAGTTTTTAAAACATAGGTGATACATGCGTCAAGCACACATCTCTTACCAAGATTAGCACAATATATGCTGATATGAATATCTGCAATACTAAATTAGTGTGACACAATTGGTAAATAGTTGAGTCTCTTAAACATATTACTATATTAGGCCTTGAAAAAACTTTATTAAAAAAGATAATACTAATTTTGGTAATTTCTACACCTCAAACAAATTAATCTCCCTGTTAACTAGGAATATCCTTATTACAAACCAAAAGATAATAATACAAGCAGTTTATTTTATAAACCAATTAACTGATGAAAGGAAAGGCGTGTAATATTCAACTTTTATTAATTAAGTATAATGACAAAGAAACATTTTCTGTTTTATATCATTGGTCTTGCCTCTTTTAAAATTTTTAATTTGTGTTGATCAAGGCATAGCTTAAAAAGGATAAATCATGAATATTATAAAACGACGTAAGTTTTAAAATTAAAGGAAGTCAGAAACTAGAATCTTAAATATGCAGTGTCAGCGGCTTCAGCAAGCATATATGTTGTGAGGAATGAAAAATATAAATATAAATTATTATATTTTATTTGAATAAATGTACGTGACTTTTTATCAGCCAAAATAAAATATTTATTCCTCAAGAGGAACAGACGTATTCTATATCAATACATCAGTTTACAATCAAATTATATAAAACTTCTTGGTAAATAATTCAAAATTTTAAGTTCTAAGATAATGTTTAGATTTAAAAAATATTATTTTTATTTTAAGAATTTGTTTTTTCTTTTAAGATTAGGATACTAGGTCTATAAATAGAGTTTTTGAGACGAGAAGAACCGCTCGGCCTGGAGAGAAGTCACCACCCTAAGTGAGAGGAGAGTTATGTGAATGGAGAGATTTGTCAAGTTTGTCTAGAAAACTTGTAATAAGATGTAATCTGATTTGAGATGATGTATTAAAATGTTTTCGTAGATGTAGGTAAGAAGTGTCGAATCACAGTTAAATGAATTGTCTTTTCACTATTTTAATATTCGTGGTGTTTTGTGTTATGCTTCGTTCCTTATTGTTGTGTGTGAAAGGGGTTTGTTTTCCTAACACTAGTATCAAAGCTAATGATTGTGCAGCTTGGTAACTTGTTAGAGGAAGAGTATTGAAGCTTGATAAAGTTGATGGTGAATCTATGTAAGATCCTTGTGTTGAAAGTCTTATTGGCAATGGAAAGTCAAGCAGCGTGCCCTAAGAGCTAATGGTTGTACAAATTTTTGTGTCGAAAATATTTTTGGCAATGGGGAAGTCCAGCGACACGTCTTGGTAGTTAACGGCGATGCAAGTATAAGAAATGTCACTATCCAATGCTCATGGAATGGAGGTGAGAAACACAACATCCAATGCTCAAGAAGTGTCATCATCTAATGCTCACAGAGTGGAGGTGGAAAATACACCAAAGTTTGCAGAGCAGAAGTATGATTGGAGATGATTGCGACGAACATCCAAGACGGGAGTTAAAGAGAAAATTTGAAAATTTTAATTGAGGGAGAAATTGTTCGAAAACAATTAAAATTTTTAATCTCTATGATATTGTTTAGATTCAAAAATATTATTTTTATTTTAGATATTTGTTTCCTCTTTTAAGATTAGTATGCTAGGTCTATAAATAGAGATTCTTGATATTAGAAGAACCATTCAGCCTGGACAAGGGGTTACCACCCTAAGTGAAAGGGGGGTTATGTGAAGGGGAGGTTTTGTCGTTTGTCTAGAAAACTTGTAATAGGCAAGAAATGCCAAACCACATTAAAGAAATTATGTCTTTTCACTATTTTTATATTTATGGTGTTGTATATTTATGTTTCATTCTTCATTTTTGTGCATGAAAAGAAGTTTGTTTCCCCTAGCATCTTTACGAAACACAGCAACCAATTCCCCTGCAACCACTACAATTATCATATATGATTAATTAAGGTTAAATTATTGCGTAGGTCCCTGAACTTTTAGGCAATTTTTAATTAGGTCCCTATACTATTTTTTTTTTAATTGAGTCCTTAATCTTTTGTTTTTTTTAATTGGGTCTCTGGGTTAAATTGTTGTGAATATTCCATTAACTTGGACGAAATATTCCCTGATAAGGACTCAATTAAAAAAATAATAGTATAGGGACCTAATTAACAATTATCTAAGAGTTTAGGGACCTACTCAATAGTTTAAGTTTATTTTTGTTTTTTTTATCTTGATTTGCCTTTGTTTTATTTTAGAAAAAAGGGAAAATTATAGAAAGGGATAAACATTTCTCAATATTCAAATGCTTTAGCATTATTATTATGTGACTAAAATTCCAGGGACCTGAGTATTGATTTGAATGAAATACAGTAAAATACTCATGTAGACATAATTTATAGAATAAATTAAATAAATTAAATAATTTGTATCATGTGATTTTAGTCCCCAAATTTTAAAAATTTGCAATTTTAGTCTAACCGTTAAATGTCCATTCGTTGATCGTTAATGTCTCAACGTTGACTATGACGTGACATTAGTTTATTAAATATTATCCACCATGTATTCAATCTAATGTCTCATCATAGTTAACGTTGAGACATTAACAATCAACAGATAAATATTTAACAGTTGGACCAAAATTATGAATTTTTAAAATTTGGGGACTAAAATCATAAAATTAAAAATAGGTGTGAAGTATTTACTGGTTTTGTCGATAACTAATCTCTGTTAAAGAATTTGGCTAACCTCTTTTAATGAGGTATCTTCTTCCAACCACCTTTTTTTTATCCACAAGACTCAAACCCAAGACTTTATTGGACTAACATAATGTTGGTAAATTAAAGGTTAAATTATTAAGTAGGTCCCTAAGCTTTTAGACAATTTTTAATTAGGTCCATGTACTATTTTTTTTTTTAATTGAGTCTTTAATCTTTTGATTATTTTTTTTTAATTTGGTTACTGAGACAAATGACAATCAGGCAAAAAGTAACTCTAGGGACCCAATTAATTTTTTTTTAAAAGATTAAGAACTTAATTAAAAAAAATTAGCACAGGACCCTAATTAAAAATTGTTTAAAAATTCAGGAACTTACTCAATAGTTTAACCATTAATAATTAATATCACTTTCGTTGACACTATTTAAAATCTATCGGCTGATTGTGGCGTATCTATATTATTATATTAAATTCTATATATATACCTACTTTGTATAATTATCTGTATAATATTCTTGTGGTCATTTTGTGAGAACGACAGGAAGTGCAAAATAAGGAAGTGTCGTTTTCCCTTATTTTTCACATGGTACATATAAAAAGTCCAAGTATCATAATTCTTTTCTTTATTTTTGAAAGTGTAACTTTTGAGTTTTGCCACAAAAGAGGGTCCGAGTGGAACCATGCAAAAGTATTCGAGGATGGAAAATATAGTTTTTTTTTCTTTCTAAATTCAATATATGTAAATAGTAAGATATTATGGTTCTGTTTGGATTTTTTTTTTTTATAAATGCCTATAGGAAAAAAATTAAGAAGAAAAAAGAAATTGAGTTTCTCCCATAAATTAAAATCAACTTATGTATCTTAATTTTTGGAGAATTTAGATGAGAGAACATCTACAAAACCTAAGTATATAAGTTGATTTTAATTTGTTGGAAAAGTTCATATCATTTTGTTTTTTTATTTTTTTTTTATAAGTATTTATGAAGAAATTTATTCAAAGAGTACTTATGTCTCCTATGGAGAAAATTTTCCACAAATACATATAGAGAAATTTAAAAAAAATTTAAAATCTTAGGTGCAATTAATGCCCCCTTAGTTTGTCCCTTTGCCCCTTCCCCCAGTTGTAGTGGTTAAACAATTTTTTTCTCGAACATATTTAATATATTACATTATCATTCATAATATAAACAAAATAATCTAAGTTCGACAAAGACAGGGCGTTAAGGTATATTAATCAAATTTGAATGTTAAGATTTAAATTTGATTTACATGAACTTACAATATCATATTAGGCAAAACTTAAGTATTTAGGCATTTAATGGTGTTATTTTTTAATTAAAATTGAAGTTTCATTTTGATAATATATGCCGACCTTTAATTCTAACTTTTAATATGTAAATTATTGAAATAAAATTATAATTTTAATTGAAGAATAACACCATACGTTTATACAGTATTATAGTACTTAAGTCTTGTCTTATTATATTTTTTCATTTTTTTTGTCTTAAACTCTTGATATTTAAAAGTTGTTTTGAATCTCAACTAATCAAACTGAAGATAAGGTGGAATCACTTAACGGTAAAGTTTTCGTAGTGCCTATTTTTTCCATACACAAACTCAAATCCGAATCCTTATTAAAATAAAACTAAATTCCTTTTTACTTGAACTAATGAATGTTGGTATCAGATTATTAAAGGAGTTTGATTTTTCATATAATTAACAGGCTTCCATTTCATTATACATTTTTAAAAAAAAGATACGTAAATTTTAAAAATAAAAATAAAAAATATAACAAAATTTTGTTATTATTTAATAATAGTGAGATTACATATCTTAAAGAAGAATATCCCAAAGAAGAATAAGATATAATAGAAAATGTCTTCATCATTAATAATGAATCTTCTTTTTGTTATAATAAATAAATTCAACAGGGCTTTTAAAACCGACAATAAAATTATACAAATTGTGAATCAAAGCACATTATCTCTATATTTATAAATTTGATATGAAATGTCAAAATTAAAAATTGAATTGAAATTCAAATTGAATTAAGTAAAAAATTGAATTGACAAGAAGTAAAAAATAAAAATATAAAATAATTAAATTTTTTTAAAAAATCAAAGTTAAATTGATTAAATTTGATTTTATCTTAAAAAATAGATTTCTTCAATTTGTATAGTGTATCAAACATTCAATACTCAAAATTTAAAATTTAATTCAAATTTAACTTAAGATTAACTGAATTTAAACAATAGTACAAATATATAAATAAAAAAATTATATACTTAATAAAGGAGAAGTCTCATAAATTAATATATAAAAAATTATTTCTAAAAATACTTTCATTCAATAGTAAAAATTTTCTTGAAAATTCAAATATACAATATAATAATAAATTATACTCTTCTTTATTAAAGTGATTATAAATAATTGAATTATAAAATCAATTTTACAAAATAGATCAATCTTTTTGGGTAACGATGTTATTGGTGTGAAGTATTTACTGAATTTGTAGATAACTAATTTCCGTCGGTGAACTTGACTGACCATTTTCAATGGAGTCTCCCCTCCCAATTACGTTTTTTCTATTTACAAGGCTCAAACTTAAGACTTTTACTTAAGGGATCTAAACCCAATTTCATTCGGACCAACGACTTGTTAATGAAATATAGATATTTTACTCATAACAAAAGCTTTTAATAATTTCTTTTACATATCTAAGGCTATATATTTGGCATTATTTTTAAAATAGTGGATTGTTCAGGTTATGTTTGACAAAACTAGCTAAAAAGCTAGCTGGAAGTTGAAAAGCTAGTTGGTAATTGAAAGTTAATAGCTGGTAGCTGAAAGCTATTAAGCTAGCTTATGAAATTATAAGTGTTTAGTAAAATTATATGTTAAAATAGTTGATGAATATAAAATGACAAAAATGAACATGTTTGTATGATATTTTTTATATAAATATTAATTTATTTTATTGATAAAAATGTATTTTGGAATATTTATCATTTTAATTTTTAATTAATTTTAAACTCTTGTAATTTTTTATTTATAGATCAATTATTTTAATTACATTTTTAAGTTTCAAGTATTATATTTTTTTTCCTATTGTGTATTCTATCATTAATCTTATACTATATCTTAAAATATTTTTAATCATGTTTAAAATACAGTAAAAATAACATACACTTAAGTAGATGTTATATTTTTATTATGTTAATTAGTGTAATTGTTAAATTAGTGAAAGAAAAGAAACCAAATAAATAATAAAATCTTCCCTTATTTTAAAAGGATAAAACAAAAAATTAATAAATATTTTAAAGATAAAAAAATAAATATAAAAAGCTAAAAGCTAGCATTTTAAAAAGTGCTACTTCTTAAAAAATGCTACAAGCTATTAAAAAAAACTTGTTTACCAAACACTACTAACAGGGACATATGCATCTGGTTACTTGGGGGGTCATCCCCCCTTTAATTTTTTTAATTTTAGTATAATATTTTAATATTATATTAATTATTTTATTTGGGGTTTAATTGTAGAAATAACAACATTTAAGTGTTATCATTTTTTGACAAAGTATTGTATTGATATTTTTTAGTATTTATTGTGAAGATAATTAATAATATTTTTTCTTCTTTTTAAGCAAATATATTGTTTCTCTTTTTATTGTATTCTTTGTGGAGATAATTACATTTTTTTTTCTCTTTTTAGACAAATATTTGAGTAATATTATTTTCTTTTTTTAATTGTCTTTGTCTTTTATAATTTATTATTGTTATTTTAAAGGTTATAAATTTCTGCATTAGCAATCAAATGATGACTTTATTAAGATTTGATCATAATAGATTTGAGAATTAAAGGCTATTTATTATTAACCTTTGCTAATGGAGTAAGTTTACTAATGATACAAGGGATTGACAAATTAAACCTTGAATAAACCAACAAATATTCTCTTTCTATTACTATTTTTTGTATATATTTGTTGTCTCTTTCCTCTCTTGTTTATTCTTCTTGCATTTGTCTATGAGGCTTCAATGTAATTTTGCCTTCAAGTACACTAATTCAAACACACCATTGTTCAAACTTTAGAAAAACAAAGAAAATATCAAGTTGTATCAATCATTTATCGAAATTTTCTTTTAAGGGTAGTGACTATTGTCACTATACAACATTATTTCATATATTTCAATAATTTGAAAGTAAATTCTTTTTTCAATGTTTTTTGGCTACTATTATTGTAAAAATAATTTGGTTAGTAAAATGTTTCATTATGATTTAGTATATTTTTTGAATATAATTAGTAGTTTTTTTTGTAAAAGATTATATTTAATGTAGATACCAATTTTTATTATAAATTCATAAAGATTAATTTTTTTTGTAACATGTGAAAGTGATTATTAATATTATTTGTAATTTTAAACCTTAAAAAATATTTAATTTTTCTTATATGTAAATAAATTTTTTATTTGGCCTCTCCTACCATATGACTTTGCTTCCATCCTTGACTACTAATAAGGGTCAAACAAACTTTTCAGCTAGTAAAAAAACCAAAAGCTAGTTGAAATATTTTGCCAAACATATCTTCAGTGACTTGCATCTATATATATAATTGGAAAGCAGCTTCACCCATTTCTTTGAACTTTTCTTGCTGCCAGTAATTATTCTTGTATGATTACTGTTTATTACAATCTTATAATTAACATCACTTTCGTTGTCACTGTTATTTAAAATCTGTTGGCAGATTGTACTAGATCTGCTCCATAGTTTTTAATTAATTCTACATACCTATTTTACAGGTACCTATTTTATATAAACGTCTCTACAATATTCTTTTGTAATTATTTTGTGTGATGGAGAGGTTGTGCAAAATAAGGAAGGGGTCATTCTCCCTTTTCAAATGGGACGTATAAAAGTCTAGCATCGTTTTGTTTAATATGTATAAACTTTGATTCATTTGGGTGGCCTTTATTGACAGTTACAGTATATTATTAGCGTCCTCAATATTGAAGCAAACACTTTCAACATCAGTTATTTTGGGGTGAACCAATGTAGATCTTGTCAATGTAGAAAATGGGACTTTTTTACATCGGACTAAAAACCAATGTAAAAAACACTTTCTACATTAGTTCAAACACGAACCAATGTAAAAAGATGTGACTTTCTACATTAGTTGATGCTTTAACCGATATAGAAAGGTAACTTAGAAAGATGACTTTCTACATCGGTTATAACTTGAACCAATGTAGAAAGTCAATTTCTATGTAGAAATTGACACCTTTCTACATCGGTTAAGGCTTTAACCGATGTAGAAATAAGTCTCAACAGATGTAAAAAGTCATTTTTTTAATATTTTGTTTGTTTTATAAATTTTTCAACTTATAAATTACAAACACAAACCTAGCCCAACAGTTCAATTATATTTAAATATGTTAAATTCGAAATATTATCAATAAATAGTAAATATATGCATTAAAACATAATTATATACTAAAGTGCCTCCTAAATACACTTCAAACAATTCTAAACTATCTAAATTCATTCTAAACATATATAAATTTCATCTACAACTAATTCTAAACTACCTCTTAAATACATTTAAAATAAACATATAAATTTCATCTACGACTAATTCTAAAATACAATTCTAAACTATTTAAATACATTCAAAACAAACATAAATTTTGGGATGTAATTTATAAACAATTGTGTCATCACCCAACGGTTCCTGATCGACAAATAACTGCAACATACAATAACGTAACATTATATCATAAATAATAAAACTATAATTAATGTGCTTTTGAATGTCCGGATTGTAAACTACTTACTTGGGAAAAATCTATTCAAGCTTGTTTGATTTTGCCATGGGACTACCCTCCAAAATATTATATGTGAACATGCCACTGATTAAAGAACATATGAATGTAAGGTTCCCTTGTGATAAACATAATGAAAACATGAATAAATTAAATAATAGGATAAATATAACTTTAACACATGTGTGGATGTCATCCAAGTTGGTGTTGGAGGATCGATGTGAATTGTTGAATATCTACAGATTCACATAAAAGGATAAAATAATGTTAGTTAAAACAATAAAGTGGATTGATCAATGAAAAATGAGGAGTCACCAACCTCATGTTAGGATTGGAAAAACAATAGACGAAGAACCAATATAACCTTTCCATTTTCAAATTAATTATTCATCACCAAATCATCTAATTTCACTAGAAACACTAAATACTTCAATAATTGACAACTTTCCTTTTTCAACAAAATTCTCTTTTTGTTTTGTTTTAAACTTCAGGTAAAACCAGGTAGTGGGTCATAGGATCTTTCACCCCCTTTCCAACATTGCAGCTGCATCTGTATCTGTATAAATTTGAGGAAGACCAACTCATGATGATTAAATGACACACAGTAAAAATGTTGAAACATGACACAATTAGAAATTTATCACTTTGAACATTATTTAACACATTTGTTACTTGCGCTTATTAATCACTCTTTCAAGCTTCTCAATTTGACCTTCAAGATCATAGGATGCTACACCTAAAGCCGTCAAAATGGGCCCGGTTCAATGGGCCGACCCAATCAGTCTACAAAAAGGATTGGGCTGGGCTCCTAAAATGTTGGCCCAAAGCCTGATGAGTTAAGTGGGTCCAGGCCGGGCAGGGCTGCTGGGCTCCAGGCTGGCCCGGTAACTAAAAAAAAATTTGCAGGGTTGTGTTTGCTCGGTTGCTTCGGGCTTCAAACGATTTTTATTGCTCGATTGCTAGCTGCAGCTCTACTCACGTTTGCTCCTTGCAATCCCTGCTCTCAATTCTCAGTCACGCGTTGCAGCCCCAAGATTGTCAAATTCGTTTGAGTTATTCAAATATTTGAATTGCATCACAATGAATATTTTTAAGCTACTAATGTTAGACTTTATAATAAGCAGTAGTTATTAGTCAAGCTTTATATAGATGCTAATAATGGGGTGAAAAAAGGATTCATTTATACTAGAAAATAGAAATGCACTAATTACCTGTAAAAAAAATGAGTGTCAATTTGAACTTATTAACTTATTAAGCTTGAATTTGGTGGGTAAGTAGATTATTTATGGAAGATAAAAATAGCCATTGCTGTAAATGGAGTAATTGCAAAAAGGCCTCTTTTTTTAGCTTTGTAGCCGCACTATGTTTTTAATACATTAGACAACTACTTCATCATCTGATAATTAATTGGTAACATAAAAGAAACAATTTAATTTTAAATATTTTAAATAATTTTTTATGAAAAAAATAAATACAACAAACAATAATATTAATCGGTATAAAAAAATTAATGCTAAATTGACTCAATGGCTTGCTAAGGCCAAGTTGGGCCACAAAAAAATGGCCCAAAGAGAGTTTGGGCTGGGCCCATTATATATGTTAACCCGTGCAGGCTAGGTTGGGCTAGGCCGTTTGATACCTCTAGCTACACCCTATTTTCAACACATCCATCATATAATGTCTCCTTTCTTGGATTTAATTGCTTTCACCAACTTGATCAATGCTAGCTAATGATTAGCCAAATGGCACACAATGAAAGCAATCAAATTCAAGTAAAGAAGCCTTACTATGATTTGATACTTCTAATGTATAAGCCGAATTGAGAACCTTGAAAGAGTGATTGCTTAGTAGACTCTGTTATGAAAATTAATCTTATAACTATAACTTTCATTAAAATTTTACTTTTCTATATTGCTTACAAGATCTAGGTAATAATGTCTTCTTATATTACAGGGCATTGTAAAGACAAGTCTCCATGGTAATATTAGCATAAAACAAATGGGACAATTCTATTTGACCCAAATAGAAACTAACATACTATTTGATTCATTTGCTTTACACCAATATCACCACAAAAACTTGACTCTACAAATGTCAAGTAATATAAGAAGAAATTATTAGTATATTTTGCAAACAATATAGAAAAAGTAGAAAATTTAAAAGCTATAAATAAGAGAAATTTACATAACAGAGTATATTGAGCAAGCACACTTTCAAGGGTTCTCAATTGGGTCTTTTATATCAAAAGTATCAAATCATAACAAGGTTTCTTTCTTGGATTTAATTGCTTTCACTGTGTTCTATTTAGCTCATCATGAGCTGGCCTTGATTAAGTTGGTGGAAGCAATCAAATCCAAGTAAGGAAAGAGACATTATATGATGGTTGTGTTAGAAAGAAGGTGTAATATCCTATGATCTTGAAGGCTACATTGAGAAGGTTGAAAGAGTGATTGCTAAACATAAAGTAACAAATGTGTCGAATAAGGTTTAAAGTGATAAATTCCCGTGCCATTTACCCATCATGAGTTGGTCTTTCTCAAATTCATAAAGACGCGGCTGTAATGTTGAAAAAAAGGATGGAGAATCCTATGACCCACCGCCTGGTTTTACCTCCAAGTTTAAAATAGAACAAGAGATAATTTTATTAAAAAGGGGAAGTTGTCAATTATTAAATTATTTAGTGCTTTTAATAAAATTAGATGTCTTGGTGATGAATAATTTGGAAATGGAAAAGTTTATACTAGTCTTCTGTCTGTTGTTTTTCCATATTCTCCATTGATCACTCTAGAGGAAAAAAAAAAAGAACAATTTTGCATTTGCAAAAAAGAAAAACAGGAAAAGTGCTTTCTTGTTTGACAATTCAACCACAATTTTTACATAAAATTCGACAGACTTTTCTTAGTTTTCTAGTAGTTGTCTATATACTTGTTTACAGGTGTTCAATCAATCATAATACACCACACGTAAATCTGTCAAACAATCCAATCAATTATTAGTTTGTGTATTTAAACACTAGCTGTAACACTTCAAATGTGTGCAAAACTATGTGAAAAAACTAAAATACATTAGATCAGTTTTTGTTCCTTTCTCTTTTCATTTGTTTGGTTTTTTGTGTTCAATCCTACATCTTTTGAATGTTCTATGTTTTCAACATGGTATCAAGAGCTTCATTGATCTTTTAGGGTCTTTTAGAAAAAAAAAAAAAACAAAAACCAGAGTTTGTGAGGGTGAGACGAATCGAAAAATAGAGTTTGAGTGTGAGAGAAAATCAGTAAGAAAACTTACACAAAAACCATCAAACACAAATGGCTTCCCGCAATAGTTCTTTACCTTCACCTTTTATATTTGCAGGAGAAAACTGGCATTTATGGGATGCAAAAATGAGAACTTATCTCAGAGCTCAAAGTTTGTGGGATGTGGTGGAAAATGATAGCAATCAACCTCCTTTACCAAGCAACTAAACAATAGTTCAAATAAGGAATCATAATGATGAAGTCGCAAAGGAAGGCAGAGCACTTGCCATTATACATGCAACATTACATGATGATGTATTTATAAAGATCTTGACTCTTGAAACTGCAAAAAAAGCTTGGGACAAGTTGAAGAAGGAGTTCCAAAGGAGTGAAAGAACAAAAAGAATGCATCATGCATGTGTTGAACTTGAGGAGAAAGTTCAAAGCATTGAAAATGAAAGAAAGTGAAATTGTCAAAGGTTTTTCAAGTAGACTTCAAAAGTGGTCACACAAATCAGATTACTTAGTGAACAAAGGGTTGTGAAAAAAATCTTGGTGTGTCTTACGAAGGGTTTTAGTCAAAAGTTTCCTCTCTTGAGGAAAATAAAGATTTTTCTCAAATATCAATTTCAGAGTTTGTGAATGCTTTGCAAGCTACGGAACAAAGAAGATCTTTGAGAATGGAAAAAATATTAAAGGTGTTCTTGTGGCCAACACCAAAGGCAAAGCCCAAAGTTATAGTAGTATTGGGAAAAAACCATTTGGTGGGAAGAAAGGAAAAAGGGAAGAAGGCAACAAAGGAGAAGGTTGGAAAAGTAAGTTTCCTCCTTGCCCCCACTATAAGAAGAACAACCATACTAAACTTTTTTGTTGGTTCAAGCCATGAATTAAATGTTGGGCCTACAATTAATTTAGTCATGTGGAGAAGGTTTTTAAAAATAAAAGCAAACCAATAAGGATAATAAGCCTAAGTTGCTGAGTATGAAGAACAAAACAATGAGCATTTATTTGTTGCTACTTGCTATTTAACAAGTAATAGCAAAGATGTGTGGCTTATAAACACTGGGTGCACAAATCATATGATCCACAATGCTAGTATTTTTAAGGAATTTGATTAGTCCTGCTTCTCCAAAGTTGCTATTGATAATGGAGAATATATTGATGTTAAAGGCAAATGAGTTGTTGCTGAAACTCCTTCAGGTATCAAATATATTTCAGATGTTTTATTTGTGCTAGAGATAAACGAAAGCCTTTTGAGTGTGGGATAAATGTTAGAAAAGAATTATTCCTTGTTCATTGAAAATATGAGATGCATCATATTTGACCCTTCTGAGTGTGAGCTTATGTATATTAAAATCAAAGATAAAAGTTTGCATGTTGTTTTAAAGGAAGCTGAGGATTTGGAAAATTTGCCACTTGAGGAGGTGTTTCAGACTCTAAGGTGTGATTCAAATGGACTCACAACAGAAACTATTGTAGAGAGGTTGCCCATCCTTAGCCACAACAAACTTGAGGAGAAGGAGAGCAAGGTCTGCTTATGTTTTGCTTGTAAGTTTAGTTAAAGGTTGCTTATGTTTAGAAAAAGCTTGTTGTAGTTGTGAGCTAATGATGCCTACTTTTAACTTAGTCATAATTTGCTATTTGCTTTGCCCAATCAGGGACTTATTAGTTTGTGTATTTAAACACTAGGCATAGCACTTTAAATGCGTGTAAAACTGCGTGAAAAAAAATTGAAATACATCAGATCAATTTTTGCTCCTTCCCTTTTTCATCATCTGTTTGGTTTTTTGTTTTCAGTATTACAACTTTTTAATGTTTTGTTTTTTCAACGAGCCCAAAGAGAATAATACAGCTATGCACTATCTAATTAACAGTAGTTTACTAGTTTATAAAGCACACTTGCTAATCTTTTCAAATTAATTTAAAACCCAAATTTCTCAATCAATTCAGTCATTAACCCAAGATCCAATCAACATTTCCATCTTAAGGATTGAAACGGAGGGGGAGGACGTGTGGTATTAAAAATGTGTGGATAATGGGCAGATGAAAGAAATAAAAGGAATAGAAGATAATATAAAAAACTTATAAAAGAAGATCGAAGATCAAAATAAGAAAAAAAATCATTCTAAGATATTAAAGTTGGAAATTTGGAATGCTAGAGCTAGGCTTTTGGCCGGCAAGTTTTTATGCTCTCGGGTACCTAAAAGCTAAAGCTCTAGAATGCTGAAGCTTAAGCTAGCAGCATTGATATAAGTTCTGTTTCAATAAAATTTTCTATAAACACTTATGAGAAAAGAAAATAAAAAGAAAAAATAAAATAAGTTTCTCTCGTAAACTAAAACTAACATATGCATAAGCTAATCTGTAGAAGTTATCTTATATTAGCTTATCCAAAAGTTGGTTTTAACTTATATATAAGCTAATTTTAGCTTATGAGAAAATGTTATTTCATTTTTTTTTTTTTTTTCTTCTATAAGTGCTTATGAAAAAAATTATCCAAATAAGACAATAATAGTTTCTATAACGTGACACGCTGAGGTTGGGGATTCAAGATTCCAAATAATTTGAAGAAATTGAATCCTACTATAAAAAGCAAAATAGGGTTATTTTAAGTAGAGGACTTTTCATCTTCTTGGATATCTATTATTTTCCCCATCATCCATAACTCTGAGGTTAAGGTTCTTAAAGGTGCTTCAAGGAAGATCAATTGGGAAATAGATCAACCTCCTCCTCCATTAAGTTCCATAATAGAGTTTTCTTATTTCTCTCCATTTTTACTCTATTTTACAATCATGGTTTGTACCTAAACCTTTACGGTTTGAGCTTGATGGACCTCTTTTTAGAGCTCTTTGTAATTTGATGGGTGTTTAATTCAATACTTACTTTTCATTTATTAATTGCTTCTTTGCTTAATGCTTTCATGATTTGGCCATTCATGAATGATTTTAGATTTAATTATACAATTAAAAATTTGATATTTAGACATAAATGTACGTGGTTTCTCACCATGTATATTATTTGTCTGGGAATAAATGATGATGTGCACGTGATCTTAACAAATTTTTGAAGTATAATGCTTCCCCTAATTTAGGAAAATCAAGAGATTGAAATCTTCAATTAGGTCAAAGGATTAATGAATTAAGGAATTGGATTTTAACTAATTTAGAGAATTTGACCATAAAGGAAAGGTGTGTGAATTAAGTCTTTTTAGAAAGTAAAGAGGTAAGAATTGAGTGAAACCAACCCCTAATCTATTTTGACATCGTTGCATCCCTTTTTCTAATAATAGTGTTTTGTGTTCTTTATTATGAAAAAAAATATAATTATAATTAATTTAGTTCTTTTAATACGCTGTCTTTATATTTAGGACTTCTTTGGATTCAAAAATTTCGTCTAACTATCTAGAATAATGTGAAGTGATACTTTAAACTTAATTCTGAAGATGGTTTATGTTTTCATTATATTACCTAAATGTCAGCTTAGTGCACTTATCGAGGTGTTCAAAGTTACCAACCGACATCCGTAATTACCAAACCCAATCAAATAAAGAATGCATAATAAAAAATAAATTCATCTCAAAAACAAAGGCAAGTGGGGGAATCAAAAACAAAGTCATCTCGAAGCAATATCTCAGATAATCTGCTCAAGTCATTGGCCAAGGCACAGAAACCTACGAACGGGTAAAGTGACGAGAGAATACAATGCAGCAAAAGCAAGGCGTGGTGTAAGAATCACAAAAAGGGGCTCAATCGTATGTCCTGTTCAAGGGGGAACTTCCATCTTGGACAGCACCATCAGATTCAGGAATAAGGTCATAAAAAACTCTACCCTTAGATCAGAAGCTAAGAAAATTTGGGAATTAGGTAAGCAAATTGGGGCACGGGATCAGAACAATGAAGATGAAATTTGGGGAGAAATTGGTTTTAATGGAACTGAGGGACAAAGGAATTTCTTCCCATGGACGACAGGCTACTTGTAAACCAGAGAGTGTTGTGGTAGGGTGCCGTAGAGACAACCAAATCTAAATGAGAATCACTACTTTTTAATGTTCTAGTTTTGGGGGGAAGAGTAAAGAAGAATAAAGACAGACCTTATCTTTAAAATATAAGTTGAATAATTAATAAAAACTGTAAGAGCGAGGGCCAGATAAAGAGAATAAGAAATGCATATCCTTCGACCAATAAGAGAGCTAAAATGCAGAGATGTACAAGCAGGTTTTCTTGGGGGAAGTTGCTGGTGCGGTGTTTTTTGTAAAAATAAACAGGAACAGTGATGTGTCTATCTATATTTCAATATGTTCATGTGAAAAAATACTATGAACTACTAAAATTCTATACTTGTAGATTTGGTTGCAAGGTCTCTACGGTTGCTTTAGATTGTTGATTTACTGCAGCACCTTGCTGTTTAGATTCGTATCCACACAATTATAGTTATTGGAAAATGATAATTGGGTACTTGTTTATTGAAGTGTACATATTAAACATTTTATATATAATTAATTATTTAATGAGGGACAAGCCTTAGCATAACCATAAGTTTGTTGTCTTATTGTGAGTTGTAGGTCACGGGGGTGGGGGGTAAAGTTGCATATATCTACCGTCTCCAAATCCCACTAAGCATCATGCATTGGCTCCCTTTTTTTAGTATAATTTTATATATTTATATTTATTTATATACATGTTGTTTTGATTGAATCTTGTCTTATGAATCTTGTCTTATACCCACATTTTAAAAATAGAATAAAACTAAAAATAATAGACTATTTCACTCTATTTTGTCTGCATGACAAATGCTATCATAAAGTTGCAGAAAAGCACTCTCAATTTAGCCACAAAATCCACCCCAATATTTTAGAGATAAATCTTTTTGGGTAAAGAAAGTAATCACTCATTATAATATTAACGTTGCAACCATGGAAAAGCTAAACTACTCACATTGTAAACGTGGTAGGTGGCTAGAAGCTTGACTTGCGTGGATCTTAAAATCTTATTTTATGCTCTCATTATCAATTTTATGTCTGTCACCAGCTAATTACCAACACACAAAGTGCTTTGGGAGAGCAAACCCTTACAACCTTTGATTTTCGAGACTCATCATCCCTTCAGGCATTTGATTAAAAAACTAGCCCATCTTAGCAACATAAGTCACGGGATCCATATCTCTACCTGCAGTAAATGTACATTTAAACTCAAGTTATATGGGGAGGAGGAAATCCATGGCAACAAGTATAACAGAAACTTGAATTATAATTTAGAAGCACGAGGTGTGGTTCAATTGGTAAAGTGAATTATTATTGCAAGGAATAAAATGATGCATCCAAATTCCAAACTCAACTCTTAAAGAAAATTCAACGTACATAGCAGAAAATATCATTTTTAGCACTACCAACTTATCGTTAAGGTTAGCTGTGCTTCAAGGATACGTATGAACAACAATAAAGTTAATAATCTACAAAATTATAACCATAGTAGCCTAATATGAATAAATAGGCTACATTCCCCCTCAACACGCAAACCAGGATATCGCTTCAAGTCTTGTGAGTTACCAGACCAACAACGTATGATATTAGCAAGGGCAGTGGGATGATAACGACAAAAAACTTAGGATTAAAAGGATAGAAGAACAAGATTACTGCTCTAACTGTGTAAACATTTATGTTCAATAAATTCCAAATTGTCAAAGTTTAATCATAAATAACTACAAAATGGGGCAATTAACCTTATCTTGCAGAATCAGCAAGCAATGAAAGCAGGGAGAGGAACCAGATCATTTTTCAAAGTCACAAGACCCATATAAAATCTTTCTAACAAAAACCATGCTCTTTGTCCCAGGAAAACTAGGATTATACGTCAAATAGGTTTTTATTCTTTAAAAAAAATTATGGCAATGTATTTGGAAGCGTTTTCCTATTCCATGGCAGGCAGAGCTAATCATTAGTCTTTGATCAAAGTATCAGCCTTTGGTATCTCTCTCTAATTAGTAATTTCAGCAGCTTTACATAGTTCACAAACATGGTTCTAAATTACGGTTGCAGTTGTGATTTTACTACGTTCCTTGACATTGCAGAAAAATGCGGGAAAATGCGATTGATGCAGTCGCAATTGCAGTTATGTTGAATCAAAAAACCTTTACGTTATGGCCACAATTACAGTTGTAGACTGCAATTTAGAACCATGTTCACAAATATAGAGGTTAGAGATTAATGCATTGACAGCATCTAGGCATACAATCATGCATATTTTATTCCTTGAGCAAACAAAACTGAATTTTTTTTAATATCAAAATTGAAGACATAGCAGCAAGGAGGACCAAACCCATAAAACTTGAACATAGCAGCACAACAGAAACACTAAATTTCTGTATGATCAGGAACATACCAAAGTCTCACTATAAATATCACTTAATTACTTTGCCCCCTCAAAGAAATTGGCAGTGCACCACTGGCAGGTAATACATCTTTGTGGTACTGGCTTAGGGTGGCTTGTGTGACCACGTCCAATTTGCTCTTGCGTCTGATAGAAATTTTGTTAGTTTCATACCTATGGAAAGAAGATACTTACTAACAACTCCTTTACAATAAGAACTAAAATAAAATAAAATGAAGGCTGCTAATTGCTAAACATGAATAGCAGCAAAAGGTTATTAAATGTTCAAGGATCATTAGAGTGAAACCATTGTAGGAGAGAAAAACTTGGAGATAAAGTTTATGATTCCCATTGGAATGAATGTGTATAGAGTTTTTTGTTTATATACATTCATACAGTGTGACTAACTAACACATTAGCTATCTAACAACTAGAGTTAAACCAACTAACTCTCAACAGACTCATTATGGCCTTTTTCATCTATAGTTAATACCCCTCTGCAAGCTGGAGGGTGGAAGATATCCACCATTCCAAGCTTGGCAATAAGCTCATGAAAAGGTTGAGGACATGAAGCCTTGGTGAACACATTTGCAACTTGATAGTGAGAAGCAATGGGAAGCAGGTGTATTAAACCATCTTGTGTCTTTTCACGTACAATGTGGCAGTCGATATCCAAGTGTTTAGTGTGCTCATGAAACACTGGATTAGTAGCAATGTGAATAGCACTTTGGTTGTCACAATAAAGGACCGGGGTGCGTGAGAGAGTTTGAGAGAGATCTTTAAGTAGGAAGGATATCCATTGTAGCTCTCGGGTTGTCGCAGCTAGAGCTCGATACTCTGCTTCAGTTGAGGAACATGAAACAATGTGTTATTTCTTGGATTTCCGTGTGATCAAAGAATGGCTAATCAAGAAACAATAGCCCGAAATGGAACGTTGTGTATCAACACAACCACCCTAATCAGCATCACTGAAACCAAGTACATGTAACTCAGATTGACGAGAGAAGAATAAACCACGCCCGGGTGATCTTTTCAAGTACCTTAAAACTCGTAGAGTAGCTCGATGGTGAGTTTCAGTAGGATTAGCCATAAATTGACTAAGTTGTTGAGTGGCAAAAGAAATATTTGGGCGTGTGGTTGTAAGGTAAAGTAAGCGCCTAATGAGTCAACGGTATCCAGGAACATCAGCAAAAGCAGGACTTGAATCCTGATGCAGTCAAATTACAGGATCAAGAGGAGTGGTGACTGGTTTACAGCCAGTGAGATCGGAGTCAACTAATAGCTCTAAAGAGTATTTGCGTTGACATAGTGAGATCCCTCGAGATGAATGTGCAACCTTAAGTCCTAGGAAGAATTTAAGCTCTCCTAGGTTTTTAATACAAAATGCATAATGGAGGACAGCCTTGAGGGATTCAAATTCAACAAGTGATGTTCCTGCCAAAATTATGTCATCTAAGTAGACAAGTAATGTTGTAAAGGTATCTTTGGTGCACTTGGTAAATAAAGTATGATCAGCATGTGCTTAGACAAAACCTTGAGATAAAAGAAAGCAATTTAGCTTTTCAAACCACTGTTTACTTGCTTGCTTAAGTCCATAAAGTGACTTAAGTAGCTTATACACTTGTCTAGGCTTCAGAGTAGTTACACTATTAGGAATTCTCATATAAACAGCCCTATGAAGATCCCTATGAACAAACATCAAGTTGGTGTAGATACCGACCATGAATGGAAGCCAGTGTAAGCAGAATTCGAATTGTGGACAGCTTGGCGACTAGTGAAAAAGTCTCAAAATAGTCCAGTCCTTCTATTTGGTTAAATCCCTGAGCCACGAGCCTTGCCTTAAAGCATGCAATAGATCCATCAGCATGATGCTTAATTTTGTAAATCCATTTGCTGCCTATAGGAATAGTGTTAGGAGGCAAATCCACAAATTCCCAAGTTTTGTTGGTATTGAGTGCTTCTATTTCAAGTCTCATTGCTTCTATCCAATGTGGGTCCTTACTAGCTTCATCAAATGTGCGAGGTTCTGTGGTAGAAGTAAGTGATAAGGCATACACTTGATGAGAGGTGGAGAGGTTCTCACATGATATATAATTTGATAAAGGGTGTGAAGTGGATGGAGTGTGGTTACATATGTAGTCATTTAGATGAGAAGGTTTTCGTGTAAGTCTATTGGACTTGTAGGTTGGTGGGTTAGTGGGAGATATATTTGATTGAGTACTTGGGGAAAGTAATTATGGTCAAGGTGAGCTATTAGGTCCATGGTGTGGTTGGTTTGGTATCTCTGTGTCCTTTGTATAGGTAGGAACATAGGGAATGAAGGTTTGTGAGCTTGAGTGGAAAGGAAACTCCAACTCATAGAATTGCACGTCTCTTGACACCAAAATTTCTTTTGTATGAACGTCCAACATACATAGCCCTTCATTCCTTGCTTATATACCAAGAATGCACATTTCCTTGCTCAAGCATCAAATTTATTTCTGTGTGTTGATAAAGTTAAGGAGTAACATAAACAGCCAAACACCTTTAACCAACTGAGATCTAGAATTTTATTGTTCAACACCTCATAAGGAGATTTGTTCTCCAATACTTTGGCGGGAATTCTATTTATCAAGAAAACTGCATGCAAGACAGCATATGATCAGTAATCTTTAGGAAGTTGAGATTGAAACATTAGAGCTCTGCTAATGTTTAGAATATGTTGATGTCGTCTTTCAATTCTTCCATTTTGTTGTGGAGTAGCTATACAGCTTTTCTGGTGGATAATTCCTTTAGATGCATAAAATTCAAATAGCATAAACTTGGGCCCATTGTCACTTCTAACAGCTTTCACCTTCTTCTCATACTGAGTTTCCACCATAGCTATGATCCTTTTTACATAGTTAGGCACTTTAGATTTTTGCCTCAACATGACTACCCAAACATGTTTACTGCAATCATCTAAACTGGTTAAAAAATATCTATAACCATACACTGATTCAGTCAAAAAAGGGCCCCAAATATCCAAGTGAATAAGATCAAAAATTGAAATTGCATTGCTGTTATTAATTCGAAATGGTAACTTCTTTTATCTAGACACATGTCACATGCATTATGATTAGCTACAGGTATGTAAGTATACTGTTTATTCAAACACAACATTCTATCATGAGATAGATGGCCTAACCTCAAATGCCAAATAGCAGCAGAGGACGTTATAGGAGTATTCAAACTATAGGCATAAATTAAATTGCTACCAACACTTGAAAATTCTTTAGCAAATTCCAAGTAATATAAACCATTCCCTTGTTTAGTCAAACCAATCTTCCTCAAATCCTTCTTTCCCTGTATTATACAGCAGTTGGAATCAAAATTCAAAGAATAAGACTGTTCCATAGTCAACTTAGCTACCGAGATTAGGTTCACTGTAAATTGCAGAATGTACTACCCATCCTTAATCACCAAGTCATCACTACATTTCACCATCCCAGCAATAGATGTCTCAATTGTGTTACCATTAGGTAATTTAACAATTACTGGATCAATCTTACTATATGAAACAAAATAATCAAGAGTATAACAAATATGGTGTATGGCTCTAATGTCCAAAATCCAAGTTGAATCAATATGCCTCATATTAGAAACCTTTGGATTAAAATTACCTCTTGCTTGTGCTGAATGACAATGACTCTCTCCTTTAATTGCCTCTGTAGGATTCCTCGTTTCCACTGCATTTCTTTCAAGTATGCTATCAGGCTATTATATTGTTCCTTTGTAAGTGTCATGCTTCCTTCTTCATTCTTCATAGAAGAATTCACCACTGATCTATTGTTTGATTCATCTGCAGCTGTATTATTAGCATACAAATTTCCATGGCCAAAATCAGGTGGGTATCCTTGCTTTTTATAGCAGGTCTCCACAATATGCCCAACGCGACCACAATACATGCATACTTTTCCACTTCCGTTGCCTCTTCCAAAATTAGTGCCTTTTTTTTATGAATTACCATTTCCTTGTCCCCTTCCTCTTCCAAAATAATTGGCGCCTTCAACAACATTCACCAGACCAGCAGGTTCATCGAATAGAATTGGAGATATACCATACTGCAACTGCCTCTCTTGTTCCAGCAACATAGAGAAAACTCTGTGAATTTGAGGTAAAGGCTCCATGAGAAGTATCTACGACTTTGCTCCTTGATACTCATCGTTTAACCCAATAAGAAATTGCATTATTCTATTCTCCAATTTAAAGGATCTTCTCATAGCTAAACACCCACACACTACAAGGCATGTACAATGAGGCATTGATCTGTATTGTTCTAATTCTTCCCATAATGCTCTCAATTCAGTGAAATAGTTAGAGATGTTAAGATTACCTTGCTTGCAATTTGAGATTTCTTGTTGTAATTAAAATACTCGTATTCAGTCTCCCCTCTGAGACCTATCTTTCAAATCATTCCAGACATCCACCGCATTTTCAATGAACTCCACACTTTCAGCCAATTGAGGAGTCATGGAGTTGATAATCCATGAAAGCACCAAATTGTTGCACCTTTCCCAAGCCATAAAGTTCAGATCATTTTCATTCGGTATTGAAATTGATCCATCCTTAAATTGAAATTTGTTCTTCAAGGCCAAAGATCTACGCATCTTCGTCACCCAAGCATGATAATTTCTACTTGATAATGGCAGAGATACACTCATCGTTACAAATCTTGATTCACACTTTAGTTATTCGTTACAAATCCAGAAGTTGATACGTGGTTTTGGTCATTTCTCACCATTTCAAAAATCAAAGAGACAAAGACAATCAAGAATTGATGTATCAACGGAAGAACATAACAAAAACGAATTCAGATTGCTAAACTCAGAGTGCAAATACGGAAGCAAAGTAGGTTGGACACGCTCTAATACTATTAGAGTGAAACCATTGTAGGAGAGAAAAATTTGGAGATAAAGTTTTTGATTCTCATTGGAATGAATGTGTACAGAGTTTTTTGTTTATATACATTCATACAGTGCTGACTAACAACTAGAGTTAAACTAACTAACTATCAACAGACTCATTATGGCCTTTTTCATCTATAGTTAATAAATCAAAATAAAAACAGAGAAAAAAAGAAAATTAAATTCTGTTCCCTCAACCATGCCTGGCGTTAAGGCTTTCACTTTGTGAATGTGTAAATGACTCATGCATCTAGAAATACACATTCCATAGGGTTCTGAAAATGCAAAAAATTGGAATTGCCCCCAACTCTTCACACTAACAGAAGAACATAGAGCAAACCTAAAATTTTTGAGTATTCCACCTTGTGCTTCTAGGAATCCTAAAGAGAAATGTAGTATTTTAGGAAGAAAACCCTAATAGAAAATAGAGGAAAGGGTTTATCAGGTTTCGATTTTAAGGAAGGGAAATATAGAGAAAGAGATTAGAGGAAAGAATAGAGAGAAATATAAAAATATAGAGTGATGAACCATCTACACGTTTGTGGTTTCTCAATGGCAAGCCACGCGTTCGTGATTTCTTAGTGGCAATGCATTCGTGGTTTCTCAATGGAAAGACACTCGCGGTTCCTCAGTGGCAAGATGGGACTGATCCTACTTTGACAATGGGAATTGGGAAGGGTATGAAAGAAAATAGGAACTTAGCGCCACAATGCCCAAAAAATATTCATCTACCGACGGTTAAAGACTGATCCTATTTTTTCCCATTTGTAAAATTCAATTTTAACTACATAAGGATAATTCAAATTCGAAATATAACATAATGGCAGTTGGAAACCGCCGATAAGTATAAACACCATCGGTAATATTTAAAACTTAACGTCCTTTACCAAATCGACAGTAACCAAATTTGTTAATGGCAATTTTTTTTAACTGTTGCTAAGAAACTGATGCTATAATTCGTCTTTGGTGTATGTGAAGACTAATATGATAATTGGCTTTGGAAGGCAGACTCAATGAGACTTTACACAATTAAATCAGCTTACAAAAAACTTCACTGGAGGACAGCAAGTTCTTTGACAATCTTTGGTTCTCTTTTGCGCCTTACAAGGTCATCACTTTGGCTTGGAAGGTAGTTCTCAACAGACTCCCTATAAAAAGATAACTTACTCAAGAGAGGGATATTGCTTCAAAATCACCAATCGTCATGCGCTTTCTGCAACCTCGTTGCTGAATCAACAAATCATTTATTTTTCACATGTCCCTTTGCATATCACATTTAGCAAAAATGTTATGTTTGGTTGGGAAAGGTATCTTCCACTCTACATGGCAATGGATAGCCTCTTTTTGGTCACACCTTGGTTTCATGAAAGATAGGAAACATAAAGACATTCGGAAACTTCTATGGTTATCCGCTGTATGGTCTCTTTGGTTGCACAAGAATTAGTTTATCTTTAACTCAACTATTCTGAATTATGAAGAAGTAATGGGGATGATAAAATAAGAAGTTGGCTTTGGATTAAGGCTAAATTTGAAAATGCTTCAATTAGCTACTATGAATGGTGGTCAGATCCAGCAAGTTGTTTATCCTATTACTATATATCATGCTAGCAACATCTGGTTTATTGAGCTTTGATTGTATGGTTGACTTTCAGAAGGATAAATCAGGGGTGATGGAAAACACAACTGCAAGTGGTCATCAATTTCACATTTGAAAGTGGATTCTTTTTTAAATGTTGGTCTTTAATTGTTGTATTTTTAAATCAGGCAGATTTTCTTTTGAGAAAATTAGTCTTCATGGAATATTTTAGACTGCTAATGTTATATGTGTTGAAGGAGGATATTTTCAAGGATGGTGCTATACAAATTGCATTACAAACACAGAGACAGGGGTATGGTGGCTGGACTTGATTCAATTTACTATATACTGATTCCGTTGGTTCTGCTATACAGTTTTGTTTGCTAAAAAATCAAGTATGTTTTTGGGTTCAAGTAGGCCTTGGTGTTGCAAAGGACCAGACTTGATTCCATTCTAGTTCTGTACTTATTTTGGTGATACACTTGTTGAGATGCATTTCTACGTCTTGGGCTGTATAGGACATGTCTCTTGTATATGTTCTGTGTTGGCTAGTCATGCGCACAGCTTGGGCAAAAGCCATTTTTTAACTTTCTTCTTTTATTAGTGAATTTAGCTTATCCAAATAAATAAATAAAATAAAGAATGCATAAAAGCATATATGATGTGACTGGGGACTAATAAAAAATAAATAATATTCTTATGATATGTAGCACTTACTCGATTGCATTTTGTAGATGATGGAGAGATGGTGATAGTAGTAATCGATTCTGTATCTATCTATTAGAGCTTATTCCAGCGGGAGAATTGGATCATTTAATTAACTCATCCACATCTGTATATAAATTATTAAATCGTTTCCCATAAGAATTTAATTATGTGATAAAATGATTATATATGTTGAGCAAAGGTCTTGTTAAATTTATTTGAATTTACAGTAGCTAGGGTGCGAGAAGTTACTCAAAGCAACTCTTAAAATTAATCAGAAATTTATCTTGTTGGTTTAAATATGTTTTTAGTCCCTATAAAATGAGCAAGTTTTGATTTTGGTCCTTATAATTTTTTTTTTTGTTTTTTATTTATCTAAAATTTGAAATTACTATTTTTTTGTCCCTATAAAATGAGAGAGTTTTTGTTTTGGTCCCTTCAAAACACTTTTCTTTGATTTTTATCCCTCTAAAATTTGAAATAACTATTTTTGGTCCCTAACGTTCATTATAAGGTAGATATATAACGTTTTTTTAGGGATCTAAATTTTTTTTTAGAAGTATCGCATGCTGACATGGTACTATAGACACTAAGTGACACCTAGGATGGTCACTTGACCTTCCGTTAATCACATAAACAATTAACAAGGGTCACATAATAGTAGGGACCAAAAGCAATAATTTTAGTTTTTTTGAGGATAAAAACCAAAGAAGATTTTTTATAAGTACTAAAATCAAAACTCACCTATTTTATAGGGACTAAAAATATATTTAAATCTATTTTGTTTATATATTTTTGTTTTTGTGTGAATACATTATTAACATACACGATCAAAAATAAATAAATAACAATAAATAACTTTAACCAAAGATTTTTTATGAATTTAATTAGAATACACATAAATTTTTTAAAACTCTTATCTAATCACATATTATCATATATAGTAATTTTTTTTACTTTTATAATAATTATCTTAAGAATGACCACAAAGATAATTTTTGATTAATTGACCGTGTAAAGTTTTTTATATTGTAATAGTATCACAAAACACATTCTTCATTATCATTTTAATATATTTTGAGTTTTTTTTATTGAATGCACAGGGAGCGACGTCCTTGGTCATGCAAAACAAATCCTTCTTCATGTTATTTTTGTTTCCTTAAATTTTTTTCTAGATAAACACGTTCTCTTTCCATATGCATGGGTTCCATTCGGCAACCGAAGAAAGGAACGGTGAAATGTTTTAATGTTTCAAAAAATTCCCCACCAGCAACTCACGTGATATACAGTTGGTCACTTTGGTTTCTACCGTACATCTCACCAACTTTGTAAAAACAAAAGCGATATCACCCTTTAAGAGTTCAAGTGTGCATGGTACCCAGCACAAGTCAAAGCTTTTCTCTTCCCTGAATTAACATCACCTACTATTCACACTCTTCTCGGATCCAACACACCAAACCAATGTCTTGCTCTGAACCTGTTCATTTGGCTTTCCTCCCAAGTGCTGGCATAGGCCATCTTAACCCATGTCTTAGAACAGCAGCATTGTTCCTCCGTTATGGTTGCAGAGTCACTCTCATCACTCCAAAACTCATGGAATTTGACCTTCATTTTCATCATCATCACTTTCATCTCCATTGTCGCTTAAATGTGTGGTAACATGAAGATCAACGTTAACATTCAACTCTGCACGTTCAGTAACATAGTTGAACTCCTGCTAAGATGTACCAGCTCTTGAATCAATAAACATGTGAGGTTGAGTATGATCTATCTCAACAGGTAATGGGGAACAACCAATAGTCTCAACGTCAACATATCTCAAGGATCATCATGACAAATTGTTGTTCAAATGCATTAATCATACACTCAATATCTTCATCGTCACATATTAGAGCACCTAAATATATGATCAGGTTTTGGCATGTCAAAAATCTACAAGTCAAGTTACAAATAGATTGATGTCTTGAAAGCTTCAATTTATCATAAATCTTTTTTGTTAACACATCATAAGTGACACCGCGTTTAATTTGAATTGTTCTTTTATCACCTTCAAAAGTCATGCCTTGTGGACCATTAAACTTTCTACCATTCGAATGAATAAAAGTAATAATAGCAGTCATCTTTAAAAACCAAAAGAAGATGCAAAAAATGAGAGATGACAGCAAAATATTAACAGCACACAAGCCAAACAACTTGAACGTGGAACAACAAAAGCAAGAGAGCAAAGAGCAAAATTATCAAACAATAAGAGAAGCACACTTCTGCATATCAAGTCCTTTGTATTTAAACTTAGCAACCTAGTTAAATAATAATTAAATGTTATCTCAAAATCAGAATAAGAATAAGAATCAGAGTTAGAATCAGAATATATTTGATATTACAATGCAATGCATGTGCATGGATATGGAACATGCGTTGTTCAAAAGCAAAATTATCATGTGGTACTGGTGCAACGGGCGCCTGCCACCTGTACAGGAGGCACTAGTCTGACGAATGCCTTTGACTAGTATAGGAGGCATTGGTCTGACCAATGCCTTTGACCAGTACAGAAGGTGTAACACCCTTTGTCACAACATTTATTTCTATGAATATTTTATTTACTTATTATATTTAGTAATTATTTCATAGGAATTTTTTTTTCTTTTAGCACATTGATGCGCTAAAAATACGCTTAAGGGCAAGCATACCCTTATCACAGTAGTAACAAAAGGACGTGAGTCCAAATATTGAACCTAAAGGACTAAATGGTGATTACCAATTTCTAGAGATTCTATATTGTTTAGGTAAAATTAAATAGGTACTGGGTTGATTCAATAATGATAAACGTGAAATAGGAATTGTAAAACAATGGTAAGTAGAGAAAAATTCAGAAAAAGATAGGCTAAGGGTTGTGGTTTCCTTCGTGCTCTTAAGTTCCTTCACATCTAATTCTAATTGAACCTCTTACTATTTGTCAATTACTAATATTCCCCTACGAATTTTATTGTCAATTGTTGGTCATAAATTGCAATAGTCCTTTCTAAGTTAATTTCCCAGTTGATCATGTGAGATATTAAAACCCTAAGAAGGCATGGAGAATAAAAGAGGAGGATTAAATTAATTATTTAATCCAATTGGAAATTAGGAATGAAAGTTAATCATACGACAAAACCTAATTTGATTACCCTACACATTTACCAATTAATTGCGGTACGACCATCATTCAATTAATCGATTCGAAGCATATAGGAGATGATCAATTCCAAGTAAAAAAATAAAAACAGTAGAGCAATCTAATTAACTAAATAGAAACAAGAATTCAATTAAAATTAAACATTTAGGGGTTCCAAACACTAAGTACACCACAACCCTAACAAGAAAATTAGCTACTCATGGCAAGAAGAGATATCATAATTTTAAAGAAATACATCAAAGGGAAAAGAAGAAGAAATCTTTACAAGAAAAGGTTTTTCTCCAGTTTCTGACTTTGAGTACCCTATTGCCCTTCAAGAATTCTTCTCTGAAAGCCAAAGACCAAAAAAGGAAGAATTGAGGAAAGAATAAAGATAAGACAGGGCTCCCCTTGTGCTTTGCTCCTTCTATTTGTAATATAATTTCAGAATTTTGAAGTAGAAGACTTAATCCCGGTCCATTCTGCATAATTTAGGCCCATTAAAAATTTAAATAAAATTAAAACTTGGACTTCAGACCCGCCCCAGCGAGGTTGGAAACTCGCTGGGTGGTTTTTTCGGAATTCGCTTCGCTTTGATGCCGGGCGCCGCCTGCCCGACGGAATACCTCCAGGGCAAGTCCCGCCGGGCGGCCTACAAGGTCCACTGGGCGGGTGCAACTTTGTGCACTCCATTTTGTGCTTCAAGGCTCCTTTTTGGCTCGTTCTCGTGCTTATAGGCTTCTTTTAAGTCCACTTGATAAATATACTACTCCTCTATACCTGTGGACTGGATTTCTTTTCTTTACTCAACTAACTTCCTACATAAAATTTAACAAAATTAAGGCAATTCATGTAATTTTAAATAAAAAGCTTAGAAACACACATCACATGAAATCCTTCATTAATAGTCTATTTTCTCAAAATTTCCAATGAGTTAATGTAAAAATCATGTGAACTTGCTCTATAAATCTACATAAATATAGATTTATCACACATATTATTGATCTTAATAACAATAGAAACTCTAATCATATCCATTGGATTATAATTATGTATTTAGATATATCATATGTCACAACCAAAATCTAAGGTACGTGATAAAATGATACAAATAATCTATAATAAATCAAAGGATTTCAAAATAAAAAAATCAATTAACTGACTACATATACACCACCACACCATTAATATCTAATCCCTCCAACATAATACAACAAAATAAAAGAGCCTAGAATCAGAGCATTTAGTCTATGAGATAAATCCTATATTATCCTAATTCCCAAGTACTAAAGCCTTCAGAGTATAATCACAATGGTCTTCCTCAAAGCCTTGAAGTGTAGGTCTCATCAATGCTGGGATTCTTACCATCTAAGCTAGCTGTCCTCCGACGAGTCGCAAGAACATACATACAAGAAAGAAAAGAAAGGAGTAAGGTCACATCACTCTTATATTTAAGGTCACAAACAACGAAACTTTACAGTTTCAATCAAACACAATAATTACTGTGAGTGATTATTTAATTATGCAATGCAAGAGAAACTAAAATTTCCATTTAAGTTTGACAGACTCATGCATGTGGGCCCAATGACTCCTGATTCCCACGATCAGAGGTCTTAACATTTCTTTTGGGTGACGATTGGGAGTACATATTCCTTCCTGGTACTTAATTTTACAGACAATCACGAGTCTTTAACCACTTTTGAAGGAATACTCTCCACCAATCCCGATGATGCTCAGCAATTGTCAGAGTTATTGGGCCAGATAACATGAGTTTCTCAGCTCAGGATTGCAAGGCCTGTCTCTTAGGATTTCACAACCCAAATCCTTTCACTCCCTAAACTCCATAAGTCCTACCTACATCCCTCAAGTACCATGCTGTGGTTAACCCCTCATACACACTTCCTTTGTACAATGCACATGATGCATGTTCCAACTTAGTATTAACACTTAAGTTAGAGACTTATCCTTCTCATGAATTTTTGGTAGAGTTTTCTCTATTTTTGGTACTTTTCCTCATACCTCTACATGGGTATGGTCAATAAATAAATAGAGACACAACCTGCCAAACAACAATAATCATCATTCTCATTCTCAATTTCAATCATTTCTCATAGGCTCCTAAGGCCACATCTTTTGGTAGTTTTCAAGCTTACCATTCACATACCACATTACATTACATAAGCACTCATGGCCAATCTCTCGGTAATTCTCAAGATTTTCATATCTCATGAAATAATATTTCAATACTTTAATTCAAGTAAAGTAATTAGAACAAGCCAAATTTGCACGTCTTTGCCATTCATTGAATTTTTTTATATTGTAATAGCATAACAAAACACATTCTTTATTATCATTTTAATATGTTTTGAATTTTTTTTATTGAATGCACAGGGAGCGACGTCCTTGGTCATGCAAAACAAATCCTTCTTCATGTTATTTTTGTTTCCTTAAATTTTTTTCTAGATCAACACGTTCTCTTTCCATATGCATGGGTTCCATTCGGCAACCGAAGAAAGGAACGGTGAAATGTTTTAATGTTTCAAAAAATTCCCCACCAGCAACTCACGTGATATACAGTTGGTCACTTTGGTTTCTACCGTACATCTCACCAACTTTGTAAAAACAAAAGCGATATCACCCTTTAAGAGTTCAAGTGTGCATGGAACCCAGCACAAGTCAAAGCTTTTCTCTTCCCTGAATTAACATCACCTACTATTCACACTCTTCTCGGATCCAACACACCAAACCAATGTCTTGCTCTGAACCTGTTCATTTGGCTTTCCTCCCAAGTGCTGGCATAGGCCATCTTAACCCATGTCTTAGAACAGCAGCATTGTTCCTCCGTTATGGTTGCAGAGTCACTCTCATCACTCCAAAACCCATGGTCTCTCTCGCTGAGTCAAACCTCATCTCTCGCTTTTGTTCTTCTTTCCCTGACCAAGTAACCCAAATAGACTTAAACCTCATCCCTTTGGATCCAACCACAGTTAACACCAATGACCCTTTTTGGCTTCAGTTTGAAACCATTCGTCGTTCGGTTCACCTTGTAGCTCCAATCCTATCTTCACTTTCAACACCTCTCTCTGCTTTCATCTACGATGTTAGCTTAATTTCCCCTCTACTTCCAATCACTGAGAAACTCTCTTGTCCATGTTACATTTACTTCGTCTCGTCAGTTAGAATGCTCTCTTTTTTGCACACCTTTCTGTTCTTGCTGCTTCAAATCCGGGTGCACACCCTTCGTCATTCATTGGTGATGGTGTTAAAATCCCCGGCATTGCATCCCCAATACCAAGATCCTCGGTCCCTACTTTGCTCCTTCAACCTAACACTCTCTTTGAGAGCATCTTCATGGAGGACAGTCCCAAACTCACGAAGCTCAATGGGGTTTTCATCAACTCGTTTGAAGAACTGGAAGGAGAGGCACTGGCAGCTCTCAACGAAGGAAAAGTGGTTAAAGGGTTGCCCCCAGTGTATGGTGTTGGTCCCTTGTTGGCGTGTGAGTTTGAGGAGGTGGATCAAGGTCAAGGGGGTTGCATGAGTTCAATATTGAAGTGGCTTGATGAACAAGCTGAAGGGTCGGTGGTGTACGTTTGCTTGGGGAATAGGACAGCAACAAGAAGGGATCAAATAAAAGACATGGCTTTGGGGTTAATAGAATGTGGGTGTAGTTTTTTGTGGGTGGTGAAGTTGAAGGTAGTTGACAGAGAAGAGGAGGAGGCTTTGGAGGACGTGTTGGGGAGTGAGTTGACGAATAAGGTGAAGGAAAAGGGTATGGTTGTGAAGGAATTTGTGGAGCAGATGGAGATTCTGGGTCATCCTGCAGTGGGGGGGTTTGTGAGTCATGGAGGGTGGAACTCAATAATAGAGACTGCGTGGCAAGGAGTGCCTATGCTGTCATGGGCTCAGCATGGGGATCAGAAGATAGGCTCAGAAGTGGTGAGAATGAGTGGGGTGGGGATTTGGCCTGAGGAGTGGGGGTGGGGGACAGAAGTAGTGATGAAGGGGGAGGAGATTGCTGAGAGAATCAAAGAGATGATGAGCAATGAATCTTTGAGGGTCAAAACTGCAGAAATGAAGGAGGCAGCTAGGAAGGCTGCTGGTGTTGGTGGGAGTTGCGAGGTTATTATTAAGACACAAATTGAGGAGTGGAAGAGGAATGCTCAAGCTACTTGAATATCAGTACTCAGTAGTACTTAGCTACTCACGAGGGCTAATTAGTTAGTTGTTTTATTGTTTGTGGTTATATTTCCTGTTTGGTAGAGTTTTGTGGGTATTTAATGTTTTTATTTTGTTGCAAAAGTGTTTGGGTGCTTTAGATTTGAAAATTTACCAAGATTTGAACATGTGTTAAGGTCATGGTTCTAAATTGCGGTCCGCAACCGCAATTGCGGCCGCAACGTAAAGGTTTTTAGACTCACCGTAACCGCATCGCGACCGCAATTGCAGCCGCATCAACCGTATTTTTCCGCAATTTTCCGCAATATTAGGAATTTCAATGAAAACGCAACAGCGACCGCAACCGCAATTTAGAACCATGGTTAAGGTCTAAAGAGAGCTTAGAGTCAATTTACATCTAAATAGTGCAGTATCCAGAGACAACTTTTCTGTTGTCAAGTTAATAACCATAGTCAAATCATTACAAAAATCTACTTTGAACCTAACCAGGGCTTCTAATTTTGTGAACTCTTTCAGAACCCAGCAAGTGTTTCTGACCTTGTCTATAGCCTTAGGTAAATACGACAAATAAGTTGCGTCAAAAGTAACTTCTTTAAAAAACAATGACTCGAAACACGTGCATTACAATACAAAAGTAACTTAGAATGGCACAATTATGAAGGTTCAATTGCACAAACTAATTTCTATTTAGTATTTACAGTATTAAGCGACACAAAGTAATCTTGAACTCGGAGATACAAACACATAAAAACTTGAAAAGTTAGTTGAAACTTGGAATACGTTGGTTTCTAGATCAAAAAACCTACGTTGAAACGAACCCAGAAGCAGAAACCAAATTGGAAAGAGTAATGATTTTTGAACACTCAAACATTGTAAACATCTTAATGACACCCTTAATTTCTCTCAATCTCTTTCTTCCTTTCTTATCACATCATATCACCTACATACTTATATTTTTTTCTCTTTTCTCTCTCTCACTATCAAGTATCAACTAGCATTTTGAGTGTCCAAATATTATTTTTGAATCCTGAAAACAATATGGATATAGTGAGAGAAACGATTAACCTCATAAACGAGTGACTAAAACAAGTTAACTAGCAAGAACATTAGAATTGATCTCAGAAATACAATTAAACAGGAACCAATAGACCTGAGATTTTTGAGAAACTAATCAGATTTTGTGGAAAAGGCTCAATGGAAATTGCTTCGTGAAAACCTCTTTTCATTTGAATTTTTGTTGAAATTGCTCTACAACTTTTCTAAGATAGGAGGGAGATTAGTATCATGTATCATTTTCCATGAATCATTTTCGGGGGCAATTTTGTTAACTAATATATATTCTTACGTGAACGGTTCCTTGTTTTTTTCTTTTTTAATTGTTAACCTAATATAATATGTAAATTAAAATTTATTGTATTGATAGTTTTAAAATTCATTTTACACATTTATATGCCTTTTAAAATTAATCAATAATATATTTATATATATATATAGTAGTAATAGATATTTTTTTATACGAACATAATAAATATATATCTTTTTATCTAATCTACATTAAAAATTAAAATACACAATTTTAAAGGTGAAAAATTTAATCCCTTTGGTCTCGTAATATTCTCTTTTCTCTTTCTTTTGAAGTTGCATTTTACACACTATCTCATGCAACTAAAAAAAAATTCCTCTTAATTATCTCAAACTACATTCTTTTTATATTTATATATGTATACTTGATTTTATTAATCGTGTATTCCTTACAATTTATTTTTTATCTCTATTTTTAAATTAAATTTAAATATTTTTTAAAAAATATCAATAATTTAAAAAAATCTTATGTTATAATTTAAATTATTTATTGTAAATTCAAAATATAATTTATGTATTCAAAGACATTTATTTATTATGAATTTTAATTATAATATATATTCAGAAAAATATTTATCATGTACAATACATAAATTAAAATACTAATTAATTTAATTTAATTCTCAAAAAATATATTTAATTTAATTTATATTCAAAAATTCTATTATTAAAGTCATTCAATTTTTACTTTTAAAAAATGATATGAAAGGTGAGAGAAGAAAAAGGAAAATGAACACAATGAGAGAGTTATTATATTAGTATATTCAGTTTATCTTCCATCTCCCTTTTACTTAACTTTTTCTTTCTTTCTTTTCTTTATTTTTTTTATCACATTATTTTTCACAATCATTTTTTTTTTCTTTCTCTATCTTTCTCTTCTTTTTACTCATATATTTCTTTGTAATTTCTCGACAGGCAATCCAAATCCAAAAGTATATCCGGTATACGAGATGTAAAGAAGAGAAACAAAAATAATAAATAATAAATATAATAAGGAAATTAGGAAAAAAAAAAAACCAATTGTACACTCTAAAAATGGGCTGTAAGACTTAAAAAAAAAGAAAAAAATTTAATAAATATGACAAATAAGATAATAAAAAATGAAAAGAAAAATAAGAAGAAAAAGTAACAAGGATGAGAGAACTGTGTGTATGAATAAAAAATTTAATGACTATATACCATCAGTATAAAAATTTTATACTGTTAATCAATTAGATATTATTGTTATTATGATTTTTAAGATAATTATTATAAAAATTAACAAATTTATTATAAATAGTAATTTATAATTTAATGACAGTATAAAACTATTTTATACCGTAAATATAATAAAAATGATGTTGGTTCCACTTAATTTCTTCATGCCATTTTCCTTAAATGATTTTCAACAGATACACGTTCTCTGTCAATATGTTTGGGTCCACTGGGTTCCACTTCAGGAAGGGAGCGGTGAATTCATAATGTCCCAAACTCTCAATAAACAAAAACCCCACCAAGCAACTCGTGATATTCAGTTAAATAACAAGGTTTCTATTACTTATAACAAAATCAAAGTTTTTCTCTTCCTCCAATTAACAACAGCAACCCCTCACACTCTTCTGGGACAGGACACACCAAACCAGTATGTCTGGTTCTGAACCCGTTGTTCAATTTGGCTTTCCTCCCAAGTGCTGGCATGGGCCACCTTAACCCATGTCTCAGAATAGCAGCACTGTTCCTCCGCTACGGTTGCACAGTCACTCTCATCACTCCCAAACCCACAGTCTCTCTCGCCGAGTCAAACCTCATCTCTCGCTTCTGCTCTTTTTTCCCTCACCAAGTGACCCAAATAGACTTAAACCTCACCCCTTTGGATCCAACCACAGTTAACACCAACGACCCTTTTTTCCTTCAGTTTGAAACCATTCGTCGTTCGGTTCACCTTCTATCTCCAATCCTATCTTCACTCTCCACACCTCTCTCAGCTTTCATCTACGATGTTAGCTTAATTTCCCCTCTAGTTCCAATAACTAACAAACTCTTTTGTCCGTGTTACATTTACTTCACGTCATCATCTAGAATGTTCTCCTTTTTTGCACAACTTTCTGTTCTTGCTGCTTCAAATCCAGGTGCACATTCACACCCTTCTTCGTTAATCGGTGATGTTGTTAAAATCCCAGGCATTGCGTCACCAATACCAAGATCCTCGGTTCCTGCTTTACTTCTTCAACCTAACAATCTCTTTCAGAGAATCTTCATGGAGGACAGTGCCAACCTCACGAAGCTCAACGGGGTTTTCATCAACTCGTTTGAGGAAATGGAAGGAGAGGCACTAGCGGCACTCAACGAAGGAAAAGTGGTTAAAGGGTTGCCACCAGTGTACGGTGTTGGTCCCTTAATGGCGTGTGAGTTTGAGATTGGGGATCAAGCTCAAAGGGTTTCGGGCCCCATGAGTTTGATATTGAAGTGGCTTGATGAACAAGGTGAAGGGTCGGTGGTGTATGTTTGCTTGGGGAACCGGACGGAGACAAGGAGGGAGCAAATAAAAGACATGGCTTTGGGGTTGATAGAGTGTGGGTATGGCTTTTTGTGGGTGGTGAAGTTGAAGGTGGTTGATAGAGAAGATGAGGAGGGTTTGGAGGAAGTGTTGGGGAGTGAGTTGATGAGTAGAGTGAAGGAAAAGGGTGTGGTTGTGAAGGAGTTTGTGGAGCAGATGGAGATTCTGGGTCACCCTGCAGTGGGGGGGTTTGTGAGTCATGGAGGGTGGAACTCAATAGTAGAGGCTGTTTGGCATGGAGTGCCTATGCTGTTATGGCCTCAGCATGGGGATCAAAAGTTAACCTCAGAGGTGATGAGGATGAGTGGGGTGGGGATTTGGCCTGAGGAGTGGGGGTGGGGGACAAAAGAAGTGGTGAAAGGGAAGGAGATTGCTAACAGAATCAAAGAGATGATGAGCAATGAATCATTGAGGGCTAAAGTTGGGGAAATGAAGGAGGCAGCTAGGAAGCCTGCTAGTGTTGGTGGGAGTTGTGAGGTTATTATTAAGAGACAAATTGAGGAGTGGGGGAGGAATGTTCAAACCTCCAGCTAACTGAGGATGGGCACTCAACAACACTTAGCTACTCACAAAGGCTAATTAGTTGGTGGTTCTATTGTTTATTTCCAATTTGGTAGTGTTTTGTTGGGTGTTTAATGTTTTTATTTTGTTACAAAAAGTTTCGTAGGTTGGGTTTGGAAAAGTCTGTATTCATTGATTGTTCAAGGATACATCCCTACTTATATTTATAGTAATACATGAGCACGAAATTAGTTAACTAACTACATTCAAATGCAACAAAATATTCCCTTATCTTATTATCTCTAATTTTATCTATGATCCTATCCTTATCATATATATTATGTTATATTATCATTCTGTTGTGCTCTTATCTTCTAATACTCCCCCTCAAGTTGGAGTGTGAGGATTATGAGCACCCAACTTGACAGTTAACTCTTGGAAGGACTTCTCACTTAAAGCCTTTGTGAATAGATCAACCTGCTGCTTCTTAGTTGGGACATAGCTAGTGGATATTGTGCCCTTCTACAAATGTGTGCGAATGAAGTGACAGTCCACTTCTATATGTTTTGTCCTTTCGTGGTAGACTAGATTAGCAACAAGATGAATTGCTACTTGATTGTCACAGTAGAGCACAGTAGGTGAATTATTGTGGATTTGTAGGCTTGACAGTAAGTTACGTAACCAAAGAACTTCACTAACAGCGTGGCTCATGGCCCTGTACTCTGCCTCGCTTGAAGATTTGGATATGGTGGTTTGTTTCTTGGTCTTCCAAGATATGGGAGCTGAATTTAGCTTCATCAAATATCTAGATGTTGACCTCCGAGTGAGTGGGCATGATGCCCAGTCTGAGTCATAGTATGCAATCAAGTTAAGATTATTTTCCTTTGGCAAGATAATTCCCTAGCCTGGTGCAAATTTTAGATATCGTAGGACACGCATAGCTACATCCTAATGGGCTTGCTGTGGGGACTGCATGAATTGGCTTAAGATATGCACTGAATATGTAATTTCTGGACGGGTTATAGTGAGATATATTAGACGACCAAAGAGCCTGCGATAACGAGGAGGATCCAGATAAGAGGGCCCCGAGTCTAGTGCAAGTTTGTGGTTTTGTTCCATAGGGAAAAAAGATGGTTTGCAATCAAGCATCTTGCATTCACTTAAAATATCCAGTGTATACTTGTGTTGGCACATGAACAAGCCAATCGGTCCCCGAGCAAGTTCCAACCCCAGGAAATGTTTAAGAGCTCCAAGGTCCTTCATGTGAAAACACTTGCATAAATATTGCTTAAGGCTATTGCAAATAGAGGATTCATTACCAACAATCACAAGGTCATCAACATAAACTAACACGGCTAGAAATGTGCACCCCTTAGAGTAGGTGAAGAGGCTATGATTTGCATGAGATTCTTGGAATCCATACTTTACGAGTGCTTGGGAAAGCTTCGAATACCAATTGCGTGAAGCTTGCCTAAGCCCATATAATGACTTCTTCAAGCGACATATCATCCCTACCTTAGGAACCTTATAGCCTTCTGGAGCTTCCATGTAGACTTCCTCTACTAATTCTCCATGTAAAAATGCATTGCTCACATCCATCTAATGGAGTTCCTAGCCCTTTGTTACTGCGATTGAAAGTAGGCAACCAATCATAGTCATCTTTACTACTGTTGCAAAAGTCTCATTGAAATCCTCTCCTTCAACTTGCGTGTATCCCTTCGCTACAAGGCCGGCCTTGTATTTCTCGACCTCGCCTGAAGCTTTATACTTCACCTTGTATACCCACTTGCACCCCACAATTTCCTTTCCCTTGGGTGGCAAAGCTAGGTCCCAAGTTCCATTCTTTTCTAAAGCTTTGAGTTCTTATGCCATGGCTTCTTGCCATTCTCGTTTCTGCATAGCCTATAAGTAAGTTTGCGGCTCTTCATAGCTAGTGACCGTTGCAAGGACAGCTTGGTGCTTGGGGGAAAAACAATCATAATTTATGAAGTTAGTGATAGGATAGACTTTACCTGAAGAGTTTGAGTGATTCAGGCTCATGCATATGGGTTTTTTCGCTAGCAGCAAGGCAGTAGTAATCTTGAAGATAACTTGGTGGTTTCCACATGCATGGTGCAGGTTCTGCAACCTCAGTTTTCCTATCAATCTCCCCCTCATTCTGTACCTTTAATACTATCCTCTCTAAAGTTTCTTGATTTTGATTCGCTCGGTTCCTCATGTCTCCTTCTTTAGCTACATGGTCTTCCTCCTCTTGTGGTTTAGAGGTACCATGGAACACATTTGTTGGTGATGTGGTTACTGTATTTTCTTCCTGCAAAGCATAAGGTAGCATGTGCTCATAAAACATTACATCCCGAGAGACATAGAATTCACGTGTCTTTGGATTGTACACCCTCTAGCCCTTTTGTCCTTGTGGGTAGCCCACGAAAATGCATCTATCAGCCCTTGAATCAAATTTATCTCGCTGCTTGGAGCTAGTTCCTACACAGCATAGGCAACCAAATACTCTTAGATAATCATAGGTTGGAGGCTTTCCAAAGAGCATTTCATACGAAGTGATCCCCTAATTGGCAACCGTGGGGGTTCTGTTGATAATGTGGGTAGCAGCCAGCACACATTCTCCCCAGAAACGAATAGGGAGGTTTGCTTGATATCTTAAAGCTATGGCAACATTTAGAATGTGCCTGTGTTTCCGTTCTACGCATCCATTCTATTGTGGTGTCACTACACATGAGGATTCAAATATTATTCCCTTTTGTTGAACAAACATTTGCAAGGTTGAATTGGTGAATTCGGTGCCATTATCACTTTGGATTTTCTTCATGCACGCACTGAATTGTGCCTTTATCATATTTTAGAAATTTATCAAAATCCCGGTGGTTTGAGTTTTGTGCTTCATTAGATATACCCAAGTTCCACCGGTGTAGTCATCAACAATAGTAAGAAAGTAATGGGAACCATCGTGTAAGGCTGTGTTATACTTTCCCCACAGATCACAATGAATCAAATCAAAAGGCTCCTTAGCTTTATTAATACTTTGGGAAAAAGGAATTCTACATTGCTTTGATCTATGACATATGTCGCAACAATCAATTTTACTTAAATTAAAACTACATTTGAGTGACTGAGAAAGATGCTAAAGAGCCTGGGCTGAGAGATGTCCCATTCTAGAGTGCCAAAGGATGGTGTTGTCCCCATGAGTAGTGGCGAAGGAAGTTCCACGAATCACCCCTTTGAACACGTAAGCCCCATCATGCATGCTACCCGAGCCAATCTTCCTCTTCGTGGCTTGGTCCTGTATCACACAACAATCAAATTGATAAGTTACCATGCAATTTAGATCTTGTATTAGTTTATGTATGGAAATCAAGTTGCAGTTAAATTTAGGCACATGCAACACATTATTTAGTTTGATATCTCTATCAAGATTAATGCTTCCCACTTCTTCTACCAACATAGTATTTCTAGTAGGTACTGTGATGTAAAAGGGTTTTTCAAGCTTGCGTACTTCCCTTAAAATAGAGACTAAGGGAGTCATGTGGATGCACCACTGTCCAAGATCCATTGGATCTTTTCATTACCAGCCATGTTGTCATGTCGTGATCGAATATTCATCATGTGCATTCCATGCAGTGCTTGGGCCCTGGATGTCACGTCCTTATTTTCTTTCTTTTGATCCTCATCAGTGGAGGTTACGTGTGCAGCATTGTTTCCTCCTTGCTTGTTGTTCCTGCATTGTGTTTGTCGAGTATCCCAGTTAGGTGGGTACCCAATCATTTCAAAGCATTTTGCTTTGATGTGCCCAATTCTACTACAATGATCACATTTGGGTCTAGGCGCATCCCGACTAGAGCTGTCAAAGTGAGCCAACCCGGCTCACCGGGTGGCTCACCACGAGTTAAGGAAAAAATGAGCCAACCCAATCCGGCTCATTTTTTGGCGAGCCAAGAAATTGCCAACCCAGCTCAACCCACCACGGTTGGTGGGTTATACGGGTTGGCTCACTTAATTTTAAAAAAATATTTTTTTAAAACAAATAATTTTTTTATTGAATAATTTGTGTAAATCAGATTATTATTTTTATGTTTTTTTTCGTTCCACACATAGGATGACAGTAATTCCTGTAAATAATCCAAAATTAGGAAAGTCTATGAAGCCAAAGTGGAAACCATAAATGTCTAAATGAGGGATGTACACCGTAAATGCAAAACCGACACGCACGTTTTCAAGTGGAAAAAATAGAAAGGTTTGGGACCATGTATGACAAAAGCAAACCTACCCACCTTGAATTTTCAAGTCTCACGTTAGCCAACTCTGATTCACTCGAGAAACTATTATAATAAAGTTCTTTTAATTTCTAATAACATTGTATTTAACTTTTGCTATTACAAGACTAACTATTTGATTTAAATTTACGTGACTTGAGTTTTTTTTTTTGTGATGAATTAGGCAATTTCTTCATTATTATCAATTATCAATTTAAAGAAGCTTTTGCTTCAGTTTAGTAGCCTCGTACCATACTGATTTAAACAGGATTTTTTGTATGGACTTACAGAAACAGTATTTAAACAATGTTGAAATCATGTTCAATACCAATCTATTAAAATTTTCCTTTCACATTTAGTTTATTAAAATGTATGTAACAAATTTTAAGCAAGCAAACATATACCCATTTCATAAATTTATAAAAATCATTGACTTATATTTTTCTTTTTTATTGATAATCATATGAAAACTGAAAAAATTGAAAGAAAATGTAGCCTCTAATTGAAAGAAAAAAACATACATGTTACACAAGTTATATTTACTAATTACTATATCATACCAGCAAAAGCAGAATTATTATTTTGCCAGCCTTTCGAACAAAAGACTTGACAAGCTTCACAATGCTTGTCAACAAAAGGAAGCATATCAATTATAGTATTAAAATATATATAATTATTATATCCCAAAGGAAGAAGATATTGATCAAACTAAAAACATGTATTTTATAGGTCTCCCTCTGGAAGGTATTTTAAACCTGTTAACTTGCCACTTGATTCACATTCAATATTGCCTCCCCTAACAAATCAACATTAATGATGCTATTATAGATAGTAAAGATGATTACATAGACATAAAAACATCCCAAAAAAGATAAAAGAAATGCTAATGTGGCAAAGCTACAATTCCAAACCAAATTGATATGCATAAATCCTTCTAAATAGTAAAACTAAACCATGTGCTATATCAACATGCCACACCTAACATATACTAAACAAAGATAATTCTTAGCAACTTAGTGGTACACCACCAATATAAGTATATGACAAGTGCACCTTACACTAGACATCCTCAAAAAATAGATCAATTAAACAACCCAAATCCATGCCTCCAAAAGTTCAAACTGAAACCAATGCTGTACCAAATTGGCAGATTGCCCACTATATCCTCATCCTGATTGCTCCCTGCATCTGTGTGCCACCTAGCTGATAACCTCTAACAGCAGCAACTTGTGTAGAAAAAAAATTACAGTAAAGAAAAGAATTACTGCAGCAACCCATTAAAACAAAAAAAAATTACAACAGCCTCATTCCTTTGTAAATTAAAAGTTAAAACAAATACACATTAATTTCAATTTCTTAAAGCATGAAAATAAATAAAAGAATACTTAAACCAAAACAAATAACAAATAGGGAAATAAGTATGTCATTAATTACTTGGTCTAAGCTCATTAAAAGTCCTTGTAGCTGCAACATAGTGACCAAAAAATCAAAAGCTAATACTTTGGCTTAAATAAAATGAGATATGAAAGATGAAAGGAAATAGTCATCACCTGGTCCAAAGCTCATTGTCCTTGTTCATTAACAATATTTGAGTCTTGAACGGTCAAATCTATAACCACTTCCTCTCTTTCAACATCTTCATTGTCTTCATCTACAATTAAAAAAAAGCATGTTAACATTGGATATTAACTATTAATTAGTATAATAACAAAATGCTAATAAGTTGTAAAAATTACCAGATTTAACAAAACCATTCAACCAATTTCTAGTTAAAATGAGGGCTTGAACATTATTGGGAAGAAGTGAACTACGATATTTGTTTAACACACGAGAACTGATGCTAAAAGCAGATTCACTAGCTACTGTAGTGATTGGAATACTCAACACATCACAAGCCATCTTGGAAAGGTTTGGATAACGGTCTCAGCGATCCCTCCAATACACCAACACGTCTAACTTGTCAAAAAACTTTGGATCAAGATTTCCTTCATCCAAATAAAGATCCAATTCAGACCTTCTAGTGTCATTAACATGTTGGCTCAAATAATCAACATATTCCTAAGACATTATACGAGAAATAAAATAAAATAATTAATTGTTCGTATTAAATAATATCAAAATAACAAAAGAAAAATAAATGGACTTCAAATAATATTTAACTTACATCAAATGCATCCATCACTTGCTCATCCTCTGTATAAGAAACTTGTTGCATCGGTGGAGGTGTGATTTGAGAATTTGAAGCAGTCGATTCATGTGACCTTACTTTCACATACTCTTCAAACAATTTGTATATCTTCACCTTTAATTGACTAATTTTTTCTTCACAAGTAGATGAATCAATCTTTGAATAACAAAACCGAATTGCATCAAATTTCATCCTTGGATCAAGAACAGCCCCAATTGCAAGAATTTCACTATACTCATGCCAATACTTGCTAAACTTGGTCATCATGTTTTGTGCCATATTTTTAATGACCAGATCATCACTTTTAGCATTTTCAAGCAATAAACATTCAATTTTCCAAACTTGCATGAAGTATCTATTTGAAGTTGGATAAGAAGTGCCTGAAATCAAATTAGTTATAAGAAAAAATGGTCTCAAGAACTCACACATCTTCTCAGCCCTTTTCCATTCATCACTTGAGGGGCAATGATTGTAGTTTCTATCACGAATAGCCAAACTTCCAAAGGCACGTCGATATCTAAGTGCACTTTCAAGCATGGCATAGGTGGAATTCCATCTAGTGGGCACATCCATTCTCAAACCTACCTTAGTATCAATGCCCCTCACTAGAAGGACACATTCTTTAAAGGCTATCATTCTTGCCTCGGATGCTCTCACATACTTGATACTTTCTCTAATCTTATGCAAAGCACCACTAGCTACCTTTAAACCCTTTTGAACTATAAGATTCAATATATGGGCACTACACCTCACATGAAAATAATCACCGTCACACAACAAACTATTTTGCAATTTTAGTTGCTCACTCAAAATATTTTGCAACATGTCATTGGCACTAGCATTATCTAAAGTGATAGAAAAGATCTTCCGATCTATTCCCTAATCAAGCAAGCAATCAAAAACTTTTTTTGCCAAATCATAACCAGTGTGTGGAGGCTCTATTTTACAAAAGGCAAGAATCTTGCTATTCAACTTCCAACTATTATCAACATAATGAACAGTCAAACAAATATACCCTTCTTGAGTGATAGAAGTCCAACAGTCAGATGTCAAACAAATTTGACTTTGGCATTTATGCAATGCAAGTTTCAATTTCTCTTTTTGTTCAAGATGAAATTTCCAAATATCAGCCACAGCTGTATTCCTACTCAAATGTTTTACAGTCTGGATTTAGCAATGAATGCAATTCTCTAATCCACTTATATTCAACAAAATTAAATGGCAGCCCATGCTCAATAATAGCCAATGAAATAACCTCACGCACACATTTATGGTCAATTTCCCTAGACCTCAACTTCCCGGCATGATCAAGTATCATCCCCCCCACATTTTGGTATTTAGGTATTAGTTTACACCTTTTAACATGACGCAACAATGTTGAGGTCCCTATTTTTGTACCACTAATAACATACTCTTGTCCACAACCTTTGCACTTAGCCTTTTCTTTACCATCTTTGACACCAATTTTACTAAAATGATTCCAGACCTCAGGCGTAGTTGTCTTAGGCCTCTTACTTGCTCTACGAACATCACCACTCTCATCCTCTATCTCTAACTCAATGTCCTTAAGCTTTAATGGTGCTGGCACAATCTCATTGGTATTATTTAACCCTCCCTCAATACGATTTACATTTGCACTTTGATGTATAGTTTCAGATTCCATTCTGCATGTATAATGAACAAAAAAAATAAAAACTTATTTCAAATGAATAAAGATGTAAAAGCTTATTACTAATCATAAAAACAAACAAACAAAACACATGAATGATGAAAACCATATTCCAGTATTTCATTATTTCTATACCACATCAAACAGAACATGCAAACACGGTTACTCAACAAACAGAACACGGTTACTCAGCCAAAAGCCCAAAACGTCCTTTTTGTGATTCCAGTTTAACACTCTCACATCAAAAGCCAATCAAACATTAACATTTAACAATCAGTATCCAGAAACAAGAACATAAAAGAGAGGGAAATAAAAAACTAACAGTGTTCAACTTCAAACAGCAGAGTTTACACGAGTTACTGGTTACAGAACCGATCCGCAGGTCAGGCAGTCAGCAATGACGAAGCCAGAATGGCAGAACTCGGAAGCAGAACTGGCGTGACGGTGGAACCGGAGAGCATGACGGCGCCGGCCGTCGTTAATGGTGGCAGGTCGATTGTGAAGCACGAGTTGTGAAGTGTGACTGCGAAGAGAAAAGAAGAGTCAAACTATGAAAAAGGGGTTGTGTAGTGCAATTCGGGTCTTCGCAAACCCTAAGAGGTGAGCAGTGGGCTATCAAGAGGGAGGAAGAAGAAGACAGACACGGTCACGAGTGGCTCAGGCCTCAGGGTGAGACGGTGAGTGGTCACGAGTTTAGGGTTAGACACCTAAAGTCTGAGTCTGTCTGAACTGAAGAGTGAAGACACTAGTCACACTACTAAGTGAAGACAGTGAAGTAAACTCGATAACAGAACAACAAATCCGCAAGTCAGGCAGTCAGCAACGGTGCTGTTGGTGCAACCCTTTCCTTTGGCCTTTGGCCTTTGGCCCTTTTTCAGTTTTGCTCCACCACCAGTGGGCCAGTGCTTGCTTAGGCCCACTAGCAGTAAGCATTTCGTCCAACACTGGCCAGTGGCCACTCACTAGATCTGACTGAATTTTTTATTTATTCTAATAACCCATGAGCCAAGCCCGGCTCACCACGGGTTCAACCCGGGTGAGCCGCGAGTTAAGTGAGCTGGGTCAGATTTCTTGTATAGTTGGTGTGAGCTAATTTTTTTTAACCCAACCTGGCCCTAACCCGTGGTGGGCCGGGTTGGCTCATCGGGCCACGACTCACTTTGACAGCTCTAATCCCGACCCTTTTGCTTATTCCCCCATGACGAGTGGAAAGTTGTTCCTAACTGGAACTTAGCATTGCCTTTCTCCCTTTCTGCAATTAAGCGTGCTTCCTCTCTCGAGATATGGTTGAATACACGTCTGAGTGAGGGTAATGGATCAGCATTGAGAATGGTCGCCTTCACATGGCCATACTGCTCATTGTCAAGGCTTCCAAGGAACAGATGGACCTGCTGGTCTTCTTACCTTTGCATCAACTACTTTGATGCTCCACAAGTGCATTCTGGAACATGTTGGAGCTCGTTCAATTCATCAAGGAGGACCTTGAATTTTGTGTAAAATTTCGTTACACTTGAATCGTCTTCCTTTTACATTAAGCAAAACAAGCGCCACAACTGATGGATCCTGGGTGCATTTGTCTGGGCAAATCATTCTTCGAGATCAAGCCAAACATCTCTTACTGTTGTTGCGTGTAAGATGCTACTATGCAACTTTGGATCAGTAGCATTTATGATCCAAGCCATCACCATCGAATCCACTTTTTCCCAGTTGAAATAATCTGTTGTTTGACGCCTTGGTTTCTTGATTGTTCCATCGATGAAACCCAATTTGGTTTTTGCACGAAGTGCTATCTTCATTGAGCGTGCCCACGTTCAGTAATTTTCTCCATTGAGAACAGCTACGACTAGTGGTGTTCTTGGGTTATCTGAGGAACTAAGATAATAGGGAGAGTTTGGAGTGAGAACAGGTGAGTTTTGTCATCATCGGAGGTATTATTCTTCATCTTCGAATCTGCCTTTTCAGGGTTAACCTGCTCTGATACCATATTGAGAATATGGTTTTTGTATTCATTGATTGTTCAAGGATACATCCCTACTCATATTTATAGCAATACATGAGCACAAAATTAGTTAACTGACTATATTCAAATGCAACAAAATATTCCCTTATCTTATTATCTCTAATTTTATCTATGATCCAATCCTTATCATATATATTCTGTTATATTATCATTTTGTTGTGCTCTTATCTTCTAATAAGAAATTTACCAAGATCTGAACATGTTTTAGACTTGTTTGGTAGGCCAGCTCGTGACCAAAATGTTTTTGCTAGCTAGCCAGCTCGTGACTTTTTGTTCCCCTCTTTCAATCCTTTTTTTTTTTAAATATTTTATCTTTGATATTTACCTTTTATTTATTGGAGTTGTGAAGAATGATTGGGTTAATAGACGTGTGGGTCAAAAGGTGCATTTTAGGCTAGACGAATAATGAAGATGTAACTCACAAATAAGATTCCATTTTGGTTTTCTTAATCTTAGAAGTGACTGGAGTCATTATCTTTTTCTCTCAACTTTTGCTTCCTTGACCACGCTTTCAGATTCTCTATTGCAAATTATTCTCTACAGCTCTTTGTTGCAACAATTCAAACCGTAGATGAGATCTAACGGTTCGTATAAGTTTAAGTATTAAAATAATTAAAAACAAGTATTATATTAAAATATAAAAGTTGGATTCATCAAATAGTTGAACCCAAAAATGCAGTCTCTCTCTCACGAAACTCTTCTTCTTTACGCATATCACAATTGATGCTATTCAAATCATGTGGATGAACCATGAACTCCGTCAATGGTTGACCACACATGCCGCAACACATGAACCAATTATATATAGTTTAGCACAACAAATTAAACTACTATTCATCGGAATGACAAATCAAAATGACTCAAAATATTAACATCAAATAAAAAAATACGAAGAGTTCCAAAAAAAATAAAAAACAAATTGACTTAAGTTTTGTGCCTACCGAGGAGGTTCAAATTGTGGGGTAAGCCCCTAAACAGTTCATTCAATGGCCGAGACGACTTATAAATGTCACATTAGCCAAGGTATGTTCAAATGTCATCTTAAGTTATTTTTTTCTCTAATTACAAATTGAAATAACTTGATTGTATTTTATAACATTATTTTATACTTACGTTTTTTATAAGATGTTCCACCTAAAAAATTGGAACCTCAAGTTGATCCAATAACATGCTTATGACAGGTCGCATCTAGTATGGGGATGGATGTTGTACAAATAGATTGGGAACCGAAATTCCTTGACAAATCCAATGATGTTGACCTATGGATTACCCAGAAGGATGTATTAGAAATATGTACTGGCAGTGACATGCTAAATATCTCAGTTCTACAATTATGGTTGCTATAAGTTTAAATTTTTTGTAAATTTCTTAAATAAACATCTCATTATTATAATTAACATTCATTTGTATATTTTAGATACATACATCGTCTCTGTCTCTCAAAGGGCCAGGAGAATATATATGGATTTATTGACCCGTTCCCTATTCAAAAGATAGGAATAAGGATGAAGATTCTCAGGCCTACATTTAGAATTAGATGTATAATGGACGAAAATGGTGTTACTTAGCACCGAACTTGCATTGGTAAGCACAAGTTATTTCTCATTCAAATAATTTTAAATGATACTTGAATCTCGTCACATATATTCTTTTTCCAATGCAGCTCGCATTGGCAATTGCTAATTATTTGTCCTTGGACATTATTGTGGCCTTGTTGTGTTCGTTGCACAAGAAACCCAACAAATAATTGAAACAATTAATAGAAAGGTAGTTTTATTTATAATATATTTCATTCATGTTTTGTATTATAATTTTGAAACCTATAACATACTTTGCATATCCATTTTTTAATCAGAGTCATGATTAGATATTAAACATTGGCAGGTAGGCACGTGTCACTTTGAAGGAAGCCTAGTTGGTTTTTCTCCTACATAAGTAATTTACAGCTGCATATTCAATTACAATTTCTAATAGTTTCTACAACTCATTTCTAAAAACAATTCTCATTGGTAGGCTAACAAACAAGTTGGGAGCTATGAGTGTGGATATTATGTAATGAAACATGTGTTGACCATAGTTTCAGCAGATATTGTAGATTCATGAGACGAGGTAATATAATTTTCATCCAGTTACAATAATACTTATAGTTTTTATAGTTGATTAGGTAATGAATTTATCTTATATTTTTTTATGTTGCAGTTATTCATTGATAGGGAACCATTCTCACATGAGAACTTGCTAGACATTCGCGATGTTGGGCAACATTTTTCCTTCAAATAAGTAATAGATAGTTTGTTTAGAATGTTTTTAGATAGACAAAAGAATAGTAGCTTTTAATTTTATTTGTTTCAAAGTATATTATGAAGTTTTGTTGGTTAATGTAAGTTATAAATGAATGTGTTGATGTGCTGACTATTTCTATGGTATCTATTTCATAATAACAGGGTTTGGTTGTATAAATCAAAACAATGAAATTATTTTTAAAAAATGACATTTTTAAATCGATTGTGTATTAACTAATTTAAAAAGTTTACTTTTTAAATCGGTTATGGCTAGAACCAATTTAAAAAGCTACACTTTTTAAATTGGTTGCCCAATGAACCTATTTAAAAAGTTTTTTTAAATTGGTTCAACTTATGGTTTAAAATGATAATACTTTCTATATCGATTGTATCTAAACCGGTTATAAAACCGATTTAAAAAGTGTTTTCTATAGTAGTGGATGTAAAGAAGAGAAACAAAAAGAAAAAAATAATAAATATAATAAGGAAATTAGGAAAAAAAACTAATTGTACACTCTAAAAATGGGGTGTAAGACTAAAAAAAAGAATTTTTTTATAATAAATATGACAAATAAGATAATAAAAAATGAAAAAAAATAAGAAAAAAAAGTAACATGGATGAGAGAACTGTGTGTATGAATATAGCAACCCATATAATAAAAAGTTTAATAGCTATACACTGATAGTATAAAAAAATTTATACTATTAACCAATCAGATATTATCATTAATATAATTTTTAAAGTAATTATTGTAAAAATTGACAAACTTATCATAAATAATAGTTTATAATTGAATGACAATATAAAACTACTTTATAATGTCACTAGATAACATATTTTCTATAATAAATGATGTTTTAGTTCCATTTAATTTCTTCATGTCATTTTCTATAATAAATGATTTCAACAGATACATATTTTCTGTCAATATGTTTGGGGTTCACTGGGCTCCACTTCAGGAAGGGAGCGGCGAATTCATAATATCCCAAACTCGCAATAAACCAAGACCTGATGGATTCTAAGGTGGGAGAGCTTGGAATGTCTCCCACCGTGCGTGAGTTTTGGCAACTGTCTGATAAATGCATTTAAAATTGAATGGATCTGATTCATTTAGCTTTTTACCGGTTCCAAAAGTTAATTTTCGCTATTTTTTATTTTTAAAGACTGACTTCGTACAGTGAAGGTCCTATCTCGCTAACGACTTATTTATGTTTGAGATGAAATTAGTTTTGACGGGATTAGCTTTAAACTATTAAATACAACTGAAATTTATATTTAAATTAATTTAACTCATCTTTCATACTATTAAAAAAAAATAATTTAACTCACATAATTACGTTAAAACATGTATTTTTAATTACAAAAATACAAAAATAATTTTTTAACTTTTAAATAAACAAAGTTGAAGGCTTAGTTTGAAATATACAATGCGTTTACCATGGTATTGTGTACATGTAATCACCAAATTTTTTATTTATTTATTTATGTTTCTAAACTTGGAGATTGGTATGTTTAGATGAGTGAAAGAAAACAGGAAGAAAAAAAATACGGATAACAAAGTTGTTTTATACATCAAAAAAAGTTTTATATTGCTTAGAAATCAAGAATAAGGGTAATTTATAGACCCTTTTTTTTTTAGCTCACTGAAGTACCTTTTAAGGATAAAATTGTGAAGGTCTATATAAGAGTCAAAACAAACAATATATCAGATGTAATGATAACTAATGTTTTTGGACACTAAAAAAGTCTCACATTGTTTTTTGCTTAGGAATCAAGATCAAGAATAATTTATAAACACCATTCTCCCTTAACACACTTACACATGAAATGTTTTTTAAGGACAAAATTGTAAAGACATATATGAGAGTCACAAAAGATAATACCTCAAATGTAAGCCTAATAATGCAACAAACTTGAGAGTAGAATAGATGTATAATAATTTTTAACTATTATTATAATTGACCATATTATAAATTATTTTAAATAGATGTATAATATTTTTTTAATTTTTAAAATAAATAATAAAATTACACTTAAATAATTTATAATAATACTTATATTTATATCTTAAGATTATATAGTCTTATAATAAAAATAGTAAAAAATAATATATCATAACAAAATTTATTTCCTAATAATTTAAATTAATAATAAATAATTTATTAAAGAAATGTGAAAAAAATAATTTGAGACCCTAAATAAATGAGAGCCTAAGACAAGTATCTTATTGGCCTAGTGGTTTAGACAACCCTAGACTTACCGATGAAAGAATTGAAGAAAGCATATGATTGGGCAATTTTGTGTTTGAGAGAAAAGTTGTTTCTCTCCTTCTCCATTTCATCCATATATAGGAGGAATTTCAGTGTGGGATTCACATAAACTCTTCATTTCTTCTCACTGAAATTAATATTGGTCTTTTTTTGATTCTTTTCACAATCTTTCTTTTTATTTTTCATGATGCTAAACACAACGATATGGTCTACTGATTAAAGAAAAAAAAATTAAATTTGTTTTTAAAGTAAATTTTTCTTTTTTTTCCTTTTATTTTTTTTGTCAACTAAACAAAAAAAAATCTATTCTACCTTCAAGTTTGTTGCATTTTTAGGCTTAACACATTTGAGGTACTATCTTTTTTGGCTCTCATGTAAGTTTTCATAGTTTTGTTCTTAAAAAACGTCTTAGTGTGTTCAAGGTCAGCCTTGGACCTAGTTTAGAAGGGTAAAAAAGGCTCAAAAAATAAAAAAAATTATATAATTGTGCAATTATTTTTTATGCTATTTTTATAAATGGATTGAAATTATTTCCATTTCATGTCTAATTTTATCTAAATTAAAATGTGACATGTGATTAAAAAGTATCACTTTCTTCGTTGTTAATATTTTTTCTAATGTGTTACATTCATAAATTCATGTTAAATAATTTTTTAGCTCACTGTGACATTTCAATATGTAATGGATTTATGATAATAGACTTAAAATGTTTGCTTTTTTAACAAGATAAGAAATGTAACGACTCGTTGTCGCTACATGACATTATACAACAAAATCATAGATTAATTAAACTTTTAATAAAATTCTTATTAATTCATTTATAAAAATATGGGTAAATTTTTTGCATTTCATAAAGCTAATTGACAACGACATTCATCTCTTGAAAATAATTATCCACATAAATGGCAATTATTGAAAGTCAAGCATCATATGTGTGTGTGTGTGTGTGTGTGTATAGCAGAATATCAACATCATACTAAATAGCAATTACAACACATATATAAAAAGGTCAACTATATCTTAAAAAGGTGAGGTGTGTGTGTCAGCTAAAGTATACCCATCAATAAGTACATGTAACAAAAAAGGGAGGGATACATATAACTACTCATTCCTTAATAGCTGGCTATAGCTACACACTACTCTTAAGAAGAACTAGGGTGGTACGAAGGAAGAAAAGAAGAAGTACGACTCCTTGACGTCTGACAAGCTCTTCCTAGAATGAAGTCTCTCTACCTAGAAACGTCTCCTATACTCAACAATGAAGAGTCTAATCTACTGGTGGCTGGCCATCTGCTCCTACGTATAATCGCTATCATCACAGTCAATTACATATCAAAATAAATAGCGCAAGGGTAAGCTCACAAAATAAGGATAATTTATACTTAACAATCAACACATTAAAATATATTAACTTCAATACAACAACATATCAATAGGTAAAAGCAAGATCATCATTAAATAACAATTATAATATGAAAACAATTATAATAATAATGACAATCATGCTATGGATGCAAACACGACTCCATGGAGATTTTTCAACAATCGAGCGATCAGTACAGACTTATTCCTTAACATGGTATAATAACAATAAGGACCTCAGGGATCCAAAAGGTAGCACGTGCAATAACTATTGGGGAACGCCGTTAATTCTGATCTATAGAAATAATGTAGTTGTTTGTCAGGATAGACATACGTGGATAGTGGCTTACCATAACACAAGGTTTGCAATGACCTTGGTCTACAATGTGGGATTCATCCATCTATTTATCCTTAAGATCCATCAACAGCTACCCCACTACTCCATGGAGATTTTTGAACAATCGAGCGATCAATATAGACTTGTTCCTTAACATGGTACAATAACAATAGGGACCTCACGGATCCAAAAGGTAGCACGTGCTATAACCATTGGGGAACGTCGTTAATTATGATCTACAGAAATGATGTAGTTGTTTGTCAGGATAGACATACGTGGGTAGTGGCTTACCATGACACAGGTTTAAAATGACCTTAGTCTACAATGTGGTATTCACCAGCCTATCTATCCTCAAGGTCCATTGACAGCTACCCTACTAACCTTTCCGACACTAGGTTTAGGGCCCCACCAAACAACCCTAACTTACGTGCTTGTTCGCACCATAGTTACAACTGTGAACTTATGCATGTATGCATTACATCTCATCAACAACTTTAATCAACATACATTCATACATGCATACATACATACATACATATATATACATATATATATATATATATATTAAATTTATCCACTACAACACTATCAAGGTCCTACCAAGCAACCTTCACACTCAACAAGCAGAGGTCCCACCATGCAATGTCTGTCTTGTTGGGATCCTACTGACAAACCCTATTAACAACAAAATTCTATCTTCATACTTCAACGTTTTCCATCAACATCGGATAACGCATGTTATAAAATTTTATGAAATTGCTTAGGTGGATTTCACTTGAATCTTTAAATATTTTATTTAATAATTATTTATCCACTATCATTTTAAATTCAGAACATCCAATAAAAATTAAAAGTGATGTCAAATTACTAAAATACTGTTACACTAAATTAATTAATTCAAATAAGTGAAAATTCACTAATAATTATAAACATGTTTATATTCTATGATTTTTGTAAAAACTTAAATAAAATATAATATTTTAATTCTGGAAATAAATCATGTTGGAGTAAAAAGACCATTTTACCCCTTTTTTTAGCATTTTCTCATTAAAAGGTCTACTATTAACCAATTATTTGTGAAAATTGATAAAAATACTAAATAAATTTTAAAATTTATTTTTCTACAGAATTAAATTAAAAATTAATATATTAATAATTACTAAAATGTGAAATTACAAAATTTACCTTGAAATCAATTTAAGAAAAACATAGTCTTAAACTTGAAATTTTCTCTATTTCAGGGTTAGATCTATGAGTAAATTTTGGAACTTTAAATGATTTTTGTTAAAAACAAATCTTATACCCTATTAATGGTATGTGAGTCTATTTTCTAAAACATTAAACGATGTCTTAAACAAAAAATCTACAAAAACCATGATAATTGTTGAAGTGGACAAAGGTCAGATTTAGATCCTTGAAACACACTCAACTTTCAACCCAGATTTCTCTTTCAAAACAAAATCAATTAAAACAAATCTTATGTCCTTTCAATAGCCCCGAAAGTCTATTTTTCAAAAAGCTGAAGTAAATTTTCTAATTCGTTTTGTATAGGGAGAAACAAGCAAATTACTAAAACATGTTAAGACTAACCAACAGAACATGGTCCCTGCACATACCCCAGTTTCAAATAAACTTTTATTATATCACATATCATTGTCGTTTCTTAATATTTTTGAATGATTCTTGTGCCAAAATCATAGCGCCATATATCTACTTTCCAACCCAACAAACAACACTCAATTTCATTGACCACAGAGAGAGAAATGTCTAAAATACTAATGTATGTTCAGACAAAAAACAACTAGACAGCAATCACAACATATACACCTTTGCATATTTCAAGCAAATCACCAAACATAACCAACAACCATCACCAAAACAAATTTTCATTCAACCTTCAAGGCATTAAAATGAAAGAAAATAGTAAGCTTCCCTTACCCTAAAAGAGAATGCTAAATTGAGAGCTTCAAATGGTGGAGGAAATGGAAGAACTTTAGCTCCTTATACAAGATCAACAATCAAGCTAAGGAGAAAATAGATGACATGCTTTGGGTGTTCCTTAATTTCTTGGCTATGGAGCTTTGAAGCGAGGACGTTGGGAAACAATTAAAGAAATAAAATGAAGAAGAAAAAGGGTGCTGGAGTCTCGATCAGATGGTGGAAGAATGGGTGGAAATTAAGCTTTTATGACCACCCAACTACTACATAAAAGTTTAAATATATTTTACTAAAAAGTTTTGGGATTCATAAGTTTAAAAAAAAATAAAAAATTGGGTCACCAATTTCAGACCTATGTCTCGTATGCCTAGAAGTGTAGGGGAAAAATATTGACTTTTGTGTAATTGACATAGATTTGTACTTTTATTGGTACTACTAGGACACAATTTAGAAAAATTTTAGGTAATGTGAGTAGGTACTTGGAGAGAGAAAATTATTTAGAATGAAATATGTAAATTTCTTGACTGTTTGCTCACTTTTATAGTGTATTCTTACATTGTCAGTATGTAAAACAGTCCCGATTTCAGTAGAATTTTCTACTAAAACTTTAACAGAAAAGCACACATATATTTATTAATTAATTTTTCATGAAACTAAATTTAATTATCTCTTGTAATTATTTTAAATCAATTTATTAATCATAGAAGAGAAAAATCGTTGTTACAAGAAACACAAACCAAAACTCAAATTATAAAGAAATTAAAATAAAAAGTTAGTGCATTAATGAAGAACAAAAATATATATAAGTTTTAATATGAAACGATGATACTTTATTAGTGATTGATGATAGGGGCGAAGCTAGAACATTTTCTTTGAGGTCAAATATAAAATTAAATTAAATTATAATTTTAAAATTAATATATCAAATTTAACCAACATCTAAAGAATTCATAATAAGTGACCATATATCACAAAAACTAAAATTATATAAATTAAATAAAAGATACAAGATTATAACACTGTAGTAAGAGAAAATAGATTCAGTTTTTAAAAATTTATGGTAGCAATTCTAATGATAGGATTTCTTTATTATATTTAAATATGTGTATATGTCTTTTTTTTTCCTTTCAGGGAATGAACCTATATATAAATATTTCTGTGTGTGTAATTTTTGGGGACGTAAATTGAATAATAGACAATATCATAAAAATAAATTGAACAAAAAATATGATATATCTTTTTTAAATTTATTAAAACTATATTATTCGTTTAATGTAATAAAATGTATTATTTTTTAATGAAATCATGTATCTAATTTTTATGCAGTAATATATGTTTACATTTTTTTAATACTTGTATATAAAAGGGTCTTATCTATCATTTCGCCCTAGGCCAATAAAATATCAGGACCGACTGTAAGTGTGTTAAGGGAGAATGATGTTTATAAACTACTTTTAATCATAATTCCTAAGCAAAAAGCAATGTGAGACTTTTTTAGTATCTCAAAACATTAGTTATCACTACATCTAATATATTATCTGTTTTGACTCTTATATGGACCTTCACAATTTTATCCTTAAAAAGAACTTCAGTGAGCTAAAAAAAAGTGTTTATAAATTATCCTTAATCTCAATTGCAAAGCAATATAAAACTGTTTTAGATGTATTGAAACAACATCATTATCCATAATTTTTTTTCTTCCTATTTTCTTTCTCTTATCTAAACATTCCATTCTTCAAGTTTAGAAAAAAATAAATAAATAAAAATTCTGGTGATTGCATTTACACAACTACCATCGTAAACGTGTTGCATATTTCAAACTAAGCCTTCAGCTTTGGTTATTTTAAAAGTTAAAAAATTAATTTTTGTATTTTTGTAATTAAAAATGTTTTAACGTAATTATGTGAGTTAAATTAATTTTTTTTAACAGCATGAAAGAAGAGTTAAATTAATTTAAATAAAAATTTCAGTTGTACTTAATAATTTAAAATTAATCCCATTAAAATTAATTTTATTAAAATTTAAATCAAAGAGATACTAATAATTAAAAAAGGACCTTCGTTGTAACTTGTAACAACGGACCAAAAAAGTCGACAATGAGAAAGCTAGAAATGTACGAAGTCAGTCTTTAAAAATAAAAAACATCAGGAATTAACTTTTGGAACCGGTGAAAAGCTAAATGAATCAAATCCATTCATTTTTAAATACATTTATCGGACAGTTGCTAAAACTCACACACCGTCGGAGACATTCCAAGCTGTCCCACCTTAGAATCCGTCCAAAGGGACCCCACCAAACAACTCGTGATATTCAGTTAAATGACAAGGTTTCTATTACTTGAACAAAATCAAAGTTTTTCTCTTCCTCCAATTAACAACAACAACTACTCACGCTCTTCTGGGATAGGACCCACCAAACCAATATGTCTGGTTCTGAACCCGTTGTTCATCTGGCTTTCCTGCCAAGTGCTGGCATGGGCCACCTTAACCCATGTCTCAGAATAGCAGCACTGTTCCTCCGCTACGGTTGCACAGTCACTCTCATCACTCCCAAACCCACAGTCTCTCTCGCCGAGTCAAACCTCATCTCTCGCTTCTGCTCTTTTTTCCCTCACCAAGTAACCCAAATAGACTTAAACCTCACCCCTTTGGATCCAACCACAGTTAACACCAACGACCCTTTTTTCCTTCAGTTTGAAACCGTTCGTCGTGCGGTTCACCTTGTTGCTCCAATCCTATCTTCACTCTCAACACCTCTCTCAGCTTTCATCTACGATTTTAGCTTAATTTCCCCTCTAGTTCCAATCACTAACAAACTCTTTTGTCCGTGTTACATTTACTTCACGTCATCATCTAGAGTGTTCTCCTTTTTTACACACCTTTCTGTTCTTGCTGCTTCAAATCCAGGTGCACACGCACACCCTTCTTCGTCAATCGGTGATGTTGTTAAAATCCCAGGCGTTGGGTCACCAATACCAAGATCCTCGGTTCCTACTTTGCTTCTTCAACCTAACAATCTCTTTCAGAGAATCTTCATAGGGGACAGTGCCAACCTCACGAAACTCAACGGGGTTTTCATCAACTCGTTTGAGGAAATGGAAGGAGAGGCACTAGCAGCACTCAACGAAGGAAAAGTGGTTAAAGGGTTGCCACCAGTGTACGGTGTTGGTCCCTTAATGGCGTGTGAGTTTGAGATTGGGGATCAAGGTCAACGGGTTTCGGGTTCCATGAGTTTGATATTGAAGTGGCTTGATGAACAAGGTGAAGGGTCGGTGGTGTATGTTTGCTTGGGGAACCGGACGGAGACAAGGAGGGAGCAAATAAAAGACATGGCTTTGGGGTTGATAGAATGTGGGTATAGGTTTTTTGTGGGTGGTGAAGTTGAAGGTGGTTGATAGAGAAGAGGAGGAGAGTTTGGAGGAAGTTTTGGGGAGTGAGTTGATGAGTAGGGTGAGGGAAAGGGGTGTGGTTGTGAAGGAGTTTGTGGAGCAGGTGGAGATTCTGGGTCACCCTGCAGTGGGGGGGTTTGTGAGTCATGGAGGGTGGAACTCACTAGTAGAGGCTGTGTGGCAAGGAGTGCCTATGCTGTTATGGCCTCAGCATGGGGATCAGAAGATAACGTCAGAGGTGATGAGGATGAGTGGGGTGGGGATTTGGCCTGAGGAGTGGGGGTGGGGGGCAGAAGAAGTGGTGAAAGGGAAGGAGATTGCTAACAGAATCAAAGAGATGATGAGCAATGAATCTTTGAGGGCTAAAGTTGGAGAAATGAAGGAGGCAGCTAGGAAGGCCGCTGGTGTTGGTGGGAGTTGTGAGGTTATTATTAAGAGGCAAATTGAGGAGTGGGGGAGGATTGTTCAAACTTCAAGCGAACTGAGCATGGGCACTCAACAACACTTGGCTACCCACAAAGGCTAATTAGTTGGTGGTTCTGTTGTTTATTTCCAGTTTGGTAGTGTTTTGTTGGGTGTTTAGTGTTTTTATTTTGCTAGAAAAAGTTTCGTAGGTTGGGTTTGGAAATTTACCAAGATCTGAACATGTTTTAGGACCTGTTTGGTAGGCCAGCTCGTGACCAAAGTGTTTCTGCTAGCTGGCCAGCTCGTGACTTTTTGGTTCCCGTCTTTCAATCCTTTTTTTTTTATTTTTAATGTTTTATCTTCTTTGATATTTACCTTTTATTTATTGGAGTTGTGAAGAATGATTGGCTTAATAGACGTGTGGGTCAAAAGGTGCAGTTTGGACGATACGAATAATGAAGATGTAACTCACGAATAAGATTTCATTATGGTTTTCTTGTCTGAGAAGTGACCGGAGTCATTGACTTTTTTCTCAGCTTTTGCTCCCTTGACCACACGTTCAAATTCTCTACTGCAAATAATTATCCACAGTTCTATGCTGCAGTAATTTAAACTGTAGATGAGATCCAACGGTTTGTATAAGTTTAAATATTAAAATAATTAAAAACCAGTATTATATTAAAATATAACAGTTGCATTCATCAAACGGTTGAACCCAAAATTACAGTCTCTCTTCTTCTTCTTTATGCATATCACAATCGATGGTATTCAAATCGTGTGGACGAACCATGAACTCCATCAACGGTTGACTACACATGCCGCAACACATGAACCAATTATGTATAGTCTAGCACCACAAATTAAACTACTATTCATTGGAATGACAAATCAAAATGACTCAAAATATTAACATCAAATAAAAAAATACGAAGAATTCCAAATAAAATAAAATAAAATCGACTCTTAATTAAATATGCAATTTATTCAGGAAATTAAATTCTAGAAAAAATAAAAATATGAAAAAAGTTACAGAGCTGAAAATACTCATTGAAAAAAAAAAAAAGAATAACCACAAACAAGATGGAGTAAGAAGAAGCACAAAAAAGACGAAAGATCTGCGAACGATGTCTGAGAAGAAACGGTGTGCGTGAGTAATGTGGTTGAAAAAATAGATAAAAGAGGGTGTAAGAAGAAGATAAGGATATTTTTGTAATAAATTTTAAGAGAAAAAATAAAACAGGGGTGGGGGTGTGTGCAGTATAAACTGGAGGTCCAAAAAATAACTCCCTAAATTGCCTAATTATATTGACTCTTGAACCTAATTCCCGAACTTAACCTGGTTTCCGCAGTCCATTTTTCTTATATAATAAAAAGTGTTTTTCCAAATTTTCTCAATTTAGTAAAATTTGGTGGCAACTTCAAAATAATATTATTTTTTGTTTTCCTTTCACTGTCTCCTCGCCACAATTTCGGTCACCACAAGTAATATCTTTATTTTGATAAGGTTTTAGAAAAAAAAAAATTGGCAAGATTTTCGGAAAGGGAATTTCTTTATTTTATGTTAAAAGATTAATCCACATTGCTAGACTTGAGATATAAAGATAATATGCTCATACATATATCCTTACTATGCACACGACACTTAGGATGAAAACACCATACAATTAGCTTTGTGACTCATTGCGTGGGATTCAAAAATTGTTATTGTTGTTGTTGAAATAAATTTATTGAAAATCTAAGAAACTGAAAAAGACAATTTTTATTTTAAAACCAATTCACATTGTTTAGGACCTATGGTAGCATAATTATACGTATATTAGTCAACAAAAAGAAAATAATTATACGTATGTTACATGTATGACACTGAGGATAGAAAATCATATATTAAATGTCGTAACTAGTTTATAATATATATACTAGATCATGGACCTGTGATGCACATGCTGATTGTTGTAACACCCATTCTTGTTAATCATAGTTTGTATTAATTTAGTTATTTAATTATTACGAGTAAAAATTTTTTCCAATTGTTGCAATAGAAAAGTTCTAAAATTAAACAGAATTTAGAAATAGTAGAAAAGATAAAAGAGAAAGACTGTATATACATATATGTCGTAAAATTGTACATTATGGTTTGGTAATACATGACAAACATAAAATATAGAAAGACTAAAAATACATTAAAAGATAGACACTACTTAACCAATATATATATATCAAAAAGATCCTATACAAAGCAATGTTCATCTACCCTATCCCTTATACAAAAAAAAAACTATAAACTAAGTCTACAAATTCTTGTCCATAGGTTGTTCTCTGACTCGTCCTCAGCATCACTGGGCGTTTCTGTCTTCTTCAATAATCATGATTAGACATACAGAGAAGAAAAATAATGGAGTGAGGTAATTTATTCTAAAATCACTTTTACATGTATGGTAGGAATTCTACCGTAAAATATAGATAAAATTAACACAGTTGACAATAGAGGGAAACCTAGAGTTTATTTTAAGTTATACTAGACTACCCTTGCATAGTATGGATCCACACTTCCATTAGTGAGTAATAGTTTCAATAGAACTTGAAAGTGACTGGGAGTACATATACCTCTTTCAACATCATCACATGGTACAGTCCTCATTATCATTGAGGAAAATAACAATTAAGATATCTATTTATAAAGGTATACTCTCAAACCAATCCTAAAATGTTAAGCAGTTGTTGGGGTTATTGAGCTTGGTCAGGTGAATATGTCAACTCGAAGGCCCTATCCTAGCCATTAGGACCTTCACCACTTAATGCCTAGCCTTGAGACCTCCGCAAGTGGGTCTCTACCTTTCATTCCTCAGCATATCAAACTATAGCTTCTCTAGTAGGGTGTCATGTCACTGCATGTCACCTGCTTTACATTACTCACTAACTTATCACATTCCCACTTCTTAAACAGATGTTTTCTTGATCTCATTTAATTTGAGCGCCAGTACAATTAACATTTCTACCTTATATTGTAGAAATTACATGATAATATCAAAATTTTGGCAGTATAATTACTTATCAAAATTTTAGCATAATAACAATTTGCTACTCACAATTTAATTAACAAAATTTTATTAGAATAATGACTTAATAATTATAATTTAATTATCTAAATTTGGATAGAGTAACAACTTAGCAATTATAATTTAGTAATCAAAATTTGTGTAGAGTAACAACTTAGCAATTATAATTTAGTAATCTAAATTTGAGCAGAGTAACAACTTAATAAAAATTAAGTTTAGCATCAAACATATAATGATAATAGTAATTAAACTTATGCCTAAACAGGTTTAGGGGAAAACCCTTCCTACCAATATACAAAGTGACAATAATTTAGAATCAACCTACTCCCCCCATTACCTCTAAGGTGGTTAATGAAGAGGATGGAATTGTTGATGCAAAGCTCTTAGAAGAAAACTTTAATAGTTGTTGGAAAACTAGTAAAATTTTAGCATAAAAACAAAGTAAAAGAAAATTTTTTCTAGATAGAGAAGCTCTCTAATATTTTGTCTAGCTTGAGAGAGGAAGAGGTGAGTGAAAATCTGAAAATTTTGTGGCCTATTTATAGAAGAAGGAGGGGAGTTAGGTGTCCACAAAATTATATCATCCATTATGTATGCATTATGTCATAAATCAAATTTTTATTTATTTTTAATCCAATTTAGGGACATACACCATTTAGGGTAGTGAATCACCCTCCTAGGCTTGGAGACGTGCTATATGAGCTATCCTCAAGTTCCTCAGTGTAAATTTTATCTGTAGGTGAATTGACCAGTATCAATAAAGTCGTCTAAACTTGAAAAACTAGCTTTCTAATATCAAAATAATGAATTTTAATGCAAAAATGAACAAATACATTATTTTTTATCAAAAATAAATTTCTAATAATAACTTTTAATTTTTATTAATTTATTTCGAATTATATCTAATTTATTTTGTATTTTTAAGCTAGAAAATTCATAAAAAATCCATTTTAATTCAATAAATACTAAAGTTTTTATAAAAATTCTAAAATTAAATATTTTACCCATAAATAAACTAAAATAATCATTTTCACCCTGTTTGGATGTCAAACTAATATTGACTAGGCTTAATAGACACCAAGGAATATTTTGGTTATTTTATAAGAAATTTCAGAAAATTCCTAAAAAATTTTTAAAATTATATTTTAATATATATGACATGATTCCTAGCTCAAATTAATATTTTAATGTCAATTGGATCTTCTTCTCATGTTAAGTCCTTAATGTTGAGAAATAGGGACAAAATCGTTATTTTTTAATTTCGTTGGGCTCTGGCTTGAAAATATTATTAAAAGTCACAATTAAATAATTCTTGAAATTCTGAGCGTAATGGTGCAAATTAGAATGTTGAAATTTCTTCTTGATTTTTCAGAATTTCATTGTCAAATATTAGAAAAACAGTAGAAAAATTAAAATAAGATTATTATATTTTTCACTATTTTATTTCAAAATAAAATTTTTATAATGAAAGATACTTAGTATAAAATTTTCAAAATATTTTGAGGTCAAAAAGTCTCTAGTTGGTTCCTGTAGTCAACTAGGAATATTTTTGTCATTTTACAAAAATTGTCCCAATAAATTCTTAAAATCTTTTTAAAATTATTTATTTTGAGTACATTGATGACTTAAATATAATTTTTAAACACTTCTAATTATTTTTTTATTAATTATGTTATTTGGCTTTTTAAGGACGAAAAGGTCATTTTATAAATTTTCAAACTCCGTTCCCCAAAAATTATTAAAAAAAACTCTAAACTCAGTACTATTTATTAATACGAACATAACCGTAGGGATCAAATTTTTGAAATTCCCATCTACTTTTCCAAAGATAAATACAGAATAATCTAATATACAAAAGTAGGAATGTTACAATTGTAAGGAGTGTAAATTTATTATATAAATATGAAAATATATTGGCAACTTTCTTAGTTTCTTTTGTTGTTAAAATAATGTAAAATCAATTAAAAACTATGCAATAAGAAAAATCAGTTGACACTTATCCCTTAGTAAAATAAACATTTCACTTTGAAATTATTATGTAATTGATTTAAGAAAAATTCATTGACACAAAAAGGCTTATAGAGTAAATTCGTTGATACATCTATAAACCTTTTTGTGTCAATAATTCTAAATCAAACCCTACTAAATTGTTTTTTTAAACAAGCCATGCAAGCTATTAAATAAATGTTATGAACCATGCAAAAAACCTTAGTTGAAGAACATCCACAAAGGTTAGATATGATGGATACGATATATTACAACAATAAAATTGTCACAAATGCCAAAACTATAGACATCCCATCTCCTATTGTAAAGCTTATCATGTAAAACCCATCCATACCACAATGCCAAGATATTATTTCTTTTAAAGTAGCAAAATCATGTACTATATCCCTTTGGGCTGTCAATTCCTATAGCAAGTAATATAATCAAACATAAGGCTCAATACATCCATTGTAACAATAATAGTGAGTTTTTTTATTTTATGGGCATACCATAAAATTGCCAAATAAGAAATAATATTATAATCACATTTTTATATTTTCACCATGCAAAACACAACAAAATGACCAATGAGTACTCGTGTCTGTGACTTTGTTTATCTAAAGGTTGTCCAAGTCATTGCCTCCTATATGATATATCACAACAACAATTAAAAATTTTTCAAACATCAAGACTTAAAAAGAGATAAAAGATAGTTAGTTTTCTAATGACTTTTTGTAGATGACCTCATGGATTTTGTTTAGTACCATTCATATTCTTTAAAATTATATTCCTAAACAGTAACAAATCCATAAAATCCATATCTAAACAGGCTGCCAAACTAAAAGATTTTTATAATATAAGCTAAGTCTTTTTGAACGAGTTCATGGAATTGATCCAAGCTATTTCTCTTGATGGAAGCATGTATCCTACCACCCTACAAATAATTTGATACTGCTAAATAATCATTGACCTAAGCTAATACTAAACTAAATAATATGTAGAAATAGAATAATAATATTTTAAAAAATAGTTACCTTCTCATCAAGGAAAAGCACTCCAATACTATTAACTTGATTTTGTTTGTTGAAATCAGGAATTGTCCATACCGAATCACACAAACCTTTAATTTTTAATCTATTTTGCCAAGCACAATGTCATCGATTGATATATCATGCGATTCATTGAAGTCTGATACCAAACTTTATACTAAAACAAAGATTAAAAGACAGGAAGACATATTTTGTTAAAGCTGGCGTTTGACAATTTCTGCCTTTGGCTTTTCTATTGTGGTGGAGAAGAAATTTAGTAATGAAATTATAATTAAAGCCTATTTGTTTTTGTAGGAGTACTTAGTAACGATTCAATTAAAGTCATACCTCGAAATTTAAAATATGGATGTTTATTTTGGTTCATTCAAATTGATTCTATATTATTTATTATTTATTCTATACTAATTAATTAATTAATACTAATTAATTAATTAAAAATTTAACTATTATTATTTATTAATAATATTGTTGTAATCAAGTTGAAACATTACGTTATGATAGATTATAATAGATTAAAATATTTATAATTATTTTATATAATAGATTAAAATAATTATAATTATAATTATTTATATAATAGAGTAAACATCTCCTTTTACAATATGGTAACTAAAACATCTCTTTTCTTTCCTATTAAATAATTTATAATTATTTATATTTATATAATAGATTAAAATACTAATTTATTATTTGTTTAAGAATATTTGATCTAAAATAAAATATCACCTGAGTTTTTAAACTATAAATTCTTATAAACTTATTTATTTAAAAATATTCAATATAAAATAAATGACAATCTTTTTCGATATAATATAAATAGCATTTGTTTAAAATAATATTTTATCTATATATATATATATATATATATATATATATATATAAATCAAATAATTATTATATGCATTGAACTTTTTGGCTATATCAATGTGTTATAACAATTTGTTATTTAAATTCCATATTAATATACGTCAAACTTATTTGCTTAAGAATATTCTTATTTGTTTAAGAATATTTGATCAAAAATAAAATATCTTTATATTAATATAATTTTTAAACTCAATTAATGTCACCAACTTTCATGATAAAATATCACCGATTTTTTAAATCCTATTTTTGTAATGCTTCAGGCATCAATTGTGTCAAAAACTAATGTCTATAAAAAATTAAAAACAAATTTTGTTTTTAAAACTATTTTTTGCTGTTCATTTTTTCCCTTTCAAATGGATGTCTTGTGACAATAGCTTATGTATTTTTTTTCATTTAAATGCAAATGTTTTTTTTAATATTTACACAATAGATAATTATATTAATTAAGATAATTATAACTATTATGATTCTTGTGATTTGAACATTCCAATTAGTAAAAAAAGCGTATATTCTTATTTGAACATTCCAATTAGTAAGATAACAATAATTTTAAAGTGGATTAGAAAGTCACAATAAGGGAATTGTTGAATTGTGACTCATGACAAATTTCAGCCTAACCTGCACAAAGTGATATTCTCCTAATTTTTTTGCTCAAGATACTTTCTTGATTATCAAAAGATTCTTAGGGAAGGAAATGATATTCAATCACTAGAATATGCTTAGAAGAAATAAAATAAAAGTGTACACTCTATTGTACTGTCATGTCAGAACATTCATACTGACATGACACTTTACTACACTGCTACATTGTTGACATTTTTATTAAATATTAAGTTTTAATTAGTTTACATAAGGACTGGAGTTGTGCAACTAAAATGGTGGGATCAAATTTTAAAAAAAATACTGACATGACACTTTACTACACTGCTACATTGTTGACATTTTTATTAAATATTAAATTTTAATTAGTTTACATAAGGACTGGAGTTGTGCAATTAAAATAGTGGGATCAAATTTAAAAAAAAATATAGAAAGATGAAATTCACAAAATTAAGAAAACGGAGAGACAAAAATTGCAATTAATACTAAATATTATTGTAACTTCCCTTATGCTTAAATTTGTGTGTGACATGTTCTACTGTTAAAGTGAAGCAATCTATCAAACCTAATCCTTTAATTTAAAATAAATAAATAAATAAGCATTCACCTTCAAATAAAACGTCATGACCAAAAATATGAAGTCGTGATAAATCTTATACTTTCAATGATCAAAAAACTAATATTTTGTTGATAATGTTAATATAAATTCAGGTTTACGGTGAGTTAACTCTATATATATTATGGCATTATTCATAATACAAAACATAATTTAAATCATATACATACATAGATATATATATATATATATATATATATATATATTATATATATATATATATATATATATATATATATATGCGTGTGTGTGTGCATATTATGAATTTTAACAATAAATATACTGCTGCCAATAAATTTATTATGAACTTGTTTGTGTATTGCAGCCTAACGTAAATCCACAGTTTAAATAAAACTCTGTGAACTTCTAGAAAATAAAAAAAATAAAAAAAATAATAAAGCGAATTCATTAAGATAATAGATTCCCATTGTTGTACCAAAAAGACAATTATGGGCTTGTTTTCGAATTTGATTGTTATGTTTAGCCAGTTATAGTTTAGTGTAAATACAGAGTTTTATATATATTTTAAACATTAAAGAAGAGAATATTTTATGGGTTTAATGACTATGCATTGTTTGTAAAATATTTTCACTGTCAATCAATTAAAAATCACCGTAGACATTTAGGATAATTATTGTAAAAGTCAACAAATTTACAATATAAGGTAATTTGCGATTGGATAACAATGTAAAATTACTTTATCCTGTGTGAATGCATATTCCATTTTCTCATATTTTATCACACTATATTTAACCATCAAAGTTAGGCAGTGACAGGCCCACAAGTGGATAAGCTATTTTATCATTAAACCGTTGGTAAATGATAACTTTTTAGTATCTCCATGTACCTTAATTTAAGGATTAGTTTTTCGTCATCTTTATTTCTCTTTTATTTTTTAGTTTTTAATACACTTACTTCAATTTTTTTTTTAAGATTTAAGAGAGAAAACAAAAATTATCATATTTTAATTGTATAAAAAAGTTTTATTAGAAGGCAAAAGAACAACAACATAACACGCCCCACCTCCGAAAAAAAGAAAAAAAGACGCAAAATCCAGAAAAAGAACACGTTCGTTAATTTGGCAATAGAGAGATTAAATAAAGAAAGAAAACGGACAACATTCTAGTTCGAGGGGCTTCATCTTTAAACTTTGCCGTTCCACTGCTAAACAAACGGAACAGACGTACCCGTAAACATGCAGTATGCAGTTACAAAATGTAGGTACTAAGTGACTTGAGAGGAAGACAAAGTTGTTTTCGAAGACAAACAGTCCAAGTATAGTGTGAACTTTACAAATCTTGCTGACAATTTGAATCTTTATGGGCCAATTGTATGAGCGGAAATCCGTGACTTGGGTGCACATGGATACACAGATTAGAGCCATCCCCAGCCTATATATAACTTGTCTGTCTTCTTCCATATCCATCACAAGTTACAAGCTTCCCCTGATGTGGGTGGCCTTTGTCTCGCAAGCACAGGTCAAGATTGCCCACTTGATGTTGTAGCTGTTGATGGTTATCAAGGCCAGCCTTTGACCGTTATACCTGTTAATGATAAGAAAGGTGTTATTCGTGTATCCACTGATCTCAACATCTATTTCGATACCGACACAACCTGTCCACAGTCCACAGTCTGGAAGCTTAAGGAATATGATTATTTTACAGGACAGTGGTTTGTCAGTACTGGTGGTGCTTTTGGAAACCCTGGTTGGCAAACCATCAGCAATTGATTCAAGATTGAAAAGTACGAGGATGGTTACAAGTTGGTTTACTGTCCAAATGTGTGCAATGATTGCAGTTATCAATGCAGTCATATTGGAATATACCAGGATCAATATGGCAAGCGTCTAGCTCTAACTTCTGAGCCATACAAAGTGCAGTTCCAGCGGGCTTGAATTTTATTAAATACCTGAATCTTAATGAATAAGTGTAATGCACTACTTTGTGCTTTTACTACAAGGATTCTCACGATGAGTTCCTTCTCTTGCACCAGATAATAAATAAACAAGTTATCTTTTGAAATTTGTAGTTTTTGTTTTTGTCAGTTATTACTGTTGTATATTCATAACTTAGGACGGATGTTAGATACATTGTATAATTTATTTTGGCTATATCGCTAGATAATGTAAGATTTCTAACACACCCTTTCATGCCAAGAATTAGATATATCGAGCATGAAATTTGCATGACTAGACATTTTCCAGTAATTCGACAACAGTCTTATAACATGTGACTTGATAGGTCTAACAATAACTACTAAGATAAGTTCTAGTACCATTTTAGAATTTTGAGTTTAGACCTAACTCAACTTCAAAGGTTAGTTTAAGAAATGAGAGTGTCTTTATTTATATGTATTATTTTTACCACGTCACTATATAATGTGAGTATTATCTTTAATATATAAGAATAAGATAATTAGACAAAATAGTAGCTCCATGTGATAAAAAAAATAAAATAGATAAATCATATCGATCCATAAAACCAAAATATTCTATTAGTTTCCAAGAAAAGTCGAACTACCCTCTCTAAATACATATATAACTTCCACTCTTAATTATTATTTTAAATAAATTATTATGGCAATATATTTAAAAAAAATCTTATTTTTAATTATTATTATACACACATTTAAAAAAAAAATAATAAATACAAATATTATAAATATATAATATAATTCGTGCAAATTCTTCACATGGGTTTATCAACAAGTCATGTGATATACACTTTTTTTACACACTTTTTACCTAATTAACAAAACTGATACGGTGATACCCCTTTTAAGTGTGCCTAGTACCCACCCAAAAATCAAAGTTTTTTCCTTCCCTGAAATAACAACTACTATTCACACTCTCCACCATTGTCTGGTTTTGAACCTAGTGATATAAAACTACCAGAAATTAAATTCTGGTGGTTTAGCAACCACTAGAGATTTAAAAACAAAGACGCTTCCATCACACACCATTGTCGGACGCAATTTTTGACGACAAAGCTAATCCTCTTATTTTTCTTTTTATTTTCTTCTGCTTCCCCCCTCTCTTCTTTCTCTTCCCCTCTCTTCCCTTCTCTTCCCCTCCTATTTGGTTTTTCAGGCTGCAACAACACATTGGTCCAGCAAAAACATAAAAAATCAGAGAACAGCAGACAACCTGGTGCTGGGTGCTAATTATCCTACGTTAGGTGTCGATTCGCCAGTCTTTCAATTACATGAAAAGAAGGATGAAGCTAATAGCATTGGTGATAGTTAGTTTTTTGTTATATGATTGTTATTCTGTTAGTTATATGATAGTTGGTCCCGTTATATCTTAGTGTATAAACAATTGATTCAATACACTAAGTTCAAGGAGAGGAGAATTTTCCCTATTCTATTTTTCTAATTTTGTTATGGTATTAGAGCGTTGCTGGGCTTGCGTCTCTAAAAATGCTGAGAAATACTCATAGAGGTACGAACAATGGTTTGACCTCGACTTCATCTATCATTTATGTCAATCCTTCTTAAGACCCAGCGAGTCCATTTTTCGTTCATTTGAATGAAAATCCTTCGATTCTACTTGTTGCTCCACCATTGACTGATTTTAATTATCATTTGTAGGCACTATCTGTGAAACAAGCCCTAATCTTAAAGAATAAGCATAGATTTCTTGATGGAAGTATTGAAATGCCGGAGAGATTTGATCTAAGCTACGATGCTTGGGAGCATTGTAATAATTGGTGCTTTCTTGGATCTTTAAATTAGTTTCAATATCGATTTTGCAAAGTATGGTATATATGGACATGATTATGGATGCTTGGAAGGATTCTCATAAGCTGATTTGGTTAGAATTGCTGAACGGCAACAAGAGTTGTTTCATTCAAACAGAATGCATTATCTATAATAGATCTCTATACAGAACTCAAGATCATTTGGAAGGAACTTGATCATTGCAGATCTACACTTGTTTGTAGGTGTCCTGTGAGATGCTCTTGTGATTGCAGCATGAGATGTGAAGCTCTATAAAGATCAAGACTATGTGATGAGATTCCTTATGGGGTTAAACGAAAGTTTTGCCGTAATATGCTCTCAGATTTTGCTTATGGAGCCAATACCTAATATCAATTGTGTATTCTCAAAGGTTTTACAACATGAAAGACAAAACACTCTTGCTCTTAATGAAGAGGCCTATTCTCTGGTTAATGTAGTAGAGGGAAGAAAACTCACAATAAAGGTAAAACTTCATCTAAAGGAAAGCAATGTACATTTTATGGGAAAGTTGGTTGATAAGTCTACAACTAATGTAGATTTATAGACCTATTTTATATAATATTCGCACTTGCTCAATGGAAATTTTTGATAAATTAACCCAATAACAAGACATTTCATGGAATAAATGGTTTTTTAGTTTTTATTTAAAAATTACATGATTTTTACATGTTTATTTGGGTTTTGATAAAAACAGAAAAAAGAGTAAGAGAAGATGATGACTTTTAGGTGGAGAACAATGGAACTTTCTACTTGCAAAAGATACAAGAAGCGGCGCTCGGTGCCATTCAGAGCCACGCGTGGTGCTAATGCATTCCAAACTTTCTGTTTTGCGAGCCTAGTTTGTTTTATGGCCCATATAGCCGAAACTCACTCTAAAAAGGAGAAAATATACGTTTGTCGGGATTTGAGGACTCATCTAAAGACCGAAAGTGAGGAAGAGCTTGAAGATTCATATCCAGTTTTGGATCTTAAAGAATTGGGGTTTGATTTTCAAGATTCATGGTTTTTTTTTTATCTCCTTTTTTCTTTTGTTTTGTGTAACACCCCTACTTTTATATATTAAATTATTCTGTATGTTTAAAAATTGTTTTTAAGTCATCAATGTATTTAGAACAATTAATAATAATTTTAGAAATTTTTCTAGAATTTATTGAGATAATCTTTGTAAAATGACAAAAATACCCCTGGTTGACTGTGGGAACCAACCGGAGACTTTTTGACCTTAAAATATTTTGAAAATTTTATATTAAGTATCTCTCATTATAAAAACTTTATTTCGAGAGAAAAGTAGTGAAAAATATAATAATCCTATTTCAATACTTCCACTGTTTTTTTATAATATTTAGCAATACAATTCTGAAAAATCGGAAAGGAATTTTGAAATTCTGACTTCCACCATTTTACTCAAAATTTCAAGATCTATTTAATCTTGATTTTAATAATTTTTCCGAGCCGGAGCCCGGAGAAATTAGAAAATGACAATTTTGTCCTTATTTCTCAACACTAAGAACTGACATGTGGAAAAGATTCAATTGACATTAAAATGTCAATTTGAGCTTGGAATTATGTCATATATATAAAAATATAATTTTGGAAATTTTTTGGAATTTTCTGGAATTTCTGTGTAAAATGACCAAAATGCCCCTACGTGTCTAATAAGCCAGCCAGTATTGGTTTGACATTAAAAAGGGTGAAAATGGTAATTTTAGTTTAATTATGGGTAAAATATTTAATTTTAGAATTTTGATAAAAATTTTGGTATTTATTGAATTAAAATGGATTTTCTATGAATTTTCTAGCTTAAAAATACAAATAAATACATATAATTTGAAATAAATTAATAAAAATTAAAATTTATTATTAGAAATTTATTTTTGATGAAAATTAATGTATTTATCCAGTTTTTTATTAAAATACATTATTTTGATATTAAAAGCTAATTTTTCAAGTTTAGGCGTTTTTGTCGGTACCGGTTAATTCACCTACAGATAAAATTTGACACATGGAGGCTTGGGAAAGCTGGTGGAGCACGTCCCCAACCCTAAAATAGGTGATTCACCACCTATTTGAGATATGTGTCCCTAAATTGGATTAAAAATAAATAAAAAATTGGATTTATGACATAATAGTGACATAATGGATGATGTAATTATTTGGACACCTAACCCCCCTCCTTCTTCTATAAATAGGCCTCAAAGTTTTCAGATTTTCACTCATCCTTTCTCTCCCAAGCTAGAGAGCTTCTCTTTCTAAAGTTTTCTCTCTCTAAAATATTTTTTTTATCTAGTTTTTATGTTAAAATTTTGCTAGTTTGCAACTAGTAGAATTTCTCCTCCTAGAAGCTTTGCACCAACAATTCCATCCTCTTCATCAACTATCTTAGAGGTAATGGGGGGAGTGGGGTTGGTTCTAAATTACTGTCACTTTGCATGTTGGTAGGAAGGGTTTTCCCCTAAACCCGTTTAAGCTTAAATTTTAGTATTGTTATTATTGTTTAAAGTTAAACTTTAATTTTACTAAGTTGTTACTCTGCCCAAATTTAAATTATTAAATCATGATTATTAAATTGTTACTCTGCTCAAATTTAAATTCTTAAATTTTACTTGCTAAGCTGTTACTCTGTTCAATTTTAGAAAATAAAATACATTTACTAAGCTGTTACTCTGCTCAAATTTAGAAAATCAAAATGCATTTATTTAGTTGTTATTCTGCCAAAATTTTAGTAATTATACTATAATTGTTATATCGTTATTCTTTTGGTATAGTGCAATTTATGCAAAATAAGGCAGAAATGTTAATTATACTGGTGCTCAAATTAAATGAGACCAGGGAAACCTCTGTTTGAGAAATTAGGAAGTGATAAATTAGTGAGTAATGTAAAGCAAGTGACATGCAGTGGCATGGCACCCTGCTAGGGAAGCCACAGTTTGGTACGCTGAGGAATGAAAGGCAGGGACCCACTTGCGGAGGTCTTGGGGGTAGGCATCGAGTGGTGAAAGTCCCAATGGCCAGGTTAGCGCCCTTGAGCCGGGATATTCGCCTGACCAAACTCGATAACCCCGACAACTGCTCAGCATTCCAGGATTGGTTTGAGGGTATACCTCTATAAATGGATATCCTAAATTGTTATTTTGTTCCTCAATAATGACGAGGACTGTACCATGTGATGGTGTTGAAAGAGGTATATGTACTCCCAGTCACTTCCCAGGTTCTGTTGAGAACTATTACCCACTAATGGGAAGTATGGATCCATACCTAGTCAAGGGTAGTCGGATATAACTTAGAATGAACCTTAGGATCTCTTGTGTTGTCAGTTGTGTTTTATCTTTGTTTTATGGTAGATTTCCTACCGCACATGTAAAAGTGATTTTAGAACAAAACATCTCACTCCATTATTTTCTTTTGTGTATGATTGGTCGTGATTATTGAAGACGACATTAATGCTCCGTGATGCTGAGTACGAGATAGAGAACATCTCAACGGGGGAAGACCTGAAGACCTATAGTATTTTTCTTTTGTATAAGGGATAGGGTAGATAAATACTGCTCTGTATAGGATCCTTTTTTGATGTATATAGTGGGTTAGGTAGTATATGTATTTCGATGTACTTTTGTTTTCTGACTGTTATGTATTACTCAAACCATGATGTACAGTTTTATGAAATATATGTATTACCATTTCCAAATCTGTTAAGTTTGGAATTTCTTTTAAAACTGGAAAAATTTTACACGCATTTTTATTTAATTAAACTTAATAACTAAATTAATATGAATTATATTTAAAATTAAATGGGTGTTACATTTTGTGTTTAACTACTCTATGAGTTTCTAAACCCCTTTAGGGTTAAGCTAGGATGAACCTTGATTTGAAATTAATATAATTGATTTCTTTTCTAAATCCTTCTCTTATTTTTGTTAATTTAGTTGTTGAATTTGTATTTAATGCTTTTCCATGATTGACATTCATTAAAAAATTAATTAGTAATAATATAAATTTGTAATTGGAAAATTGGGATTTAGACTATTCTAATTCAATAACCATACAACTCTTGAGCCTATAGATAGGGATAGATTATATGCCTTCGTGTGAATTTCCTTATCTTAATGCTTATGACTGATTTGCTCACCTAAGGGATTAGGATTCAACATTGGGATTAAAGGGTTTACCGCCAAAGGAATTAGGGTTAAACTAAGTTAGAGAAATTGAAGGTAAATTGCTTAACAAGAAGAGGTTTGGAAATAAAAAGGTTATTTTAAGGAGAATCAAGGAGATTCCAATACCTAACCATTTTTATTCATAAATTTTCTAAACATCTTTAAATTGCGTTCTTATTCTTTATTTTTATTAATCCAAATAAAATCCAAAAATCTCTAATTCTTTCTTTAATTCTTAAATTCGTTAGTAATTACTTGACTGCGTTGGTGTTAAACCACAATTCCCGTGGAGACGATAACTTATACTTTCACTTTATTACTTACATGACTGGTACACTTTATGGGAAAGTTGGACATACCATTGTCATATTCTATAAGAAGCATGGTTATCGATCCAAACATAAGGTGTTGAGTCCAAAACCCTTGAGTGTATTCAAAAAGATAGGTCAGTGAAGAACATCTTTTGAAGTGAACTCAGCATTAATATGAGCTACTCAAAAAAGCTGATAGACTTGAACCAAGAAAGGTGTGGAAAGAATTCAAAGGGTCTAAGGCTGTATACTAAGAAGAATTCCTTAAGCTCACTGCATGAAAAACAAAAAGGTTCATCCATGTGAATGAATCAATGCTAAAAACAACATTTTTCTTGATAGAATAATTATGAGCTATCATGAGAAAGCAATATGTGTAGAATAATTTACATGATAGAAGAACCATCTTCTACTCAAGAGACATTCTAGAATGGAACTTCATGACATGAAGAATGACACGGCTGCAACACATTGATAATGGAACTTCATCAGCAAAATGTGACTTCAGAAGAACATATCTTGAGCTCTAGAAATGCTTTTAATGTGATTTTGGAGTCTACGGAAAGATAAAAGAGATCTCTACATTTTTTATGAGAAGTTGTGAACTGATAAAGCTTGGATTGTGGAACAATATGAGCTTGAAGTTAAAAACATTGTTGTGTCATGATAGCCTGATACAACTTTAGTATTTTCAACATATCTTGGGTTGTACATATGCGTTTGAGGTGATCTAGGAGGCTATGGAAAGCTTGAAGAAATATCTATAACTTTCATGAAGATGTTGTGATCAGATATGGCTTGTACCATGGACAAAACTGGACATGAATTTGAAGATGTTGTTTTATTATGACAACATGACACAGGTGCAATATTTTGAAGATATCTTGAGTTGTAGAGGTCTAAATGGCATGAGACCAATTGATAAATTTCAATGATAGAATTGTCTACAATTCTTATGAAGACATTAAAATTAATTTGTCCATTTGAAGGGCCAAATAATTCAATTACTGTAAAAAATGTGAAAAGTTACAACAACCTGCATATTAGAGTCCTGAAATACATGTTCATCATCTTATATCATCAATGTATTTCTACAGGATGAATCTTTTATGGCTTTCCATCTACATCAAATAGTCTTCTTGGATCATATCATCAAATCGAGATGATTACACCAAGAGGTTTCATTGGAAAGTTGTTGAGAAGAGTTCATCAAAATACATAATTAGAAAGGTCACTCAGAAAGATGCTTGGAATGTTATGACAGTTGTAAAGTTAAAAAGAAAGCTAAAACTATGTCATAAAGTTGTTCCAATTGTACCCACTATATTCCAACTACTGTATTGTCTTGAAGTGTCTATATAAGGATAAAATACAGCTACAAAACCGTGAGAGTAAGAGCCTACACAGTGTAGAAACATGAATCAACTCCTTTCCCCATTTTAGGACCTTTTTAACATCAGAATACAGAAAGAGTGTGTTTAGCTTAGAGCCTCAATTATATCCACTCATTGTGTGTTGTTAAGCTGTAAAATCATCATAAACACTGTATCCTATGCTTGTAATTTGTATTTATCCCCAACTGACTAGGTAGGTTAGGTTTGGTTGAGAGAGAATTGTTGAGTAAAGCCTATGGAGACTTGGAAGCTTGGTATACATGCTCAAAAGTAACTTGTAGAGGATAGGATAAAAGAATACTGCCTATGCCTGAAGAAGCTGAGAATACTTGTTTTCTCCTAAGTGTTGTTCTAAGGTTAAGAGTAACCTACAGAGGTTGAAAATATTGATCATTTACCTCTAGACCAAGTGTGTTGGTATTGTGGTTGAGGTGTTTTGTTGGGTTTGTAAGGTGCTTGGAGATGTGGTATTGTATTTGTATTGGTGTATTGTTTTCCTCCCAAGAACAAGTGTAGTACCATGGTTAAGAAGAACCTACAGGTTTAGAATACTAATTGTTGTAGCTTGGAAAGGCATAAAAGAATACTTGTATGTTAATTGTGATAATGGAGAAATCCCACCATGTGTGTGGAGTCTAGATATAGCCCAAGGATTGTTTGGTGGACCATGATAAAATCTTGTGTGCAATATTCTTTTTCCCCTTCTTTTTGATTATGCATGTGATTGGCATGCATAACATTACTACATCAGAATGGCACCATTAGAAAGATGCATTAGAATAACATCATCAAAAAGCTTCTCATTAGACAGGTGAACATTAGAAAAAATGACATAAGAAAGGTGTATACCAGAAAGTGCACATCAAAAAGGTGCATATTAAAAGGGTACATCAGAAGACTACATTAGAATGACATCAACAGAAGGGTGCATCGAGGATGATGCATCAAAATGCAACATCTGATGTTCACCATCAGAAGGATGATTAGAATGTTGCATTAGAATTCAACATCAAAAGGAGCTTCAAAATGGACTAATACTTATGTTTAACTATTGAATTTGATAAACATAAACATACTAAGTATTGCATCAGAACTTTCTGAGCACCAAGTTGGTCTTGAGTAGAAGCTTAGAAAAGTTAAACTTAAAACAAAAAGTTGGCAAAGTCCCAATTCAACTTTTTTTCTTGTGACATTTTGATCCACTTCATAATGGTGGTCCTATGGTTAATAGTTCAATTAATGATGAATTAGATGTCAAAAGTGAAAGATCAATTGTTGACAAGTTAGTGATCCAACAACCAAATTTAAGAAGCAAAGCTTTAGGAATTTCAGCAGAAGAGTATAAAGTGTTGATTGAACTCTTGCAAAAGATTGGTTTGCACAAAGCAGTGCCTAATTCATCAGAGGTTCATGTTGCCAATCAAATGTCTAATCTGAATGCTAATGACAGTACTGATTTTGTGTCCTCTTGTTTTTCCAATTGTAATTCTCTTAGTTGGATTGCAGACTTAAGGGCTATATGGATCGTATTTGCACTTCTGTAGACTATTTTCAATCATATAAAAAGGTTTATTCTATAATAGTTAGAATGCCAAATGGTAGCATGGCTAAGGTATATTATGTTGGGCAAGTTCAAGTGATCAATTCTTTGTTGCTTAAGGATGTTTTCTTTTTACCATAATTTAGCTTCAACTTGATATCTAGATCATAGCACATTAAGACAGATCAATGCACATTTACATTCTTTGATGAAGCTTGTATCATTCAGGATTCACAGTCGAGGAGGATTGGTTTGCCTAATCTCAAGGGAGGTCTCTACTATCTGAATTCTCCATTGAATAACAATTCAACAGTTGATAATGTAATGTTTGAATATTGTAATGATTCTAATACAACATTATGGCATTTTAGATTTGGTCATGTATCCAATGAAAAGTTGAGTATCATGTGTAAAGATTTTCCTATGATGAAACTGAATAAACATGTTGTTTATGACATTTGCCATCTTGCTAGATAGAAAAGGGTTCCACACACAAGTTGTCTTAGTAGAACATCTAGACCTTGTTACTTATGCTATGTTCTTGATAAACTGTGTGCCTTCTAAGATACTTGGAAATCAGTCCCTTTATAAATTGTTACATTGTGTTCAGCCTGATATAAACATGATCAAGGTATTTGGTTTGTTATTTTCTCTTTCCACCTTGGCCAATCACAGGAAATTTGATAAACAAGCCCAAAAATGTGCGTTCTTGGACATAAGCCTAGAGTCAAAGTTTATATCGACTATGACAGACGTACTAAAGAAATCTTGGCCTCGAGGCATATTGTGTTCCATAATAATTTTGGCCTTGTGCTCTGCAGCAATAATCATACTATTCTGTCCCTTTCTACAAACTTTCCTACTACCATTGAAACACTAACCATTTCCTTACCCACTTCTCCATATGTTGAACCTACATCCAACCATACTTCATCTACTCATATCTCTTCTTCACAACCAAAACATCCTTCAAGTCCCATATTGCCTACTTATACAAACACTTTTCTCACCTAAATAGTCATTACCCATTGTGAAACATTTTACTTGAAGCAAGAACCCCCCCCTTCTTATCTTAAGGATTATTACTATTTTAACTCCACCTTATCCACCTCTAACTCCATCTATCTTATTAACAACTACCTATCTTATGCTTTATTGTCTCTCTTACACAAGACCTTTGCCTTTTCTATTTCATCTGTTACAAAATCCTCTAGATATGCCTAGGTTGTTAGAGATCCTTGATGGGTAGAAGCAATGGATAAGGAGCTGAAGGCACTTGACTTTATTCATAGATGGGTTATTATTAATATACCACCTAGTTTGACTCCCAATGGCAATAAATGGGTGTATAAGATCGAGTGGAAGACCGATGGCTCCATAGAATGGTTTAAAGCGTAATTAATTGGAAAGGGATACATCCAAATTGAGGGTGTTGATTATTTTGACACATTTTGTCCCGTCACTATGATTACTCCAATAAAGGTTGGTTCATCCAACAATTGGACGTTAACAATGCCTTTTTGCATGGAGATCTTACTTCCCACAAGGTGTCACCAATGTAGGTTCAAGTAAAGCTTGCAAGCTTGTTAACTCCTTGTATGGATTGAAGCAAGCTAGTAGGAAGTGGTATGAGAAGCTTTCTACATTACTACTTCAGTTGGGATTCAAATAAAGCAATGCTGATCATTCATTGTTCATAGTCTCTTCCTTCACTGTGTTACTTATTTACATTGATGACATTATGTTGGTTAGCAATTCTTTAACTAACATTAATATCCTTAAATATACTTTGGATCATCATTTTGGTATTAAGGATCTTAGAATTCTGAAATTCTTTCTTGGCTTAGAGGTGACACGTTCTTCTCGGGGTGTTTCACTTTGCTAAAGGCAATATTGCCTTGCTCTGTTAAGCGATGCTAGAGTTTTAGGTAGTAGACCAGTGGCTACTCCCCTAGACCCATCTGTTCGTTTACACTATGATAATAGTCCTCCATATGAAGATATTGCTGGTTGTAGGAGACTTATAGGGTGCTTGCTTTATCTTATGATAACTCATCCTAATATAACACATGCTATCCAGCAATTGAGCCAATTTCTCAATTGTCCCACTACATCACATTTCAAGGCTAATCATCTTGTCCTTCATTACTTAAAAGGGTCACCTAGAAAAGGTATTTTCTTTCCATGATCTTCTTCTTTATAGCTTCTTGGATTTTTTGATGCTAGTTGGGTAGGGTGACCAAACTCTTGACGCTCCATTACTAGATATTGTTTCTTCCTTGGAGAATTATTGGTTTCCTGGCATTCTAAGAAGCAATCGATGGTTGCTCGATCTTCTTCTAAGGCTGAGTACTAAGCTCTTGCCTCTGCTACATAGCTACAATGGCTTCATTTCTCACTTGATGATCTTTGTGTTCATTATCCCCTTCAATGTGTCCTTTACTGTGACAATAGGAATGCCCTTCATGCAGCTATCATTTCGGTGTTCCATGAGAGAACCAAACTCCTTGAGATAGATTGTCACGTTGTGCAAGAAAAGGTTTCCGCTGCCCTTATGCGTTTGCTTCCAGTTTCTATACATGATCGAATTGCTGATGTCTTCATTAAAGGTCTCCACCCGGCTCTTTTTATCTCACTTGTTTCCAAGGTAGGAACGATAGATATCTAGCAACCTTTAACTTATGGGGGATTTTTACATCAAGGTTTTAAATTGCGGACCGCAACACGTGTTGCGGCTGCAATATTGCGGTTGCGGAACTACTCGCAACCGCATCAGGCTGCAATTGCGGTGTGATCTCAAATCACATGTTTTGCCGCAACGCAACACCGTTTCGTCCGCAACGCAACGACACAATTCCTCTACTTCGTTCCATTTTTGGTCAAAAAAGAAAAGCAAAAAATCAAACCAAACTCACAGTTTCAGTTTGTTCAAATCCTAGCCGTCCTCTTTGTTTGCTCTGCATTCTATCACTTTTTTTGCCTTTGTTTCTTTATGATCTCAGACTCACACAGATGAATGGGATGATTGATCTAGATTTTTTGATGGAAGAGGAAAGGTGAGTGAACTAAAAAGAAAGGGGGAATAGGCTTTGATGGGTGAGGTGGGTTTTTTTTATTTGCCTTTAACTCTTGAATGCTGGGCACTAGGCGTGGGGGCTTCGATTGTTTGGGGGGCGGGGGGCACATATATTTTTTGGCTTTAACTTTAAGTTTAGGAGGTGGTTTGGAGGAGCGGGGGGTGGGGAACTTTGTGGGAAGGGGAGGGGGGGTTCAATGGATGGGGTTTAGTAGGTGGGGGGGTGGGGGTGGGGTGGGGACTTTGTGGGAGAACGGGGGGCGGGCTTTAATGGATGGGGTCCTGAGGGGGCGGGGGGGATATTTTTTTTATTTAAGTTTTAAGTTTTAACTTTTAATAGGTTGTGGGGCGGGGGGGTGAAACTTTGTTGGGGGGAAGGGATTTTTTTTTTCTTCAACTGGCGGGGTAAGCTTTGTGGGTTGGTGGGAATTTTTTTTGGGTTTCATGGGTGGGGGGAACCGGGGAAGCTTCAATGTGGGTTGGTGGGAATTTTTTTTTGGTTTCACGGGTGGGGGGAACCGGGGAAGCTTCAATGTGGGTAGGTTTTTTTTTTAATGCTGGGTGTTTTTATATTAAAAAAAAGGAAAATTTTCAATGTAAAAAATTTAGAGAAGAGGGAGAAATAATTTTATGGAAAGAATGGAGAAAAAAAATTAGAAATTTTTTAGAGGAAAGATTATTTGATAAAAAAAATTAAATGTTGGGTTAAGAAAGATAATTTTTTATGATAGAGTAGGCAACAATTTGGAAAAAGGGATAATCTATTAATAGTTGCTCTTAAATTTGAAATTTAATTTAATTATTGATTAATATTTCATAAATTATAAATAAGTATATACTCAATGCCATCAAGTGAGGAAGAATTTCCCATGAGAAGACTAGAATTTCCTTTGATAGACCATTTCTTTATTATTATATTTATTTGAGATTTGTTTAATTTATGTACCTTTAAATTTTCTACTTTTGTGTTAATGAGACAATTTATTCTAAATTTATGTCAGACTAATTACTTTTGTGTTCTTGTTGCTTTTTAGATTTGTTTAGATTTATATATCTTAATTTTTATTATAAATCTATTGTAAATTATTCATTAAAATGATACAAAATTTTAAAAATGAATAAAAATTTATACAACCTTATAGATAAAAGATATATCAATAATTATAGAATTTTTTTTATGTTTGGTGCAAACATATTTTAATTTCACGTCGCAACAGCCGCAATCCGCATCGCAGTAGCCGCAATGTCCACAACCGCAATGGCCGCAACCGTGACCGCAATCGCAGCTGCAACCGCAATTTAGAACCATGTTTTACATGAAAAAAGGATGAAGCTAATAAAGTTGGTGACAGTTTTTTTTTTTTGTTATATGGCTATTATTCTGTTAGTTATATAATAGTTGGTTTTGTTATATCCTAGTGTATAAATAATTTAGTACACTAATTCAAAGAGAAGAGCATTTTCCCCATTTTATTTTTCTAATTTTGTTATTTCCCTTGCGCATTTTTTAGCTTTGTCTACGAAAACAAGCTATCCATAGTCCACAGTGTGGAAGCTTAAGGACTATGATTATTCAATAGGACAATCATTTGTGACTCCAGACGGGCCATTTGGTCTTGGTTCAATATTGAGAAGTATGAGGATGCTTACAAATTGGTTTATTGTCAAAGTATGTGTATGGATTGCATTTCTTAATGTAGTGATATTGGAATATACTAGGATAAATATGGCAAGCGTCTAGCTCTAAGTTTTGACCCACACAAATTTCAGTTCCAGCGGGCTTGAATCCCTATGGAGCTAGACCATAATCTTAATGAATAAGTGTAACACATTGCTTGTCTTTTTAATAAAGGAAAATGATTATTGGACACTGTTTAGCTGTTTACACATTGAGAGCGATAGGAAGAGAGGAGAGATAAGCTATTCATATAATTGGTAATGTGATGTGATAAGAAAAGGGAGATAGGAAAAAAATGAGAGGTGTTGATGGAGTATTTGTAATTTGTGGGTGTCCAAATATCAACACCTTTTAATGAAAGGAATATCTGTTAAGTTCCTTGTCATGTACTAGATAAATGTGATAATACATCAAGATAAATAAGATGTACAAAGAAAATTATTAGATATAAATTATAAAATATTATATGCATGTGGTTTTCATAGCCTTAACATTTTGTGGCATTGCAAATTCTTGTACTAAAGGTAAAGATTTTTTGGTGTGCTAGAATGTATTTACACTGTATTTTCTCATTTTACAATGCGTTGAAAATTTTTAGAAGATAATGTGAGGTTTAACTATTAGATCATTGTCACAAGCGTGTTGGGAAAATTATGTGAATAATGTATATGCAATTAAAACTCAAGCTTCAGTCATAAGATAAACTTTACTTCAACTCGCTAAACAAGATAACGATCAAGAAATTGTGAGTGAAGCTAAAATTTTAGCAAGTCATGGAATTGGAAACCTTGAGTTTTATTGGCCATGGTTATTTAGTTTGAATTGCATGCTATCTACTGTTAATGAAATCAGCAAAAGTTTGCAATAAAAGAAAGACATGCATATTGGTGTGACTGTATAACTAGTAAAAGGTTTGATTAAGTATTTGGAAAAATATAGGGAATTTGCAAATGCTATTATTCATGCTGAAAAAATTGCAAATGAAATTAATGAAGATTAAATGTGTCTTTGTTAAAAAAAAATGTCAAATTTGTAGAAAAATACCAATGAAAATCCCTTAAATGCATACAACCAAACCTTGAGTTTGGTGAGGAGTCTTTTATTAGGATCCATTGTTTTTTATATACTATAGATCACACAATTAGCTCACTTAATAGAATATTGGAGCAATATAGCATGTATGAGGATATTTTTGGTTTTTTGTTTAGTATTGAAAGACTTAAGTCATTCTTTGATAAGAACTTAAAATTATGTCGCAAACATCTTGAAACTTATCTAAAACATGACAGTTCTTATGATGTTGATGATGAAATTCTATTTGAATAATTAAACGTCATTAGAGATATTTTAACAGTTAAATCAAAATCAAACTTTATGATATTGAGTTCTTTGAAGACATTTAATTATTTTCCTAATGCATGCATAACTTATAGAATAATATTAACTATTCCTATTATTGTTGCATCTGTTGAGAGAAGGTTTTCTAAATTGAAATTTTTAAAATTTTATTTGCAATCTGCAATGTCACAAGTTAGATTAAATAATCCTGCTTTGATTTCTATCGAAAACAATTTATTAAAGGACCTTGCTTATGAATGAATTATTTATGATTTTGTAGTAAAAAATACAAGGAGGACAAAATTCAAATGATTATAAGAGCATCATTTTCTCAAATCACACAGGACACCTAAAATCTGAAGATAGACCCTGGTGTGGCATGTTCTAATGTTAAGATGAATCAATCTCTCCACCTTGATCGTTTTGCTTTGAAAAAAAAAAATTAACCATTCACCTTATAATAAAACATCAAGACCAAAAATATGAAGTCATGATAAATATTATGCTTTCAAGGTCTAAAAGCTATTTTTTTTTTGTAATGTTAATATAAATTCAGGTTCACGGTAAATTAACTCTATATATTATAGCACTATTCATAATTCAAAACATAATTTAAAATATAAATGTGTGCATATTATGAATTTTGACCATAAATATATTACGGCCAAAAAAATTTATTGTGAACCGACGTTTATGTTTTTGTGTGTGTATATTGCAGCCTATTAAGTCCACAGTTTAAATAATCTACGAACTTCTATAAAATAAAAACAAAATATTAATTTATAAAGATTAATTCATTAAGGTATTAATAGACAATTACAATTCTTATCGAATTTGATTGTTACGCTTAGCCAGTTAACTGCAAGAGGGCTTTATATATTTAAAAATAGAAAGAGAGAATATTTTAGTACACCGTCTTTAACCATCAAGGTTAGGCAGTGATGACAGGCGGCGCACAAGAGTTTTATATGGATTAATAGTTGTGTAGACTACAAAAATGTAGACGTATGCCGTATTTGATTGATGATACTTTAAAAATCGGCTTATCGTAAATGTTATTTTGATGCTAGCTTTAAAATGAAGATACAAAGGTACATTTATTCTTAAATTATTCAATAAATTAACATCACACTATACTAAATATTGTTAAATTAAAGGTGATTGTAACGTTACTTCTTATTCTTCATTTACGAAAAAATATTTGCTATTAATTGATATAATAACATTAAGAGTTTAATGGTCATGTACTGTTAGTATAAAAAATTTTACACTGTCAACCAATTAGAATTCACTGTTGGTATGACTTTTAAAGTATTTATTATAAAAGTCAACAAACTTACAATAAATGGTGGTTTGTAATTGGATGATAGTGTAAAAACTTACGCAATGACCTGTTTTTTCTAACATTAATGTCATCCTTATAATAATTATATTTTATTATATACGGTAGTACAAAATTTTTTTCATTATAAAAATTATTATTTATATATTAACAAATACGACTTATTAAGCGTTGAGATTACTTTCGTTATTATAATTTTTATTTAACAATAATTAAATTGTTAATATAAATAATAAGTCTACACTAGTATAACGTATTACGCTAATATTTAATGTATTAATAGTATATATTAATATTTTATACTGATATTTATGTCAACCATTGCTAAATGATAAATTCTTTAAAAATTTACTTAAAGAACAACAAAATAACACGCCCCGCCCCCACAAGGAAAAAGAAAAAGCAAAAGGCAGAAAAAGAACACGTTCTTTAACTTGGCAAAAGAGAGCTTAAATAAAGCAAAGAAGAAGGAAAACATCACTCTAGAACACGATCGTTAATTTGGCAAAAAGAGAGCTTAAACAAAGAAAGAAGAAGGAAAACATCATTCTAGTTCTAGGTGCTTCATCTTTAAACTTCACCCTTCCGCTACTGCTAAACAAACGGAACAGACGTACTAGTAAAAACATGTAGTATGCAGATACAAAATGTTAGGTACTAAGCGACTGTGAGAGGAAGACAAAGTTCTTTCGAAACAAAGAGTCCAAGTATAATGTGAACTTTACAAATCTTTTTGACAAATTGAATCTTTATAGGCCAATTGTATGAGCAGAAATCCATGACTAGGGTGCACATGGATGTTTGAATTTTATATTCCAATAATTAATATGGGCTAATATTATAAGACAATTATATTAGCTATTTATCATTAGTGGGCTTTATTTTATGTGGTCAAATTAAGTGAGCCCATTAGATTTTTAAATAAGATGATATGGGCTTAAATGAGCAGATGTCAGTGTTGGCCCATTAGGGGATAATGGGAACCCTATTAGGTTAACACACTATAAGAAGGCTATGGTCCCCAATACACCGAATCATGGAAAACTCATACTCTCTTCTCCCCATCTGAAGAGAGGCTAAGGTCCCATCGGGAACTCAAGAGATTCGGTTGAGGAAGAACCACAAAGCCACCGGCTCTCTTTGTTCGTGTTCGTGATAAATTGTCTCAAAGATTCTGTGAAGAACGCTTAGATCAGGAACCGATTATGGATCCAGGTATTTATCCTATCCTTAGTAATCCAGCATGTTGTAGATCCTATGTGAGCAAGAACGAGTTGTTCTTGATATATGCATGCTTTTGTACTTATATGCTTCCACCTAAAGATCTCTCATATTAAAGATTAAAGCATGTATTTAAAGAATTATTTCTAACAAGTGGTATCAGAGCAGTCTTCTATGTTGGATTATTAGGATTTGTATTGCTTGATTTGACTTATTAAATTGGGTTACATTGTTTTCGTGGCTTGAATACATATGTACGGTATCTTCAGTTTTTGGTTTCTGCTTTCAATTGTCCTTTTGTGAATTCAAGTCTTTGCCTCCTGTGATGAATCAACAATTGATTTCATTGTATTACGGTTCGGGTTTTTTTATTTGTGAATAATCATAGCAATTATATGATTTCAAAAAATAATATATGATTTTGAAAGCGGAGACATCGTGTTTTTTCGAATATATTAATATATTAATTGATATATATATTCGGTTTTATATTAATATTAATATGCCATTAATGAGTTGAAATTTCCGTGATTAGCATAAATCAATTTCATTATATTACATGGAAATTGATTTGGATCTAGTATATATTTAATAATAAAAATAAAATTGTTAACATATTGCTAGATATTGATCTTGATTCAATATATATGGATCCAGGATTTCGATATAAAACGAAATTGATGCCAAACGTTTCAGTTTTTGAATACAGTAATATATTAATATTAACTTCCTTTATTTTAATTGCCACAATGTATGATTTGGAAAGCAAAATCGAAGCCGGAACAGTTCGTTCTTTTTTTTTTTTTTTCTTTCTTTTGAATATATGTTAATATATATTTCCTTTTATGTTAATATATATTAATACAATATATAATTGTGACTTTTTCGAAAGCGAAGACGTTACAATATATGATTGTACTTTCTTTTCAAATCAAGAGACGTCAAACGGTTTGGTTTATTTATTTCGTATATATTCGGTTTTTGGTATATTTGGATCCAGCAATATATATTTATATATATATGATTTATTGTGTTTTCTAAATTGTTCAATTTACTAATATGTTGTTGATATATTTAGAAAATATGGAATTAAAATTGACGTCAACGCTTATGCATGATTTCGACAAATTTAGACCCTTCCCATATTTTATTATTGTCTGGTAATTTTGGTTGGATTAATTGAAACAACATGTTGCCAAAGTAACCTCTGTTGCGTAGGTTGATTTGATTCAATTTACATAGATGTTGCATGGAATTATTCATGCGAACTGTGCTCGGCCCAAACGAAGACACAGTTTGGCTGGATAATTACATGCCTGCGATGGTAAATGTGTGGTGATTATAAAGATTGATTTTCCATGTGAACAATGGAGTGTCCAAAGACAACTGTTGTTTGACAGGACTTATCACCAATGTTTGATCATTGCGTCGAGAGTACCACTTGCAATTAGTTTTTTCAATCCAAAGATTGAGGATTAATGGTGCGCTAGGTATCTTGTTTGGGTCTTTAAATTTGCCATAAAGATTGATAGTGCATGTCTTATTAATTATCTTTTGACATGCCCACTAATGTTATTGTATGTTTATTGTTCTCTCTTTAGTTGCTACCGCTACCGCTTCTAACTTCACTACTCAAATTAATGGAATCCCAATGCTGAATGGGACGAACTTCAAGTCATGGAAAGAGGCCGTAGAAATTGTTCTCGGCTGTATGGACTTGGACTTGGCACTGAGGACGGAACGACCCACTTCTACTCTGGAGAACTCTAATGAGGCAAAAATTGAGAGGTGGGATCGGTCCAACCGAATGTGCTTCATGATCATCAAACGCTCCATTCCGGAGGCGTTTCGGGGCTTGATTGTTGAGAGCGAGAATGCCAAGAAGTTCCTGGAGGCAATAGAGCAATTCTTTGCCAAGAATGAAAAGCTTAGACGAGTAGTCATTTGGCTAAACTCATCTCTATGAGGTATAAAAGTAAAGGGAACATAAGGGAGTACATTATGGAGATGTCTAATCTCGCATCAAAACTCAAGGCACTAAAGTTAGAGCTTTCTGAGGATTTGCTCGTGCACTTGGTTTTGATCTCACTTCCTGCACACTTTGGGCAATTCAAAGTGAGTTATAACACTCAAAAGGACAAATGGTCCCTCAATGAGCTTATATCTCACTGTGTGCAAGAGGAAGAGAGACTGCAGAGGAATAAGATTGAAAGTGCTCATTTGGCTTCGACCTCTCAGAATAAAAAGAGGAAGAAACATAAGGAAACTGTGGAAAGTTCTTCTCAAAAGAAGAAGCTGAAGAAGCAAGATGAGGAATTTACTTGTTTCTTCTGCAAGAAGACAGGACACATGAAGAAGGACTGTTCTAAGTACGCCGCTTGGCGTGCAAAGAAGGGTAAACTTCTCACTTTTGTTTGTTCTGAAGTTAATTTAGTTTCTGTACCCAAGGACACTTGATGGGTAGATTTTGGTGCTACTACTCACATAAGTATGTCTATGCAGGGTTGCCTGTGGAGTCGTCCGCCAAGTGATGCTGAAAGATTCATCTATGTGGGCGATGGCAATAAAGTTGCAGTTGAAGCTATAGGAACTTTTAGATTACTTTTAAAGACTGGTTTTTATTTGGATTTGGTTGAGACATATGTTGCACCGTCTATTAGATGGAATTTAATTTCTATTTCTATTTGGACAAATCTGGTTATTCTTGTTCATTTGGAAATAATAAAGTTAGTCTCTCTTATGATTCAAATATTGTTGGTTACGGATCTTTAATTGACAATCTTTATATGCTTGATATTAAGCATTCCTATAACGAGATATTGCAAACAGATTCGCGTGGTACGAAACGTAAATTAAATGAGAATTTCGCCACCTTATGGCATAAGCGCTTAGGCCACATCTCTAAACAAAGAATTCAGAGGCTTGTGTCGGAGGAAATTCTTGGACCCTTAAATCTGTCAGACTTCCAAGTCTGTGTTGAGTGTATTAAGGGTAAACAAACAAACAAAAGGAATTTAGGTGCCGAAAGAGCAAAGGATGTCTTAGAACTAATACATACGGATATATGTGGTCCTTTCCCTACAGATTCATGGAATGGACAAAGATACTTTATTACGTTCATAGACGATTACTCAAGGTACGGTTACCTTTATTTAATACATGAGAAGTCTCAGTCTCTAGATGTTTTCAAGTCTTTCAAAGCTGAAGTTGAACTTCAACTAGGAAAGAATATTAAAGCCGTCAAATCTGACCGTGGTGGAGAATACTATGGCAGATATGACGGATTAGGTGAACAACGTCCAGGGCCCTTCGCACTTTTCCTCAATGAATGTGGAATCGTTCCGCAATACACTATGCCGGGCAAACCCAGCATGAACGGAGTTGCAGAACGATGAAACCGGACTCTTAAGGATATGGTAAGGAGTATGATTAGTCACTCTTCTCTACCAGAGTCGCTTTGGGGAGAGGCATTAAAGACCGCAGTTTATATCCTCAACAGGGTACCAAGTAAAGTAGTTGCTAAAACCCCTTATGAGCTATGGACTGGGAAAAAGCCCAGCATCAAGCACATGCGAATTTGGGGATGTCCAGCTGAAGCAAGGCCTTATAGGCTGCATGAAGGTAAGCTAGACTCAAGAACAGTTAGTTGCTACTTTGTTGGTTATGCTGAACGCTCTCGCGGGTATAAGTTTTACAATCCCATTACAAGATCCTTCTTTGAGACGGGGAATGCAAGATTCCTTGAGGAAGTTGAGTTTGGAGGGGAAGGAAACATAAGGAGTGTTGTCTTTCAAGAAGAACCTATCATTAGCAATGAACAAGTCTTTGCACCTATCATTGTTCAAGAAATAGATCCAGTACTTAATAATGATGTTATTCCTAACATCACTCAAGAACAAGACAACACTGAGATTCCCCCCCAAGCACCACCACCTATAGTTCAAACTCAACAACCTCAAGAAGTGCCGCTAAGGAGATCCACTAGAGAAAGGAGAAGTGCAATTTCAGATGATTATATTGTATTTCTTCAAGAACATGAGGATGGCATTGGCTTGACTGAGGAAGATCCAATAAACTTTAGTCAAGCTATGCGAAGTTCTAACTCTCAAAAGTGGATTGATGCCATGAATGACGAGATGAAATCGATGGCTAACAATGACGTTTGGGATCTCGTCAAATTGCCTGAAGGTGTGAAACCCATTGGTTGTAAATGGATATTTAAAACCAAAAAGGATTCAAAGGGTAATGTTGAGAGATATAAAGCTCGTCTTGTTGCCAAAGGGTTTACTCAAAAGGAAGGCATTGATTATAAAGAGACTTTCTCTCCGTTTTCTTCGAAAGACTCTCTTAGGACTATAATGGCACTTGTAGCTCATTTTGATTTAGAGCTACATCAGATGGATGTAAAAACTGCGTTTCTAAATGGCAACATCGATGAAACAATCTATATGGTGCAACCAGAAAACTTTGTTTTAGGCAATACAAAGTCCATGGTGTGCAAACTAAAGAAATCCATCTATGGCCTTAAACAGGCTTCCCGTCAATGGTATTACAAATTTCATCAAGTTATTACCTCCTATGGCTTTGAGGCAAATTTGGTTGATGATTGCGTATACCAAAAGTTTAGTGGGAGTAAATTTGTCTTTCTGGTATTATATGTTGATGACATCCTACTAGCCAGCAATGATATAGGCTTACTGCACGAAACCAAGAAATTTTTCACAAAAAATTTTGAGATGAAAGATCTTGGGGACGCCTCTTTTGTCTTAGGAATCCAAATACTTAGAGATCGTTCTCAAGGTATTCTTGGGTTATCACAAAAGAGCTATATCGATACAGTTTTGGATAGATTCAGCATGAAAGATAGTAAACCAGGAGATACACCCGTTGCTAAAGGAGACAAGTTTAGTCTCAAACAGTGCCCCGTTACTGATCTTGAAAAGAGAGAGATGCAAAAGATTCCTTATGCTTCCGCTGTAGGGAGTCTTATGTATGCTCAAATTTGCACTCGTCCTGACATAGCATTTATAGTGGGAGTCCTGGGGAGATATATGAGTAATCCTGGTATGCAGCACTGGAAAGCAGTGAAGCGCGTGATGCGCTATTTGAAGAGAACAAGAAACTACGTGCTTACTTATCGGAAGTCTGACAGTTTAGAGATCATTGGGTACTCTGACTCCGATTTTGCGGGATGCCCCGACAGCAGACGCTCCACATCAGGCTGCATCTACATGTTGGCTGGAGGAGCTATTTCTTGGAAGTCTACCAAACAGACTCTTGTAGCTTCTTCGACCATGGCAGCGGAGTTTGTGGCTTGTTATGAGGCATCAAACCATGGGTTATGGCTGCGAAATTTTGTCACAGGCCTACGCGTGATTGACACCGTTGAGAGGTCACTCAAAATCTATTGTGACAATAAATCAGCAGTGCTCTACTCCAACAACAATAGGAGTTCTACGAAGTCGAAATTTATCGACATTAAGTATCTTGTAGTTAAGGAAAGAGTTCAGGAAAAAACAGATTTCAATAGAACATATAGGGACGAATTCTATGCTAACTGATCCATTAACTAAGGGCTTGACACCTAAGGTCTTTCACGAGCATGTTGCTCATATGGGTGTTGTCACTGAGTTTGCCTTAGTTTAGTGGGAGTCCTTCTTTATGTTCTATGTTTATTTGATACAAACTTTATGTTGTTTTATTTTTCTGCAGAAATAAAGATTATGAATTTATCAACCTGTTTGTATCTTGTTGTGTACAAAATTTTTTTTTGTACTTAAGGACTTTGGATTGATCTCACTAAAGACTAAAGTTGGACCAGTTGGAAATAGGCATGATTGAGATCACATTACATGTAATTTCCATACTGCTCATCCATATTGATCTATGTCATTAAGTGTGTTGATGTGGTGGTCATTGGGGTTTAGTCACACTTTACAATAGTGACGAAAGCCGCGGTGGTTCCATTATTGATGCATAAGATGGACCAGATTGTTAAAGTAAAAGTTTAAAGATAAATAGCACACAGACGCGCGCCTAAAGAATTGTGATATAATTGTTACAATATGTAGCCCAAGTGGGAGATTGTTTGAATTTTATATTCCAATAATTAATATGGGCTAATATTATAAGACAATTATATTAGCTATTTATCATTAGTGGGCTTTATTTTATGTGGTCAAATTAAGTGAGCCCATTAGATTTTTTAAATAAGATGATATGGGCTTAAATGAGCAGATGTCAGTGTTGGCCCATTAGGGGATAATGGGAACCCTATTAGGTTAACACACTATAAGAAGGCTATGGTCCCCAATACACCGAATCATGCAAAACTCATACTCTCTTCTCCCCATCTGAAGAGAGGCTAAGGTCCCATCGGGAACTCAAGAGATTCGGTTGAGGAAGAACCACAAAGCCACCGGCTCTCTTTGTTCGTGTTCGTGATAAATTGTCTCAAAGATTCTGTGAAGAACGCTTAGATCAGGAACCGATTATGGATCCAGGTATTTATCCTATCCTTAGTAATCCAGCATGTTGTAGATCCTATGTGAGCAAGAACGAGTTGTTCTTGATATATGCATGCTTTTGTACTTATATGCTTCCGCCTAAAGATCTCTCATATTAAAGATTAAAGCATGTATTTAAAGAATTATTTCTAACAATGGATACATATATTAGAGCCATCCCCGGCCTATATATAAATCTCAGTCTTCTTCCATATCCATCCATCTCAAGTTACAAGAACACAAATTTAGTAGACACAAAAATTAAACACCGAAAAATGAAGCTGATTTTGGTAACATTGGTCGTTAACTCGTTATGGTTTCCTTGTGCGCAAAGGCACTGGGTGGTGCTGCACCTGAGCAAGTGGTGGATACATCAGGGAAGAAGGTCCGAGCTGGCGGGAATTACTACGTTGTTCCGACTTCCCCTGACGTAGGTGGCCTTTCTCTCACAAGCACAGTCAAGATTGCCCAGTTGATGTTGTAGCTGTTGATGGTTACCAAGGCCAGCCTTTGATCTTTATGCCTGTTAATGATAAGAAAGGTGGTGTTCGTGTATCCACTGATCTCAACATCCTATATTTCGACACTGACACATCCTGTCCAGAGTCCTCAGTGTGGAAGCTTAAGGACTATGACTATTCCACAGGACAGTGGCTTGTGACTACTGGTGGTGCTTTGGGCAACCCCGGTTGGCAAACCATCAGCGATTGGTTCAAGATTGAGAAGTACGAGGATGCTTACAAGTTGGTTTACTGTCCAAGTGTGTGCAAAGATTGCAGTTATCCATGCAGCGATATTGGAATATACCAGGACCAATATGGCAAGCGTCTAGCTCTAAGTTCTGAGCCTTACAAAGTTATTTTCTATTTTGTGCTTTGTGCTTTGTGCTTTTATCGCAAGGTTTCTCAAGTTGAGTTCCTTCTCATGGACCAGATTCAGTCTTTCGAAATTTCTAGTTTTTGTTCATTCTCATTTCAGTTCGTATATTCACGATTTACGATGAAATGGTTGATTACAAAAGTGCTTGATTCCCGTTTATCTAAGAGAATTAATCTTTTAAGTAAATTTGGTTTTCGTAAACTTAATCCATGTAATTTAAATGGGATTCATTAAGATATAAAATATGATTGTTGATGAAAGGTGTCAGAGAATTGAGAGATGTAATACTCATTTGATTAGCCACACATCATAGAGTTCAAAGAAGAGAAAATGATTACCATAAAAGTAACTCGTTGTGTAATTGATTGAATGATAAAAGGTACAATGAAAATGTGTAAATGCTCTATTTATAGAGGTTATTAGATACAACAAACCAACTACTCTTAACACCTCTTCGCAAGGTAACAATTGGTATATATCGCCATGCATAGTCACCTTGAATTACAAACAACAACAAAAAGAAAAAAGAAAAAAAAAAGCATGTATAAGATAACTTTTTTTTATGTCTTAAATACACTTTTGGTCCATTATTTCGTTAAGAAAATTCACTTTGGTTCTTTATCCTTTAAAATCGTCAATTTGATCCTTTATTTTTTTAAAATGCTCCATTTTGATCCTTTTCATCAGCAGCATTAACTTTGACAATGGAAGAAGTCTTATGTAGTATTTTACTATAATAATTTAAAAAAAATAGTGGTTAAAAACTGCCACAAAACAACCCTTCATATTCTTTTTCTTTCCTCTTTCTCCCTTCCCCTCCTTAGTCTTCCCCCTTTTTTATTTCCTCTTCCTCCTTTCAATTACGAATGCCTAAGCCGCCCGTCGGCGCTCTCATTGTCTAAGAAATCTCTCATCGCACCACCTTTGATAGCATTGGTTGTTGGAATTTTGGGAAAGAAAGAAAAAAAGAGCCTACTTGTTCAATATTTGCCATTCCCATAACCAGCAAGATCAGCCATTCCATGTGAGAGATTCACCAACACACCGCCACCTTCTTCGATCACTCGCTGGAGCTCCAATTATCATAGAAAACTCCAACCTCTTATTCTCTCCACCGTAATCCACCCTCACATCAAACCAAAACCTCTCTCTCTAAAAACCCAATGAAACCTACTTCTTATTCTTGCTCTAGAACCTTCTTGGATCCGGTCCTCTTCCTAGATTCGCGGTCATTGTCTATGACATCTCTTGTTGCACCACCTTTTCCACCGCCGCTCTCATTATTATGTTGTATCTGAAAATATTATTTTTTATTTTGTTTTAGCTAGCAAAAGATGAGGAAGCAGAACCTGGGTTTTGCTAATTTTTAAAATAATTAACTTTAACATAGTGACAATTTTTAACTACCACGATAATAATTTTATTTTATTAAACTTAAAAAAGGCACACACCAATAATCAATACCCGTAAAATTTTCTTGACACAAGAAGTGATTTGCTGCAAACTTTAAGGGCTTTTGATCGCCTCTAAGAAACACAAAAAAACCTTTAATCAATTTTTGAAAATGTTACTCCAACTGTGAGTAATTGAATTCGTAAAGTTTAGGTTTCTTAGATGGTCTGCGAATAGTGATGGTTTTTAACCATCACTATGTTTAAAATAATTAATGTTAAACATAAAACATTAACGACATTAGTTCTAACCTGACAGAAGGACAACTTTGACCTAAATTTAAAATATAAAGGATCAAATCAACAATTTTAAAAGGTAAAGGACCAAACGATTTTTTTAAAGAAGATAAGGAACCAAAAGTGTATTTATAGAGCTTATTAGATATAACACACTGACTACTCTTAACACCCCTTTGCAAGGTAACAATTGGTATATATCACCACAGTCACCTTGAATTACAAACAACAACAACAAGAAAAAAGATGTAGAAGATAACTTTTTTTTTTAACATATACTAATATGACAAAAAAAAAAGGTAATGGCCTAAACCAACCAATGAGCATCTCAATCAATAGTACACTCTCGCACAGCTTCTATTCACCATGAAGTTCTTGTCCACAAACTTGGCGTCATAGATCGGTTCTAGTTTCGTTTTCGATGGTGAAGTCATCGCCCTAGCACATGAAGTTTGGGATCATAATGTGGAAGGAGGAGCCCCTATAGTGGAGGGGCTTGTTGCTGCGGCCGACTCCTTTCTCACTGGTGCGGAGGGCGTGAAAATTCTCAACAGTGTGGGGAGTCACATTGGTGAAGAGCTCAAATAGAATGCACCCAATGGGTTGGCCATTAATGGCCATGTCGAAATAATGCTTAAGGTTAGGCATAGTTACTAAGAAGATAAACATAAATCGCATTGAGGGAGAAGAAGAAGGATTAGGGTTTCTACTGTTCACAACAAATTTGGCATAGGACTATTGATTTGGAACATGAAATCGATGATTTCCCCTTGGATTGAAGATATAGATGTTGTAGCAGAGGAATTCTACCATTGCTTCACTAAAGTTGCATTTTCCTATATCAAACACATCATAGAGGTGGTAGCTTCACTTGATGATTAGATTGACTGCGACGGAGGAGCATCATTTTATGATGAGATCCTTTGTTGCTTCAGTCTTCCCCAATTCCATTACTGTAAAATCTTTTGTTGTGTTCTTGCACAAGTGAAAGAACTCTTCCTTTATTGTTGTTTCTTGCTTGAATGAATTTTTAGCAACCACAACTTTGATTTCCATTACTTTCTCCTTTTCTTTTGTAGCGGAATCATTACTCTCTCCATGAGGGAGCTCTAGTACCATGTTAGAGAGTTGAAAGGAGATACAAGAAATAACCATTTGATGTGGCCCCACATTATAGAGTTCAAAGAAGGGAAGAGAAGTACCATAGAAGCAACTCATTGTATAATTGATTGAACGATAAAAGATACAATGAGAATGTGTAAATGCTTTATTTATAAAGCTTATTAGATATAACAAACTAACTACTCTTAACAAAAGGCAATTTGTGTTTGTTGGGGAGAGGAATATGCTAGATGGGGTACTCATTACTAATGAAATTGTGGTGAGGCTAAGTTAAAAATAAGTTGTGTTTGATTTTCAAGGTAGATTATGAAAAAGCATATGATTCGCTATGTTGGAAATTCTTTTACTAAAAGATGAGACATGGGATTCTGCAATAAAGGGATTAATTAGATGGATTAAGGCATATGTTGAAACTACAACATTATCAATCCTGCTAGCTGAAAGCTTAACAGAAGAGTTCAAGGTTCAAAGGGTTTAAGATAGGGCGATCTGTTTATCTTTTTAATAGTTGTAGAAAGTTTAGGAGGGTTAATGAGGCAAGCAGTAAAAAATAATTTATTTTATGCATGGCTTCAAGCTAGGTAGTGAAGGGATGCATGGATATATCTCTACTATAGTTTGTAGATGATACTCTATTTTATGGTGAGGCCTCAATGCAAAATGTGGTTACTTTGAAGAGCATATTAAGATGCTTTGAGTTGGTTTATGGGTTTAAGGTCAATTTTTTCAAGAGTAAGTTGACAATAGTAATAGTTGAGGACAATGTAACATGCAGACTTGCTTCTCTACTAAATTGTAGAACAATGTCCATCATTGTTATTTACTTAGGCATTCTGGTGGGTGCAAGCCCAAGGAAGGAAAGTATCTAGAAACTAGTTGTACAAAAGCTGAAAGGAAAACTATCTTTGTGGAAATAGAAACATGTCTCATTTGATGGACAAGTGTTTCCTATTAAATCAGTATTGTCCTCTCTTCCACTATTTTATCTCTCTTTCTTTCAAATTCTCAAATGTGCTGCTCATAAGATGAAATGTATTCAAAGTAATTTTTTATGGAGCAGGGTAGAAGAAGGGACTAGGTTAGTTAGGATAAAGTATGTTGTTCAAAGGAGGCAAGGGACTTGGTATTAAAAATCTAGAGGCATTCAACATGGCATTCTTAGGAAATGGAGGTGGAGGATGTTGAAAGATTAGGATAGTCTATGGTGTAATGTATTAAGAGCAAAATACAAGGAGATAAATGGAAGTATAAATGAAAGGGTTTTTAAGAAGGGGACAGTGTGGTGGAAAGACTTAAGGAAGATATGTGGGAGAGGTGACTTAGAGAATTGGTTTAAAAAAATACAGTATAGAACATTGGGGATAGGAAAAAGGTAAAGTTTGGGAGGATAAATGAGTAGAAAGAGAAAGTTTAAGAAAAAAAAATACAGCAATTGTATGACAACTTAGAACAAAAATGCTGTAAAGTTAGTGAAATGGGGAATTGAGAGGGGAATAGGTGGGAATGGAGATTTGAAGGGAGGAAGGAATTGTTTGAATATGAGAATTTGCTAGTGAAAAACTTCATGCAGGATATAACTACGACAAGGCCTAAGTATGATTATGTTGATTCTTCGAAATGGAGGAGAGACAATAAGTGTTTATACAGCTAAATCTGCCTATTCCTTATTACATGAACAGGGGGTCCCTAAGGTTACACCATTCTTTAAATGTTTTGGGGATATACTAGTACCATTTGTGACACCCTTTACCCCAAAAACATTTATTAATTAATTGTTGCGAAAATAGGAAGTTCTAATTTACAGAATGATGAAAAGCACAGTTTTTTTTTTTAAATTCCTTTCACATGGTAAACAACATCACATAAACTCATTCATCTAAAAAAAAATCTCATATAAACTCATTCATCTCAAAAAAAATCTCATAAATTATCATAAATATTGTCCCACAATATTCATATAATTTGTGAATAAAACCAATATAAAACGTAATTTATAAAAAATTAAACATATCAATTGATAAAAAACACTAGCCTTTATGTCACATCTATTAGAGCTATACAAGTCCCAACCAATAAACTAAAATAAAGCAATAAAATAAGGCTAGTGCCTTCACTATGAGGTCACTCTTTTGGTTCCTGCAAGACTTCACTTGTACGCCAAATTCACAAAGGGAAAAACACAAGGAAACAACAAGAAGTAAGATACATCTCACATCATGCTCAAAGTGTAACAATAGAAATAGGTAGAACATACACAACACATAACAAAACACATTCTCTTTAGACAGACATACCAATAAAAGAATGCTTAGGCAAATGCAGTATTCCTCAAATTTTACTCCATATGCATGTGGTACCAATCCTAACTTGGGAAAGTAGTCTAAGAGTACATGTTAGCCATAAGGAAGCGCCATTAGTGTACTAATGCCTTCAACTTAGCAATCTATACTAGATTGATATTCTTTGGTGATTAGTTAGGGTTACCTAGTTTTTGAAGTACACCCCGACTCTATGGGATCAGCATGAGTCATTGGGATTTCCACACCAGGTATAATCACCCCTAAGGCCGGGTTAAACAACCCCTCAGGACCTTCACCGTTCAAATTCATACATACTTTCCGTCAGCACAAACATCTCGAACGTTATGATGTATGTCTTATACATGCAATACACACAAATGTCTATTTGGACTTATTATTTACAAACAAATGAGTCTCATTCTCACCTCTCACAGACTAGGTCACTCACAATGATATCAAGTCCTATCATACATCTTATAGCATAATACACACAAGCATAATATCACAAGTCACAATCACCATGCAAGTAAACCAACATTCATAACGTCACGTACTCACTCCCCTTATCCTATATCATATTCCTATCTCTAAATAGTATAATTACTAGTTTCTCAATTCAATTTTTGATTACGTAAGCTACTCCTATTATCTTTGTACTCCAAAATTTGCACACTTCATAAGGAACTCAATATGGACATGCTCAAAGGAGCACGAGCATGTTAGATCAACCAATTTGAAACGCTTATTATGGCTTAGTATTTAGCTTTATTGAATATTTATTGGGCTTAATATTGGTGTCCTGGCTGAGTTTTGCATGTTTGGATTTAATTGGACTTTAATGAAAATCTTAATTAATTTTTGGATTTTTATGGGTCTTGATCTTTTGTCATTGTTTGGGTCATAACTTGAGCTATAAAGGTGCGTTTGAAGTGATCTTGGTGTCTATGGAAAGATAAGATAAAAATCTACATTTTCCATGGAGAATTCATGAGCTGATTTAGCCTAGATCATGGACTAAAATTGACTTAAAATTAAACACGTTGCTGCCTGCTGATAGCCTGACATAGGTATAGTATTTTGGGTATTTCTTAAGTTATACATAGTATTTTTAGGTGATTTCAAAGACATTAATTAGATAACATCTAGGGCTACAATTCATATGAAGATCATAAAGCCTAATTCAATCACCTTCCTACTCGTTTTTTCCCACTAATTTAACATTTTCTGTTAGGAAGGTAAGAATGGATGTGCTTACCACTTGGCAATTACAAAATTGTGATTTCCAAGCATGGGGGCTTCCTGAGGTCTCCCTAAACTACCAAAATTTTATAAGGTCATGTTCATACTATTGTAGTGTCAAATTGCCTAACATTCTATTTCAAAATGGGAATTTCCTATCAATCTAAGTCACTCTCATTTAAGCCTAATCCTTTAATTCCTTATCTAAATAGGGAAAACCCTCAAGTTAATCTAAATCCTCACAATAATCTTATTCTACCCTCAAATAGTCATAAGTTCAATCAAGTCACATCAAATTCATCTCAAGGAAAACCAACATAACCATACATTTACGCAATACACATGAAGAGCAATAATTACAATTTATACCAAGCCCTAACATACAAAAGGCATTACAATCAACCCTCGAGAATTCAGTCCCAAGGATTCAAGGGTTTGGGGAATTCGCACTCCCCTTCACAAACACAATCAAGTACAATTAGATATCCAAAACAATTGGGGTTTAGGGCCAACCCCCTACCCACGACTATTGTCACACCCATAAGCGAGATAGTCTCACTCCCCTTTACCTCCAAGAAGTGAATCCACAGTAAGAGGATGAAGACAGCTCGATGGCAAATCCTATGATCTCCCAATCACGATTATGGTAGCTCTTGCAAGGGCTCTTGCGGCAACTCTACAGTGATAGCATAGGTTCCAAGAGAAAACAAAGAGTGAGGTAGGGAATTGAAAATTAGGTCTAGACCTAATAAGAGCTCTTAAAGATAATAGTTGCTCTGCAGAAGATAACAGGCCAAGGCCTAACCAATAAAAAGGCCCAACCAACACAACCTTTATAAACTTTATTTATTATTTATTTTTAAAAACATTTTAATTATAAAACCTCTTTTTAATCTCTTGTATTATTTTTCCAAAATATTATTTATTAAAATAACATACAACAAACATCATAGCCATATATATATATATATATATATATATATATATATATATATATATATATATATATATATATATATATATATATATATATATGTATATATCACAAGAAAAGAAATATCGGAGTGTTACACCATCAAAAGTATCATCATTTGCATGGAGGGTGTTGCTCCACAGAATATATCTAAAATTACTCAATTCTTATCTAACATTACCTATGTCAAATAATAGATTGAATAAATTTGTCATTTTATATATTGAAAGTGAAATGTTAGAAATATTTAATTATAAAACTTTGATAAATAATTTTATAGTTAACAATAAAAATAAAAATTGACAAATTATATATTAAATTAAGATTTGAATATAACATTCGCCTTAGGCCTCATAATGTCTAAGCACAGACTTGCGTACCCCATTTCCATCTAACGAGCATTCAAAGCTTGGTTCACCAAGTTATTGTAGACTAAAATATCCATACACTTTAATTCATTTTAATACAACCAACTTGTCTGAAACATTTTTTTTTCTATACATGCGTGATTTTCAACACTATTGATAACTTTTTTTTGAACTCTTATTATGCATTGTGAAACTTTAGAACATGAAATAAAAATTTTAGGCGAAGAAGGTCAAAAATCAATAATAGAGGTACTTAAAAATTCATTTCATCTTCTAAAATTAATCGGGGGCAGGGGGGGTGGGGCAAAAATTGGTGCAAATAAAAATGGAAGTTACCGAAAAATAAGGAAAGGCGTCTCTGAGAGGCTATACTTAATTTATAGTTGCTCACCAGAGGCTCTTTTACATGTATTATAACATATGTTATTCAGAGGAAGAAAAAGTATAATTTTCAAAATTAGAAGAGACAGTTAATGTAATATAACATATCTTAAAAAAGGAATAATTTATGCTAAAATAGTAGGGCATGTATACCTTATTACAACAAAAGGGTCAAAATCTGTTAATTCAATAAAAGTAAAGTTTATCAAAAAATATTGTATGTAGAATTAATGGATCTCTACAAAACGTTGGACTTCTGGGTTAGGACGACGGCCAAAGATTTGATTGCTATTAGATTGATCCTGGGATACCTTTTTCTGGCCCCACCTTCATAAATTTAAAACAAAAAAAAAAACGAACCTACAAAAAGAGAAAGTAGAAAAGAGACAAGAGGATATTAGTTAATCTTATAATAGAGAGCCTAAAAAAATGAAGAAGCACACTTACTCTTAAACATGATACAAGAAGTTAGGCACTGAACGACTGAGTGTAAACCGAAGTTCATCAGAAACTTAGAATCCAGCCAATCAGAGTATGGTGAACTTTACAGATCTTGTTGACAAATTGAATCTTTATATATAGGCCAATTGTATCACTACAAGAAATAAGGTTATTCTGTTGGTAGGTATTTCTATCTAATTTAAAATTTAAAGTAAAATTTTTTTATTTTGTGTCAGTTTTTTTTTTCTTTCGTATCTCTTAATTTCCTCCTAGTTTTATGGTGTTGGTTGACTAAGTCTATTTGCTACACATTCAGAAAACAAGGTTTCGGTTTTCATATTCAGTTTTTTTAGATTGAACGTTGTGGGTAATTTGGCCTTTATATATATCTTTTCTCTTTAGTAAAAATTACAAAAGCTTTCTACTGCCTCTAAAAGAGAAAAACGCACCAGCATCTCCTCTATTCTTTCCCTGTTCTCTTTAAGTCTATATTAAAAAAACAATAGCATTGTTGTTCATCAGTTTGGGAGTCTTTCGTTGCACACAATTGATCTAACGGGTTGACATATCATGGGACAGTAGCGTATCAATTTCAAGTACCAGGGCAGTGGGGCATTTTCGCTCTAAGAATAGCACTTTGCTTCAACCCAGACTTCTCTAAACTCATTCTGAATTTAATTTACTCTTTGTTTGCTTCAGTGTTTGTTATTAGTTGCTTTGTTTTATTCTTAAATATCATTGTTGCCTTGCTGCTGTGTCTTGTTGTCATGTAGCATTCTGTTATGTTTATTTTTGTTTCTGTTCTAACATATTTGCAGCGACTTTTTTCTAGCAACAAATGAGTTCTTGGCAGAGATAGACATTTGACAGTGATATTTGAAGTTTGTTGTGATAAGACTTTCTTCTTGTCAACAAAATTGATATCGTGGGGAAAACTATACGTATACCAGTGATTTCAAATGTCTCTACCAATGCATACATGTTATGCCTGCGACATTTGAAATCATTGGAAAAATGTACTCTTTTATGCCAACAACATTGGTAGTCATTGGAAAAAGGTGGCTTTCTATGCCAGCATGTCTGTTGTTACTGGGAAAAAGTACCCTTTTATGTCAACAACGTTGGCAGTCCTTAGGAAAAGGGGATTTTCTATGCCAACATGTCTTATGTCGCTGGGAAAAAGGTAATCTTTTATGTATTTTAGATAATATTAACCAATGCTCTATATCTTCTATATATATATATATAGCTATCTTCAACAATAGTGTTTTTATATGTTATTCTTTAATGAGAGTGTTTTTATTTGATTTTCTTCAACGAGAGAGTTTTAAGGGATCTTCTCAACCTCTTATCTCTTTTAATTTATTTTTTGTATTTTTAGTTCTAAATTAAATTTTAATATTTTTTATAAAGAAATTATCAATAGTTAAAAATAACTATGTATTACAATATAAATTGTTTATTATAAATTTAAATTTATATGTTAAAAAATATTTATTTTTTATGAATTTTAATTATAATATAATTTATATATTCAAAACTATTTATTTATTATAAACTATAATTGTATAAAATAAACATTTATCATGTGCATTGCACATGTTAGAATACTAGTATAAATTAAAATAATTATCTTGAGTGAAAACATTTTTAGGAGCTATTTAATGAGAGTGCTTTTAGAAAATTTTCTTCAACGAGAGTGTTTTTAGGAATTTCTCTTAACTTCTTATCTCTTTAATCTATCATTTCATCTTTATTTTTAAATTGAATTTCGTAATTTTTCGAAGAAAATTATCAATGGTTAAAAATAACCTTGTATTACAATAAAAATTGTTTATCATAAATCTAAAATATAATTTATATATTAAAAATATTTGTTTGTTATGATTTTAATTATAATATAATTTATATATTCAAACTATATAAATTTTTGTTATGCAAAATAAACATTTACATATAAATTTTAGTTATATAAATAATTATAATTATAATTATAAACATTTGCATATAAATTATAATGTAATTATTTATTATAAATTTTAGTTACAAAAAAACATTTACCTATTACAATGCACACGTTAAAATACTAGTTCAAAATATATCTCAAGTAACATTGTTTACTGTAGAAAAAACTAACACACATAGTTACTAAACAAATAAAACAATGCACAATTTTATCCTAATTACATATTGTTTTTTTCTTATATGTTTTATTCTTTCAATTAGGTTGTTGATTTATATTTTCTTTCTTGTGCATTCATTATTATTTTTTTGTTTCAGAGCTTGATCTTTTCATTTCTTAGTTCTCTTTATCTTACTTTTATAGGAGTATCGATCTATCTTTATTGCAATCTTTTTTAGTGTTTTTTTTTTATATCTTTGCATCTGAAGTATTTTTCTAATTGCTTATTAATTTTCAATCTATTTAAATGATATATAAAACACAAAAATGCAGTTACAAGAAAATAACTAACACCCGTTGATTTTAGATCAAAAGTTATATCTTTTAATCCATTAATCAATTGTGTATAATAATATTTAATATAGCATATTTGGAATGAACCGCTATATTGACATGTTTTATCATGTTCATTCTTATGGAAATGATATTTATTAAATTTGTTTTGTAGTAGAGTTCAAGACGTGAATGAGTTGTGCAGCAAAAGAGTTGGCCCTGCAAAACCGCAAACGTGCGTAACTATATATTTCTGCATTCTTTAAAAAATGGGTAACAAATTTGAGAGTTAAAGATGTAGACATAGTATTTGTTCTATAATTAAGGCAAAGTTATCTTTTTTTTTTATGGCCGTTTTAATTAATTATGACTTGTTCAAATTTCAACTTTAACCTAACTAAAAATAGGAAGTTGAACAGTAAAATAGGATGTTGAGTAAAAATAAGACGTGTGTTCTTGTTACTTAGTTGACCTTCTATATCTAAAGAGTCTTCAACTTTCTCTATATCTATAGAGTCTTCTACTATTTTTGAATATAAAGATAAAGAGTCTTCAACTTCTTCTACATCCATAGAATCAAAGCTAATTCATTGAGAACATATAATTCGTATATCAAAAATAAATGCAAGATTTTTACAAAAAATAGGAGTACTATACACACCAAGTAATAACTTATTGTCTATTTTCTCAAATTCTCTTCATCCCTTTATATAATTTTTTAAGCTGCGTACTCATTCTTATTTCATGTTTTCTAATTTTTTATTTGTCGTTTAGATAACAAATTGTGAAGATATATAAGGTCAACTAAGTAACAAGAATAAATGACTTAATTTTGTATTCAACATCCTCTTTTACTGTTCAACTTCCTATTTTTAAGTTATGTTAAAGTTGAAATTTGAACAAGTCATAATTAATTAAAACGGCCATAAAAAAGTAACTTTACCTTAATTATAGAACGAATACTACGTTTACATCTTTGACTCTCAACTTTGTTACCCATTTTTCAAAGAATGCAAAAATATATAGTTACGCATGTTTGCGGGTTTGCAAGGCCAACTCTTTTGGTGCACAACTCATTCACGTTTGAACTCTACTACAAAACAAATTTAATAAATGTCATTTCCATAAGAATGAACATGATAAAACATGTCACTATAGTAGTTCATTCCAAACATGCTACATTAATTATTATTATTATTATTATACAGAATTGATTAATGAATTAAAAGAGATTACTTTTCATCCTAAAATTGACGAATATTAGTTATTTTCTTATAACTGCATTTTTGAGTTTTATATATCACTTAAATAGATTGAAAATTAAGTAGTTAGAAAAATACTTCATATGCAAAAATATAAAAAAAAAACACTAAAAAAGAATGCAATAAAGATAGATTGATACACCTATAAAATAAGATAAAGAGAACTAAGAAATGAAAAGATCAAGCTCTGAAAAAAAAAATGAATGCACAAGAAAGAAAATATAAATCAAACAACCTAATTGAAAGAATAAAACATATAAGAAAAAAAAAATGTAATTAGGATAAAATTTTGTATTGTTTTATTTGTCTGGAAACTATGTGTGTTAGTTTTTTCTACAATAAATAACGTTACCTGGGATATATTTTGAACTAGTATTTTAGTCTGTATAATGCACAAGATAAATATTTATTTTATATAACTAAAATTTATAATAAATAATTACGTTATAATTATTTATATTATAATTTATATGCAAAATGTTTATGATTATAATTATTTATATTATAATTTATATGTAAAATGTTTATAATTAAATTATTTATATAACTACAATGTATATGTAATTTTTTTTATATAACTAAAATTTATAAATTTTGAATATATAAATTATATTATAATTAAAATTCATAACAAATAAATATTTTTAACATATATATTATATTTTAGATTTATGATAAATATTTATATTGTGATGCAAGGTTACTTTTAACTATTAATTTCTTTGAAAAAAAATGCTAAAATTCAATTTAAAATAAAGATGAAAAAGATAAGTAGTTTAGAGAAATCCCTAAAAGCACTCTCGTTGAAGAAAAATTTCTAAAATCACTCTCATTAAATGGTTCCTAAAAACATTCTCATTCAAGATAGCTATTTTAATTTATACTAGTATTTTAGCCAATGCAATGCATAGGATATTTATGTAATTAAAATTTATAATAAATAAGTATTTTGGAATATATAAATTATATTATAATTAAAATTTGTAATAAAAAAATATTTTTAAGCATATAAATTATATTTTAAATTTATGATAAACAATTTATATTGTAATATAAAGTTATTTTAACTATTGATAATTTATTATAAAAAATATTAAAATTTAATTTATAACTAAAATAAAAAGATAAATTAAAAGAGATAACAAGTTGAGAAAAATCCCTTAAAACACTCTCGTTGAAGACAATTAACTAAAAACGCTTTCGTTACAAAATACTCCCTAAAAACGCTTTCATTGAAGAGAACTATTCTAATTTTATATATATAGAAGATATATAGAGCATTGGTTAATATTATGTAAAACATATAAAAGATTAGCTTTTCCCAGTGACATCAAATGTCATTGGCATAGGAAAATACCTTTTTCTAGTGGCATTAGACGCGTTGGAATAGAAAATCACCTTTTCCTAGCGCCTACCAACGTTGTTGGCATAAAAGGGTACTTTTTTTGGGCATAAAAGAGTACATTTTCCCAACGACTTCAAACGTTGTAGGTATAGCATGTATGCATTGGCAGCGACATTTGGAGTCGCTAGTATACGTATAGTTTTCCCGACGATATCAATTTTGTTGACAACAAGAAAGTCTTTTCACAACAAAATTCAAATATCACTGTCAAATATCCATCTTTGCCAACAACTCATTTGTTGCTGGAAAAAGTCATTGCAAATAACCTTATTTCTTGTACACAAAGTTAAATACAAAAAAAATGAAGATCACATTGGTAACTTTGTTCCTTATGATAGCATTGAGCACAAAGGCATTGGGTGGTCCTACACCTGAGCAAATGGTGGGATACATCAAGAAGGTCTGAGCTGGTGGGAATTATTACATTGTTTTGGCTTCCCCTGATGTAGGTGGCCTTTATCTCGTAAATGCAAGTCAAGATTTCCCATTTGATGTTGTAGTTGTTGATGGTTACTAAGGCCAGCCTTAGACCTTTACACCTGTTAACATGATTCTAAATTGCAGTTGTAATCACGGTTGCGATTTCATTGCAATCCTTGACATTGCGGGAAATTACAAGAAAATGTGGTAGATGTGGCCAAAATGGCAATCGCGATGCGGTTGCAGTGAGTCCAAAAACCTATATGTTGCGGTTGCAATTGTTGTTACAGACCGCAATTTAGAACCATGCCTGTTAATGATAAAAAAGGTGTTATTCGTGCATCCATTTATCTTAACATCCTATATTTCTATATTGACACAAGTTGTCCAGAGTCCACAGTGGGGAAGCTTAAGGACTATGATATTATTCAACATCACAGCGGTTTGTCACTACTAGTGTTGTTTTGGGCAACCCCAGTTAGCAAAACTTCAGCGATTGGTTCAAGATTGAGAAGTACGAGGATGCTTACAACTTGGTTTACTATCCAAGTGTGTGCAATGATTGCAATTATCCATGCCATGATATTGGAATATACCAGGATCAATATGGCAAGCGTCTAGCTCTATGTTTTGAGCCATACAAGTTTAGTTCTAGCAGGCTTGAACCTTATTGAATACCTAAATCTTAATGAATAAGTGTAATGCACTACTTTGTCTTCTTCATACAAGGATTATTCTCATGTCGAGTTCCTTGTCATGAACTATAGATAATAAATAAACATTTTCTATTTTGAGTCTTTTAAAATGGTTTCATTAGTCATTTGGTTTCTACACTTGCAGACATTTTGCATTTTAGTCCGTATACCTAAAAACTCTATGTTTAAGTTCCTATATGAGCAATTTTTTTTATCTTCTAGTCCTTGGTACTAGTTGCAATGTAACGCCATTAAATTTTTGGTGATGTGGCCATGTGGGGTTCAATTGTGTGCACAGTCGGTATGCTAGCAAATTCAATGATTTAATTACTCATTTGGTTTCTACACTTGTCCAAACTTTGTGTTTAGTCCTTATACCTAAAAGCTACGTTTTAGTTGCTATATGGGCAATTTTTTTATGTTTTAGTCCCTACTGTCAATTGCAAAGTAATTCCGTTAACTTTAGGTCCTTTAACACTGCCACAAAATTAAAACTAGCGATGTAAAACCTCCATAAATTTTATGGTGGTTATTAAATTGACAAAATTTGAAAATGAAAATGCTTCTGCTTCTCTTCTTCTTCCTTCTTTCTCTTCTTCCTCCTCCTCCTTCCCTTCCTCTCCCCTTCTTCTTCTTCTTCTTCTTCTTCTTCTTCTTCTTCTTTTTCCTTTTTCTTCTTCCCTTCCCCTTATTCCCACACATGAATATCCTTAAACAACATGTCATTAAATAATCTCATTGCATCTTCTATCTTTCCACACTTGCCATAAGCATCAAAATTAAGCAGGATATAATCACATTGGATGAGAACCCAACAAGTAAAACCTACCCCTGGATCTGCCTTCAATGTTCAAATTCTTTCAACTTTACAAAACACTCAAGACACTAGCAAAGCTAAACTCATTATACCCCATAGACAATCTCCTAAACTATCCATAAAATCTCAAAGCCTCAATAAATCTGCCACTATGTGCATACATAACCACAACTGAATTTCAAAATATCCAACCACCAGAAAGCATATTGTTCCAAGTGAACAAATTTATAACCTCCATTTTGTCTTGTGTGTCTAAACGAAATCGCTGCAATAGAGGTTAGAAGATTTAGATATAAAGTCATATGATATATTCACATATTTTAAGTCACATCTTGCGAACATGAGTAATGAAAATTTGACATGTAGCATAGAGATCAATCTGTCAATTTGACATAACATACATTATATCATATATGATAAACACATAATTTGACTAATACATTCTAACATATAAGACAAGTATTTTATGCATTTTGTCAGAAATTACTGTTAATACATAATAAAAGTTTTTCCATTAAATTAAGCAACATATAATCTAATATTTCAAGATGATGATGCAACAGGCACTACCTGTATGAAAATGTTTTAACTGGTACCTTCAAGGCTCATGCTAGATCAAAAACTTCAAAAAGAACTTAAAACTAACGATTGATTAATTAATCCTGCTAAATTTAAAGCTTTAGAAAGTAGAAGACTGCAATTGTGCATGCTCTATTTTCAAAAAAATTATTTTTTTGAAATTTAAGAGATTAGCGCATGGCTTGATTAAGATGAATGGAGATGAAGAGAGATAATGCATATACGTAGCGAGATTGGAGTTACTTTGTTTAACAATTTAATTAATAACTCCATGCAGATTGCACTTGACAAACTTAGGAAACTTTATTCCATCATTCCATCTCTTGGAATGGGAAGAGGGAAGAAGAAGGAGGAAGAAGAAAGAGAGAGAAAGAAGAAAGAAGAAAGAAGAGAAGAACAGGAGGAAGAAGATACGGGAGATGGGAAGAAGGGTAGAATTGAGGGGAAAAGAAAGAAGGGAGAAGAGAAATAAAAGAAAAGAAAGAACAAATAGGGAGAGTGGTTCCACCATCAAAAATTGCCTCCAGCTGTAGTGTGTAGCAAAAACATATTCATTTTTAAATTTCTGGCTTTGCTAGAAAGTTTATGGGTAGTTTTACATCGTTAGTTTATATTTGTGGTGATGCTAGAGCACCTAAAGTTAATAGAGTTACTTGGCAACTGACAGTAGGGACTAAAACATAAAAAAATTGCTCGTATAGGAATTAAAACATAAAATTTCTAGGTATAGGTACTAAAAAGCAAAGTTTAGGTAAGTGTAAGAAACAATTGAGTAATTAAACCATCGAACTCGCTACCTTAGCATGCCAATCGTGCATATAGTGGGACCCCACATGGCCATGTCACCAAAAATTTAATGGCGTTACGCTGCAACTAATGGTAAGGACTAAAAGATAAAAAAAATTGCTCGTATGGGGATTAAAACATAGAGTTTTTAGGTATAGAGACTAAAACAAAAGTGTGGACAAGTGTCGGGACCAAATGAGTATATTTGTGATTTACAATTGATGGTTATTTACAAAGATGCTTAACTCTTGTTTATCTAACAGAAACTTGCGAGTAAACAATTGAAGATAACCTGATGAAATAGTTGGTTTTAGCCACAAAAAATATAGTTCTTTTGTGACTGAGTAAACATGAAACATAAATACAAGTTCACCCATGATTTTCGTTAAAACACAGTTTTTTTATAATTTTTATTTAGCTTTTGTTGAATGAAATATTGACTCGTGTCTTTCATGTGATTTGTGTGGTAATCGTCCATAACAAAAAGCACTCCTCATTTGAATAAACTTCTTATTAAACATTTATTGAAGGAGAAAAAAAATAAAAAGTGGTAAATTTCATTAAGTTAAAATAAGTCTACCATTGAGCACGTGGATCAACTAGCATGGGGTTGTTCTACCTTAACTAGTGATCTTGAGTTTGAGTTCTAGGTATGCAATTGTATTAAATACTTAGAGAAAGAGCTTTGCCGCCCATAGTGGTCATATCCAGCTCTAGGAGGATTACTTCTAGTGAAAGATACGTGTAGTCTCTATTAAAAAAAATTAAAATGCGTCTTTTTAAAATGTCTTTCATGTAATTTTTCATAAATGTCTTGGAATTTCTCATGTCAAGAGATTTTCTTTAGAAAACCATATCTAATTTTAGTGTGAACGCACTTTAGGTATTTATTTATGTCTTGGAATTTTTCATCTTGATTATTTTTATAAGAAAGTTCAAATCAATCTTCAACCTAACTAATGAAAGGAGTGTTTATTCTTTGCGTAATGCTTGGCCGCTTTTCAGGATAAGTGACTGTCCCCACAAACCAACACAAGACTTTTCAGCGTGTTTTGTCCTCACTCGCACGCTTCCTAGGAGGTTACCCATCCCTAAATTGCTCCAAGTCAAGCACGCTTAACTGTGGAGTTCTTAAGTGATAGGCTATCGAAAAGTAGATGCATCTTGTTGGTATAGGTAACACTTATTAATTCCTTTAAGCTATCCTCAACTATACAGTCCCATACCTGCACAACCTCCGGATACCTCTCATTTGAGTGTGTATTCGATTCATTTATGTACCCCTCCCGTTGGAAGCCTGCCAAGAGTCGTTCCTTGTCCGTGCCCTCGTCAGCGCCTGAGATGTTACACTTTGGTCCTTCTCTCTCACATAAATGAGTGACTTAATTTCTTTAAAAAGATATTTGAAAAATTGGACAATCTAGTAAGTCTTATATGAGATTAGAGACCTCTAAAAGTGAAGTGTACTTTTTGTATATATAACAATATATATTTTTTTTAAATGAAAGTCTTAAATAAAAATATTTTTTTGGATAAGCATGTCTTACATAGAAATATAACCTTTAGTTTTTTTAAATGAGAAAAATTATACATACAGACTTTGACTTTACCTAATTTATTTATTTAATTATTTATAAAAATCATACATATAAAATATGAATTTATATATATTTTAAATAAAATAAGTCCTACATGTCAAAGTCTTAATGTATAGCAATTTAGTACTGGCATGTTTCGTCCAAGATTTGGGTGTGATTTTTCATGTACTTAATTACGAAGCAACTAATTTGCACGTTTTTTGAGCAAAATTGATTTGTAACAAGTTTCCAAACATTTACTGTTTTTTTTTTTTAAATCCCTTAGATGGCAAAGTTGTGCTTTAGAGTACTCCCTACCCAAACCACTAAGAAACAATAAACTAAACAATGGCATATTATATGACTTACCTTATTTAAAAAAATTAAAATCATATTTATACATACAACTTTCATTTAAAAATAATAAAATAATAAGTCGTTAATGAGAATTGTGATTTCACTTTTAAAAGTCTCCCATGTCACATATAACTTGCTCTCTCAGGAAAATAAATACCTAGGCTACTGGTTCAACTTAATATGTAAAATTAATTCTGCTTTGACAGTTGTATTTTGTTTTGACAGCTAGACTTTAGTCTCGGCTACAAATAGCTTGTAATTTTCAGTTGTAAAGTGACGATTTCATAATTAGAGAAAAAAAATTTTCTTTCTCTGAATTCTCTTTCTTTTATGAATACATGATCATGGTATCTAGAGCGCTCTTTTCTAGGGCCTGAAGGATCTCACTCTCTGCAACTTTCATGGCAGAAACCCTAACCACTCCTCCTCCAGCGACTTCACTGGTATCATTCACATATTCGCTATCGATCGAATTCGATGATAAGAATTACTATGGAGCCAGCAAGTTGAAGCTGTTATCACCACACACAAACTACATCGATTTTGTAGTCAATCCATTGATTCTGATGAAGTATACTTCGAAAACCGATCGTGAACTTGACGTTGTCACAGACACATATCAAAAATGGCTGGTGCAAGATGAAATGTTATTCACGTGGTTGCTATCCTCTTTGTCAGAATCAATTCTTGCTAGGGTTCTTAATTGGATGCAAACACTCGTGGCAAGTTTGGGAAAAGATTCACAAACATTTCTACTCATTTATGAAGGCGAAAGTTTGACAACTCAGATCTGAATTGAAGAACTCGAAGAAAGGTTCTCGCTCAATCTCGGAGTACCTATTACACATTCAAGCTATTGTTGACTCACTTGTGGAGATTGGAGATCCAGTTTTCGAACAGGATCACATTGATGTGGTTTTAGAAGGTCTACTTAAGGAATACAATTCCTTTGTGATGATGATTTACAGCAGAATTGATTCTTCTTCCATTAATGACATCGAAGCACTTTTTTTTGGTGAAAGAAGCTTAATTCGAGAAGTTTAAACTTGAGTTAGCCACTGGCTCTGTTTCAGTCAATGTCACACAAGGTCCATCTGGTCAGAATTCCACTCAATCTAATTCTTCTGAGTTCTCCAACAGTCGTGGTGGCCATCGTGGTAAAGGCCACGACAAGTTTGATCGTGGAAGAGGCAGAAGATGTGGTGGTCCTCGACCTACTTACCAATTGTGTTACAAATACAGCCATGATGCTTTCAACTGCTAGAACCAATTTGATCCTGATGTGATCCTGCAAGTGTACGGAATCGTCAAGTAATAAATTATCGTTCTTCCACAAGGACTGCATGTTTGAATTTGCAATTATCAAAATTTAATCAAAATTGAAAGAAGAATAAAGGTTGGGAAAATTTCAAATTTAAAGATTAACATTAAAGATTGAGAATTGATTGAAGATAAAAATGAATAATTGAAATTAAGAAAATCAAGATAGAGTAACCAATCACTTTAGTTCCTGAATATGCAAGGCTGCTGCCACATTAGTCCCTGAATTGAAGAAAATTAACAAAAGATCCCTTGACTGTCAAATAAGTCTCTAAAATTAACTACTTATTGTCATTTTAGTCACTAAATATATATAATATTATCACTTTAGTCACATGCTTTTTTGAATTTTGGGCCAATATAATTGTCAATTTGCACTTTCAAGGACTTTTTTTTTTTAATTCAGGAACTAATATGACAGTGCCTTCTAGTTTTAAGGATTAAAGTGGCTGTTTACTCATCAAGATATGGTGATTTCTAGAATTGCATTACTATAAAAAACACTTTTTAAATCGGTTTCTGAGCCAATTTAAATACAGACAATATCGAAAGTATGGTGAATTTAAATCAGATTTTAAACCAAGTTAAAAACATTTTTTAACCCAATTCACTAGGAAACCAAGTCAAAAAGTGTGACTTTTTAACTCAATTATGACCAAAACTGAGTTAAAAATTACAATTTTTAACTCAGCTCCATAGATAACTAAGTTAAAAAGCAACTTTTTAACTCGGTTGTGCATTAATCGAGTAAAAAGTGTGACTTTTTAACTTGATTTTGGTCATAATTGAATTAACAGGTTATTTTTTAACTCGATTAATGCACAACCAAGTTAAAAAGTCACTTATTTTTTTAAATATGTTTTGTTTTATCATACATCCATCCCTGTAATATAAAACAAATACCACACAGACAACCAGTATATAAACAGTAACAATTATAACCTACTTTGTCAAACATTATGTCATTATTAGCTTTCAAAGACATTAAAATTAAAAACTACTATTATTGTACCTAAAAACTTTCTAAACAAACTATCTATTACTAATTTGAAGGAAGCATGTTGCTTAATATTGACGGATGTCTAAGATAAAATAGCATAAGATAAATTCATTAGCCAATCAATTATAAAAACTATAAGTATTGTAACTTATTACAATCACCATCCTTCACTTTGTGGCATGATACCCACCTTGGGCACTTATGCATCTCGTCAAATTATTTTCTATACAATATGCAATCATTAGGGTACGAATGTATTTTCTTGTATTCCAATCCCATCAGACACAACACCTTCTTCGCCTCATAGTTACGGTTAGACAATGTGTTATCTTCTGGAAGCATTTCATTCAACAATTCAAGCAATTCAGGTGAAACTTTTATCACTCCACCCATTTCTTGCCTTGACATTTACCAATCTTAACACTACTGATAATCGCGTGAATTTAGTGCACCACAAATACAAAGGTTTATTTGCATCATTGCACAAAATGTCATACACATGTGCTTACTAAAAAGACTCCAGTCCAATATTATGGATCATGTCCTCTAATCAATCGTCCATAGCTACATCAACTTCCTTTGTTTGGGACACACTTGGCATTCTAACAATTCACCATGTCATGTCCATGTTGTATAACTCTTGCAAAACCCATCACAAGATGCTTCTATATTTGCTCAACTTGTAGTCGTCTCTCATCCAAACAATTAATAGAAGAACAATAGAAGAACCCACCACTATCAAAAAGATTTCTTTTAGTAAATTCGATAAACTCTTCCACTTTGTTCTCATACTCATCAGTTGTGCATCTAGAATTAATCTAACTACAATCCATAACTTCCTTATGTGATACACAAAACATATCTTCATGCATGTAATCTCACTTTTTTATACAGGGTGTGGCCTTATCCTATTGAGAAAGACATTTTGTTAAACTTGATTAATTTGTACAAGTTTGGTCACATATCTTAAATTTGACAAAATTTCAATAGCATTTTGTATTGATCTCCAAGTACACAAAATGAAAGTGGTGACATTAAATTCACCACAATCAAGTATGCACCCATAGACACAACACGAAATGTACTAAACTAAAATTTCATCAAATTTAAGACGAGACTTAACATCTACATATTAATCAAATATAAAAAAATGAATCTTCCCAAATTGTCCAATCAGACAATTCAAGATTCAATACAATAATTAGTACTTTAATCATATCTCAAATGGAAAACTAAGGTTCACACGTAATACATAAATTGATTGAAAAGCAACAAAATTAAACACACAAGCTAATACATACAAATCCTATAGAAATTTCGGTTGAGTTTCCTCTGTATTATAGTACTATCCTATATACCTGTTTATAGGTATTCAATCACAATACCAAAGGTTAACTTGCCAGACAATCCAATTCACAACAAATTTCAAATTTTCATTCAATGAGCACATTATCATTAACATATTCTTAAACAATCCAATTCATTCATTGAGCACATTAACATAAACAATTCATGAGCATAATCTAATCCACAACAACGTTTTTAGCAACCATAAATAGATAAATACCAAGACAAATTTCTTAGAAATTCAATCACATTAACATTCAATGAACACAAAAAATACATATTCACAAACAATACTAGAAATGAGAAAAGCAAAACTTACCTTAGTGTGATCCCTATTCTAGCTTTATAGCAACCATAACACCCAACTCATAAAATATGATTAAAGGACAACCTACCCACAAAGAAAGAGCAAGTTAGATTAACATAGTTATGTAGCTAATTGACATTATCACTATCTCAACCTACACACTCATACTCAATGGTTCACAATTCTCATAAAACTTTCCTTTATTTTTGGCTATCCATCATACCTCATTAAGGGTATGCTCAACAACAAACAAAGGTACAATCTATCAATCAATATTCAACATTATTCTCATCATTACTCAAACTCAAATTATATCATATAGGTTCTCATGGTCTATCCATTAATATTCCTCAATTTATAATTCATCATTACATTCATACACAATTTCACATCATCTTAGCAACATATCCATGTCATGCTTATCTAAACAATTAAGATAAAGTGAAACAAATCTATTTAATACTTCCATTATGATATTGAAATCAACTAATGGTATTATACCCATACACTGGTCTTTTAGAGACAACACTTAAATCTAAGTTCCAAACTAGAAACTAGTAGGCAAGAGACTTAACCGTTTCAATTACTCCATCTAATACCTAACTTTAATTAAGAGATAATGAAAATTAGATATAAACTTCGTAGTCCTTAGCTATCGTTTTAGAGACAATACTTAAATTTGAATTCCAAACTAGAAACTAGTAGCCAAGAGACTTAACCATTTCAATTCACTCTACCTAATACCTAACTTTAGTTATGAGATAATGAAAATTAGATATAAACTTCTTAGTCCTTAGCTATCCTAGTCTCCTAAGTTCACCTCTAATTTAGGACATTATCATCTATTTGCCTTATATTTAGTTGTCTAATTTCTCTTCATACTTTTCCTCTCATTCTACCTCAACTAATACCTTACACTAGTTCATTAAAAGCTATTAAAATTAATATGTGGTAGCTGCACTATACTTAATAAAATCAAGCCCTCAAGACTCTGAATTCACCCAAATTGTTTCATTTCACTTCCTACAACTTAGTGGTAACCATTAGCAAGGCTTTAGACATCATTTTAACACCTAAAATTATCAAAATATACGCCTGAAATTATGCAGGATAGCTACAAACAAAAAACCACAACAATGACAACCATATTAACAAAAACCACAACAATGGACTAGAGAGGAGCTCGAACCTTTTGTTAGATGCAAAAGAGCTTTAAGCTGGAGAGAAGTTGAGCAAAAAAGTCAAACAATGGAGGGAGTTAAAGCTTCGTGCTTCAAGCTTCAAGGAGCGCGATGGAGACTCGAGGAGGGAGAAGGAGCTTGGAGGATGGGAATGCGTGGTGAGTTCGTGGGAGGCCAAGGGAAATGGTGAAAGGTTTGAAGATGAAAGGGCCAAATGAGTTCGACGAGCTTTCGAAATGAACATTGTAATACCCCTAATATATCAATATAAAATAATATCATCTTACACTACATTCATGACATTAATACATTAAGAAAAAATTTGAAGTTAAAATGTATTATTATATTTATTTTTTTGGCATCCTTAGAAAATAGTATGGATAATATGTGCGCTATATTAGAGAACCATAAATATAAAGGCGTGCATAATATTTACGTCACTGTTTTACAAAATAAAGATATGCAAATATATATAACCAGTGTCTGGCCAAAAAAAAATATAAGTCATTTGCTTCATGCAAGAAGCTATAAACTATCAACAAAGTCAGCATCAATACTGACTATAAGCAAAATAGAAACAAACCAACACTATTAGTTGGTCAAAAAGCTAGTAATTCTATGTACTGATTTCCAGACGATGTTGGAATGTCCATACTAGGTTCCTCCTCTGGTGTACTCGACTTAGGTGTAGGGTCCATCCTGATCTCTCTCTGCTATACTTGTCTTCGTGCCATGGCTCCCTTAAGAACATATGGAGTGTTTCTAGTTCTGACTCTTCGCCTATGGTACACTCTCGCAGGTACTTGGGGCTTCGTGTCAGAACAATTAGCTACTCTCTCCAGCCATAGCAGAGAAGCAGGTAAAGCCAGAAAAAAACTGAAGGTTCCTTCCAACCTGAACGGAGGACTAGACGGAGGTTCAAAAGTCAGAGTGAGAGGTCCTCGGTATCGTCCTGTTGAGGATGGAGGTCTCACTCTCCAACCATCCTCTGAGTAACATTCCAATTCAATAATAGTGGTGTGATGAGGGTCCATTGTCTAAAAAATAAATAAAAGAAAAACATACATAGAAAGGAAAGACAGGGAGTGAGGTTTTGTCTAAAACATTCATATAGCAATACATAAATAAATATTTAATATAATAAGTAATTACAACACATTATAATAAAGCAAACAATTCAATTTATATCACAAATATTATTCAGTCAAAATGTCATATATGAATGCATAAATGTTGACTCATCTTCATGGAGAACATTCCAATAACAGAATAGCATAACCAAGAGCTTGTACCCCACTGACCTATATACACAAAATCAACATTCAACCTAATCTGGAATAGGAACAGCATTAGGTGATTTACTAACCAAAGCTGGAACAGGAATAGCCTTTGGCAATAGCAGGTATGTAGCAGTACACTACACTAGTTGTGGATAAATTGTAGTGATTCGTCAGGAGCATTAGTGTGTAGATCGCTTAACCATGACATAGAGTCACGACACTCTGGCCTCTTGTGGGATGACGTGCACTAGATGTCCTTGAGGTCTCCTTGACCTCCACTACAAGATTCACACCCCATCATAGGGTGCAACTACTCTTGGACTTCAAGTCCTATAATAATGGTATGATAATGAATTTACAGAGTTATAATTTCAATTAAGGTATAGCATGCGTATTCTTTTCTCCCTCTTTATTTTCACTCATTTGTAAAGATTAAAGGTCACATTTTTATGCTTAATAATTTTTTTTATTAAATTTTATGGTAAAGCTCCATCCTAACAAAAAAGTTTTAAATCTTATGTTCCTTTAAGTTTTATGAAATCTCACCTTACACTCCATTTCTCTTAATAGTTCTTATTAGGTGTTTAGGATTTTGATTATTTGTGATCTTTATCATATTTAGTATTAACATGTACTTAATTCTCATTATAATTATTATTATTATTTTCATTATGTGAGTTGCACCGACTTAACTACTAAAATTACATTTTTTTCTTTTAATTAAAGAAAGTTAATTATGTTATTTAAAAGTTATGATCTTCCGCTTATTAATTTAGACCAAAAGTGTTTCTTGTTTGTGGACGTCCAATTCGTATAAGCTGGGCAAGTTTTAGTTTATTTACCCATCTTTTATTATTATTATTATTTTATTTATTATAATATAGTTTATTTTCTCCTTATTATTCTTATCTAACTAGACTAATTGACGCGAATCTGTAGCCAAATTGTTTGTAATATATATATATATATATATGATCAGATCAGTTGATATCAGGTGTCAAAATTAGTCAAATTACACCTTCAATAATTTTTTGTAGAATGCAAATTAACCAATCCAGCCGTTGAATTATGTGATATTATCTTCATGATCATGTATGTCAAATTTCAAATCATTTAGACTTTTCTAGATGTGTCATCTAACATTGAATATTTACATATATTTTAATTTTTTATTGTACGTTAAAATAAAGTGATGTGATGAACTACTAAATAATTTTGGAATTGTGTGAAATTTTGTATATTTAATCTAATTAATAAGAACATCAAATTCAACGGTTAGATTGATTAAATTTGCATTCTCCAAAAAGTTATTGAATGTGTAATTTGACTAACTTTGACACTTGGTGTCGACGGATCCTGACCCATATATATATATATATATATATATATATATATATATATATATATATATATATATATATATTATCAAAACCCTTTTTGCACTAAAATTTACGTGGCCTATCAAAGAAACAAAGGCCCACCACGTTCCCATCTCTAGCAGCGTGACATACAGCATTTCCGCGCGTCCTTTGTTATCTGATTTTGCTTTCCTTCAAAGTGGTGTAGAAGCACAACAGTTCCCTCCCGCAGCATCTAATTGTCTTTTCTCAGCCACTTTACTTTCCCATTTGTAAAATTAAAACTTCATCCTCACAATTACTCTCTCAAATTTCTCACAGTAAAAGCTCACTCACAGAACCAAAAGTCCATCTGTCTCTCAGTTTCTCAGGGTGAGTACAGGGAAAGGAAATTTTCCACTCAATCCAAAATATCTACACATTTATGCATTTTACCCCATGCAAAAATCATAAGAAAAAGGAATTTGAACAATTCATCATCACCGTATCAAGAGCGACACAGAACGAAGGATGGTTTCAATCAAAACAAACACAGAGAAAAACAAAATTTTCATTTCAAGCAAGTATCAAACACATTTAAAGTTACCACAATGATGCTTAAACCTCCTCCCTACCTTGAGTTTTATCTTCTTTAGAGAACAGAATTAAGCTCCTCCCCCTCCCCCGTTCAAGTCTACACAAGCGTACGCACTAGGCTACCAAAAATGCAGAATCAACCGAGAGAAAAAAAATGAAGAGGTTTTGTAACACCCCTATTTTTATATATTAAATTATTCTGTATGTTTAAAAATTATTTTTAAGTCATCAATGTATTTAGAAAAATTAATAATAATTTTAAAAATTTTTCTGGAATTTATTGAGATAATTTTTGTAAAATGACAAAAATACCCCTGGTTGACTGTGGGAACCAACCAGAGACTTTTTGACCTCAAAATATTTTGAAAATTTTTTATTAAGTATCTCTCATTATAAAAACTTTATTTTAAAAGAAAAGTAGTGAAAAATATATTAATCCTATTTCAATTCTTCCACTATTTTTTTAATATTTGGTAATGCAATTCTGAAAAATCGAAAAGGAATTTTGAAATTCTAATTCCCACCATTTTGCTCAAAATTTCAAGAACTATTTAATCGTGATTTTTAATAATTTTTTCGAGCCGGAGCCCAGAGAAATTAGAAAATGACAATTTTGTCCTTATTTCTCAACATTAAAAACTAACATGAGAAAAAGATTCAATTGACATTAAAGTGTCAATTTGAGGTTGGAATTATGTCATATATATTAAAATATAATTTTGGGAATTTTTTGAAAATTTTCTAAAATTTCTGTATAAAATGACCAAAATGCCCCTCCATGTCTAATAAGTCAACCAATACTGGTTTGACATTCAAAAAGGGTTAAATTGGTAATTTTAGTTTATCTATGGGTAAAATATTTAATTTTATAATTTTCATAAAAATTTTGGTATTTATTGAATTAAAATAGATTTTCTATGAACTTTCTAGCTTAAAAATACAAAATAAATACATATAATTTGAAATAAATTAATAAAAATTAAAATTTATTATTAGAAATTTATTTTTGATGAAAAATAATGTATTTTTCCATTTTTTCATTAAAATGCATTATTTTGATATTAAAAGCTAATTTTTCAAGTTTAGACGTTTTTATCGGTACCGGTTAATTCACCTATAGATAAAATTTGACACATGGAGGCTTGGGACAGCTGGTGGAGCACGTCCCCAATCCTAAAATAGGTGATTCACCACCTATTTGGGATATGTGTCCCTAAATTGGATTAAAAATAAATAAAAATTTGATTTATGACATAATGCTTACATAATGGATGATGTAAATCTTTGGACACCTAACCCCCCTCCTTCTTCTATAAATAGGCCTCAAAGTTTTCATATTTTCACTCATCCTTTCCTCTCCCAAGCTAGAGAGCTTCTCTTTCTAAAGTTTTCTCTCTCTAAAATATTTTTATCTAGTTTTTATGTTAAAATTTTGCTAGTTTTCAACTAGTAGAATTTCTCCTCCTAGAAGCTTTGCACCAACAATTCCATCCTCTTCATCAACTATCTTAGAGGTAATGGGGGGAGTGGGGTTGGTTCTAAATTACTGTCACTTTGCATGTTAGTAGGAAGGGTTTTCCCCTAAACCCGTTTAGGCTTAAGTTTTATTATTGTTATTATTGTTTAATGTTAAACTTTAATTTTTGCTAAGTTTTTACTCTGCCCAAATTTATATTATTAAATCATAATTACTAAATTGTTACTCTGCTCAAATTTAAATCATTAAATTATACTTGCTAAGCTGTTACTCTGTTTAATTTTAGAAAATTAAAATGCACTTGTTAAGCTGTTACTCTGCTCAATTTTAAAAAATTAAAATGTATTTATGTAGTTGTTATTCTACCAAAATTTTAGTAATTATACTATAATTGCTATGTTGTTATTCTGTTAAAATTCTGGTATTGTGCAATTTCTGCAAAATAAGGCAAAAATGTTGATTGTACTGGTGCTCAAATTAAATGAGACCAGGAAAACCCCTACTTGAGAAGTTAGGAATTGATAGTTTAGTGAGTAATGTAAAACAAGTGACATGTAATGGCATGGCACCCTGCTAAGGAAGCCACAATTTGGTACACTAAGGAATAAAAGGCAGGGACCCATTTGCAGAGGTCTTAGGGGTAGGCATCGAGTGGTGAAGGTCACAATGGCCAGGGTAGCACCCTTGAGCTGGGATATTCGCCTGACCAAACTCGATAACCCCGACAACTGCTCAGCATTCCAAGATTAGTTTGAGAGTATATCTCTATAAATAGATATCCTAAATTGTTATTTTGTTCCTCAATGATGACGAGAATTGTACCATGTGATGATATTGAGAGAGGTATATGTACTCCCAGTCACTTCCCAAGTTTTGTTGAGAACTATTACCCACTAATGGGAAGTATGGATTCATACCTAGTCAAGGGTAGTCAGATACAACTTAGAATGAACCTTAAGATCACTTGTGTTGTCAGTTGTGTTTTATCTTTATTTTATGGTAGATTTTCTACCGTACATATAAAAGTGATTTTAGAACAAAACACCTTACTTCATTATTTTCTTTTGTGTATGATCGGTCGTAATTATTGAAGACGACATTAACACTCCGTGATACTGAGTACGAGATAGAGAACATCTCAACGGGGGAGGACCTGAAGACCTATAGTATTTTCCATTTGTATAAGGGATAGGGTAGATAAATACTACCCTGTATATGATATTTTTGATGTATATAGTGGGCTAGGTAGTATATGTCTTTCGATGCACTTTTATTTTCTAACTGTTATGTATTACTTAAATTATGATGTACAATTTTATGATATATATATATATATATGTGTGTGTGTGTGTGTATATATATTTCATTTTTTATTACTATTTACAAATTCTGTTAAGTTTGAAATTTCTTTTAAAAATGAAAAAATTTTACACGTATTTTTATTTACTTAAACTTAATAACTAAATTAATATGAATTGTATTTAATATTTGAGAGTTGAGGTTTGGAAAAGACCGAAAATAAGAGACTGATGGAAACATGAGAAGTAAACTTTGTGATTTTTCTTTACGAAGCTTCACCGTGTGAATGAAGAAGAGGAGTTTTATAAAGTTTCTGAATCCAAGGGTGGGAATTCATCTTTTTTCCCTGAACGTAGGATCTTTTAATAGCGGACTCTAGTTTTACAATACCCCAGCTGGGCTACTTACTCGTGGGCTGAAAAGAAAAGAGAAGGGGCATGTACATTTGCTGGTGATGACACGCACAAAGGGATAGGAAGTGGGCTTTTGGGTCTACGAATTTCAGCGAAGAAAAAGAAAAGAAAGAAAAGAAGAAAAAAAAACGTGTAACACTCCTAAACCCATATGGATCTGTGGTCTTATAAGCCCAGGAGAAAGAATTTTTTTTTTCAACTAATTATCTTATTAACCCAAATCTAATCTATCACCAATCCCTTACTTAATTAATTAAATCTAACACTCGTCTATTTAATTAATTTATTCTTATATTGTTTTAATTAATTTAAATATCAATTAATTATTTAATGAAAATTTTAATTAATTATTTTAGCTCCATAAAATATAATTGCAACCCAATTATCAAAGTTACAAATCAAAAATAATAACAATCAAGTATAAAATAAAAATACCAATCTATTTACTATTTTGCAATCAAAAGAAATCTAGAGAAAAAGAGGATGTTACAAACGTGAAAGTTCAAAATAGATCTAAAAATAAGAGCTTTTAAATTGGTTCGGGCAAGAACTGATTTAAAAACATACATTTTAAATTGGTTCCTTGTTGAACCGATTTAAAAAACAATTTTAAAATTGATTCAAAGAGAACCGAGTTAAAATGTTGCTCACTAAAACCCTAGATTCAATGTTTTTAAATCATTTTGCATGAATCGAGTTTAAGTTTTTAAATCAATTCTGGATAAACTGAGTTAAAATATTGGTTTAAAATTTCAAACCTTACCCGCAAAGATGTTTTTAAATTGGTTCATTGTGAACTGAGTTAAAAAAGTTGCAAAAATATTCAAAAATGTCACCACGTCCATATTTTAGATCGGTCCATTTTGAACTAAGTTAAATTCCTATTTTAAAAAATGTATTTTATAGAAATTTTGGGGTTTCACGCAATGAGTTCTTATTTGATTAATTAACTTACCTAATGCCTTACTTGATTCTCATTAAATGTGAATTAACCTAAGGTATCCTTTGTTCTTTCTTAAGATACGGAGGTGTATCTAATTAAATTGACCCCCACTTTCGTGGTAGCTATATTCAATTAAACCATTTACGCTCTTTGTTAATTCATTTGGTCCTCAAAGGATCAAACTTACTCTCGTGGTTTAAAACCTAAGTCTTTTTCCTATGGGTCCAACAATTAAGTTCATCTTTTAGTTCTTCCCTAAAACATCTAAAATTATGTAAAATGGTGATCAATCATCCCACATAGATAATTTAATAAGAAAAAGATTAAAAGGATAATTCAAACAGACATAAAGGTAAATCAATTAATGCAAAATAAGTCCTCAAGGGCTAAGCCCTAATCGTAGAAAAAGTAGACTTCTACTCACACATCGACATGGTAGAACACTGAAAGAAATCAAAGTAGACAATTGAAAAACAAACCCAAAAGAATCAAAAGGGAAAGAGTATCAATTTGCCGTCTGCCATCAAAAAGTTTTTTGAAAACTCCTAAGAGTGCTTATTTATAATTTAGGGATACAATGGGTCTAAGCCCAACTAAGAAAGAACTCAAGAAAATAACAAAAACAAAGTCTTGTGCATGCCACCACATTGTACCCATCACCACCATGTTGTGGCGCATGCTCTCCAATATTACATGCACCAAGGTACTCGCTACCACGTTGTGGTTGTCCCCACCACATTGTGGCACTTGTTGTGTTGCATTTCAAGCTCCAGGAAGTTCACCCCCACATTGTGGTGGTCACCACCACATTATAGTAGATGTTGTCTTACATTTCAAGCTCTAGGAAGTTCACCACCACATTGTGGTGGTCGCCATCATGTTGTGCTGCATGTTGACACAGTGATTTTTCCACTTTTTCTTCTTGCACCAAGGTTTGGTGGTTCCTCGAGCTTCTAAATGCCTTTTAATGCACCCAAATCTCCCAACTCTAGTTCAATGCCTACTAACCTATGATCAAAAACACACAAAAAAGTGTAACAAGGTTCTAGACAAAAAATAAGAGAAATGTAAACAAAACTTAGGATAAATCAATAGAAAAAGTATGCAACTAACAAAGATTGTCATGTAAAACAAGCTTTGAAATTCAATGCATCAGATCTGAATTTTGTTCAACTTGATCCACCTCTACTACGACATATTGCTTAATTTTGTAACTCATTTACAAGACCACAATCCCAAGGACCACAATTCCAAGATTCTTAACTTTCGATGTCTTATTAGTTTCAGTATCCTAGTGTCTTCATGTCTACTCAAGAGTTTCAAGTTCCACGAGCTCTTGAAGGATAGGATTGCTACCCAGATTTAGGGGCATCTCACCATGTGACTATAGATCCCTAAAATCTCAGCCATAACAGTACATTTACTGGACCAGAACAGGTTCACATGGGTAATGGACAAGGTCTCTCAATCTTTTCTATAGGCTTTCTTCACAATTTCTATCCCCTTACCATCCTCATATTTCATTATATCTTAATAAATTACTTCTTATCACATCTATTACTAACAATTTAGTTTCAATGTCTTAATTTACTTAGGATAATAGAGTCTACTTTGAGTTTCGCTTAAATTCTTGTTTTGTAAAATCACAAGACTCTAATCAAATAATGCTTGAGGGCACCATTAGCAGTGATGGTTTCTGCTTCAAAAATATCAACATTCTCAAAGAACCCAACACTTGTAAAAGCTCTTCTTTCTTTGTTGCAAATCCTTTGGTAAATAATTTAGTCCAGTCTAATTCATCCTTAAATAGTAGTAGTTCAAACTCTACATTTATTATTTCTTTTTGTACTTGGCATAATCGCCTCAAACATGCTCACTCTAGTGATGTAACAGTTGTCCTTGAATTGTGTAATATTCTATATATGAATAAAACAGTTTTGGATTTTGTAATGCATGTTGCTTGGGCAAATCACATAAACTACATGCTCCTTCCTCCTCCAATACTTACTCCACAACATTTGAACTTATGTACAATGGTTTATGGTGTCCCTCTCCTTTTGTCTCCTCTTGCAGTTATTCCTATTATATTACCTTTGTTGATGCCCACACTAGATTTACTTGGATCTACTTCCTTAAACACAAATTTGATGCAATCACAACTTTTCAGCAATTTTTGAAATTGATAGACACACAGATTAATGCTAAATTCAAGGCCATCCAAACTAATTGGGGTGAGGAATTTAGGCCCATTACTAAACACCTTATAGATTTAGGCATCATTTATAGACTTACTTGCCAGCATACCTCTCATTAAAATGGTATATTTGAGAGGAAGCCCTGACAAATAGTAGAAATGGGACCCACCTTCCTTGCACATGCTTCTTTACCCTACAAATATTGGGAGTAGAACTTCACCACTATTGTGTACTCAATCAATTGCCTCCCTACTACTGCTCTTCCTACTTTTACTTCACCTTACAATGTTGTATACTATACTTTGCCAGATTACAAAAATATCAAAATGTTTGGATGCACCTATTTTCCTTTGTTGTGCCCCTATAACCAATTTAAAATTCAATTTCGATCTACAGAATGTGTCTATCTTGGTCCTTCACCTTAATACAAAGGTTACAAATGCATGGCTCTTTATGGTTGCATCTATATTTCCAAAGATGTGTTGTTCAACGAAAACAAGTTTCCCTATCCCACCTTGTTTCTCCCACCTATCTCCGCTACTACACCTTTTCTTTCCTCTTATCAATTTCCTACCACTATTCCTCTACTTGCATAACCCCAATCTACACATTAGTCTCCTCCTCATTGATGCGTTGCATTTCATGCCATTTATGCATAGCATTTTACTTAGGATATATTGCATATTTTGGCATATAGGACTTAATCATAGTGCATTTTCATTGTTTTTCCCTTCTTTATGGAACTTGTTATGCGCTTGGTATCCTTTTGTTTCAGGAGTTGGTATTTTGGACTTGAAGGCACTAAAAGTAAAGATGGAAAAGCATTTGAAGGCATTAGGATTAAAGCCAGTAGCTTCGGAGACTCGGAAGACGAAACAAAAGCATATTTTAGTGGTCTAGTGGAGTTCACGCCTGTGGGAATGAGCTCATGCCTCATAAGCTTCTTTGATTTGTGTCTCTCAAGTTGGGGTAGAGGAGTTCAAGCTGATGAACTCCTATTCACGCCTGTAAGCTGATCCTCATGCAGGATTTTATCTTTTTGCATTTTTTAATGTAATTGTGCCAAAACTCATATTTACCCAATTGTTTAAATAGAACCTTTAGGTTATGTTTTAAGGAGAAAACCCTAGGGGGGCAACGACTCTAAGCAGAGGATTGAAGACAATTCTTCTTTTTCTCTTCTTATTATAACCCAGGTTTGAATTAATGTTCCTTTTTGTTTGTTTTGTTTTCTCCGTGATTATGTCTGCATAATTCTTTTTTTCTAAGATTAGGGATTAGCCCTTGATTGACTAATAGTTGTTAAATTGAATTATCTTTATGCCTAATTGCGTTCTCCTATTGATTCTTTTCCTATTGGTTTTCTTTATGTGAAACATTTAGCCATCATTTTTCATAATCTTAGGCACTTAGGGAAATGCTAAAAGGTGAACCTAATCATTGGAACCATAGAAAAAGAGCTTAGGTTTAAATCACGAAAGTGGGTTTAATCCTTTGAGGATCAAATGAATTAACAAAGAACCTAAAAGGCCTAATTGAACATAGTTACCACAAAAGTAAGGGTCAATTTAATTAGGTACATCTCCGTGTCTTGAAAGGGAAGGGAGGTTACACTTGGTTAATTCACTTTCAAAGAGAACCAATTAGAGCACTTAGGTGAGGAATTTTTTCCATTGGCAAACCATTGAGCGAACCCCTAATCTTGAAAATATTCCCATCATTTGTTTTCCACAATTTTGAAGTTCTTAGGTTCTTGTTCTTTGTTTTTAATCTTTGATTTTATTTTCATCACTCTTTTTCTCAATCAAATAAATCTTTCTTGTTTTATCTTTTCTAATCACGATAAATTGGCAAGCATAAACCACAGTCCATGTGGATTCGATATTTTATTACTTAGCAATAATCGTACACTTGCTGTTTTCCCCTATCACTCATCAACCTACTACCTTTGTCATTCCTATATCTAGTTATTCATTTTCGCAGTATGTCCCATCTTATGTTCCTTCTTGTGAATCCCCACTTGTCACCAACATACATCCTATGCAAGCTTGCTCCAAATCAAGTATTTTTAAACCATGAGTCTTGCTTACACATACTGAACCTTCATTTGTGAAATAGGCTTTGTCTAGCCCTCATTGGTTTCCAACTATACAAATTGAATATTATGCACTTATCAATAATAACACTTGGACTTTTGTGTCTTTCCCCCCACATAGAAAAGCCATTGGTTATGAGTAGGCGTGTAGAGTGAAAGAAAACCCTAATGGTAGTATCAACAAATATAAGGCACGATTGATTGCTAAAGGCTTCCATCAACAATAAGGATTTGATTTTAATGAAACTTTTTCTCTCGTTGTTAAACTAGTCACCATTGGAGTGATCTTGACTTTGGCTCTTACCTACAAGTTGGGATATTCAACAAATTGATATTAATAATGTGTTCCTCAATGGGTTGTTGAGTGAGGAAATGTACATGGTGCAACCCCCTAGTTTTGACCACCTAACAAGTAGATTGTGTGTTGACTAAATCGTGCTCTTTATGGCCGTAAGCAAGCCCCCAGGCATGGTATGAATGACTATCCTCTACCTTATTATAGTTTGGTTTTCAGCCTAACAAAAGTGATCCCTTCCTCTTCACTTAGTCCAAAAGCAATGTGTGCCTATATGTCTTAATCTAGTTGATGATATTATTATCACTGGTTCGTCATCTCAACTGATTACTGATCTCATCCACAAACTGAATGTCAAGTTTGCTCTTAAGAAATTGGGAGAATTGGACTATTTCCTTAGGATTGAGGTCAAATATCTAGCCAATGGCTCACTTTTACTCTTTCAATCTAAATATATCAGAGAACTTTTATCTTGGGAAAACATGATTGATGCTAAGGGGATTTCCTCTCCTATGGTTAGCAATTGTAAGCTTAGCAAGTTTGGTACTGATATAGTTTCTAATCCTCAGTAGTACCGTTCCGTTGTAGGTGCCTTGTAGTATGCTACCTTGATGCATCTTGAAATTGCCTATAATGTTAACAAAGTTTGCCAGTTCATGACTAACCCATTGGGACTCATTGGAAGGCTGTAAAATGCATTTTTCACTATCTTAAAGGCACTTTATCTTATAGTCTAGTTCTTCAACCAACTGTTGTAGTAGCACCTTATTCTCTTTACGTGTACTGTAATGCCGATTGGGCTAGTGATTCGGATGATCGTAGTTCAACCTCAGGGTACTATATCTTTTTTGGTCCTAACTTTGTCACTTGGTGTTCTAAGAAACAAGTCCTGATTGCCTGCTCAATCACCAAAGCTGAGTATAGGAGTTGGCTTATGCTACAGTTGATTGAGTTATTGTGGATCTAATCCCTTTTGTTTGAACTTGGTGTTTCCTCTAACACTCCACAGCTTTATTGTGACAACTTAAGTGTTGTCTCCTTGGCTCACAAACCAGTGTTGCATTCTCTCACGAAGCACATGGAATCAAATATCCATTTTGTTTGTGAGAAGGTAGCCTCTAAGGCACTCTTGGTTCAACATGTTCTTGCTTCCAACTAGCTTGCAAACTTGTTCACAAAACCCATGCCTTCATCTCAATTCTGTGATCTTTGTTCCAAACTTAAGGTGCTAGCTATCTTATAGCCACCTTAAGTTTGCAGGGGGCTATTGGAGAAGTTGAGTAGTATAACTTAATATGTAATAATAATCAGTTGTATTCCGCTTTGACAGTTGGATTTTGTTTTGACAACTAGACTTTAGTCTCAGCTATAAATAGCTTGTAATCTTCAGTTGTAAAGTGACGATTTCGGGTGTGTTTGGGACAGCTGTGAAAATTAGATTACTTTAATAATCGATGATATGTATAATCAATTATAATTAGAATCAGTTTTTATTTGGGTAAGTTTGCTGAAAAACACTTCAAAAACAATTAATTTTATTTGGATACAACAAAACAATCAGCTTTTACATAATAAATTATGAAAAGAGTATGTGTGAAACTGAAAAGTAAAAAAAAGTTGTTGGAAAACTTGGGAGTTATTTGGAAATAATGTATGTGAGAAGAAAAAAAGCTATTGAAAAAAAAAAAAAGCTACTATACTACAGATTATAAAACACAACTTATTTTAAAAAAAAAAAAAGTTTTTACAAAATTTCAACTAATGTTCCAAATAAGCTGAAATTTGGCAAAAACTTTTTTTTTTCTGAAAAAACAGCTAAGATTTTAAAATTTCAGTTGTCCCAAACACCTTCATAATCACAGAAAACAGATTTTTATTTCACTGAATTCTCTTATGAACACACGAGTTTCTTCATAGGCTTTTACCTTACATTCTTTCAGTAAATTTCAAACCAAATTACTTTAACCGGACCAAAAAGCCCACCTTGGGAATATGTAGTTTTTATTTAGCAATTAAGAGAAATCCATAGGTACCAAACTAACAAGTTGGTTAGGAGTCAGGACGTACGTCGGGACTCGGGATGGTTGTTGGAAGATTCATGAGTAGTGAGTCATTGCTCTTTAAACCTTAGAACATCATGTTCGGATCTTGGTAATTAAATTTCTAAACCCAACTCACTAAGCTTTTTTGCAACAAAACAAAAACATTAAACACCCCAACAAAACTCTACCAAGCTGGAAATATAACCACAAACAACAGTAACAACGAACTAATTAGCCTTTGTGAGTAGCTAAGTATTGCTGAGTGCTGATGCCCTACAGGTAGCTTGCTTGAACATTCGTCCTCCACTCCTCAATTTGTCTCTTAATAGTAACCTCACAACTCCCACCAACACCAGCAGCTTTTCTAGCTGCCTCCTTCATTTCTCCAGCTTTGACCCTCAAGGACTCATTGCTCATCATCTCTTTGATTCTCTTAGCAATCTCCTTCCCTTTCACCACCTCCTTTGCTCCCCACCCCCACTCCTCAGGCCAAATCCCCACCCCAGTTATCCCCGCTGTCTCTGAGGTTATCTTCTGATCCCCAATCTGAGGCCATGACAGAATAGGAATTCCTTGCCACACAGTCTCTATTATTGAGTTCCACCCTCCATGACTCACAAACCCTCCCACTGCAGGGTGACCCAGAATCTCCATCTGCTCCACAAATTCCTTCACAACCATACCCTTTTCCTTCATCTTATTCATCAACTCACTCCCCAATACATCCTCCAAACCCTCCTCCTCTTCTCTGTCAACCGCCTTCAACTTCACCACCCACAAAAAACTATACCCACATTCTATCAACCCCAAAGCTGTGTCTTTTATTTGCTCCCTCCTTGTCTCTGTCTTGTTCCCCAGGCAAACATACACCACCGACGCTTCAGCTTGTTCATCAAGCCACTTCAATATCGAAGTCATGGAACCCCCTTGACCTTGATCCACCTCCTCAAACTCACACGCCATTAAGGGACCAACACCGTACACTGGTGGCAACCCTTTTACCACTTTCCCTTCGTTGAGTGCTGCTAGTGCCTCTCCTTCCATTTCCTCAAACGAGTTGATGAAAACCCCATTGAGCTTCGTGAGTTTGGGACTGTCCTCCATGAAGATGCTCTCAAAGAGAGAGTTAGGTTGAAGGAGCAAAGTAGGGACTGAGGATCTTGGTATTGGGGATGCAATGCCTGGGATTTTAACACCATCACCAATGAATGAAGAAGGGTGTGCACCTGGATTTGAAGCGGCAAGAACAGGAAGGTGTGCAAAAAAAGAGAGCATTCTAGCTGAAGACGTGAAGTAAATGTAACATGGACAAGAGAGTTTCTCAGTGATTGGAAGTAGAGGGGAAATTAAGCTAACATCGTAGATGAAAGCAGAGAGAGGTGTTGAAAGTGAAGATAGGATTGGAGCTAAAAGGTGAACCGAACGACGAATGGTTTCAAACTGAAGCCAAAAAGGGTCATTGGTGTTAACTGTGGTTGGATCCAAAGGGATGAGATTTAAGTCTATTTGGGTTACTTGGTCAGGGAAAAAAGAACAAAAGCGAGAGATGAGGTTTGACTCGGCGAGAGAGACCATGGGTTTTGGAGTGATGAGAGTGACTCTGCAACCATAACGGAGGAACAATGCTGCTGTTCGAAGACATGGGTTAAGATGGCCCATGCCAGCACTTGGGAGGAAAGCCAAATGAACAACTGGTTTAGAACCGGACATTGGTGTGTCGGATCCCAGAAGAGTGTGAATAGTAGCTGTTGTTAATTCAGGGAAGAAAAAAACTCTGATTTTTGGTGGGTACTAGAAAGTTGGCACACCGCACACTCATCCCCTTATTAGTTTGGGTAGGTAAAAAGCGTGTGAAGAACAGTATATATCACATGACTTGCTGGTAAACCCACGTGAAGAACTGGCACGGGTTATATTATATACTAGTATTTACACCCCGTGCACTGCACGGGATTAATTAATGTAGAAAATAACATTTGATTTTTTTAATTATTTTAATATCATACAATTTTAGAAATGCTACAACAAAAAATTGATCAACATTATATATAGAAAGGAAGAATATTTAAATAATATAATCTAGAAGAAATCCTTCCTCCGTAATGTAGGGTCTTTTTGTCTTTAATTTTAAAATATAAAAAAATTTAACTTGATATTAAATAACGTTAAATTTTAAAATATTATTTTAAATTACAATAAATTACATATTTTAAAGAAAATAATAATATTATATAAAATTATCTCAGTTTTAAATCTAGATAATAATAGTTTAGATTTAAGTCAATCAGACTTTATTGAGTAAATTCCTTTTTAAATAAATAAAGAATAACATTCAAATAGTAATTATAATTAACATTAATTATCGATGTGGATTTTCTTTTTGCTTTGGCTATGAAAAGTTTATTATCCTCTCAACTGAAAAATTTTACGTTTTCTTTTGAGTCATTTATATAATATTATGACAAAATGTTTTTCTTTTGTCTAAAAAAAGATAATAATTTGTAGTTAGTTTTTAATTCATTATCTATTAAATATAGATATAGATTAGTCATTTACAAATAAATATTAAGAACATCTAATTATAATCTAAAAACTAAAAATAATGACACTAATTATATATAATTATCTGTATTTAATTTTTTTTTTGATGAGTTGTATATTTAAAAATATAAAATATATAGAACAACATTGTTCAATTTATACTAACATGATGCAGCATAATTGAGATATAATCATACTCTTAAAGCATTAGTCAAGGGGTTGTTGTGTATAAAAGAACATCTATTAGAAAAAATCAACCCCTTAAATAGATCTATGTACTTCAAGAAATTAGTCTCTGACATTTGACCGAAAAATATCTCAGTAACCAAAAAATTGATGAATTTTATTAAACAGAGTACCAATTCTTTTTATTAAACCAAAATGTCTTCTTAAAATATGGAATGGACATTACCTTCTTGCATTATTGCCAGTGGTAATTGTAGATCACCTTCAATTGATGAATTACGTGATAATATTCAAATTTTTTGTTACATTTTGAATTAATTTATAAATTTCAAAATATAATATAAACATGATCTTTTTTTAAAAAAAATTAACTCTATATACAATTCTTAATGAGCACCAGGTTTTATTTATTAACTTTGCAAAATTATCAATTAAATTCTTAGTTTTCTAATTTATAATTCAACTTAATATTTTCTTTAGTTGTAAAGTAATCGTAGAGAAAGTAATATATATATATAATGAACAACTCTCAACCTGTTTCTTAAGATTATGAACCGTGCAGCTTTTATATTTTAAAAATATAAAATTAAGATGTATTTGTTCTTTTTACTATTACATCTTCACACCATTGCAACATAGTAACTAATAAATCATAATTTCAATTGCCAGTGCATTAGAACCAAAATCATGTAAGGTATCATAATGGAATCATTTTATATTTATTTACCAGTTTAACAACTACAGTAAACGCAGTGTCTATAGCAAATAAAAAAATATAATTCTAAATTAGATAATTTTTTATATACATTGCAAATCAATTGGTGTTTACAGCATCATGTGTCGTCGCAGGACTTGAAGCAGTCCTCTGCTTTTGCTTTAGATGCCTTGCTTCGTGATTCGTCTTCTGTTCTTCAGTTCTGGTTTTTGTTTCATTTTTATATCAGAAAAAAAAAAAAACAATTCGGCTCTTATTTTTGGTATATAGAGTTTTTACAATGAATAAAAAAGCAACCAAGGATAACGGTGCCCCAGACCAAGTGCAGGTGTCTTTTATAACAGTATATATGGTGAGGATATGGATAATAAAGTGGTTATAATCACTGGAACATCTTCAGGCATAGGAGAGGCAAGTTCTCTTTATTTTTCTCATTGTCTACTCGTTTTTCACCTATTCATGTTTCCTGAACCTTACCTTACAAAAAACCCAAAATCAACTTTAAAACCCTCAAAATCTAGTTAGGTACAAATGATCATTTCTACCTAATCAAGCAAAATAAAAGTATATCAAATACATTAACTTATTTAAATTGTGTAAATCCCCATGGTTTTCACATCTTCGTATCATTCTTTATGTAGATGGGTAACGGTCTGATATCAAGCAGTAGCATGAAGATGTAGAACTCAAAGCTGTCATCTTCTTACTTTGGAGCTTTAGTCAATGCCAAATATAATGTCCAAAGGTTAAAGCATATTCTTCTAAAATAAAACACAAACAGAGAATGTTGTGAATGTATTGAAGCAAAAAGTATTTCCACCTCATATTTCAGTTTAGAATAGACATCACTGCTAACTTTTCTCAATAAAATCTGTTGCCTTTTGCTAGAACTTCCCAATGCTAATATGTTAAAACCTAACGGCTGGAGCTAAAAAACAATCAGCCATTGTAACCCTAAATATCACGACCCAATTCAGACCAACGCATGTAACCCTCTCAATCCAAATAAAATATTATTATTCACAATGAAGAGGGGCATAATAAAAAATTCAAGTAGTGTAAAAGGCACGAGAAATTGACACTTGTAACCTAAAAATACCTCAAATATTATATAGATAGATTATAGATTCTAGAACCATATCTAAAATCCTCCACCAGCAAGGTCGAAGTCGAATAAACGGATTCTAAATTATCATTCTAAGATGGCCACTCAGTAAGTCGTACTAGAGCTTGGGAAATAGCATAGATATGTTATTGCTCTTTGGTATATACATAAATAGTGAATCGAAAGACAAACATTCGTTCTTTAAAAATATATTAAAATGATTACTCTAATCTTCATCACAACCATGTCAAAGAGAAGATCAGAACACTTTATTTTTATATGAAAAGCATTTGTGAAATTATATTGATGATATACACAGATATTTAGAGAAACAGATTAATAGATAACATTACCTATTCTTATACAATTTTAAAATTGAATTTAAGAATATTAGTTAGTCAGTAAAATTTAATTTAATTGCAAGAGATTTGATTCTTCATAGGAAAAAAAGTAAACAGCAAGAACAAAACACAAAATCAACCTTCAGACCTTAGTTACTGGCAGCAAGATATCACTAAATAGCTCACCAAAAGAAATGTCATACTTTGGTTACTTACAATCATGAACCTTTGCTCAATAATAGCATCCTCATACTCAAACTTTCTCTTCTCAACAATAGCATCCTCAACCCTCCCCAGTCCCCATTTGAAACATTTAATAATCCAATGTAATCTTAATTAGGGCATTGCTCGTTGAAGTTATTAGAATTTAAAGATTTGCAATTGAAATCAACTTTGCTATCTTACAAAATCTAATTTGAATTTGAAAATGAATAGAAAACAAAAACCAACACATTAAAGAAAAGAAAACATCAAAAGATGATTAAAACACCAACATTCAATCAAGAATAGAATAAACCTGTCTTACAACATGATCTTAGATGAAGTACCTGTAGTTGGAAAAGAACAAAAATGTTAATACGATCAAATTTAAACATTCCAGAAACAAAATAACAAAAACTCAAAATTACGCAAATTTAATGCTCCTCAATTTAATTGTTAAATTGTGGTCACATTCCTTACCTTGTGTTGCTAAAAAAAGAAAAAAGAAAACACTATCAGCTTCACAGCTTGTAGCCAATTAGTTATGTTTTTTAATCCACAATGACATAGTTGAAGCCATAAAAAAAAAAAAGAAAAAAAATGAAAACTACACACATTCAGAGAGAATCAAAACTCACCATGATAACATTGAATCGTTGGCCAATCGAGGAATCTCCTCAACCAACACCCATTGAAACCTCCTCAATCCAATCTCATCTAAATACATAATATAAAACGTCCAAGTACAACCACACTATAAGTCATGAGCTTAATGTGTCAAGGGGAGAGTAAAAAGGGGGAAAAGTAGGAAAGAAGAAGAGCAACTTATCTCATCATGGTGGCCGGCGACGACAAACCTGCAACCAATGCTCGAAACATTGGGTTTTGACGTGGAAGATACTGGGGTTCGGTCAAGGTGGGATTTTCCAGAAATTTCTTAAGGGAACAGTAGATGGGAAGGGGACAAATGATTTAATCGGTTTAGTTTTTCAAATAGCAACCTAGGGAGGTCCGAAATAGCATTGGCACCATAGAAGGGAAGGGGAGAAAATGAGAGGTTTTGAGACACTGGACAAGAAGAGAGAGAAGAAAATATAAAAAATGAGTTCTTTTTAGGGTTTTCAGAATAAATGGATGGTCCAGATTGACTCACTATGAAAACTTAAATTATAACCGTCAGATCCAAAACAATTGAAGAGGGAATGACACCTGTCTAGAAAAAAGCCTCAAATATTATAGTTATAGATTTATAATATTTATATTTTTTATTATTTTTTAAATATGTGTACAATAATAATTAAAAATAAGATTCTTTTATATATATATATATATATATATAGAGAGAGAGAGAGAGAGAGAGAGAGAGAGAGGATACGGGGGGGGGGGTAGTTTGACTTTTCTTGAAAACAAATGGAATATTTTGGTTTTTGGGATCCCTATGATTTATCTATTCTTTTCTTGTGTATCACTTGGAACTACTATTTTGTCCAATTATCTTATTCCTATATATAAAAGATAATACTCACAGTTTAGTGATATGGTCAAAATCAAGATTCTGCGTATAAGTAGAGACAACTTTTCTTTTTTGAATTAACTTTTGAGTTGAGTACAGCCAAAACTTAAAATTTTAAGATGGTAAAGCTTATCCTAGTAGCTGTTATTAGACTTATCGTAACTACCGTTATCATATTGTTATTGGACCATTGGAAGATGTCCAATCCTATAAATTTTATGCTCGAAATATCTAGTTCTTAATGTAAAAGAGTGTGCTAAAAATTTCACAATTTCTAAGTGATATAGCCAAAATAGTATAAATAACTGGGTCAACCATCCATCCTAAATTATGAATACACAACTGTAATGACGAGAACAAAAGCTATAAATTTCAAAAGATAACTTGTTTATTTATTATCTGGTCCATGAGAAGGAACTCATCATGAGAATCCTTGCAGTGAAAGCACAAAGTAGTGCATTACACTTATTTATTAAGATTTAGGTACTTAATATAAGATTCAAGCCCGCTGGAACTGCACTTTGTATGGCTCAGAAGTTAGAGCAAGACGCTTGCCATATTGATCTTGGTATATTCCAATATCACTGCATGGATAACCGCAATCATTGCACACACTTGGACAGTAAACCAACTTGTAAGCATCCTCGTACTTCTCAATCTTGAACCAATTGCTGATGGTTTGCCAACCGGGGTTGCCCAAAGCACCACCAGTAGTCACAAACCACTGTGATGTTGAATAATCATAGTCCTTAAGCTTCCACACTGTGGACTGTGGACAACTTGTGTCGGTGTCGAAATAGATGTTGAGATCAGTGGATACACGAATAACACCTTTCTTATCATTAACAGGTATAAAGGTCAAAGGCTGACCTTGGTAACCATCAACAGCTACAACATCAAGTGGGCAATCTTGACCTGTGCTTGCGAGAGAAAGGCCACCTACATCAGGGGAAGCCGGAACAACGTAGTAGTTCCCACCAGCTCGCACCTTCTTCCCTGATGTGTCCACCACTTGCTCAGGTGCAGCACCACCCAATGCCTTTGTGCTCAAGGCAACCACAACGACCAATGTTACCAATGTGATCTTCATTTTTCTATATTTAATTTTGTGCCTACTAAATTTGTGTTCTTGTAACTTGTGATGGAAGAAGACAGACATTTATATACAGGCCAGGGATGGCTCTAATCTATGTACCCATGTGCATCAAAGTCATGGATTTCCGCTCATACAATTGGCCTATATATAAAGATTCAATTTCTCAACAAGATTTGTAAAGTTCACCATACTCTGATTGGCTGGATTCTAACCTTCTGATGAACTTCGGTTTACACTCAGTCATTCAGTGCCTAACTTCTTGTATCATGTTAAGAGTAATTCTGCTTCGTCTGTTTAGTATGTGATGTGAAAAGAAGCACATAGACTAGTGCATTTTCATTTTTTTAAGCTCTCTATTGTGAGATTAACTTTTTCTCTCTTTTTAGGTTCATTTTTCTTTTTGCCTTTAAAGTTAGGCAGGTGGCGTTAGAAAAAGATCTCCACGATAAATCTGATAGCAATCAAATCTTTGCACCGTCGATACTAAACCAGAACTCCAACATTTTATAGAGAATCATGAATTCTACATGCAGTAGTACCTTCGGTTCTATATACAAGAAACAAATACTTAATACGTTCAAGACTAATAAAAGTAGTTAAGTTAGTTAATTTTAATTAATAATATCGTAAATTTAAATTTTATTTCTAGAATATCCATAGAATTAAATAGTTTAAATGGTAATTATATTTAATGATATTACTCATAAGTCAAGAAATAATTTTTTCAAACAATGGGTGTGACTATATTGTTAATAGTCCAATAAATGCATTCACCTTCATGGAAAATGAATAAATATCTTATTAATAGACTTCACAATAAATTAAGAGTATAAAAGAAAATTAACAATTAATACATTTGAAAGTCACTCTGTGTGTCTTATAATTAGGACCATAAAAATGTTCTTATTTGTTTCTTATATTAATGACCAAAAGTAGTATTTGTTATAAACTTTGCTTTTATTGAATTAATAATTTTGCCATTACTTCAGTTGTAATATATTAGGCATACATGCCCAATTTTTGCAAAAATTACGTATTCCTTTTTTAAAATATGCTTAAATTACATTAATTGTTTCTTCCTTCATGAATATATATGTACATAAGCTAGGTTGGGTTAGGTTTGGTTAAATCTGTTAAACTACCTAGATTGATGAAATTAGTTCATGTTGGATTGGGTCAGATTTGTGCATTTTTTTTTGTAGTGATATGATTGCGAAGGAGTATCTCGATCGGTCACTGAGATATTTGTTCATTTTTATATCAGAAGCGAACCAACCCAATTAATAACGAATTGGTTTGAGTCAGGTCTATCTGGTCTAAAAGGTTAAAAACTATTTTAAATTTTCTAGAAGATTGTAACTTTTTCCATCATTTCAACACATTATAGAGCTCTAAGATACATGTACTAATCAAATGTAAATAATACAACAAATATTATTAATTGTGTTTAGTGCTAACTGTATTTTTTATGTGAAATAAAAAATATGAAGTTATTCAATATTTTATACCTTTTTCTTTTATCCTAATATAAAATTATTAATTGAAAAAAAAATTATATACGTTCATCTCATTTTTTTTTCAATTTAGTTAATAAAATCTTATTGGGAGTACAAGACAAAATTATAACAGAAATAGGAATATAAAAAACTGAATTCACAAGATATGAGAGTTAATAAAATTGATTTACTCTCGATTACCATTACCCATTTATAAATTTAATAAATACAATCTGAAAAACGTTGGACTTTGGTAGTATCAATTGTATTTGTAATACAATCATTTTCCATTTTGTGTTTTTTAATTTTAAGATGTTATCTAAGTGAAAAAATATATAAATAATAATTAAAAATAAAATATCACATCGATGGGTTGGGTTATTAGGTTCACAAGTTTAAAATAAAAATCTAGAGTTTATGACTATGCACTGTCAGTGTAAAAAGTTTTACACTAGCCACCCAATTACAAATCACCATTGTTATGAATTTTAAGATAATTATTGTAAAAGTTAACAAACTTACCATACATGGTAGGTTTATGATTGGATGACAGTGTAAAACAGCTTTACACTGTCAGTGCATAGCTTTTTTTCTCAAAAATCTATTACCCTGATTTGAAAGACAATGGATTTGAACGGATTGGGTTGGATTCTACCCGAATAATAATAAGACATCTAAACCAAAAAAGGTTTGTTTGGGTACACGGGTTGCTTATACCTGTAACACCACTAATAATATGAATATAAGAACAATAACAATAATAATAACAATATGTAACACTTACGTGACATGCGTCTTATATTTGAAAATATGAAATATTTTTATAACATGCCATGAGCCATAATTATATTAAGATTTAAAATAAAATTACAATTTTCTATAGTTGGCCATATCTAATATGAATAAAATTTTACATGAAAAAAAGTAAAGTAGTAGAGAGTTGTTATTGGAAAAGAACATGGATAGATCCCCCATGCTTTTATAATGCCACCTTAATCATGATCATTGCTAAGGGAGATGCTTCTTTGTTGTTACCAAGCACAAACAAGTGATTGCTCAATACTCTAAGAGAGAGAAAGAAAGAAAAAGAAACAAAAATGTCTAGTAGGTAAGAATCTTACTGCTAGGAATGGGCAGACAATTATAAGATTTACATATCAACAACAAACCATTCTAAGCACGGCATTACAACAGGTAAATCTATTCAATCACAATAAACATACAGTTAAATGACATAGGACTAATTGACACATTATGCAAGGGAATGTGTATAATGTATGTCATATATATGAGACATCTCCATAGAGAACATTCTAACAAAAAAGTAGTAAGATCAAGAGTTCGTATTCCATTGACCTCACATGCAAATCAATACTCATATGGTTCACCAACCATTTTCAAGTGATATCAGGTATGTGCATAAGATTGATCGACCATTTTCAAGTGATATCAAGTACATACATAAGATTCATCGCTCATTTTCAGGTGATATCATGTACGTGTCAATACACTACACTAATCATAGATAAATTGTAGTGATTTGTTAGGAACGCTAATAAGCAAGTTGTCTTAAGCACGACACAAAGTTACGACTCTCCAGCTACATGTGAGATAAAATGCACTAGGCATCCTCAAGGCCTCATTGGCCTCCATTAAAAGATACATACCTCATCACAGGATGTAGCTACTCCAAGGCCCTTGAGGCCAATAAAACATGATGTATGATCATAGTCAAGTCTAATTAGAGTTGGTATCATTTAAGAATATATTGCACTAAGAATATCAAATTCTCAGTACTAGTTTTATGATCTGCCATTAGTAGGCAACACTACTATTTCACTTGACAAACGTTAATAACTCCATATCTTAAGTGATACCAACTTTAATATGAAGAACCAACCATTATGCATTTGACAAACTCAAAAAGACTCAAATTAACTCATCCAACAACATTAATCAATCAATAAATAGAGAATCAATCAATTGAATTGAGTATCAAAGAGTTAAACCATAATAAAGCTTAAGCAAAAAAATTAATAATATCATAGGATAGTGTATACTTAGTGACTAAACTTCTTTTACCTATCCTAAGAATTTAGGTGAATTGTTCTCCTAATCACCAGACCTCATACAGTGTTTTGGGCTACTCCTAACAATCAAAAATTTGTAAATCATATTTATCTTACTTCCGAAAGAAAGATTCTTCATGATTTTGGTTTTGTTGGAAGCTCTAAGTGTTGATCCACTTCGAGTCCCTTCCACAGTGATGTCTCTACCACAAGTTTATTTCTTCTAGAAAGACGAGTGAGTTCATCATCACCTAATAATGAACATAGATATATAGCTATTTTTAGTTTCAATGGGGTTGTTTTACACATTTCCATTAGTTTTGGAATCAAAAAAGCTATACACTTCCCTTATAGTTTATGTTTCGTTTGATTTCGAGATAGGTTTAGCACAAACATAAGGGATATTTTAATATTCATTGTACTAAATTTGTTTTGTCAAATGAAGATTGCTAAAAGGTTCTAGAACCTAAAATATAGCTAGGGTAGAATTTTGCCTTGTGTAGTTTTTAGTTTAGGTCTTTTGATGTTCTGTTTTGCTAACTGCACTCAGATATGGTCAAACAACCTTAGATTCACTCATATTTGACATATAGAATCTTTTAGGAATTCAGAATCAAGTGGAACTGGTCACAATTTAAAATGCCACTCAATTTGGATTACTTTACACACATAAACATGATTTGACCATCATTTGGCCTAAAATCGCTCCAAGGGGTTTAATCTAGGCTAGACTAATTAGTATTTTCTTATCATGTTTCATAGTCAAGCTACTGCCATCACATGTGTTGAGAGAACAATTCAAATTTCTAATTTTAAATCTCTAAGATATTACTTAGATTTAAAAATATTATCTTTATTTTAGGAATTTATTTTCCTTTTTTAAGATTAGGTTGATAGGTCTATAATAGAAATTCTTGAGAAGAGAAGAACCACCTCTACCTGAAGAGGCGTCATCTGAAGAGATGATTTTACAAGTTAATTTGTCCAAAAAATTGTAATGGAGATAAATATTTAAAGATAATGAATGAATATTGAAAGGTTCTCTCGTAGGCAATAGGTGTCAAATCAAGTTAAAATTTTGTTCTTTTGCTATTTCTATTTTTGTGGTGGTGTTGTGTGTGTCTTATATCTTTGATCCTAATTATTGTGCGTGAAGGGGTTTATTTCACAACAACAATTTAACTGTGCAATTGCCTAAAGCCAAATTTACTCACAAGTATCTGGTAGATAAACGGGAATCAAGCACCTTTGTAATCAACCATCCATTGTAAATTTTTAATATACCAATTGTAATGACAAGGATGAACAAAAACTATAAATTAAAAAAAAACACAAAATAGAATAACTGGTTTATTTATTATCAAGTCCATGACAAGGAACTCAACACAAGAAATATTGCAGTAAAAGCATAATGTAGTGCATTACACTTATTCATTAAGATTTATATGTTCAAAATTTAGGATTCAAGCCGTTGGAACTGAACTTCGTATGGGTCAGAACTTAGAGCTAGACGCTTGCCATATTGATCCTAGTATATTCCTATATCATTGCATTCATAACGACAATAATTGAACACACTTGGACAGTAAACCAACTTGCAAGCATCCTCGTACTTCTCAATCTTGAACCAATTGTTGATGGTTTGCATATCGGGGTTGCCCAAAGCACCACCAATAGTCACAAACCACTATCCCGTGGAATAATCATAGTGCTTAAGCTTCCAGACTGTGGATAGGACGTGTCAGCGGGGAAATAGATGTTGAGATTAGTGGATGCATGTATAACACCTTTCTTATCATTAATAGGTATAAAGGTCAAAGGCTGGTCTTGGTAATCATCAACAGCTACAACATCAAGTGGGCAATCTTGACCTGTGCTTACGAGACAAAGGCCATCTACATTAGGGGAAGCCAGAATAGTGTAGTAATTCCCACCTGCTCGGACCTTCTTCCCTGATGTGTCCACCACTTGCTCAGGAGCATGGTTCTAAATTACAGTCTGCAAACATAATTGCGGCTGCAGCGTAAAGGTTAATTTTTTGACTCACCGCAATCGTATTGCGATTGCATCAGCCGTATTTTTCCAATATTTTCTACAATGTCAAGGATCGCGATGAACCCGCAACGCGACTGTAACTGAAATTTAGAACCACGCTCAAGAGCAGGACCACCTAGTGCCTTTATGCTCAAGGATACCACAAGAACCAATGTTAACAATGTGATCTTCATTTTAATTTTTTATATTTAATTATGTCCTTTTAACTTGTGATGGATATGGAAAAAGGCACATATTTATATATGCACTAGGTATGGCTCTAATCTATGTATCCACATGCTCTCAAGTCATGGATTTTCGCTCATACAATTGGCCTATAAAGACTCAATTTGTAAACAAGATTTGTAAAGTTCACACAATTATTGGATTGTTTGTTTTCAAAAGAACTTTGTCTTCCTCTCACAGTCGCTTAGTACCTAACATTTTGCATCTATATACTGCATGTTCACGAGTACGTCTATTCCTTTTATTTAGCAATGGAACAGTGAAGTTTAAAGATTAAACCCCGTAGAACTAAAATGATGTTTTCCTTCTTCTTTCTATTGAGTCGTAATTCAGTTAGTTTGTGTGGAGGTTGTAATATGATAGTTAAAGACTTTCCTATATAAAGGAAGTCACTATAAAGTGCGTAGGTGTGTGCATATATGTGCAGTGCGTGTATGTGCAGTTCATCGGTTTTTCACAAATTCTTCATTCTATCTTGTTCAATTACTGTGAGAGTGATCTATGAGGGTGTGAATTTGTTCCAACAAATTGGTATTCAGAGCTTAGTTTGTTTCTTGGAACCAGATCTTTTTTCACAAAGAAAAATCCCTCTAATGGAAATTTTCCTACTTCTTTACCCATTCTCAATGGCAAGAATTATGATAGGTGGTGTGTCCAAATGATAATGATCTTTCGCTTCCAAGAAATCACAGAAATTATGCAAAATGGTGTTCAAGAACTGGATAAAAATCCCACTAATGCACAGAAGGCACATCATCGTGAATCAAAGAATAAAGATATTAAGGTGCTATTCATCATTCACGAATGTGTAGATGTAGATAATTTTTGAGAAAATAGTGTTTGTTTTTACTGCAAAGTAGGCGTTGGAACATTCTTCGCGAGTGCTGACAAATTAAAGAAGGTGAAATTGTAGACCCTATGAAGGCAATATGAATTACTACAGATGAGTGATTAAGAGAGTGTGACTGAGTATTTTACTCAAATGTTGACCTTTAGAAATCAAATGAAAACTTGTGGTGAAAAGTTGACAGATTTGATTATCATTGACAAGGTTTTGAAAACCTTAACCCTAAGGTCTGATCATATAATGGTTGCAATAAAAGAAAGCAAGAATATTGAAGAAATGAAGGTGGAAGAGTTGCAAAGGACACTTGAGGCCCATGAGTTGAGACTTAATGAAAGAAAGTCCAAAATATCTTCCGAGCAAGCCCTACAAGCTCAAACAAACAAAGGAAATACCCATGATGGTGGTAAGAAAGGCAAGGGAAAATGGAAGAAAAACAAGTGGAAAAATTTAGGTGAAGGCACATGCAATTCCTCGAATCAAAATCACAATGAAGAAAATAGTAAGAATGGAAGGAATAGTAAGGGTGGTAAGAAGAAATTCAACAAAAAAGGATCCAATGCTAAAATTGTCAGAATTAAGGACATTTTATTGATGAATGCAAAGATAAGAAAGTGCCAAAAAAGGAAGATGAAGTTCAACTAGCACTTGATGAAGGTTCTGACTTTGATGATGTACTGCTAATGGCAACTACTAATTCAAAAGATGATAATTTTGAACTTTGGTATCTAGACATAGGGTGTTTCAATCACATGACTAGCCATAGAGAATGGTTTGTGAATCTTGATGAGAAGGTGAAAAAGCAAGATTAAATTTGTTGACAACACTACAGTGACTACAGAAGGTATTAGCAAAATGATGATTTAAAAAAGAGATGGACATTAATCTTTCATTAGTGATGTACTTTATGTTCCTAACATGAAGAACAATTTGATTAGTCTTGGACCAGTATTGAAGCATAATCAATTAAGGGTGTTTGACAACAAAGGAAAACTAGTCTTGAAGGCTACTCTATCAAAGAATATAACCTTCAAGATTAGGATTCAAATCATGGAGCATCAATCCTTAGCTACTACAATTAGTGATGCAAGTTGGGTGTAGCATCACAGGTTCGGCCATCTAAATTTCAAAAGCTTAAATCTGTTAAGAAGTAAAAATATGATGCATGGTCTTCCTCCAATTGAAATGCCAAAGCAACCGTGTGCTAAATGTTGTGAGTCTAAGCAACCAAGAAATTCTTTCAAGTCAGAAATACTAATTAGATATAAAGAGAAGCTTGAGGTGATATGTTTAGATGTGTGTGGCCCCTTTGAAGTAAAGTCATTGGGAGGTAACAACTACTTTGTGTCTTTTATTGACGAATTTACTAGAAAGATGTGGATGTATCTCATCAAGAAAAAGAATGAAGTATTTGCCATCTTTAAGAAGTTTAAATTGCTTATTGAAAAACAAAGTGACAAGGTGATTACATTGCTTAGAGCAGATGGAGGCAATGGATACAATTTACATGAATTTTAGAAATTCAATGATGAAGAAGGAATACTCCATGAGGTGACAACTCCTTGCACACCTCAGCATAATGGTGTTGCTGAAAAGAGAAATGGAACAATTTTGAATATAGCTAGAAGCATGATGAAAAGGAAGAAAATGTCTCATTATTTTTGGGCAGAGGCAGTATCTATTACTCCTTATATCTTGAACAGAAGTCCAACTAGAAGGCTGAAGGGATTCACACCCGAAGAAGCTAGGTCAGGAAACAAACCTAGTGTGAGTCATTTTCAAATATTTGGCTCATTGTGCTTTAGATATGTACCTGAACAGGTTAAAAAGAAGTTGGATGATCATGTTGAACAAATGGTGCTCCTTGGATATCATCCAACAAGTGCTTACAAGTTGTATGATCCAAGATTGAGAAAGATTGTCATCAATAAAGATGTCATGGTGGATGAAACAAAGAGTTGGAGTTGGTAAATGGATGTTGCCAGTAGTATTGAAAGGAGTGTAGTTGTGAACCTTAAAGATGATTAAGATGGAGAAAGTTATGTAGTAGCTGAAAATAAGCCTAGAAGGTCTCAAAGGGAGAGAGACATTTACCATTAAGGTTGAATGACTATGAAGTATTTCACAATACAACAATTACTATAGAAGGAGACTTAGTGCATTCTGCTTTGGTTGTTGAATCAAAACTTGTGAGTTTCAAGCATGCTTTGCAAGATCCACATTGAAGAGATGCTATGAAGGAGGAGTTGAAATCAATTGAGAAGAACCAAACCTAGGAATTAGTGCATTTGCCTAATCAAAAGAGACTAATTGATGTGAAGAAAGTGAAGCCTAATAAGGAAGTAGCCAAATATAAGACCAGAATAGCAGGCAAGGGATTCTTGCAAAAACCTGGTTTGGACTATTATGAAGTTTTTGCTCCAATTGCAAGAATTAAAATTGTTAGACTCGTTGTCCCAATTGCTAGCTATAGGGATTGGTTTTTGTACCAATTGAAAGCAAAATCAGCTTTCCTGAATGGACCTTTAGAAGAGGAAGTATATGTGAGTCAACCACATGGTTTTGAAGTGATTAGCCAAGAAGATAAAGTGTATAGGCTAAAGAAGGCATTGTATGGCCTTAAGCAGGCCCCTTTGGCCTGAAACAGGAGAATTGACAGTTTTCTTGTGCAGCAAAATTTTGCCAAATGCACTACTGTGCATGGTGTTTATGTTAGAAAACAAAAAACCTCAAGCTTATTGATAGTATGCCTTTATATGGATGATTTACTAATGGCTAGAAACAGTGAGGGAGAAATGTCAACATTTAAAAGGAGGATAATGGAAGAATTTGAAATGTATGATCTGGGAGTGCTACCAGCAAAGGAATGTTTATGCATCAAAAGAAGTATGCAAAAGAAGTCTCATGGTGGTTCAATATGTTGGAGTGCAACTCTGTGAATACTCCAACAGAAATTGGGATCAAATTGTAGAAAGAAAGAAGTGAGCAAGTTGTTGATCCTACACTGTACAAGTAGATTGTATGGTCATTGAGGTATCTATGCTATACTAGACCTGACTTGGCTTGTTGTGTTGGCATGATAAGCATATTTATGGAAAGACCTGGGACACCTCATTTCATGGTAGCCAAGAGAATTTTGAAGTATGTTAAAGGATATAATTAGATTTTGGCATATTGTATCCCTATAATTTGAAGAGCATAGAGGGAGAAGTATTTGGATGTAGGGATTATGATTCGTGCATGGACAAGGATGATCAAAAAGGCAGGCACTGATGGGTATATTTTCATGTTTGGTATAGCACTAATCTCATGGTGCTTAAAGAAGCAAAATGTAGTGGCATTGTCTTCATGTGAAGCAGAATACATAGCTGCATCTATGGCAACTTGTCAAGCTTTGTGGCTAGAAACTTTATTGGAGGAGCTAAATTTGAGAAAGCCTAAACCATTGAGATTGTTGATTGACAACAAGTCAGCAATTGACTTGGCTAAGCATCCTATTGCACATGGTAGGAGCAAGCATATTGAGACTAGATTTCACTTCCTTCAAGACCAAGTGAATAAGGAGAAACTTGAAATTGCAGATTAGAGGAGCAGGTTGCTGATATACTGACAAAGTATTTGAAGTCTGTCAAGTTTAAAGAGTTGAAAGATAAGCTGGGAATGTAATCTCTAGCTAATCTGAATTAGGTGGTGTGTTGAGTTGTAATTCAGTTAGTTTGTGTGGAGGTTGTTATATGACAATTGAAGACTTTCCTATATAAAGGTAGTCATTGTAAAGTGCGTAGGTGTGTGCTTATATGTGCAGTGTGTGTATGTTTAGTTCATTAGTTTTTCACAAATCTTTTCTTTCTCTCTTGTTCAATTACTGTGTGAGTGATCTATGAAGGTGTGAATTTGTTCCAACACTTTCTTTGTTTACGCTCCCTTTTTAACAAATTAATGAACTTTTCTTTTTCTTTTGCTTTTCTTTTTCCAGGTGGGGGCGGGGGCATGTTATTTTGTTATTCTTTTGTCTTTAAGTAATTTTTTTTTATCCAATTCGAATGTGATGTTTTGTGTTGTCCATTTTAATTGAAAAATGCTTTTGTAGTAAGTGTATTAAAAAAGAAAAATAAATGGGAAACAAATATGATGAAATTTATCTTAAAATTAAGGTTCATAGAGATACTAAAAAAATTCTCATTTAGCAATGGTTAATGATAAATATTAGTATAAAATATTAATAAATACTATTTTTTGTGAATATTAATATATACTATGAATACATTGAATATTAGCGTAATATGTTATACTAATGTAGACTTATTATTTACACTAACAATTTAATTTTTGTTAAATAAAAATTATAATAACAAAAGTAATCTCCACGCTTAACAATTTGTATTTGTTAATAAATAATAGTTTTTATAATGAAAAATGCTGTACTGTCAAATATAATAAAATATAATTATTATAAGGATGACATTAATGTTACGATACCAAATAATACAAATATTTTTTTGTCAATCAAGAATAATTAATAAGTAACTCTTTTTCTTTTTTTTTGAGATCAGAAGAAGTAACGTTATATCACCTTTAATTTAATAATATTTAGTATATCAATCAAATATGGTAGTCACCAAAAATCAATCAAATTTGTCATTCGTTTACATTTTTGTAGTATACACCATATTAATCCATACAAAACTCTTGTGCGCCTGTCACTGCCTAACTTTGATGGTTAAAGACAGTGTACTAAAATATTCTCTCTACCTATTTTTAAATATATAAAACTCTCTGTGGTATTTACACTTAACTGGCTAAGCATGACAATCAAATTCGATAACACGCTTGCAATTGTCTTTTTGAGTACAGCAATGGGAATCTAATACGTTAATGAATTAATCTTTATAAATTAATCTTTTGTTTTTGCTTTCTAGAAGTTCTCAGATTATTTAAACTGTGGATTTATTAGGCTGCAATACACAAACACAAACTTCGGATCATAATAAACTTTTTGGATGTAATATATTTGTGGTTAAAATTCACAATATGCACACATATATATTTTAAATTATGTTTTGAATTATGAATAGGGCTATAATATATAGAGTTAATTTACCGTGAACCTGAATTTATATTAATAACATTAGAAAAAAAAAAGTTTTAGACCATTGAAAACATAAGATTTATCATCATGACTTCATATTTTTGGTCTTGCTGTTATATTTTAAGATAAATGGTTTTTGTTTTTCTTCAAAGCAAAAGGATGAAGGTGGAGAGCTCTCTAGATTTTGGGTCGATCTTAACATTAGAACATGCCACACCAGGGTCAATCTTCAAATTTTGGGTGTCTTGTGTGAATTGAGAAATTGATGCTCTCATAATCATTTGAATATTGTTTTCTTGTATTTTTTGAAATAGCACGAGATGCACAAGAAGGGAGGAGGGGGATTGAATTGTGCGTTTTAATAACTTTTTCAAAATAAAACAAATTAGAAAGCGTTATAGAGTTAAGGCTAGAGAAGACAAGCGTACAAAGAGATTTTATACTGGTTTGCTGAACCTTGAGCTACGTCCAATCCCTTCACCTAGAAAGTATTTACTAATCAACCTTGGTTACAAGTATTCTTCACAGCCTCTTTAGGCTTTACAAATGCAATTACCCCAGATTGCTTTACCAACCCAAGTATTCTTTATTCACTAAGCCTCTCCAAGCTTTCACAACAAAATGGTTGTTTATGAACAGACTCAACTCACACAGTGAGAATATTGAAGATTAAGCACAATATAGTAAAGTATCAGAGATTATAAACTATCATCTAGTGGACGCGTAAGAAAAACAATCAGCGTTTTTATGTTCGTGCTTGATTTTTCATTTGTTCGCTTCTTGTTTTCTTCTTCTTCTTTCTCAATATATATAGTCTTCAATGAAAAAGAGTTGTTGAAAAGACTTGACTTTAGTTCTTTAAGAAAAGGTGCGCGTATCGAGCTTACAGTCATATTAGAGAAGACTACTTTTGAACTTGCACTAAAACGGAAAGAGCAGCTCTGTGCGGGAGGTCTGTTTTTTTAACATTCTTCATTTGGTTTGGCAGCTCGAAGAGTTGACTTGCTTTTTCTATCTTGTTGCGCTTTTGCACTAGAAAGTTTTTGTCTACTATTTAATGCTCGAAATATTTGAACGTTAAATCTTAAAAAAGTAAGGCATTAGTCTCAATATATAAAAGAAGGACGCAAGGATTGGACGAAAAAGACTTAGCCGTTTAATAGCTTGTGTCTGGATGCATCTAGTGTGGTTGTTTAAAGATTTAAAACACTAAGTCCATAAAAGAGACTTACACTTGGACGATCATCATAAATGAGTCCATTGGACGCTCATTTGAGATTGGATGCTGTAAATCCGTTAGTTAAAAAATAGAGACTTATACATTAATAAAATTGTTATCTTCAAAATTTGAGGATTTGGACGCTGTAACGTCTTTGGTTGCAACATTTTTTACTACAAAATCATAAATAATCCATTCATAATCAAGGTTATTTAAAAAATCATTTTCGATAGAATTCAAAGCAAGATTATTTAATCTACCTTGTGATATTGTAGATTGCAAATAAGTTTTAAGATATTCTCAACATAAAACTTCAAGTTCTTAGCAGAGAATATCTTAAGTCTTTCAATATTAAACAAAAATCCAAAAATCTCCTCATACGTGCTATACTGGTCCAATATTCTTTTCAATGAGCTAATTACTTGATCTACAATATATGAAAAACAATGGATCCTAATAAAAGACTCCTCACTAGACTCAAGGTTTGGTTGTGTGCATTCAAAGGAATTTTCATCAGTGTTTTTTCTACAAATTTGATGTTTTTTTGAACAAAGACACATTTAATCTTCATTTCAATCACAATTTTTTTAGCATTGACAATAGCATTTGCAAATTCCCTATATTTTTCTAAGTACTTAATCAAACCTTTTATTATTTCTATAGTCACATCAATATGCATGTCTTTTTTTTTTGGCAAACTTTTGCTTTTTCATTAACAGATAACAACTCAAACTTTTTTATAGGGAGTTGTTTATTTAGCTTGGCGTTATTGGGTAGGAGATAGGTTAGGAAGTTTTCATTTTTAATTTGGCATGCGGTTGTGTGGTCTGTTTGGCTTTTGAGAATTGATATAGTGTTTAATGGAGGCAAGTGTGATCTGATTGCCTTTCTGGAAAATTAGAGGGGAGTGATTTGTTTTTTTCACGATGGTGTACTGATCCTTTGTCTTGCTGCTCAGTTGTATTAGATATGGTGGCTTAACTTTGTAAATGGGTTGAGGTACCCCTTATACTCCTTTTTAATGTATCTTTGCTTACCAAAAAAAATTAAAAAAGTAACAACTCAAACTAAATAATCATAGCTAATAAAATCTCAAAGTTTCCTATTCCATGACTTGCTAAAGATTTAACTTCACTCATAATTTTGGATCAGTATAATGTTCAAACTAGTTGAAATAAAGTTTTTGTTATGTCTTAAGCTTGAGTTTTAATTGCATATACATTATTCGCATGACTTTCCCAAGATGCTTGTGACAGTGATTTAATAGTAAAACCTTTTACATCATTTCTTAAAATTCTTCAACGCATTATAAAATGAAAAAAATAGAATGTAAATACATTATAGCATAACAACACCTTTAGTACAAGAATTTGCAATGACACGAAGTATTAAGGCCATGACAACTATATATATATATATATATATATATATATATAATATTTTACAATTTATATCTAATAATTTTCTGTGTACACCTTAGTATTTATATATCTTGATGCATTATCATATTTATCTTCTACATGACAAGGAACTCAATTGAGAATCCTTTTTTTAAAAGGACAAGCAGTGCGTTACATTTATTAATTAAGATTTAGCTCTAGTTCCATGGGGAGATTCAAGCAGTACTGCGTCCATCACTTGCTCAGGTGCAGCTGCACCAAGCAGTGGCTTTGTGCTCAAGGCAACCACAAGGACCAATGTTACCAATGTCATCTTCATTTTTCTGTATTTAATTGTGTCTACTAAATTTGTTAACAAGATTTGTAAAGTTCACAATACTCTGATTGGCCGCAATTGCCATCGCATTATGATTGTGGACACTCTAAAAATCTTGACGTTGCAACTAAAATTGCAATAGCAAATCATTTTGAAAACTTTTTTTTATAATCAAAAACTTTATTATTAAACAAAATACAAGGGGGTTTCTAACCCAAATACAAGGATCTTACATGGCTATATCAAAGAGATAGAAAGACAATTTATAGGATCAATACACCAATCAAAAAGAAACAATGAGCACTACCCTTTTTGGCTTTAAACTAAGTCCAAGATATGACCTTTATCAAATCTAAACAGGGTTGTGGCAACCACAAAGCTATTGAGGCAGGTTTGCCTGAGGCCCCCAATTAAATATTTTTTATACTTTTTAATACTTTGGTGATAAATTTTATTATGATATGATATATTATTTATTATGTTATTTTTCAGTAGTAAGATTATGCATTGTTAAAATATGTAAATTATATAAGTGTAATTTTATTATTTATTTAAAAAGTTAGAAAAATAATTTTTGCATCTATTTTGGACTCTACCTTCCTTATCTCATCCAAAAAAAAAGGCTCCTAAATTAGTATAGAATTTAAATTTCATGAATAAATGTATCATCCATTAAAAAAATATATTTTGGTGAAATGTTAGAAGATCACACATTCAATTAAAGTTTTTTTTTTTTGTATTCATGATTTCGTACACATATGATATCAATTTAGTTCTTCTATTGATTGTCAGTTTGAACAATTTTCAGATTATGAATCACGTTTCATTTTTTTATTTGAATCATAAAATTAAAAACTTTAGATGAGAATGAATTGAAAAAATATATTAATTTTGAAAAGATTTTAAGTTTTACTGAGTGTTAAAATATTGAAAATCTTAATTTAAATTTAAAAATGATGGTAAGAAGTGAAAACAAAAGAAATTCATACTCTACTAAAAGTGTTAATTTTATAAAAAAAATGACATTCTTTTTCAAATACATGCATTGCTTCCAAAATAATTGATAATACTTGTAAGTTTTGTTAGTGCTGAAAGTAATGTTTTCAAATTAAATTAACTCAAATTTTATTTAATGTTATCTATATTAACGAATCAATTGAATGAATTTGTGATTTTATGTGCTGAGAGTGAAATGTTAGAAATATTTGACTATAAAACTTTAATCAATAATTTGTAGTCAATAAAAAAATGAAATTTACAAATTATATTAAATTAAACTTTAAATATAAATTTCGCTTAAGGTCACAAAATTTCTAGACATGGCTCTAAATCTAAAACACCATTGAAATCCAAACAAAACCCATTATAATTGGTTTGGTGATCGGATTTATCTTTTTCAATCCGAATCAATCCAATCAATTATTTTTTTAATTTTTTATTAATATATTTTAAACTTAGAGCTTAAATTTTGCTTCAACTTTGTATTTTCTTTCTTTTTCATTTATTTTAATTTTCTTATGATTTTATATAATGTCATCAAATATCTTAAATTGGTCATGTTATAATTTCTTATTGTATTTTAGGTAAAGAAATTAATGATATATGCACAGTGATAATAATAGAAAAATTAATATTTTAAATAAAAAATAATTAGCTATTAAAAACAAGGAATATTTTTACCTTGTATTAATATAAAATTAAATATTTATATAGAATAGACAAGTGTAAATAAAAACTTGAAAAAATATAATAGTTTTTTTTTTTTTACGACCCAATGATCCAAACTAAACCATTTTCATTTTAATTGGTTTAACTTGGTTTGGATTGGCCTGAATTTTTTTTCAAAATACGAATCAAACCAATTTAATTAAATATAATTGGTTTGAATTTAATTTCACCCTAACCCGAACCAATCCAACCCTTGAACACCCCTACTTTTAAGTGTAGGGACTAAAATGTAAGTTTGTACAATAATAGGGACCAACTGAGTAATTAAACCTTAATTCTATATATTCTAGTGTTTCTTATAAAATTTACTTTAATGTATAGAATTAACAAATTTTGCCATTCCTTTGGTTCTAATATCTTGGGTATACATACCTTATTATTTTTGGATAAATTACAAGTTCCATTTTCTAGATATGCCTAAATTACATTTTCTCTCTTCTTCTAATTTTCAAAATTATACTTTTCTAAGAATAATTAAAATGCGCTACAATATTTTAACTCATTTAACGCAAAAGAGAACGGTGGTGAGCAACGATTTTTCTTAACTTGCATGGATTTTTATTTGCAGCAAATTTTTGACACCCTATTAGTAATATTAAAATTTTAGAAGATGAAATGAATTTTTCAGCACTTCTATTATCGATTATTAAACTTCACCGAAAAATTTTATTTCATATTAATTCTAAAATTTCACAATTCATAATATATAGGAGATTAGAAGTGGTAATGAATAATGATTGAAAATCACATGTAGAGAAAAGTTTTCAGGAGAGGTTGATTGTATTAGAAAGAAGATACACAATTTATATTTGTATCCTATAATTTTTACATGAGACTATTAAAATGCATGTCCCTGTTAGTGTGGATTACTGTGTGTGAGAGGAGAGATTTTTTTATGCTCTGGACCATCACGTGTCCAAGGTATTGGTCTATCTTCACATAACACGTAATCAATTTTTTAATTTTGGACAAAGTTAACAAAATTCGAATACGCACATGTCCATTAATTTCTTTAATAAGTATTGCAATTTGAAGTTGTGAGCAGATGCCTCCAAATTGTTTAGTTTTTGGCCTAATCTATTTTTTGGGCCTTTCTCTTATGTTTAGGCTTTTTAGTTGAGGGGGTCTTATTACCTGTAATCTGATGTGAAAACAGAGTAGGAATCAGAGAAGCTCAAATGTGAGAATTGAGTGAGAAGAAGAGGGAAAACCAAGAGAGAATCAAGAAGGTGAAATCAAGGGTTTGACTACATTAGAGACAAAGGCTTGGGTATTGTTGTGTATTCTTCTTGAAGGTGAAAGGGACAAGGACCAAGGGATTTCTTTTGTATCTTGATTTGGATTCTTAATTCATAGTGGAGCTGCTCTCTCCCGTGAATGTAGGTCACATTGACCGAACCACATAAATCTTGTGTGTTGTTTTCTTTTCCTTTCTTTCTTGTTAATTTTGTTTGTTATGTTGTCTCTTTTTTCTGCATGTTCTCTGCACTGTTGCGTTTTATTTGCTGCTGCATTTCTGCATAATTACTGCAGCAATTTTTCTGCATAATTGCTGCATTTCTTGATCCTCTATGCATAATTATTTGTTCAGTTTTATTGCATTCTCTGTTGCGCATTTTGCTGTGCACGTTTGCTGTTTTTTGGTTAAATTTTGTGCAGAATTTTGAGGCTTCCTAATTGGTTTGGACCAACAAGTTAATGAATGACTTTATATCCAACAATTCCAGGGGAATCCTAAGAATAAAACGTGTACCTCTCTGTTAAGAGACTAAAAGCACTTCATAAAATTGGAGTATATATATACGACATTAGGATTTACTTCATTCCAAAACAAGGAAAATACTACACTGCAAGGGAAAAGTACACATTAAGAAAATTAAAGCTTAGGCTCGGCTGGCCTGCTGGAACCGAACTTTCATTGGTACATTACTGAGAGCAAGACGCTTGTTCTTATTCTTATCCACATACACCCCAACATCGCTGCATTGAACCTTACAGTGTTGGCACACTGTAGGGCAATAACGTATCTTATAGTCACTATCATACTTCTCAATCTTGAACCAATTGCTGATGGTTTGCCAACCGGGGTTGCCCAAAGCACCACCAGTAGTCACAAACCACTGTGATATTGAATAATCATAGTCCTTAAGCTTCCACACTGTGGACTGTGGACAGGATGTTTTGGTGTGGAAATAGATGTTGAGATCAGTGGATACAAGAATAACACCTTTAGTATCATTAACGGGTATAAAGGTCAGAGGCTGGCCTTGGTAACCATCAACAGCTACAACATCAAGTGGGCAATAATCTCGCCCTATGCTTGCGAGATAAAGGCCACCTACATCAGGGGAAGCCGGAACAATGTAGTAATTCCCACCAGCTTGCACCTTCTTCCCTGATGTGTCCACCACTTGCTCAGGTACAGGACCAGCTTCACCAACCAGTGACTTTGTGCTCAAGGCAACCACAAGGACCAATGTCACCAATGTGATCTTCATTTTTCTGTATTTAATTATGTGTCTACTAAATTTGTGTTCTTGTGACTTATGATGGAAGAAGACAGACATTTATATATAGGCTGGGGATGGCTCTAATCTATGTACCCATGTGCACCCAAGTCATGGATTTCCGCTCATACAATTGGCCTATAAAGATTCATTTTGTCAACAATATTTTGGAAAGTTCACCATAACTACTGCATTTAACCTCCTTAACAACATTTGTCTATTTACATTTATTAAAAGTGTTACTATAGATGGAGTGAATACGTTATTGTAACATTTTTTTAAAAGAATGTTACTACAAATGGAGTCAACAGGTTATTGGTTACTATAGATTAACACTTTAATCGTAACATTTTTTAAACTGATTCATTACTTTTTATATGTTTTTATAGTGTTTAATATTTTTGAGAACACAAGCTTTCATATTTCAAACCCAAATATGATTTTTTTCACCTTTCATCCCTCTATTTCTCTTTCGTTGTTTGTTTCACCATCTTGCGCCCACTATCTGACTCTAACATGTTAGTTTCTGTTTCTTCAATCTTTCCTCTTATTACAATAATTCCTTCGATTTCTTCTGGTTTGTCTTCTATTTTCCATCCCTATTCAATTTCGTCTTTGATTTTTAGAAAATCTGAATGTAAATATTTCATTGTCAATTCCTCTGTCCTCTTATTCCAATAAATCCTTAGTTTTCTCCGGTTTCATCTTCCATTTCCCATTCCCCTTCAATTTTGTCTTTGATTTCTTCAATTTTTAGAAAATCTAAATTTAAATCTGGTTCGGCAACGAGTTCCTCTTCCATCTAGAAAGCTGGTTTCTATTTATTCAATTCCGCTGACTCGCTGCATTATTTTTATAAGGCATTAAACTAGATTATGGTTCTAAATTGTGGTTGTGGTCTCGGTTGCAGTTTCTTCATATTCCTTGACATTGTGGAAAATTGCGGGAAAATGCAGCTGATACGACTGTAATTGCAGTTGCGATGCTGTTGCGGTGACTCGAAAATCCTTTACGTTGCAACTGCAATTACGGTTGCAGACCGCAATTTAGATTTTCTTCTTCATATAAGTTTTCTTACAATTCAATCTTGCAATCAAAATGTCTAAGAGGTGTTTGTGATAAATCTTAAGACTCAAGGTATCATTGTGTTTTCTTTTTCTTTCCAAAACAAAGCAATAACTAATTTTGAAAGCTCCTCTTGCTGTTACTTGTGTTGTTTGGGACACTGGCTAATTTGATTGCCTGAGATTGGCCTGAAGCTGTCACTGAGTTCCCCTGTTGTGCTCCTTTAAATTGAGCAATTAACTGCCTTCAAATTAGAAATTTGTACCATGGAGATATTTGCTCGAGACTTTTATTCTAGAAACATTTGTGGTCTTAGTCGTCATCATTGTTTTTGGTCTATATTCTGCAAACGTGACAAGAGTAGTTGTTGTCTCCATTTTGACATGTTTGTATGCATTGGGTATTTGATATTCGTCTTGTCATCACTTGGTCTTGGTTTTGTGTGTGTCCTGCAAAATGTGACAAGGAGTCTTTTCCTTTGCTTTGCATGTGAGTCCACTGGTCTTGGTGTCAATTTGTGTCATTTACATTCTTGTTTGAATTAATATTTATCATTTTAATGTTTTGTTCATCTTAGCATACCAAAAAGAATCACACTGCATGCTGCTCACTGGTGGTGTATTAATCTGTCCTTTCAATGTTGTTCTGATAATATGAAGAGGATTTGTCAATCGAAAAAACTCTGCCAGCAATAAAAAAATAGTAAGAACTCTTTTAAAATGGAAAAAAAAAGAAAAAAAGAATGGGTATAAGTGAAGCATTTTAATGCAGAAAGGGAAGATGCGATGAAATATTGTTTGGCCAAATTGCATTTTTGTACTCTTTCCTTTTTTAAGTTCACAGATGAATGGCAGTGTGTGTATATACATGAATCCTATGTTATGTCTCCAGGGTGTTAGAGTGTTGCTATGAGGCTTTTCCTTTCCTACGCCCACATCCAAATTTTTTTTAGCTCATGTATCCATAATCTTGGACCACATTTTGTGCTACGCTGGAACATGCAAACTCATTTCTCTTTTTTGTCTTTTTGTGGATTTTGAAAATGATTGAAGTTCAGCATTGGAACGTGCACGCAGGCTTTGTTGCCATTGGGTCATATTATTATAGTTATTATACAAAATAATAGTTCCTAGTTTAAATAGGTATTTTTTCATTTTTTTTTCTCCTTTTTAATTTTCACAATACCTTTTGGAGTTGTTATTTGCAAATTACAATTTTATAGTGCATATATTTTTGATGGAGAATGATTTGGGTGCTCACAAGTATATTTTCGGCAGATGGCCAGGAAAATAATTGTTTGCTTCCGAGGTTCTTTGGTTGGCATGGTAGCTGGTGCCATAGGGACAGTCATAAGCTCGTGTACCTTTACTTGCAAGATTACTTAATGTCTGTTATCCAGATAAGAGATCCTTGTGATTGTTTCATCATTTATATTTCAATACTCACCTATCTTACAAATTCTAATTCTAATGCTGATAAGAGAATCACATGCTGTAATAACTTTCTTTATTGATGAGTAACGTGAGTTACTTTTAACCAAGTATTTGATCTTTTTCATTTTCACTTTTTTTGTCTTTTGGTTATCAATCATTTTGGTAGAGATCTTTAGGCTCGTTTTCTTTGTAACCATTAGCATATAAAGAAACCATAATATGTAACCTTTAAGCCACTAGGCTCACAAAAGGAATCCACTCTTTGATGGATGGGAAGTACATGTCCCATGCTACTCTATAGCATATTTAAACCATACATAACCTTATGAAGAATGAGCTACATCTTCAATCTCTCTCTCTTTCTCATACACTCCTTCACACATTCGGATGATTCTTCTGAAACTACCCACTCTACAGTATTGCTTTAGCTATTAGTTGGCCAAAACTCTGAATAAACTAGAATTAGGAACAAGAAAAACGGTTTATGATTCTTTTCTCCCCTTTCTATTACCCTCTCAAGTGTCCAAGTTGTTTATTTGAGAAATGAAATTCACCCTAGCTTGAATGTTCCAGGATGGAAATATGCTAATTAAAGATGGAAATTCACTATTGAGCTAGAAGTGATGACTGATTATGAAATAAAAGTAAGGTTAAACGCATAATTTAGTCCTTATACATATTGCAAATTCTCAATTTGATCCCTATACGTAAAAATTTATTAAATCGATCTTTATACATGTTGCGAATTCTCAATTTAATCCCTGCCGTTATGACGTCGTTTACACATTCTTAATTTGATATCTATACATGTAGCGCATTCTTAATTTAGTCCTTATAGGTGCAGCAAATTCTTAATTTGGTCCCTATATGTGCAGCACATTCTTAATTTGGTCCTTATAGTATAGGGACCAAATTAAGAATACACTGCATGTATAGGGACCAAATTAAAAATGCGTTATATGTATAGGAACCAAGTTAAGAATTTGTAAACGGCGGAGACCAAATTGAGAATCAGCGACATGTATAAGGACCGATTTAATAAGTTTTTTTCGTATAGGGACTAAATTAAGAATCTGCGTCATGTGTAGAGACTAAATTATATGTTTAACCTAAAAGTAATTAATGAGAAAACTTATGAAAGAACGCGGTGGTAGTTTTGTGCGAGGCTGGAATTTAGAAACAACTCAAGACAATTGCAAGCTGCAATTTGTATAGTAAGTTTGAATCTTTTGTATTCATTTACATTTCTCTATGAGAGAGAGAGAGAAATACTAGAAGTGGTTACAGTTTCTACTTGGGTCGAACTTTTCTTCCCCCCTCCCCCAATGGGCTTAACCCAACTTTTAAACCCATATTATTATTACAATTTAAAATTTCTGCCAGACTTGCCACTTTTGTAGTCCAGAAAGATGGAATCTCATGTGGTCTATATCAAGGTCAGAAAGTTCTAGTTATGAAGTTCAATTTAATCATTATTTATATGCTACATGTTTCTGATTGTATTTCACCATGCAGCACAGCTCTGTTAAGTCCCTGGGTGATAAAGTCCTAGTAAAAATTAAGGATGTAGAGAAGATTGAAGGTAGGATTTTATTGCCAGCAACTGCTCAAAGCAAGCCTCAAGGGGTGAAGTGGTTGCTGTTGGAGAAGGGAAGTCAATTGGGAACAACAAAGTGGATACTAGTGTGAAGGCGATGTTACTATGTTAGGAAAGCTAAATTTTTGTGTTTTGAGGAGGCTTGAAATATAGTTGATTGTTACTTAAACCATTTAATGTTAAATTGTATCGATTTAATATTACAATTTACCTATTTTCTATATGTTATGTGAATCTTTTGCACCTGCACTTTAACTATTGTTGTATACTTTTTTATGGTTATTGTCATAATTTACTATAGCATAAGTTTGATCTTATAAAAGATGACAATTAGTAACATTTTTTAAATATGATTAATGATGTGTTAATTATTGTAAAAACCTTTTAGCAACATGTTTTAAATGTTAGAAAAGATAAATTAGTAACATTTGTTTAATATTTCAAAAGATGTCAATTGATAACATTTATAAAATGTTACAAGTGATATATTAAAATAATGCAAAAGATGTTAATTGGTAACATTTATAAAATATTGTAAGTGATATGTTAAAATATTGCTAAAATCTTTTAACTACATGGATTTTATACTACATTTGTTAAAATGTTACTAATTACAATTAGCAACATTTTTTGCGATTTAGTAACATTTTTCAATGTTATTAAATCTCAATTATGTTGTAGTGATATTCTTATTGGCTGGATTCTAAGTTTTGGATGAACTTCAGTTTACATTTGGTCATTCAGTGTCTAACTTCTTGTGTCATGTTTAATAGTAAGTCTGCTTCGTTTGTTTAGTATTGAAAAGAAGCACATAGACTAGTGCATATTTTCATTTTTTTTTTAAGAACTCTGTTGTGAGTTTAACGAATATTCTTTTTTTCTTTTTTATACTTTCTCTTTTTTAGGTTCATTTTTCTTTTTGTCTTTAAATTTAGGCAGGTGGCAGCAAAAAAAGATGTTAACTATCAATCTGATAGCAATCAAATCTTTTGCGCTCCAACATTTTGCAGAGAACCATGAATTCTACATGCAGTATTTCTTATAAACTTTACTTTTAATGAACTAACATATTTTGCCAATACTTTAGTGGTAATATATTAGGTATACATGCCCTACAATATTTGCATAAATTACTTATTCCTTTTTTAAGATATTACATTAATTTCCTTCTGAGTAACATTGTACATGGGTCGATTTGAGTCGGGTTTGATTAAATCTATTACATGAAACCGATCAAAATACTTCATATTGAGTTGGGTCAGATTTGTTCATTTTTTCTATCAAATTCGAACCGAACCAACCCAATAAATAACAGATTAGTTTAGGTTAGGTCCAAAAGGTTAAAAATTATTTTAATTTTTTTAAAAGATTGTAATTTTTCAATAATTTCAACCCATTATAGAGCTACTAAGCTAACAAGTCAAAATTTACACAATACAACAAATATTATTAATTGTGTTTGGTGTTAACTTTATCTTTTATGTGGAGTAAAAAAATATGAAGTTATTCAATATTTTATACCTTTTTCTTTTATCCTAATAAAATTATTAATTGAACATAAAATTATATACGTTCATCTCATTTTTTTTCAATTTAGTTATTAAATTTTTTTGGGGGAGACAAGACAAAATAATAACAGAAATAAGAATATAAAAATCTGAGTTCATCTCCTTTTTTTTCCAATTTAGTTTATTAAATCTTATTGGGAGGACAAGACAGAATAATAACAGAAATAAGAATATAAAAATCTGAATTCCCTATATATGAGTAGATAAAATTAATATACTTTCAAATACCATTATCCACTTTTAAATTTAATAAATACAATATAAAAAAGTTGGACTTTGGTAGTATGAATTGTATTTGTAATACGATCATTTGTCATTTTTATTTTTTTAATTTTAAGATGTTATCTAAGTGAAAAAAATATATAAATAATAATTAAAATCTAAAATTATCACATCAACAGGTTGGGTCCTCATGTTTACAAGTTTAAAAATAAAAAAATCGCAGATCCAAAGGATAATAGGTTTGAACAAGTTGGGTTGGACTATACTCGAATAATAATAAGATCTAAACCAAAGTGTTTAGCTTAGTTTGGGTTCACAGGTTGCTCGTACAAGTAACACCCATAATAATAATAATAATAATAATAATAATAATAATAATAATATGTAATTCTTACGTGAGCCGTAATTACATACAAAGTTCTTTTTTTATATAATACGTCGTTAGCCATAATTACACACAGATCTAAAATAAAATTACAATTTTCTATAGTTGGTCTTATCTAATACAAAGAAACTTTACTTGGACAAAAGTAAAGTAGAAGAGAGTTGTTATAGGAAAAGAACATGGATAGATCCCCTAAGCTTCTACTATATGCCACCCTGATCACAATCATTGCTAAGGAAGATGTTTATTTGGTGGTACCAAGCATGGACAAGTGATCACTCACTACTCTAGGACAAAAAAATAAAGAAATGGAAACAAAAAAGCCTAGGAAGTAAGAATCTTACTGCTAGGAATAGGCAGACAATTATAAGATTTACATATTAACAAGAAACCATTCTAAGCATGGGATTACAACATGTAAATTAGCTCAATCACAAAAAAAAACACAATCAAATGAAATAGGACTAACTGACACATATATTAAGCAAGGGAATGCATATAATGTGTGTCATATGAGACATTTCCATGGAGAACATTCTAACAACAGAATAACAAGATCAAAAGCTCATACTCCACCGATCACCGCATGCAAATCAATACTCATATGATTCACTTACCATTTTCAAGTGATATCAAGTACATGCATAAGATTTATTGATCATTTTTAGGGGATATCAGGTACATGTTAGTATACTACACTAGTCATAGATAAATTGTAGTGATTTGTTATGAATGTTAGTAAGCAAGCTGTCTTAAGCAGGACACAAAGTCGTGACCCTCCATCTACATGTGGGATGATATGTACTAGGTGTCCTCAAGGTCTCCTTAGCCTCTACTAAGAAATTCACACCTCATCACAGAGTGTAGCTACTCCAAGGCCCTCGAGCTCAATAGAACATGATGTATGATCATAGTCTAGTCTAATTAGTGTTGGTATCATTTAAGAATTGCACTAAGAATACCAAATTCTCAATGCTAGTTTCATGATTCACCGTTAATAGGTGTCACCACTATTTCACTTGACAAATGTCAATAATTCCATATCTTAAATCGATACCAACTTTAATATGAAGAACCAACTATTATGCATGTGTGACAAACTTAACAAGACTCAATGAAACTCATCCAACAACGTCAATCAATCAATAACAAGACAATCAATCAAATCAATCAAGTATCAAAGAGTTAAACCATAATAAAGCATACATAAACAATTTAATAATATCATAGGACGGTATATACTTAGTGAGACTAAACTAGTTTTACCTAGGCTAAGGATTTAGGTGAATAGTTTACCGAATCACTAGACCTCACACGGTGTTTTTGGCTACCCCTAACATTCAAAAATTTGTATAACATATTTATCTTACTTCCCAAAGAATGATTCTTCCTCCCCTCCCTATTTTAGTACTGTTGGGAGCTCCAAGTGTTGATTTGCTGTGAAACCCTTCCACGACGACGTCTTTGCCACACGTTTGTTTCTTCGAGAAAGAGGAGTGAGTTCGTCATCACTAAAAAAGAACATAGATATATAGTTGTTTTTGGTTTCATTGGGGTTGTTTTAGACATTTCCATTAGTTTTGGAATCAAAAAAGCTATACGCTTCCCTCATAGTCTAGGTTTCGCTTGATTTCGAGGTAGGTTTAGCACAAACATAAGGGATATTTTAATATTCATTATACTAAGCTTGTTTTGTCAAATGAAAGTTGTTAAAAGGGTTCTTGCTCCCAAAATTAAGCCAGGGTAGAATTCTGCTTTATGTAGTGCTTAGGTTATGTCTTTCGATGTTCTGTTTTGCTAACTGCACTCATATGGTCAAATGACCTTAGATTCACTCATATTTGACATATAGAATATTACAGAAATTTAGAATCTAGGGGGGAACTTGTTTAAATTCAAAATGCCACTCAGTTTGAATATTTTTGCGTACATAAACATGATTTGACAATCATTTAGCCTAAAACCACTCCAAGGAGTTTAATCTAGGCTAGACATGGTGTTTTCTTATCATGTTTCACATTCAAGCTACTGCCATCACATGTTAACAGTGTTATGAACTAAAACCAGATTTACTCGCAAGTATCTGTTAGGTAAACAGGAATCAAGCACCTTTGTAATTAACCATCCATTGTAAATTATTAATATACCAATTGTAATGAGAATAGGATGAACAAAAACTAAATTTCATTAAGACTCGAAATAGAATAACTTTTCTTATTTATTATCAAGTCCATGATAAGGAACTAGACATTAGAAACGTTGCAGTAAAAGCACAGAGTAGTGCATTACACTTATTCATTAAGATTTAGATATTCAACATTTAGCATTCAAGCCCGCTGGAACCGCACTTTGTATGGCTCAGAAGTTAGAGCTAGACGCTTGCCATATTGATCCTGGTATATTCCAATATCACTGCATGGATAACTGCAATCATTGCACACACTTGGACAGTAAAGAAACTTGTAAGCATCCTCATACTTCTCAATCTTGAACCAATTGCTGATGGTTTGCCAACCGGGATTGCCCAAAGCACCACCGGTAGTCACAAACCACTGTGATGTTGAATAATCATAGTCCTTAAGCTTCCACACTGTGGACTGTGGACAGGTTGTGTCGGTGTCGAAATAGATGTTGAGATCAGTGGATACACGAATAACACCTTTCTTATCATTAACAGGTATAAAGATCAAAGGCCGGCCTTGGTAACCATCAACAGCTACAACATCAAGTGGGCAATCTTGACCTGTGCTTGCGAGACAAAGGCCACCCACATCAGGGGAAGCCGGAACAATGTAGTAATTCCCACCAGCTTGCACCTTCTTCCCTGATGTGTCCACCACTTGCTCAGGTGCAGGACCACCCAGTGCCTTTGTGCTCAAGGCAACCACAACGACCAATGTTACCAGTGTCATCTTCATTTTTCTGTATTTAATTAATTTTTGGGTCTACTAAATTTGTGTTTTTGTGACTTGTGATGGATATGGAAGAAAACAGACATTTATATATAGGCCGCGGATGGGTCTAATCTATGTACCCATGTGCACCCAACTCATGGATTTCCACTCATACAATTGGCCTATAAAGATTCAATTTGTCAACAAGATTTGGAAAGTTCACCATACTCTTATTCGCTGGATTCTAACTTTCTGACAAACTTCGGTGTAGAGTCAGTGCATTCAGTGCCTAACTTCTAGTATCATGTTTACGAGTAAGTCTGCTTCGTCTGTTTAGTACGTGAACTTGTGAACTGAAAAGAAGCACATAGACTATTGCATTTTTATTTTCTTAAGCTCTCTATTGTGAGATTAACGAACATCTTCTTTTTCTCTTTTCTACTTTCTCTTTTTATAGTTTCATCGTTCTTTTTGTCTTTAAATAATAAGGCAGGTGGGGACAGAAAAAGAAATATTGTAATTTTCATTTGGATTATATAATGAGTACTTTACATGTATGATTTTTGACTGACGTAATCCCATTTATAGTTTTTATTTGCTCTCCAACTAGATATTTTAAATTTGATCCACTTTTAGTTTTGGTTTTTGTGTGAACAGTGCAAAATTTGTCGACATGCATATATAAAAGTATATTCTAAACATTTACAAGTTCATATGTAAAGTGAACGTCACAAGCTCGCACATTTAATTAATACTCTCACACACACACACACAATTATATATATATATATATATATATATATATATTTCTCTTATAGGAAATGTAGATACTCCTCTTGAATACCTTAGAAGGATCAAACATGTTTCGGATACTAACACCTATATGACAAGTGTTGGACACTCTTTATTAACTTAAAAAAAATTGTGTTTTATAAGTTTGGACATGCGAGCCAATACCTCCATATAAATATAAACACTTCAATCATGAAGCTAATATTATTAAAAAATATTTATATAAAAATTAAAAGATGTCAACATAAATATAATATAAAATATTTAAAATAATGTATTTTAATTACTCATTATCTAAAGTAAATAGACATTATATAAATATTGGAATATATAGTGGTATCTTATATTTTTAACATTAACCAATAAAAATGTTCGTATGAGTGATGTTTATGCTTTGTTTTGGATTAGAAGTGAAATAGAAAAGGAAGAAATAGGAGAGAAAGAATTAGAAATGATAAAACGATAGAGAAATAAAGTGGAAAAATATGTATTTGAATGAAAAGAAATAATAAGGAAAGAAGTAATTTTCATAAAATTAAACTGATTATACAATTTTGGTAGGCTCGACAGTTTCAAAGAAAATGTAGACATTGAAAATTGTTTTGTGAAGCTTTGAACTTGATTGCTTCTGGACTTAAATGTAATTTTTATAAGAGGAATTTATTTGAAATTATTGTGGATGACATTTTCTTATATGCAACTTCAATTTTTCTTCATTGCAACACAAAAATCTTCCTTTAAAATTTCCGTGATTGCGTATTGGTGCTTGTCACTATGCCAAGAAAGTTGTGGTTCCTTGGCTTGTTAGGTTTGGTATATAGGTGTGAATTGAAGTAGGCGGTTTGATGAGAATAAATTTGTAACTATGATGAATGTGTAACCGGCCATCAACAGGTAATAAGAGTGATAGGTAAAGTATCATCCCACATATACTTGATTGAGCACCATGTACTAATGTTTGATATTTGTGGAGTGAATCAAAAGTTGTCACAGTTAGTTGTTAGTTACAAAATTAATATCTAACTAAATCAGACTTCAAAATGACATACAAGACTAAAAAATAGAAAGACTTAGTAATATGAACAAATGTAAATCACAACTCCCTATTCATAGCTCTTAGACTATCGCAGTTGGGGTTTATCAGTATCTTAGGAAGGACGAGATTTGGAGAAGGGAGGGTTTCAAAAATTTGAGCTCTTAGCAGGGGAAAAGAAGGCTCTACCAAACCCTTTTTAAAACATTTTTTACATCGGTTCAAAATATAACTGATGCAATAAATAAACAATTTTTACATCGGTTATAAGTTGAACCAATGTAGAAAACTTTTTTTAGATTAGTTAAACTGGAACTGATCAAAAAAGTTTCAACATAATTACAAAAATGGCTTCGCATTTTTCTGTACATCTGTTGTTAAATCTAAAAACCTGTTGTAAAATCCCAATTTTGCACTAGTGTTAGTCTCACTCTTTTGAAATCTCAATCTCACATCTTGGTTCAATGTTTGAATACACTTAAGAACCTCATCCCAATTTCTTGGCAACTAGTCCTTGATGGCCAAATTAATAAGAACCCTAATTTCTTAGGCAACCTCACATAACACTCTTACTTTAAGTTTGAGATTCTCCAAGAACACACATAATGCCACACCTCCATTCTTAGAGCCTATGTGTGTCTCAAATCTCAGTTTAGCTTAAGATTTATTTTTTCCAAGTTAACCTTAAGCTAGGTTCTATTAACTGATTTCTACCATACTAATTACATTAAGCAAAGAGAAGTGAAATTGAATCATAGAGCATGAAATTAAAACTCACTTTAGCAATTCATGGAGTTCATATCAGAGATTTAATCATTATTACAAGATATAAAAACAAAAACAATTGAACTTAGCGTAAGAGTAATGGAGAGGAGAAACCATATAGAAGCACTCCATTAAAGTTTTGCATTTATTCCTAGAGCACAACTCCATTGAAGATGTCCAAGAATTCATTACTCTAACTTTCACACACACACTAAGAACACACAAAAACAGAGAAAAATAATGAATTGGTGAAAGCTATGCAAAAGTCTAAAAAACTAGGTTCAAAACATTCTTTATAAATGATAGGAGACAAATCGACTAGTATTATCAATCCACCATTGGGCACTAGAACAATTGATATAATCGCTGAGCACTGTTTCCATCGTGGGTGTCATTGTAATTGAAAACAGTTATACCAGTTGAGTCAGTTACAAATAGTTATCAGCTCCTCTTGTTGGCAAGGATAACTTGCTGAGTGCCTTATTGTTAGGCAATGGTACTGTCGATGGGTGATGGAAGCATGTTCCTTATTATTCTTCAATTTTTCATGTACCTTTCCAAGTATTTATACAAGTTGTAATTTTTAACTAAATTCCTGATTGTAACTTCACAGGGAAACCCAAGGGGGTTGAATTGTGTTTCTTTAAAATCTTTTTGCAAGTCTTTCTCAAGCACGTATGGAGAACAGACGAATGGATTCTCTTGAGTGAAAACAACTTGTTTAATAAAATTTAGTTAAAAACAAATATCTTTTCCACAATATCAATGCCGTTAATGTTAGTACTACAAAGTGAAGTAAGGGTAAGAGAAAACTAAACATAGATGATTTTATACCAGTTCATCTCACACTTGAGGTTACGTCCAGTCTTTGGCAAACCACTAAGAGTTCTATTATAACACAAATTTAAAGGAAACTAAGTTCTAAACTATTACAAATATTCTTTTTTCCAAGCCTCTTTAGGTTTATAAAAAAGTATCCTTCTTGCCTCTTTACGCATTTTACTAAGTATTTTTTTCTTAAACAAGTCTCTTCAAACTCTACTCAAATATTATTTAATACTTCCCTCTTGAAGCATTTTCCCAAATATTCTTTCTTCTTTTGCCTCTCTAGGCAGTAAGGTTTCACATTGGTTAATTTCATAATAGGTGACCCTAGGTTATCGTCTAATAAGCACAAACTGAGAATGAATGATTTTTTTTTTTTGATAGGCAAAAGATATTTATTAAAAGAGAGTACAAGGGGAACTCAAAAAACCGAGAATGAATGATAACCTAAATGCATAAAGTACAAGATTACATAACATGTTCTAAGAAATGAAGCTCAATAAATAATAATTCACGTTGTTGTTCTCTTATCTGATTTTTTTTATTTTTTTTTGTAGCTTATTGACTCTTGAGACTTATATAGCAGAGCTCGAAAGTAAATGTTGAGGACTTTCTTCGTTCTTTAAAAGACGTGAATGTTGAGTAATAAATGTTGTATTAAATGCATTGTCCCGTTCTGACATGTCTGGAATGATAAAGTACTCTACTTATCTTCTCTTATACTTTCAATGTGCAACAGATAGAACTTTTTATCTTGGTGCTTTCAGTATGCTACCTTTTCCTAACATTGTCTTGTCACTTTACTTTTGTACTTTTCTTATCTTTTCAGGTGTGAGAGTTGGTTAACTCCTACTTTTGTTTAACTTCTAATTAGGGCAAAGCTTGAAAGAATTCTTGTATACAATTTTTAGTTGAAGTATCAGATAAAGCATCCTCCTCTAACAGACGAATGCTCTTCAGGTGAAGCTTTGCGATAATCTTAACAGACAAATGTCCTAAGGATTAGCACAATGATAGGTTCCTTAGTAGGACAATCTCCTAAGACAATATGTAGTACAAAAGATTATTAGTTTTTATCATAATCATGAAGTCTTATAGTTTGTTATTATTAAAACTAAGGACTAGATCATCATAGATCTAACTATCTCCTCCTTTTTTATTATGAAAAGCAAATATCAAATGAGAGGGTAAGCTCCCCTTATATAAGGCAAATTTTCTAAAATAGACAAAATTTAAACACTCTCTATGATAAGACAAATCACATTCAGGCTAAACATAAAGACATTGTATTCAGAGCATAAAGACTAATATATTTGACAAATAAAGTCTATAGATCAAATCAACAATCGAGAGCATAATACTTTCATCAAAGAAAATTATTATCTATGATTTTATCAAATATCAACAAGTTATTTCATTATTAATGTTCATTTTATGCAACTATTATTGCCCTTGCAATTGTTGGGATGGAATCTTCTAACCTCATTGTTAGTATTGATTCTGAGAAAGGGAAAGAGTGCATAGGGCAGAGATCATTCATTAGAAGTTTACATCACATTGAATGTAGTCATAATCGATCTTAATTTATGAATGGACCATATAACTGGAAAAACTTTTCCTGGATTAAGTGAAGATAACTTGAATCCTTATTTTAGATTTGTAGATGGACCATAAAAGGATTTGATGATAATATCCCTTCTTGTACTTTTGAAAATTTTCAGTCGTTTATGAATTTTATTGAAATAATGAATGGGTCACCTCATTGTCGTGGTTGTATAGGTGGCAGCCTACATAATACTATAGTCATTGTTCAAGATGATTCAGATGACAAATTTCTAGAACTTCATTGCTTACTGATCAAGGTGAAATTGAAAATGGTGTGCCTATAGACCTTGTATCTACCAATTTCATTCTTCGCAACTCATTAGAGATGGAGTCGAAGTTACCCCTATTGCTCAAGTTGAAAAGATTTTCCCTCACATGGAGGAATTAACAAGTTTATGACTGCTGTGCAAGAAAGATATACTCTAGTTAGAGTAGTTGCTAAATTGCTAATGGCACAATAACACTGTTTGAGTCATTGGTTGATAGTCAACTATTGAATTCAACCTTAGTTTCAGCTCTCTTGGACTACATCTCATGTGTTGTAGCGAAGGGCCTTACTCTTCTTACAAATACGAGGGATTTGAAGGTGGTGCTCCATTGGAATACTGGCCACATTTACAGCTTGAGGGCAAGGTGCTTGTGAAGTGGGATTATGAACCAAGCCTAAGGCATAAGTGGACGAAGGATACGAATTACCATAAGGGTAATGAAGGAGTAACCATTAGAGACAGTTTTGTTGCAGCAATTTGAAAAAATGAAATCCTGAAATTGTAGGCTCTTGTTGTGCCTAGCTATTTATTAGTTGCAAAATAGTATCTGCTATATATGTACTGAAAAAAAAAAAAGAAGGAAGTAATGAATTAAGCCTTATTTTCAATTCTATTTTATCATCTCTACTTTTTTTGTTTCTGGAGGTTCCTTCCCTCGAAATAAGAATAAATCGTAAACTCAACCCAACTTGATTTGTTTTTGTTGGGTCTAGTTAAGTTGGTTGAATTGTCCCAATTACCCCATGATCACCTCTGTGGAAAAGAGTAAAAGGTATTGCAAAAGATAAATTCAGCCCCTCATAATTCATATTCCGCAGTTAAAGAAATTAATCTTACTCGAAGGGACTGAGTACAATAAAACAAGTGATAGTTTCAAACTTTTTAGTTTGAAAAAAAAAAATGATTCTAGATAGGTCTAAGACTCATAAATCTACAATTACATTTTAAGAATACTTTACTTTATCATCCAAATAAAATTATTCTTAAACTCACTTATGAAATACAAATCAATTTTTAACCACAATTATTTTAACCATCCTTTCATTGGTTAGGTTGAAAGAGATTTTAAAAAAATTAAGACGCATTTTATCTTATGGAAGAAATTTACCACATTTTATTTTTCTTCTCCTTCAGTACATGTTTAATAAGAATTAAGTTTATTCAAATTTACTCGAGAGTCATTGAAGAACTATTTTTGTGTCTAAATAACTATTTCATTAAGTTAATTAAGATATTTGAATTCGATCATTTCAAATTTTCAGCTCCTAAAACCAGATTTACTCTCAAGTTTCTGTTAGATAAATGGGGAATCAAGCACCTTTGTAACCATCCATAGTAAATCATAAACATACGCACTATAATGACAAGGATCGATGAACACAAACTATTAATTTCGAAACACTCAAAATAGAAAATAACTTGTTTACTTATTATCTGGTCCATGAGAAGGAACTCAACTTGAGAAACATTGCGGTAAAAGCACAAAGTAGTGCATTACACTTATTCATTAAGATTTAGGTATTTATGAAGGTTCAAGCCCGCTGGAACTGCACTTTGTATGGCCCAGAAGTTAGAGCTAGACGCTTACCATATTGATCCTGGTATATTCCAATATCACGGCATGGATAACTACAATCATTGCACACACTTGGACAGTAAACCAACTTGTAAGCATCCTCGTACTTCTCAATCTTGAACCAATTGCTGATGGTTTGCCAACCGGGATTGCCCAAAGAACCACCAGTAGTCACAAACCACTGTGATGTTGAATAATTATAATCCTTAAGCTTCCAGACTGTGGACTGTGGACAGGATGTGTCGGTGTCGAAGTAGATGTTGAGATCAGTGGATACACGAATAACACCTTTCCTATCATTAACAGGTATAAAGGTCAAAGGCTGGCCTTGGTAACCATCAACAGCTACAACATCAAGTGGGCAATCTTGACCTGTGCTTGCGAGACAAAGGCCACCTACATCAGGGGAAGCCGGAACAATGTAGTAATTCCCACCAGCTCGCACCTTCTTCCCTGATGTGTCCACCACTTGCTCAGGTGCTGGACCACCCAGTGCCTTTGTGCTCAAGGCAACCACAACGACCAATGTTACCACTGTCATCTTCATTTTTCTGTATTTAATTTTGTGTCTACTAAATTTGTGTTCTTGTAATTTGCGATGGATATGGAAGAAGACAGACATTTATATATAGTCCAGCGATGGCTTTAATCTATGTACCCATGTGCATCAAAGTCATGGATTTCCGCTCATACAATTGGCCTATAAATAAAGATTCAATTTGTCAACAAGATCTGTAAAGTTCACTCTACTGTGATTGGCTGGATTCTGAGTTTCTGATGAACTTCGGTTTACACTCACTCATTCAGTGCCTAACTTCTTGTATCATGTTTACGAGTAAGTCTGCTTCGTCTGTTTAGTATGTGAAGTGAAAAGAAGCACATAGACTAGTGCATTTTCATTTTTATTAAGCTCTCTATTGTGAGATTAACGAATATCTTCTTTTTCTCTTTTCTACTTTAGTTTCTTTTTTTTTAGGGTTCTTTGTTCTTTTGGTCTTCTAATTTTAGGCAGCTGGGGGCAGAAAAAGATGTCCCAGGATCAATCTAATCTTTTGACCCTAATCCAAAAATCCTTCTTTTTGTAGAGAACCATTAATTCTACATGCAGTATTTCTTATAAACTTTACTTTTATTGAATTAACAGATTTTGGCCATTCCATTATTTGTAATATACAAGGGTTTAATATGCACGGGACATATATTTGTTCGTAGATTTACATATTTTTTTATTTTATTTAAAATATCTATAAAATTGTATGAAAAAAAAAATTGAGTTAAAAAATTTATAATGGATTGAATTATGTTAAATTTATTTGTTCTGGTAATTTTGAGATATAAAATGATAAAATAATTCAATTATTTTACAACTATATTGTAAATAAAAATAAATTTTATAATATTTAAAATTTATGAAAATATTTTGAATAATTAAAAATATAAAAATTAATTAAATTAGTTGCAAACTATTAAAATTAAATATTACTTAAATTAGATTAATATTTTAAAAAATTATATTTTATTAGCATTTATGTAAGATGAGTTGTTATGAATGTTTACTATTATTTTCTACTTGCGAGAAGAAAATGTACTAACTATTAAATTCTTTAATGTAGGTGTTTTTTCTTCTTAATATAATTGTGCAATATTAACAAATCATACAAGTATATTAATTGTAATAAATACATAAAAGAGTGATATTTTTGTCTAAATATTTAAATGAATTTTTCAATAAGGATTTCTTATAATATTATTTTATATTATATGTTGTAAGCATATTAAAATTAACATAATATAAATTATATTAAATTTTAAGATAAAATATTTTAATTTACTGAAAAATTATATATTTTAAAGAAAAAATTATATATTATAATATTTTAAAAAGATCATCAATTACAATAGATTTAAACCAAGGTTTATCCTAATCTAATTCAAAGAGGCTTAGAAACTCATTGAGTCACTAAATACAAAACAAAGAAAAGAAAAGATAAAGAAGAAGCTGTGAATTTTTAAGAATCAAATCCAAATTCTTCAATATCCAAAGTTGATGAGGAATCCTCAAGCTCTTCCTCACTTTCGATTCTCAAATGAGTCAAAGAATATCCAAACATTGAAAGATCCTTGAATAAATAGTGAGTGGTGGGTTTTTTGGGTCGCAAAAGCATATTGGGCTTACGAAAACATAAAAAATCAAAGAGTTGCAGAATACCTAGCTGTGGGCGTCGGCTTGGCTCTAGGCACCAACACTAATTAGCGTATGCTAGGGGTCGAATTGCCAATCCTCCTTTGCACATTTTTAAGCTTTGTCTTGCCCTTCTAGTGCTTCTTTTGGGTCCTTATAATAGAGTAATCACTACTCTTGGATCCAAATAATGTCCTATTCTCTTGCTCATATTTCTTACACTGAGAAACCCAAATAATTATGCAAAATCATGCAATTTTTAGTAAAAACCTCAAGAACATGAATCACATTAAATTTCTTATTATTGGCTCATTTTCTCATTAATTCCTACGAGCCAATGCATTCATCATGTAAAAAATAGCTATATAAATCCACATGAAATGTAGATTTTTCAATACTCATCCAACAACATCAATTAGTAAATAACCAGACAATCAATTAATTCCCTCGTGTATCAAAGAGTTAAATCATAATAAAGCAAGTCAAAAACAATTTAATAATATCATAGGAGGGTATAACTTAGGGAAATTGAGCTAGTTTTACCTAACCTAAGGATTTAGGTGAATACGTCACCCAAACACAAGACCTCACATGGGGTTTTGGGCTACCCCTAACATTCAAAAATTTATAAATCCTATTTATTGTATTTCCCAACAAAAGATTCTTCCTCTTCACCTAGCTTTGGTATCGTTGGAAGCTCTGAGTGTTAATTTGCTTTGGGCCCCTTCCACGGCAACATCTCTGCCACATGTTTGTTTCTTCTAGAAAAAGAAGTGAGTTTATCATCACCTAAAGAACATAGATATATATTTATTTTTAGTTTCATTGCAAGTTGTTTTACACATTTCAATTAGTTCTAGAATAAAAAAGGCCATACACTTCCCTCATCACAATCTAGGTTTCGGTTGATTTCAAGGTAAGTTTAGCACAAACATAAGCAATATTTTAATATTCATTGTACTAAGCTTATTTTATCAAATGAAAGTTAAAAGGATTATTGCACCTAAAATACAATCTACTCTAATTATATTGCTACCCTAAAAGCACAGAATTTTACCTTGTCTAATGCTTAGTTCGATGTTTTGTTTTGCTAATTGTACTCAAATATGGTCAAATCACCTTAGATTCACCCCATATTTGACATATATAATATTGTAGGAATTTAGAATGTATGCGGACTGGTCTTATTTCAAAATGCCACTCAAATTGAATTTGAGATATATTACATGTACAACAATTCATACAATAATTTGTACAACACTTTTGTGTCTATTTCTCTCCATCATTATAAGATGTAACAAATGATATGTAGGAGAGAGATAAACACAAAAAAGTATTATTGTACAAGTTGTTATTTAAGTTGCTGTACAAATGACATTTCTCTTTGAATTTTATGTATATAACCACCATTTGACTATCATTTGGTCTAAAGTTGCTCTAGGGCAGGGATGATAGTAGGGGCTGGATAGGATACTATAATAGTATCTGTCCCCATATTTGAAAAAAATGCCCGTACTAGACCCAGTAGCTGTGCAGGTAGCAATTTTAATTTTCGTACTTGTACTCGTTGGATACCAACATACTCATACCTACACTCGCTACCCACACTTTACTCAAGTGTAAAATTAATAAATCAATAACAAATATTAATTAAAGAAATTGCTATGATTAAATTAAAAAATTATTGTTAAATCATTCAAACATAACCCTACAATATTAGGAATATAATCATTTAGCATAATCATTCTTAAATGTAATGTTTGAATTCTTAAAGCTAATTAAATCTCTATCAATGGTACTCTCCAAGAATTATCAAAAAAAGATACATTAACACTAAGTTTATAGTTATATATTATAAACTCAACACACACACACACACAAAAGTATGGGGCGGGATGAAAACTATAATATCTATATCCACGTTCATCCTCATTAAATTTTGCAAGTAAATCTCCAGTTTTGAACATCATCTCCATCATCTTTAATGAGTGATTATTTATCCTATCCATTTTGGGTATTTTTTGCACGTACCTATACGATATAGGTTGAATTATCATCCCTACTCTAACGGATTTAATTTAGGCTAGACTTAGTATTTCCTTATCATGTTTCACAGTCAAGCAACTCCCATCACATGCCTAAAACCAGATTTACTCGCAAGTATTTAGTAGATAAACGGGAATCAAACACCTTTGTAATTAACCATCCATTGTAATGGAAACAAGACTAAAAGGACTATAGGACACATGACTAGGAAGTGTAATTGCTGTCAAACAGCAATAGTTTGTGAGGAACTAAATGCTAGCAGTTTGTAAGTCAATTATAGGATTAATGTGTAATGCAATTGTAAAAGGGAGGTATGCAAAACAGTAGTAATTATGTGGAAACTGATCGTATGTAGGAGTGAAGGTCAATCACAGTCTACTGTGTAAAAGGATTGGTTGTAAAAGTGTTGAGGTACCCATGTACCCCCATTGAATATACTTTTTTGCAGACCAAAAAAAAATCCATTGTAAATTATTAATATGCCAATTGTAATGACAAGGATGAAAAGAAACTAAAAATTTGATAAGACTCAAAATAGAAGATAACTTGTTTATTTATTATTTATCAAGTCCATGGATAAGGAACACAACTTGAGAAACCTTGTGGTAAAAGCACAAACTAGTGCATTACACTTATTCGTTAAGGTTTAGGTATTCAATAAGGTTCAAGCCCGCTGGAACTGAACTTTGAATGGTTCAGAACTTAGAGCTAGACGCTTGCCATATTGATCCTGGTATATTCCAATATCACTGCATTGATAACTGCAATCATTGCACACACTTGGACAGTAAAGCAACTTGTAAGCATCCTCGTACTTCTCTATCTTGAACCAATTGCTGATGGTTTGCCAACCGGGGTTTCCCAAAGCACCACCAGTAGTGCACAAACCACTGTCCTGTGGAATAATCATAGTCCTTAAGCTTCCACACTGTGGACTGTGGACAGGTTGTGTTGGTGTCGAAATAGATGTTGAGATCAGTGGATACACGAATAACACCTTTCTTGTCATTAACAGGTATAAAGGTCAAAGGCTGGCCTTGGTAACCATCAACAGCTACAACATCAAGCGGGCAATCTTGACCTGTGCTTGCGAGACAAAGGCCACCTACATCAGGGGAAGCCGGAACAACGTAGTAGTTCCCACCAGCTCGCACCTTCTTCCCTGATGTGTCCACCACTTGCTCAGGTGCAGGACCAGCCAGCGCCTTTGTGCTCAAGGCAACCACAACGACCAATGTTACCAGTGTCATCTTCATTTTTCTGTATTTAATTAATTTTGGTGTCTACTAAACTTGTGTTTTTGCGACTTGTGATGGATATGGAAGGAAAACAGACATTTATATATAGGCCGTGGATGGGTCTAATCTATGTACTCATGTGCACCCAAGTCATGGATTTCCACTCTTACGATTGGTCCATAAAGATTCAATTTGTCAACAAGATTTGGAAAGTTCACACTATACTTGGTCTGTTTGTTTTCGAAAGAACACTGTCTTCCTCTCACAGTCACTTAGTACCTTACATTTTCGAAAGTTCATATTTACGAGTACGTCTGTTCCGTTTGTTTAGCAGTAGTAGAAGGGTGAAATTTAAAGATGAAGCCCTTAGAACAAGAATGATGTTTTCCTTCTTCTTTCTTTGTTTAACCTCTCTTTTTGCCAAATTAACGAACGTGTTCTAGAATGAGAATGATGCCTTCTTTCTTCTTACTAGGGTGTAAGTAGATCTGACTTAACCTGCTGACCCGACCAACCCGACCCAACTTAATTATATTTGGGTGGGTTGGTTGGGTTATCAGGTTGGGTTGGATTTTTTTAACAGACCCAATTAGGTTTGGATTGAATTACAGGTTGAGACATTTCAAATCCGATTAACTCGACCTAACCTGACTTCTTATTAATTAATAAAAAAAATTATTAGTTCACTTAATTAACTAATTAACTTATTTACATTTCATTTGATACATAGAAAATATTTTTTTTGTAAGTGTTGGATTTGTGTGATTGAATTTGTAGTTTAATTTGAACATGTATTGGATGTATTTTTCTTATTTTTTTTTTCTATTTTTTGTGATTATTTTGAATTTTTTTGAAAATTTCAGATTTTTGTACATGACTTAATTACTCAACCCGATTACTGGTCGGGTTGGGTTGGGTTGGGTCATTTGAAAAAAAAGCTTAAACCCGATCCAACCCAATCCAATTAAATTTAATTGAATTGGGTCTTAAATAAGGGTAAACCCAACCCAATCCGAACCATTTACACCCCTACTTCTTACTTTATTTAAGCTCTCTTTTTGCATAGTGAACGAACGTGTTCTTTTTCTGGTTTTCGCCTTTTTGCCAAGTAAATTGTTTTATGCAATTTAAGTGTGATGATTTATGTCGTCTATTATTTTAATTTTAAAAAAATACTTTTGTAGTAAGTGTATTAAAATATCCAAAATAAATGAGAATCAAAGATGATGAAATATATCTTAAAATTAAGGTACGTAGCGATACTAATAGTGTATTTGGTTAAGTGAGACGTCAAAAATAAAATCGATTTAATTTTCAGTGATTGCTAAGCTACTCGGTACCGTTTCAGTATTTCTAGGTAAAATACGCGCGTTTTGAAGGTTTACGAAATCAAACACGCTATGAAAAAAACTTATCATTTAGCAATGGTTATGATAAATATTAGGAGAAAGTTTTTTTTTTCTCCAAATTTAAAATTAATCTTTTCAGTACCTGAAATTTGAAAAAAAAAAAGTTTTTTTAGTCTTTCAAGACTATCTGTAGTGTCATTGATTGGGACAAATTGAGTCAGTTGTACAGTATCAGCTGAGTTTGATATGTTGTTTTTACTAACAGGAACACTATTAGGTGAATTTTGTATAGCAGGTTCAATAGTAGGTGGATTTTATGTGGCAAATTTATTAACAACGTTTGAGTAGAGAAACTAAAACATACCTTTTTTTTTTAAAATTATAGGGACTAAAAAATTAATTTTAAATTTGAGAATAAAAAACAAACTTATCCCAAATTTAAGGGACTAAAAATATATTTAAGCTTAAATATTAGTACAAAATATTAATATATATTATTAATACATTAAATATTTTCAAAATATGCATTATACTAGTGTAGACTTATTATTTATACTGAAAATTTATTTTTGTTAAATAAAAATTATAATAATGAAAGTAATCTCAACGCTTAATAATTGGTATTGGTAAATAAATTAGTATTTTAACATGTGGATTGCACAAAATAAATATTTATTTTACATAATTTAAATTTATAATAAATAAATTTTGAACATATAAATTAAAATATAATTAAAATTTATAATAAATAAATATTTTTGAACATATAGACTATATTCTATATTTATAATAAACAATTATTATAATACAATTTTAATTTTTAATTATAGATAATTTTAAAAAAAATATTAAAATTTAATTTAGAACTAAAAATATTAAATATGATAGATTAAAAAAGATAAGAGATTAAAAAATTCTTAAAAACGCTCTTAGTGAAGACAACTAAAAACACTTTCATTGAAGAATAACAGCTAAAAACGCTCTTATTCAAGACAATTAATAGTTCTCATTTAATATATAGGATAAATAATATTTTTTATAATGAAAAAATGTTGTACTATTATATATAATAAAATATAATTATTAGAGTAAATTACACTAATACTCTCTGAGATTTTTTCAAATTGCACAAAATACTCCTCATTTTTCTATCCTTACACTAACCTCCTTAATTGTTTGAAAAACATTACACTGATACACCTTATACATTACACTAACCTCTTTAATTGTTTCAAAAACATTACATCGTGTATCACTATAATGAAAGTTGTTGTAAACGTTAAAAAAACAAAAATATTATGTGTAATCTAAAAACACTTTAGAGGGTGTTAATATAATTTACTCTAATTATTATAAGAATGACATTAATGTTATTATATCAATTAATAGCAAATAGTTTTTCGTAAATGTAGAATAAGAAGTAACGTTACAATCACCTTTAATTTAATAATATTTAGTATAGTGTGATATTAATTTATTGAATAATTTAAGAATAAATATCTACCTTTCTATCCTCATTTTAAAGCTAGCATCAAAATAACATTTACGATAAGCCGATTTTAAAGTATCATCAATCAAATATGGCATCCGTCTACATTTTTGTATCCACACAATATTAATCCATATAAAACTTGTGTGCGCCCGTCGCTGCCCAAGTTTGATGGTTAAAGACGGTGTACTAAAATATTCTCTCTTTCTATTTTTAAATATATAAAACTCTCTCTATTTACATTCGAGTGGCTAAGCATAACAATCAAATTCGATAACACTCTTGTAATTGACTTTTTCGGTGCAACAATGGGAATCTAATACCTTGATGAATTAATATGTATAAATTAATCTTTTGTTTTTATTTTCTAGAAGTTCGCAGATTATTTAAACTGTGGATTTGTTAGGCTGCAATACACACACAAACACATAAACGTCGATTCATAATAATTGTTTTTGGCTGTAATATATTTATGGTTAAAATTTATAATACGTACACATTTATATTTTAAATTATGTTTTGAATTATGAATAGTGCTATAATATATAGAGTTAATTTACCGTGAACCTGAATTTATATATATGAATAACATTACCAAAAAAATATTAGCTTTTAGACCTTGAAAAGCATAAGATTTATCATGACTTCATATTTTTGGTCTTGATGTTTTATTTTAAGGTGAATGGTTAATTTTTTATTTTTTTTCTCAAAGCAAAAGAATCAAGGTGGAGAGATTGATTCATCTTAACATTAGAACATGCCACACCAGGGTCGATCTTCAGATTTTAGGTGTCTTGTGTGAATTAAGAAAATGTTGCTCTTAATTATAATCATTTGAATATTGTTCTTATTGCATTTTTTACTACAAAATAATAAATAATTTGTTCATAAGGTTCCTTAAAAAATCATTTTCAATAGAAATCAAAAGAGGGATTATTTAATCTACCTTGTAACATTATAGATTGCAACTAAAATTAATTTTAACAATTTCAAATTAGAAAACTTCTATCAACATATGCAGCAATAATAGAAATAGTTAATATTATTATATAAGTTATGCATGCATTAGGAAAATAATTAAATGTTATCATAAAGCTTAATTTGATTTAACTGTTAAAACATCTCTAAAGATGTTTAATTATTCAAATAGAATTTCATCATGAAGATCATAAGAACTGTCATGTTTTAAATAAGTTTCAACATATTTGCAACATAATTTCAAGTATTTATGAGAGAATGACTTAAGTCTTTCAATACTAAACAAAAATCCAAAAATCTCCTCATATGTGCTATACTGCTCCAATATTCTATTAAGTGAGCTAATTGCTTGATCTACAGTGTATAAAAAACAATGTATCCTATTAAAAGACACCTCACCAAACTCAAGGTTTAAAGGGATTTTTATAGGTGTTTTTTCTATGAATTTGATGTGTTCTTTTTAAAAAACACACATTTAATCTTCATTTCATTTACAATTTTTTCAACATTAACAATAGAATTTGCAAATTCTTTATATTTTTCTAAATATTTAATCAAGCCTTTTACTAGTTTTATAGTCACATCAATATGCATGTCTTTCTTTTATTGTAAAGTTTTCCTAATTTCATTAACAGTAGATAACAACTCAAACTAAATAACAATAGCTAATAAAAACTCAAAGTTTCAAATTTCGATCCATGACTTGCTAAATATTTGGCTTTGCTCGTAATTTTTGGATTAGTATGTTATTCAACGAGTTGAAGTAAAGTTTATCTTATGTCTAAAGCTTGAGTTTAATAACATATACATTATTCACATGACTTTTTCAAGATGCTTGTGACAATGATTTTAAATTATCTTTTAAAGTTTTTCAACTTATTATAAAATGAGAAAATACAGCGTAAATACATTCTAGCACTCCAAAAAAATCTTTCCATGTCACTAAGTGTTAAGGCTATGAAAGCCACATGTATAAGTTATATCTGATAATTTTCTTTGTCCATCTGAGTATTTATCTTGATGCATTATCATATTTATCTAGTACATGACAAGGAACTCAACTGAGAATCCTTTCATTAAAGGATGTTGATATTTGAACACCCACAAATTACAAACACTACATCAACATTTATTTCTCTCTTTCTATCACATCACCATAATTATATGATAACTTATCTCTCCTTATTTCTTATTTCTAAACACCCATAGGATGTCCAAGAATCATTTTCCTTTATTAAATGGACAAGCCGTGCGTTACACTTATTCTTTAAGATATAGGTCTAGCTCCATGGGGAGATTCAAGCCCGCTGCAGCTGAAATTTGTATGGGTCAGAACTTAGAGCTAGACGCTTGCCATATTTATCCTGGTGTATTCCTAGATCAGTGCATTGGGAAATGCAATCCATGCACACACTTTGACAGTAAACCAATTTAGAAGCATCCTCGTACTTCTCAATATTGAACCAATAACTAATGGTTTGCCCACCCGGGTTGCCCAAAACACCACCAGAAGTCACAAACGACTGTTCTGTTGAATAATCATAGTCCTTAAGATTCCACACTGTGGACTGTGGACAACTTGTGTCGGTGACGAAATAGATGTTGAGATCAGTGGATACACGAATAACACCTTGCTTATCATTAACAGGTACAAACGTCACAGGCAGGCCTTGGTAACCATCGACAAGCACAACATCAAGTGGGCAATCTACATCTGTGCTTGCGAGAGCAAGACCACCTACATCCAAGGAAGCTGGAAGCAACGTAGTAATAGCAGTCAACTCGGACGTTCTTCCCTGATGTGTCCACCACTTGCTCAGTGCAGGACCAGCTGCACCAAGCAGTGGCTTTGTGCTCAAAGTGACGACAAAGACCAATGGTAGCAATGTGATCTTCATTGTTTTTGTATTTTGTGCATACTAAATTTGTGTTCTTATGACTTGTGATCGAAGAATAGATAGGTAAGGGATAGAGAAATTATTTATGGTCCTAACTAATATTTGTATAACACATTCAAATTTTATAATTTACGAAAAAAAACTAATAACAATTAATTACATGTCATGTGGAGATTAATGAGGACTATGGTAGTCTAGGACTAACTAATAATTTCTCCGCTCTAATCTATGTACCCATGCATGGATATTCCGCTCATACAATTGGCCTATTTTCAAGATTCAATTTGTTAACAAGATTTTATTATAAATTAAGTTCTCTATACTTTGATTGGCCGGATTCTATGCTTCTGATGAACTTTGGTTTACCGTACTCAGTCATTTAGTGCCTAACTTCTCGTATCATGTTTAGGAGTAAGGGTCTGTTTCAATTAACTTCTTTATAAACACTTATAAGAGAAAAAAATAAAATGAAAAATGAAATAAGTTTCTCTATAAACTAAAATTAGCTTATACATATAAGTTAAAAATTAGATTTTAGAAAAACTAATATAAGAAAACTTGTACAAATTAGTTTATGCATAAACTAATTTAACTTATAGAGAAGTTCATTTCACTCTCTATTCTAATTTTTTTCTCTTATAAGTGTTTATAAATTTTTTTTATCCAAACAGACCCTAAGTCTGTTTAGTATGCATATGAGTGAAAAGAAGCACATAGACCAGTGCATTTTCATTTTTTCTGAGCTCTCTATTGTGAGATTAACGAATATCCTCTTTTTCTCTTTTCTACTTTATCTTTTTTTAGGTTAATTGTTCTTTTTGTCTTTAAATTAAGGCAGGTGCGGGGCAGAAAATGATGTCCCATGATCAATCTAATAGCAATCAAATCCAAGGTGTTAAATTGCAATCATGTACGTGGTTTTTGCATTCCTTCAGATATTGCAAGAAATTACAAACAAATGCAGCTGGCCACAACTGTGGTTGCATTATGGTCACAATTAACATCTCCAAAACCTTGACATTGCGATTAAAATTATAATCACGAACTATTTTTTAAAACCTTGTTTTATATAAGAAAGAACTTTATTATTAAGTAGAATATAAGAGGTACTCAAACTCAATACAAGAATCTTACATGGCTATATCAAAGAGACAGAGAGATACAAGTTGCAGGATTAATACACCAAATAAAAAAGAAATAATATTAATAAGTACTACTTATTTTTACCTTAAAAACCAAGCCAAGATAACCTTTATCAAATCTAAAACTCTGTTGAAGTCGAAAGGAACATGATCTAACCTTGATCAAATTGTTTGTCTCATGCATAACTCAAGCGACTTTTTCTAGACAACTATTAGTTCTACAAATTCCAGTACTTCTTATAAATTTTACTTTTAACAGATTTTGCCATTCCTTTAGTTATAATATATTAGGCATACTAGAGAACTACTAATTCTATATACTCCAGTATTTCTTATACATTTTACTTTAATTTATAGAGTTAACAGATTTTGCCATTCCTTTAGCTGTAATATATTAGGTATCCCCGCCTTACTATTTTTGGATAAATTACAAGCTCCTTTTCTAGATATGCCTAAATTACATTGTCTCTCTTCTAATTTTGAAAATTATACTTTTCTGAGAATAAAATGTGCTACAATATTTTAATTCATTTAGCGGAAAAGAGAACGGTGGTGAGCAACGATAAAGTATAGCCTCTATATGTCTTTCCTTTTTTTCCTTAACATACATGCATTTTTATTTGCAGCAAATTGTTGACACCCTATATTAGTAATTTTAAAATTTTAGAAGATGAAATGAATTTTTAAGCACTTCTATTTTCGATTATTTAACTTCACCGAAAAATTTTATTTCATATTCTAAAGTTTCACAATTCATAATAGGAGATTAGAACTGGTTATCAATAATGTTGAAAATCACACATAAAGAAAAATTGTTCCCGAGAGTTGATTGTATTAAAATGAATTAAAGTATTATCTCAAGAAAGTAAATACACGATATATATTTGTATCCTATATATTTTTTTTTTTAAGTAAAGATACATGGTTCAAACATTACATTAACATTCATTACTTTTTTCTATTTTCATTTCTTATCATTTCATATAACATATTATAGCTACACTTCTCTCTCTTTTATCTTTTTCTCTTACTGAGTGTCAAATAGATTTGTAGTGTCTACAAATTATTTTTGATATTCTACATTAGCATATTAAAATGTCCCTATCAGTGTTGTCTGTTGCCGTCCGGCCGTGACAGAGATCGTAAGTACTGCACATTGAAGTTAAAGAATGACTTTATATCCGACAATTCCATGGGAACTCCAAGAATAACTCTTAGTTTGGAAAAAAGTTGAATCCAACATAACTAACGTTTATCTCAGTCTATCACTCTTGTTTCTTTTTCGTTTGGTGCATTGAAAAGTACAAACTGACGTCTATAGGTTGTGTAATGGTAATCCAAACACACTCTAAAAAGTACTTGATCCTCTCTGTTAAGTAACTAAAAACACTTCATGTATGTTGATTAGCTTTTGATGTTCTTATATGTTGCTGTATGCAGCCAAGTATAGGTAAATTTGCAGAAATTACGTAAGTCAGTAGGGATTGAAGGGCTATTGATATTTATTATGTATAACGGTTGGGGCACTCCTTGTACCCCATATTAACGAATAAAACTTCTTTGGCTGACCAAAAAAAAAAAACTAAAAACACTTCATAAAATTGGAGTATATATGGGACATTATGATTTACTTCATTTCAAAACAAGAGAAATACATTGCAAGGGTAAAAGTACACATTCATAGGAAAATTAGAACTTAGGCTCGGCTGGCCTGCTGGAACCGAACTTTCAGTGGTACATTACTGAGAACAAGACGCTTGTTCTCATTCTCATCCACAAACACCCCAACATCGCTGCATTGAACCTTACAATGTTTGCACACTGTAGGGCAATAACGTATCTTATAGTCACTATCATACTTCTCAACCATGAACCAATTCCGAACCGTTTTCTTCCCTGGACTACCCAAAGCCCCACCAGTTGTCACAAACCACTGTTGTGTGGAAGCATCAAATTCGTCAAGCTTCCACACAGTGGACAGGGGACAACTGGTTTCAGCGTAGAACTGGATGTTGACATTATCAGAAACGTTGACAACAGATTGTCTGCGACTCATGGCGTTGAATACCACTGGCAGACCCTGATATGTCTCCATAGCCACAACGTCAAGAGGGCAAGGTTGTTGTTCTCTTGCGCTGGCAAGTGCAAGGCCACCAACACTTCTGCATGTTCCGGAAGGTTCACATCCGGAAGTGGGAACAGGAAGGACGTAGTAGGCGAAACCGATTAGAAGCTTCCCTCCTGAGATGTCAAACACTTGCTCGGGTGAAGAAGCGTGAGGTGTTTGGAGTAGTGGCTGTGTGCTTAGAGAAAAGAGAAGGAAAAATGATAGGAAGTTGGTCTTCATTGGTTTGTGTTTTGGTTTCTGATACAGCTATATGAAGAGTATGAATTTATATAAAGTTTGTTGGAGAGATCGATCGCACCTTGAATACTAATATGACCGAAATAGTGTATATATAAGTAGAGTAACCCTCATGAGTTAACTTTTGAAGTTGTGTTAAGTCCAAATTTAAATTATAAAATAGTATTAGAGTTTATTGTTTGAATTTTAAGATTCTATCTTAGTAGTTGTAGTTAGGCCTATTGTATTGTGTCATTTGGTGTCGGTTCACTATCGGACTACTTACATATATTCAATCTTGCAAATTTTACCTTATAGTGTATATGACTAAATAGTGTTTATATGTGAGAGACAACTTTTATAACTCAACTTTCTGAGTTTAGTCTAAACCTAAATTTTAAGAAAGGTAGTACGTGTGGCTCGTATCCGTGGTATTAATATGCACCCTGATTATAAAACTCGATTATTTTGACCCGCAAAATTACAGCTCACACCATTGCCAATACATAATATCCCAATGCAGCAGGCAATTCTCTTCGCCTAACAGAATAATAATCAGATCTATATTATATATACATAATAATAATTACATATGATTGTCAGTTGGACGTAGTTGTGATATTTTAATATTTTCGATCATGAAAGTTTTCATTTACGTTATTTTTTAACAAGAGAATCTTTTTTTCTCTATATTTTAAAAGCTAGCTAGCACATTGATCTATTGTCTTAGTGCTTGCTTGCTACTGCTAGTGTTGGCATAAACCGGTTTTGAAAACTAGGTGCCAAAAGGAAAATGTTTTGATGTCTCTTCAACTAGAAGATGTCAATTCCTCCAATCTCCCGCAATCCCATGCACAGCCACTTGAGTCAAGTATCTTGTGCCAAGGTAAAGTGTTTAACTCCCATCATTGTCCAAAACAAAGATAATTACTAAATATTCGGTGTTTTTATTAAAAAATGAAAAGAAGATAAAGATCCCTGCCCAACCTATGTATTTAGACTTAATTAAGAGGCATTTGTTTAAGCTTTTAAAAAAAGTGATTTTTTAAGAATATAATTTACATTTTAGAGATTTTATGAAACATGAAAGCTGTATTTTGTTTGCTTACTATTATAAAACCACCTTTGTAATTTTAATTTTTTTAAGAAGTTACTCAAAAAAAAAATTCAGATTTTTTTTCTTCTTCAAGTTTAAAGTAGCTTGATAAAAAAATTTAAAAGTGGTTTTCCGAAATAAAAGCGATTTTATAGAAAAAAAAAAGTTGAAACAAACGAAACAAAAACAATTATTTAAGAAACCCGCAATAATAGCCATTTTCAATAACCATTTTACAAAGAAGTATTATTATTGATGCTAATATACTCATACTTATTTTTAAAAGGAATATTTAGATAAGTTAAATCGTTGAGAGTATTTTTAATAAATTCTAAATTAAACTTTTTTCAGTGTGCATTAAAGGTAACTGAGAGACTAAATATCTCTTTTGAGCTGAAGAAATCATCTAAGTAATAATAACCTCTTAAGAATGCTTTTAACACGAATAAAAATCGAACCGAATCAGTAAATACACTTAACAAATCCAGCTATCTACTAATTGTACTGAATTTGTTGATTCGTGAGTTATAACTTGTTAATATTATGTAATTTCTATTTATCCAACAATCAAATTATAACTATCTATTACTTTAATTGGTTATATCAAATCTTACAAAAATTAAAAAACAATAATTTATATTTTATATATTTTAAAAATTATATATCTCATTAATCATAATGTATTTTATATAACGTACTGAGCTTCACGCAATTTTATATAACTTTAAACACTGTTTTTTTAGTCAGCTTATAAGAAAAACAGGCCAACCAGGCCATAAATTAAAGGATCCCTGCTATTCTCACCCAATTTTTTACTTTTTTCACCCCATATATTGTTTGTTACTTTTTTTCGGAAATATTCCTGACAGAAATGCGTTTTTGTTATACAAAATACATAACGAAAATGAAAATGCATTTTTTGTTATGTTAAGGAGGTGCACCTCCATACACAACGGAAATGCATTTTTGTTGTGTATATTGTACAACGAAAATACATTTCCGTTGTGCATGGAAGGCGCACCCCTTAGCACAAGGGAAACACGTTTAAGTTGTATTAATTTTTTAAAAATAATTAATTAAAATATTAATTATGATATAATTTATCCTTTTAATATTAATCACATTAATTATGATATAGATTATCATTTTAATTGAAATCAAATTAATTACAATTTACCCTTTTTAATAGTAATCAAATTAATTATAATACAATTATAAAAAATATATAATTTTCAAAAATATACGATACAAGTTTTTATTTTTAATGATAATCGAATTAATTATGATACAAATTTTCCTTTTTAATAGTAAACAAATCAATTATGATACACTTTTAAAAAATGAGTTTAATGGTTATGCACTGTCAATGTAAAAAGTTTTATACTGTTATCCAATCAGAAATTACCATTAATATGACTTTTAAAATATTTATTATAAAAGTCAACAAACTTACAATAAATAGTGATTTGTGATTGGATGACAGTGTAAAACTATTTTACACTGTCAATGCATGACCATTAAACTCTTAAAAAATATATGATACAAGTTATCATAATTAATTTAATTACTATTAAAAATGGTAACTTGTATCGTATATTTTTTAAAAGTGTATCATAATCAACTTGATTACTATTAAATAGTAATTAAATTAATTATGATGCAATTTTAAAACATATACGATACAAGGTACCATTTTTAATAATAATTGAATGAATTATGGTAACTTGTATTGTATATTTTTTAAAATTGTATCATAATTAACTTGATTACTATTACAAAGAGTAAATTACATCATAATTAATTTGATTTCATTTAAAATAGTAATCTATATCATAATTAATACGACTAATATTTAAAAGGATAGATTATATCATAATTAATATTTTAATTAATTTTTTCAAAAAAATTAACACAGGAGAAACACCTTTCTGTTGTGTATCAAAGTTTGATACACAATAGAAACGCGTAGTGTACAATAAACACAACAGAAATGTATTTTCGTTACATTGATAAATTGAGGGTGGGTACAAAAGAGAGAGAATAAAAAAATAAAGGCAAAATAGTAATTGATTACGTTTTTGTACAAGTAAAGGGTGAAAAAGAGTGAGAATAGCACCAACAGCCCCCCCCCCCCCCCCCCCTCTTCCAAACCCCTATATTAAACGACAGCTCCAAAACCCAATCCCAAACTAAGCGAACTCTAAACTCAGTAACTCACAAGCTAAAGCCATACAAACTCAACAGTACAACCACTTGAAAGTCAAGAGAACCACAAAAAGAAAAAGGGGAGAAAAATAGTAGTCAAACCATGGTAGAAGCTGTTCCATCGTATATTTTTAAAATTATATCATAATTAATTTATTACCATTAAAAAGAGAAATTTACATAATAATTATTTCAACTATTCTTAAAGATGGTAATTTATCGTAATTAATTGATATTTCAATTAATTTTTTCAAAAAAAACTAATACAACGGAAATACGTTTTCGTTGTGTATCGCATTGGATACACGACGGAAATACGTTTCTGCTGTGTATTGTGCACAACGAAAATGCATTTTCATTGTGTATAGAGGGTGTACCTCCTAACACAATAGAAATTATGCACAATATATAACAAAAACATGTTTCCATCAAGGAATATTCTCAAGAAAAAAAAATTAACAAACAAATTTTGGTGTGAAAAGAGCAAAATTGGGGTGAAAATAGCAAGGTAAAGGAAATAGTGCTTTTACTTTCATTTTGAGTTTGGTTCAGTAATACTCATTGGAACAAAAATAAGAAAAGTCATACTGTTTAATCTATGTTGGAAAAAAATTCATATTCTTTTAGTATAATTTTAAAAAACACAGACACAACTAATTTCATTTTATAAATTTTCAACTCATTTCTCTTGTTTATTTTTTAACAATTTTTGTCGTGTCATGTGCAAGACTACAAGTCATACGTATATATATATATACGAGTTCTGTTTTTCACAAATTGTCAAAAAAAATAAAAAATAGAGATATCAGGTTTTGAAATTAGCTTACCATCAATTGTTTCATAATCTTAATATGAAAACTTGATAAACACTTCATCAGAAATACTAACATTTATTTTGAATTTTTTAAATATTTTAATTAGGTGAAGTTTTATATATATATGAACCCCCCTAATGAAGGGTGAGTATAGAATCATTTAGCAGAATCCTTATGAAATTTCATATAATAATCAAGAAAATGTTAAAAGGAAAAGTGCTCAGCAATGTGTAGTTACTAAAGCCTTGTGATGATATGAACAAAATGTCATCAAATAATAGTTCGTTATAATAGAAATAAAGGACTTTAGATAAACTTTATTAATAATATTAGTAGAGATCGAATCATGTAGTCGTTATTTTCAAAATAAGCTTACTTAACTAACCACCTTCTGTGTTTTGGAATCTTGTGATCAATTGTACCCAAAAAATAATATGCACAAAAATCATTTTTTAAATTATATAATGGGAAAATGGAATTTGAACAAATCACAAGGAGAGAATATAATACGTAATTTATTCATACAAAAACAGAATACAAAAGCATCAATTTTATTCGTGCATGATGCTTTTCCACATTAAATATCGTGTGCTTATTAATTCCGTATCAATCAAACCCAACGCTAAACAAAATATGATCAGTACTGACTGTAAAGGTGAAAATACATATTTTATTTCATGCATGAATGACGCTTCAAGCAGATGGCTGGAACCTAACTTTGTAAGGCGCGTCAGTTAGAGCCACGCGCTGGTTCCCATTACTATCCCGAAACACCCCAACATTCTTACATAAAGGCTTGCAAAAGTTGCACACTGTGGGGCAGAACACGAGCTTGTAATCATTATCATACTCCTCAATCTTGAACCAATTGCTGAGGGTATCCTTGCCAGGGTTTCCCAAAACGCCACCAGTGGTCACAAACCACTGTCCGGTTGAATCATCAAAATTATCAAGCTTCCACACAGTGGACTCACTACAACTTGTCTCAAGGGAGGTTTTGATATTCAAGTCAGTAGAGACCCTAATAACCCCTTTCTTAGGGTTAACCGGTGTAAATGTCACTGCTTGACCACGAAAACCCTCAACCACCACAACATTAAGCGGGCAAGTCTGGTTGGATGATCTTGCTATGAGAACAAAACCACTGCCAACCACACAAGGCCCACGGCCATCACAAGGAGTTGTCGGAACCGGTCGGATATAGTAATCCGCACCGGCCCGGACTATTTTGCCTTCTGTATCAACCACTTGCTTGGAAGAAGCATCAGCTCCTCCAAGCAAGGATTGAGTACAGAAAGTAAAGAGAAGTACAAATAAAAAGTATATGAACTTCATTGTTATGGTTTCAAGTATGTGAATTGGAGCATGTAAGATTCAATTTATAGCTATTGAAGTAGTTTTCAATCTATGGACTCGTATAATTTATGTATAAAAGGATAAGGTCAACGATTTTGGCTAACTCAATAAAGTTTTCTTGTTAAATTATACTACTTCCAATTCTCCACGCCTAGCTGTCAACATTGATTGTCATGAAAGTAATGGTTCGGTACTTCTGCCAGCTTGCAAAACACAATTCGTTCCCTGATCTTTAATTGAAAAGGTCTTAGTAAAATTTGTTTTACTTTCTGGACTCCTAGCAGCCGACCTATAGTACACTTCAATTGAAACATTTCAGCATCTCCTAGGTTTTTCTTTTCTTTTTCTTTTTTTTAAGTTTCCTTAATTTGGTGAGATTGAATAATGAATAGCTATATTAGCACAATAAATAATAATATATGAACACCTGCACAGGATTACTCTTTGATTTATCCTTAAATGTTTGTGATGTCACACCGATTTATTTGAATTAATTATTTGACAGTATTATAATAAGTATATGTAAAAAAAAAATTAATATTTATATTTAATTATATACTGTTTAATTATTTAGCTAATTTGACATCACATATGACGCCATCACAGGATTACTCAATAATGTAAAGAATTCTTTGCACCAATAGTGTATACTTATTGAAAAACACGCTTCTGAAAACTTAAATTCTTCTAAACAAAAAAAAAAGAATTAAATATTTTGTAAAATTTTAAAATGGCATACATGATGGACCAGAAAAGATAAGAACAATTTACTCAATATTTTATTAGAAGATAATGAAAAGGATTGAAACTATTATAAACATTGGAATGAATATTATCGTCAAAATCTGACGACATCTTAAAATTATTTTAATAATATTAATGTTCATGCATTGGGTACACGATTAGCTTTTTCTCTCCTCCTTCATTATTAAGATTGGCACTGAGTTTCAAGAAGATCAGGATATGTGAAGGGATTTTGACTTTTCAAATGCATTGTCGTAAAGTAATTAATCAACCTTACCATCAAAATAAAAATAAAAATCAACCTTGTATGTGATTTCGTCATCAATCAATAATATCTAGACATCGACCCCAATTTCGAAATTGAATTGGTTGTGCATGATTTTTAGTGAATGAAAAATTAAGATGTTGTCTATAGAAGTGTAAAAATGAGCTAATCTGGTGGGTTAACTTACTATAAGTTGTTTGAAAAAGTTCAGTCAATACAATTTGGCTCAATCTACCATGGATTGACAGGTTATATGAATTGCCTCACAATTTTCCTCATATGTTAATTCACCTAAATTAAAAATTAAAAAATACAAGAAAAATAGAAAACATAATAGAAAAGATCCAACAATATACTAATTCATAACAACAAATTCAAAGAACAAAAAAAAATCAATGAAATTAATTTTTAACTCAAAAAACAAAAAAAAATTTCAAAAAAATAAAAAAGGGGTTGGTTTGACTTACCTAGATTGTTTCACTTCAACCCACAAGTTTAATGAGTCGGACCATATCAATATGTGAAAAAAGTGAACTAATATTTTTATAACTTGTTAAACTTATGTGTTGAATTGAGTTGGGTTGGCTCATAGGTTGTAAATCACTTTGACACTTCTAGTTGTATAATATAATGTTTTGTACAACTATCTTTTTCTCATTGTTCTCAAGTAGAACTATTTACAAGTGGTAGTACCTAAGTTGGCCATCTACTAGTATGCTAGGGTCCAACATGTGAGTTGGGGGCCATTGATGGGTCCTTCTATTATGAATGGTCAATGAGTGAGTAAGTATTATTCTTGTATGATCACTTGAAGGATGTGACAAATGAGAAGTAGAGGTATGCTCGAGAGAGAGTTATTTTTCGGGTATGATAGGACACACCTTGGGTGTGTGCCCATGTGTGGATCTATCAAGTAATTGTAGTTGATAGGGGGAGGATTGTTGACCACGCTTGAGATGAGTAAAGTTGGTGCAAAACAAGAAAACCATAGATTGGAGAGGAAATGTTCTCTTGCAATTCACTCACAGATCCCTTGCTAATCTTAGTTGCAAGGGAATTACAAGAAAACATTGTCTCACTAAATTTAAATAATTAATTAGCAATAGAAAATAGAGAAACATCATTTGCATTCATTAAGAAGCATCACTGGGAGATTTAAGGGACATAAGACAAAGAAGCACCATTGAGAGATTTGAAGTTAAGGGTTGTGAGACGAGAAAGGGGAAGGTTTCAAATATTTGGGAAATTTTAAAGAGGGAAAGAGAAATTTTAAGGTTAGCGTAAGAGTCGAGGCATATTTGTTTCTTATGACTTGAGGAAAAGAAAAAGAAACAACATTCATTTTTTTTTAACATAATTTATTTGTTTCTTCTATTTTTTTTCCTTTTTTGGTCAACCAAATTATTACTTGGGCCCTTTTACTTAAGAGAAGCAGAAAAAGTAAGGTTACAATTACAAAAAGGCAATAGTTAGGTTTTACATGTTAAATAAATAGTGCCATAGTGGCTAGCTAGAAAAGAAAAGGTTTATTAAGCAAAGCATGATGAATACTAGTTAATATTGGGGCATAAAATGGGGAAAGAATACTCAATAATGGTGTAGGACTGTGGCCTTGTCTCTAAGGGGTGGGTCCAAAATTTATCATATCAAGTATCATAGTTGAAAAGGGTTCTCAAACTATAATAATTTTAGAGTATGCATAATGTTTGGTATATCAATTAAGATTGTACATTTAAGCAACAAGTAACATAAGTGATAGATTACTATAAGTGGTTAATTTCTCCTTGTTAATTAACTAATCAAGTTTACCATTTTTACTATAGAATTGTGAGGAATTTTTTTTTCCACTAAATTGCAATGGATTTGTGGTGAATCATTTTTTGTGAGGGACTCATTCTTTCGCTAAATAGCAATGAATTTGCAAGTGTTTATTTCCTTCACAAAATTAAATTTTCATTTTTTTTTCAGTTTTGTTAGAGATTTGCAAGGGGTTCATTCCCTCACTAATTGCAACAAATTTGTGAGGATTTATTTCCCTTGCAAAATTAAATTTCATTTTTTTTCTTAGTTTGAGGAAATGATTCATTTGTTAAATTTAATCGTCATTACCTCATTAATCTCTCTCTAAATGCATCAAAATTCATCTTTCTCTCTGGAGTGGTTGTAAGGGAATATAGTTTTATCCCTATTCTCTTGCTAATTAACAAGTGATTAGCAAGAAAATTATTCCCTCACTAATTTTCTTTGTTAATCTGCTTGATTCTTAGTTGTAGTGGCATGTCCAGCCTCACATCTCATATTTGAGGCCTGATCTCATCAGGGTACTTGGACCAAAGGTTTGGACCTTGGGAGGTCATTCTGCTGGTGTTTTTGCGAACTCATCCCGAAATAATAATTATATTTTTACATAAATTAATAATTTAACAAATTGTCAACCGAAAAAATTTAATATGGACATATATATGTTAGTTTTTTCATTAGTTAACAATTGAAAATTATAAAAATTAGAATGTTTGCAAGCAATATACAAATAATTATAGCGCAAAATCTCAATAGGAGACACAGATGAAAGAATAACACAATTAGTTTATTTTGATTCAGAAATTTACGTGTAATTTCCAAAATTTTACGTTAAGTAAAAATTCTCTATTTGATCCTTTAAGTAATACTATATTAATTCTATAAAGATTTTATATATCATATTACGTATAGTTTCTCAAGGGTACTAAATAGTTATTAAATTTGTTCTATTATCTCGTCACTTTATTGATTTAATAGGAAAATTATGGTTACACATATATTTGATATTTGAGGGATTAAATTAATGACATAATCATTTAATATAAACTAATGTGATATCACACTATTCTTTCAACAAACTAATTTGGTGTAAAGAACTGCAAGGCTAATGTAGTCTCACCCTCACTTTCAGAAGACCAAGTGGTTTACTGTTTTACTACAAGGATTTCAACATTTTCTGCAGCCTAATTAAAGCATAGCAGTTTATTTAGAAGATACTATAAAAATTTCCTATTTTAACTCAAAATAGAATACATAGTAGTTTTTTTGGTTCAAGGATGTAATAAAGCTTTCTGTATCGATCTCTAACCAAAATTGAGTAACCTAGATAGAAAGAACTCTTATCAATAATATCCATACTTCTCTCTCTCTCAGCCTCTCTATCTTTACCTTTTCTCACTAGAAAGATAGTTTTTTTTTTTTTTTATCAGAAGAAAAAAAATTATTAATAGAAAGTATAAGTGCTACAAAATTACATAGGTTGTTCAGATAAAAGGAAAGCTAATTCAGTTATTTATATTCTCCAACCTATTACACCCCCTGCTGTATTAGCATTGAAAATCCACAAATGAAGAACTATGTACACATATGCTTTTTATTCAGATATAAACATATGCACAAATGAAAAACTAGAAGGATATATTATATTTAACTCTCACTTTTAAACGTTTTTATAAAACAAGCTACAATATGGAGTAGATAAACAAGAATGAAACTCTCAATGCAAGAAATGGGAATAATAATGACAACATTGTAGAAGATCTTCTTATATGTTGGTCGCTGAATTACAAATGTCACATCTTCAACATTTTTAATTTTATCAATATAGTTTAATCTGGTGCTAACTTAAACTTTATGTAATTGTGATCATTTTCAAAAGAGAAATAATATATATATAATAATTCATACAACAATTTGTAGAATAACACTTTTTGTGTTTATCTCTTTTAATCATTATAAGATATAATAAATGATATGCAGGATAAAGATAAACACAAAAAAGTATTATTGTACAAACTATTGTATGAGTTGTTGTACAAATAATATTTTTCTTTTCAAAATATAACCCTTCAAATTTTTTTAAAAAATTCCCTTCTCTCGTATTTTAATTCAAAAATTTCATAAATTCTTTTTGTATTTATCGTTGTTTGAAAAGTAATTTTTTATAAATCTTTTAATTTCTTTTTTTTTTCATTTATTCATTTTTATTTTAAAATTGGTTCACTTTATCATAAACTTGTACGATCAACTTAGGACATCTAACTTTTTTGAGTAATCATGTTGTAAGTACAAAGTATTTACTAATTTTGTCGACAACCAATCTTTGCTAAGAACCTATCTAACCACCTTTAGTGGGGTTTCTCTCCCTCAACTATATTTTTTTCATCCACAAGACTCAAATTTGAAACTTTGTTTAAGGGATTCGAGACTAATACCATTTAGACTAATGACATGTTGGTAACGTAGGATATCTGACTAGATAAATGTATTAGAAATATCGTAAAATTAAGTTTTAATTCTTGTTTATGCATAAAATTGATCAGATCTTATTCTCACAGGCTAATTTTTCTTTAAATAGAGATTTTTTAATGGTTCCTCAAATTGAATAACTTTTCCCTATTTTCGTCCAAATATTAATCATTCTATTGTGACATATGCTTGCAATTGGTAACTATTTATAGCTCAACTCGAATTGTGATTTAAATATAATTCGTATATATTTTAGTAGAGAGCTTCAACATATTTAATCAACAAATCATTTAATAATTCATTTGCCCAAGTATACCACTAAAACGTGGGTTATCCCTACTCTTATCTATCTTTCTATAGATAGTAAGTAAATAGATTGAATAAATAATATATGCATTACTATTATTCAATTACAGCTAGCTATTTATGTTAAGTTTGTTAATATTTATAATCATTATTTTAAAACTCATAGCAAAAATAATTATTGATTAGTTGATAACATAAAATTTTTTATACTAACATTATATGCCTATTAAACTCAAATAGATTTAAGCAAAAGTACTAATATAACATTTAATATTAATAATATAGCATTTATATAAATATCTAAATAAATAATTTCTTATAGTATTAATTATTATATTTATTAAATATAATATAATTATTAGATTTTAATAAATATAATATAAATTTATTAAATATATAACCTTTTATATGAATCTATTTATGTTAAAATCTATTGTTGAATAAAAAAATAATTATTACAAAATTTAACACACACACACACACACACACACACACATATATATGTGATAAATGTTAGAAACACACTCTTTTGAATACACACTCTCTTACTGATTAAAATTTTATGGGTCTCACATCCTATTTAATGATTATCTCATGCTTTTATAATTTTCAATAATTTTTAACCAATAGGAGAGTGTGTGTTAGGAGGAGTGTCTTAGAAAGTGTGTTGCTAGCACTCCTCTCTCTCTCTCTCTCTCTCTCTTTCATTATTATTATTATTATTATTATTATTATTATTATGTTAAAATGTAGTATTTATATAAATATATAAATAAATAATTTATATAGTACTAGTTATTATATTTACTAAATTTAATAATATAATAAAAATTTATGAAACGTATAACTTTTTTATATAAATCTAGACATACATACATACATACATACATATACACATACATACATATACATATACATACATATATATATATATACATACATACATACATATATATATATATATATATATATATATTAAAATCTATTGTTGAATATAAAATAATTATTACAAAATTTAAGCCATATATATAATTAAAATATACATTAAAAATTTATGATTTTATAATTTTTTAAAACATTAGTTTACAAAACATATTTTAAAATATAAAATTTCAAATATATATTATAATAATATATTTATATAAATTTATAAATACATATATATAATAATTTAATTGTTAATTTCTATCCTTAATTATTATTTTAAATAAATCATTATGGATTGTTTCAAATTTATCTATATATTTAAAAATATTTTTATTATTGTTCATAAGGAATATTTTAAAGAAACTAAATTAAAATGAATATTATTATAATTTAAAATAATTTAAAATTTGGTTATATTTTAACAATTATTTTGATTTAATCACTTTTTTACTCATTGTATTTTTATTTTATGTATTGCATACAATAACTTGAATTTTATTTACGACAAATAATTAAATGAACAATTACAACAATAAAATTTATGTAATTTACAACATATTTTATATATCGAATAAATTGGGATACATTATTTTATATAGAATGAATAAAACAATGGAATTGAATTTTTTTTTATTTACAGTTCTTGCCTATATTTGTTAAACATAATATATACAAAATTCAAATACAATGTTATTAAAAAATTATTTTTCACTTGATAATAAAACCTATTAAACTAAAATTTAAAAGTACTTTTGTGGAAGCTTTCTTTTCTATTTAATTAATATAATGTGTGTGTTTTTATCTATTGTCTCTTATTTTTATTTACAACTATATGTATATTATTATTGCAACTTTTAATAGGTAAAACGACTCATAATAAATTCTAAATATTATTAAGAAAAACTAAAAATGCTATTTAGACATGTGCATATTTAATTTAGTTTATTTTTTTTAAAATAATCATTTTTTCATTTTTGAAAAATACTTTTTTATGTAAAGAAAATGATTTTGTTTTCAAAATTTAAGTTGAAATATACATGGGTCACATTGCTCAATTAATAAAGAGATTGAACTTGATAAGCACTCATTCAAAGACATTATTAATTAATTATAATTGTCTAGACAAAACAATAAGTAAATATTAGCATATTAAAAGTTATTAATACACTACTATAAGAAAAGTGAATTATTTAGCATGTAAATTTAACAAATGATTTATGCAAATTGATGATAGAAAAAGACTAACATTATAAGAGGAGAAAGTAATTTAATGTAGATAAAAATACAAAACTAATATTTATTTAGGTCAATGGATGATTTGCTTAAAATAAATTAATATTGTTGAAATCAATATTTAATTCTTTGCATAAATGGAAGATTATAACATACGAAAAACTCAAATGAGATTAACAAAAATAACTAATCATGTACAATTAATTATATATTATATTATTAAGAGTTAGATCACCAAAAGAATTGCAACCTTATTATTGTACAAAATGATAAATATGAAAACTACATTAATTTCATTTTTTTCAATCATAACTTCGTTAAAAAAATTTAACAAGTAATATTGTTAATCTTAACAAAAATTACATACATTATCTTAAAAGTATTATTTATAATAAACTAAAAATGATGAAAACTTAATTTCTTAAATATTATTTACATATTTAAATTATATATTTTTTCATATTCATAAACCAAAGCACCTAGTTAATATGAAAAATAGGATGGGGGCTAGGGTGGTCAAGTAGATAATGTGGTTTTATGGTGGACCAGTTTTTAATAATCGTTAAATTTATTAATAAAATATTGAATGGTCAGATGAATTACTTGCAACTTTTGAACCAATTATTAGCAATTAAATCTTTTTTTTTTCACAACATACAAGTATTTGACATATTTTTCCCTCACAATGAAGAGTAAAGTCAAACATGTATCTACTTATTAAGGTCCTGTCGTCACACCATCGCAAGCCCAAACTCGCTGGTTCCATTACTATGTGGCAACAATGGAAAAAACATATGATAATGAAAAAAATAACGAAAAATAGATTGTGAATCAATCTAAATTTTAATTTCAAAGTCATTAAGTTTTTAACTGAGCATTTATCCCTGCCACCATCATCCCTTTCACTTTCCCATTCATATTCCCCAAAACAAGTCCCGCGAGAATCAAGCCCTTGCCAACAACAACTGCAAAAACACAACCACCCTCACTCTACACTGTCACTTCGTTGAGTGACCGCTCCCACGTGGCCCCTCTATGCCACCAAGTGCAGCTCCGTGTTGTTATACTGTCCCGTCACCTGCTTCACGTACTTCTTCTTCTCCACCTGGTCGATTCGCTTCCCCAAGTTCACCAGCACCAGCATTGATGCCAATGATAGAGACGGCGACGACGATATCTCCAAATGCAGGTTTTGGGAAGTTGTTAGGGTTGCCAAGGGGGTTTCCTTTTCTCCTTGCCCCTTCAGTTTTGGTTCCTGCTACAAGGAAAAGGGTCATTGAACAATCAAGAAATTAGAATGATAGCGAAAGACAGAGAGATAGAGAGAAACCTGGTTGGTTTGTGTGGGAGGCCATGGTGATGGCGGAAGAGGAAGCAAAGTAAAGAGTGAAAGTAAAGGGAATAAGAGGAAGAGTTGGTCTTGTCCTGTTTGGCAACTGATTGAAAAAAAAAAAAAAGGAGGGGCACAGTGGTATGGTCGCGCACAAGAAGGAGGTGGCGTGAGAGTAGAGTCTGGTGGGGTTGCATTGGAAGTGAGACTAATGAGGGGCTTTAGGGTCATTGTCTAACTTTTAAAACATAATGTATAAAAAAAAGAAAACTGGTTCAACCTCCTATTACTGGTTAGAAAAATAGATTCACTGTGGACCATATGTGTGGGCAGTCCACAGGAGAACTCGTCTGAAAAATAGTCCTCAATATATGAAAATTATAGAAAAGACACATTTCTAGACCAAGAATGAGTCACTATCAACAGCCACAGCCACTAACCAAATGCAAGCTACGATACCACGTACCTAACCAAAAAGGCAAAAACCATCTTGCCAACCCAACATCTCTGTCCTGCTCTTCACCTGAGACCCATTAACGAGCCATCACAACAATGTCATTTTCGTTTGTCCCTTTGGAACAATGCCTCCTTGGAAAGTACCCATACAGCCACTAGGCGGAAGAGGCAATTTAAGGAAAATGACACCGTCGCTGCTGGCTGCATGATAAATAGCCGCCATGGAGCGTGAGATGGTGAGGATCTTATAGTATAGGATGTCTTTTAATTTGAGCCAACCACAACTCCTGCAAATTCTCAAAAGAAAAAAATCCAACAACTAATCGAATCCCTCTATTATATTTATTTTATTATTATATCACGGTCTTATACTCGGTGTGTACTGGTGCATATCAAAACAATGTGCTGCACATATTTTACGGTTTAAGTTGGAAAGATATATTCCTTATGCTATGCAGGGAAAATTATGTGGTGGTATAAGCTTGTTTAATTAATATAAGTTTATGATCATTCTTCTGATTAATCTTTTTTATACCATAATCATAAGAAAAATTAAATATATGACTCTACATTATAGTAAAGTATCAAACCCAGTATATACCATGTTACTAACTTGCAATGTGTATATACTATTTGCTAATATACTAGACAACATACATATATAGACTGAAGAAAATTTACAGATACTATGCCAAAGATAACCGAATAAGAAAGAGGTATTTTTTTTATAAGCTAAACAATTTTACTTTTGAATAAATGACCTTTATTTGAAGCACAAGGTGTGCTCGAAACCCATAAAATTTGATACAATTGAATAATAGACTTGTGGCGCCAAAATTAAACCAGCCCAATAAGAAGTCAAAAAAGCCCAATTACACACATCACATCATCAATATACAAGATAGCACAAGAATCAAATAAACTGTGAGAAAAGTAGCTAGCATCACCATCAATAAAAGCCCAACTTTATCACTTGATTTGCGGTCTATAATTAATATTTGGTTAATTAACATTTGTTTAATCTTTGATATATATTGAATTTAAAATGAAACTGTAAAAAGAACCCCTCTCTGGAGGAAATATACAATGATTATCATATATATGATGTCTTGTGCATTTTAGTACCTCTCTATCAGACTATCACTTGATTTGCACTTTATAATAAACATATCAGACTATCACTTGATTTTCACTTTATAATAAACATTAATTGGTTGATTAAAATTTGTTTAATCTTAGATATGATATTGAATTTGAATTGAAACTTTAAAAAGAACCCCTCTATATATGTAGGAAATATATAGTGATTAATAAATATAATGTCTTGTGCATTCTAGGAGCATCCCAGACAAGATTAATTCTTACATAGAGTCGTTCAATTGTGTATTGAATACACCTTAGGCCTTCTCGAACCGAACTTTGTATGGCGTGTCGGTGAGAGCTAGACGCTTGTTCCCATTTCGATCCTCGTATACCCCAACATCCCTACATTGAACCCTGCAATATTCACAAAAAGTTGGGCAGGAAACCAGCTTATAGTCACTTTCATATTTCTCAACCTTAAACCAGTTGCTGATCGTTCTCCAACTTGGGTGGCCCACAACACCCCCGATTGTGACAAACCACTTCCTCGTTGACCTATCAAAGTGGTCAATCTTCCACACACAGGATTGGGGACAACTTGTTCGAGTGGAGAACTCGATGTTGAGGTCAGTAGAGACACGAACAGGTGCACCTTTCTTTTGGTCATGAATCGGTGTGAAAGTTAATGGCTGGCCTTGGCGTCCCTCCACAACCAAAACACGAGGAGGGCACGTCTTGTTAGGCACTGCTTTGGCTAGCACAAGCCCGTTCCCACCTTTGCATGTGTCAAAACTTGAACATTTGGCAGTAGGGACGGGAAGGATGTAGTAGGTGGCACCTACCCTTAGATTCTTGCCTGATGTGTCAACAACTTGATGAGGTGAATCATCAATTCCTTCAAGCAATGATTGTATTCTCAAGACACAGAAAACGAGCAACGGAATTAATGTGATCTTCATTGCTTTTATTATGAAGCGAATGCTTCTAACTATTTGTTTTGAGGTACATTAATGGTGTATAGGTGATGGAAAAAGAGCATGAATTTAAAAACAAATACACCCTTGATACATGCCTATACCGCACAAAAAAGTGGATGATTTCGGACAGTGCAGTTACTTTATATATGAATTTATAAAGTAATTCAGGCCTTGGTTGCTTTGCTTTTTATATATGAATGCTACTTTACCCAACACTTGCAATAACTTTGCTCACATAGACATTTTAGGTACCGAAGTACAATATTTTACTAGACTATATATATGAAGACCAAGTGTGTTTAAGTTACTATGGTCAGCATTAATTGTTTTTGAAGCCATCAAATGAAATGGGTGGCTGAGTTCCTAGGCTGACTGACTGACGGCTCCCGTTGTATTTTTGGTGAAGTCATGGAATGGCGTACGTACGTGGACTTTGTTTCGTTGAATTTGTTATTAAGTAGAGATCTAAAAGAAGGGCCCCTTATAGGGTACAAATAGTGCCAAAAATTGTGTACCGCGCACACAGGCAGTAAATAACCAACATGGTGGAGGTTGCACAAAGGTTATGGAAATTTGTTTTCAATTCTTACAGTAAGTCATTGCACAATAGGTGGAATATATAGGAACATGGATCATACTCCGCGTCATGCAGGGTTCCTATGCATAAATAATTTTTAAGTCTTTTCTTTAATAATTAATATACAAATATACTTTTAGTCTTATTTTTAATACAACTTAGAGGATGAATTTATATTTTTAAAATTTTAAATTTTGCTTGAAGATACTTAAATTTTCTGAATAGCTTTATTTTTCCATTTTTGAGATTTTTTTTACTATTTGTTACTTATTCTTTTATAATATCAAGGAGCTGTGAAAAATTAAGGAATGAAAATTAATGGGGACAAAGGTAACCTGTGTTAATTGAGAATGGAGAGAGCCAAACAATAAGGAGGCAAGGATGGGATATGGCGAGTGGGAAGGCACTCCCTGCTCCTACCCTGGGCGTGGTACCATTGCTATTCTAGAGTCCTTTTAACTAATGTTTCAAAGGAGACACAGAAAGGGTAGTTTAGACTTTAGAATTTAGATAGAGAAATTCTAAATTCTAGAATTTGAAATGTATAGAAATTTAATTGTTTCAATTATTTTTTATTTTTGAAATATATTTTTAGGTAAAGTAATTAAAATTTTTCGTATTTTTAATTTTTAATTGTTTGAATAAAATAATTCAATATTTCCAATATTTTCAACCCACTAGGGTTGGCCTAGTAGTGAGAGGTTTAGGTCATTTGCACAAGGTCTAAGGTTTCAACCTTATTGCTATTATTGTATACACGGAAATTAATTCAATATTTTCATTATATATAAAATTTCATTTTTACATATTCATTTAAAGAATAAATTTTAATATAAACTTTACCAAAAATAAATATTAGCCAATTTTAAATAAAAAAAAATTTTAAAAAGTTTGAAAATTAGAAAATTTTGCAAAAATTCAAATGATTAATCATACTCTTTATATATATATATATATATGATCAGGATCCGTTGACATTAAGTATCAAAGTTAGTCAAATTACACCTTCAATAACTTTTTGTAGAATGCAAGTTTAACCAATCCAACCGTTGAATTATGTGATATCATCTTCATGGTCATATATATCAAAATTTACTTCATTTGGACATTTCTAGATATGTTACCTAACAGTGAATATTTACATATATTTTAATATCATATTGTATATTAAAATAAAGTGATGTGATGAACTATTAGATAGTTTTGGAATTATATGAAATTTTGTATACGTAATCTAATTAATAAAAACATCAAATTTAACGGTTGAATTGATTAAATTTGCATTCTATAAAAAGTTATTGAATGTATAATTTGACTAACTTTGACACCTAGTGTCAACAGATCCTGATCTTACACACACACACACACACACACACACACACACACACATATAACTACAAAATCAAATATTTAATACTTAGTATTTTGATTTAAACATAATTTGTAACTATGAAAATAATGTTTAACAAGAAAAAGTAAATATTGATAATTTTTTTATCATTAATATAAGTTTAAAATTGTATCTTATCACTAAAAAAATATAATTGCTCTTGGATAGGTATAGAAAAAGGTGTGCAAAAAGAGAGTGGGAAAGGGGGATAGATAAAGGTATAAAGACAAGGGGAAAGGGAGAGAGCGGTGCAACATATATAGATAAAGCACAGACTAAAACTTTGAGATAAAAAATTCATGGTGAGATAATAAAAGTTCCCCTCTCTCTTTCTTAGATGGTGGCTCAATTACATTCTCACTCTTGGTTGTTGCAACAATGACATATTTATTGCCCTTAGGGTTAAGAATGGTGTCTCTAATAATTGTTTAGCATGTTACCCCACCTAAGTCTCTAAATTTATGGATGAAGCTTCTAGATTCATGAAGTTTGCTTTGGTCTCCTCCATAAAATTTGTGATCTTCTAGATAAAAGTGGAGGTATTGAAAGTGAACTTTTCTAATGTATTGTTTCCCATCAGGCTTCTCAGTAAATGGTTGAAATGAGGTGTTTTTTTGATGATTTTCTTGTTGTTTAAGGAGCTTGATTGCCTTGGTCCTTTCAAGAATAATTTAAGTGATTCCTGCATTGTATGCATGGGAGTAGAGGTAGTTTTATTGTCTTGGACCATTGTTGAGATAATTCACCTAATCCTGATTATGCTGCATGCCATAAGAAGCATCACAATTAATATTGACATGTGATCCTCCACATAAGTCATACATAATGGGCAGCTAGCTTCCATTACATACACTTTCATATTGCCTAAATTCTAGCTCAAGGTTACAATTTGTTAGCTCATAAACTTGTTTTGAGCCATTATGGCATCCAAAGATCCTACTTCCATGACTCCTCTTCGAGATTGTCTCTCAAACTGTGCATCATTATTATTTTTTGACATGGTCTCAATTATTTCAAGGCTCTCATCTAGTTACTTCAAGTTGTAAGCTCTTCCACAAGTAGCATTAACCAATAGAGGAGTGCTAGCAATACATTCTCTAACACACTCTTCCTAACACACATTCTATTATTAGTTGAAATTTATTAGAAACTACAAAATCATAAGAGGGAGTCATTAGATAAGATGTGTGATCTATAATTTATTTATTTTTTGTAATTTTCAAGAAATTTCAACCAATAAAGATATGTTTGGCAACATGGAAATGGGCAAGAAATAGGAAGGAGAGAATGGAAATGGGTTGATGAGAAATATTTTGTGTTGTTTGGTAGAGTTGAAATAGAGAGGTGAGAAATGAAAAGGAGGTAGGATTCACAAATTAGCATTTGTTCACAAATATGGTGAGAAATAGTAAAGAAATTAGACACTGTCGTTAGCTTTACCAAAATACCCATTACAAGTGCAGATAGTCTACTATTAGATTGCAGATAGTCTACTGTTGTTTTCTTCCAGTTCCAACAAGCATGGTGCTAGTCAATTATCAGGTGCAGATAGTCTACTATTAAACTGTGGATAGACTATTATTGATTTCTTCCAGGGCTTGCAGTAGTTGGTAATAATTGACTACTATAGATACACAATCGATTATCAATGTTTTTAAAAAATAGAAGTTGATCAAATATTAGTAAAGGTAAAATAATATTTTCAACTTTAATCTAATTTCTTTCCTCTCTTTCCATTCAAACTAAACAATCTTATAATATTATTTTTACTCTATTTCACTCCTATTTCTCTACAATCAAACAACTTATATTTCTACTCTATTTCCTATCTATTTCACAGTGTAAGAGAGAAAGTGTTCAAAATAATGTGTCAAAGAGTGTGATGCTAGCATTTCTCTTAACCAACATCATCATATTAGGAAGCAAACACCTCCATAGAATGATTCTAATAGAATTCACTTTGGTGTAGCATGATGAGGGAACTTCTTAAAGAGCTCCTTATATCCCTCCCAACAGTCATAGAAAGACTCACCTTCCATTTGATGAAATCCTACAAGTTCACTCCTTATCTTAGCAAATTTTATGGAAAGGAAATATTAATTTGTCCACAAATCAAGGGTGGCCCAAGGGTAAGGCTACTAAAGCTTAAGCTTTAGGCCCACCAACAAAAAATTATTTACTATTAGTTTTTATAAAGCAAAAAGGCCACCTACGTTGGTAAAAAGTCCAACATATAATAAAAAAGTCTTTTTCAAAATTTGTTTTAGGCCTCATTCATCGTTGGGCCAGCCCTGCCACAAATTTCATGGTCAACTTCACCATTGACGTAATGCTTCCCTGTGGTAGAGATCTAAGTCAAGTCTAGCTTTATCCCTCAAATTAAGAGAGGGGAAAGCCTTAATGTGATCACCTTATCATTGGCTCCTTAAAGCTGTATAGTATCTCAAAGTTGCAGGAGTGTCTCTAGATGTATGTACTGTGTTTGTTTAGATCACCTATATTAATGCTTATGGGATGGTGCAACTTTGTCCTTCAATAGGAGGAGCTACAATACTTCCTAAGTATTCATCAACTTTGAGTAGAAAATAATCTCGCAACCTCATCTTTTGGGTGTTGTTGACACCACAGTATCTCCATTATTGTCACACATCTCTGCTTCTAGTGTTTCAGAAACTAATCAAATATCTAAAGATCTACATGTATATTTTGCCTTCTTTCTTTAGTTAGTCTCCCTTCTATTTCTTCTTTCAATCTTTTTTATCTTTGGGTCAAGCAACAAATCTTCAGGACTTACTATTTTAAGCATAAACTACAAAAAAAAAAAAAAACAAAAAAAAAATATCAAAGTAAATGTGAGGAAAATGCAATTATCCTAAAAATCTAAATAGATGAAAAAAATCCTAATATCCTAAACTAAAAGAAATTCTAATATGAATAAACAAAATGGTTCAAGTTAGAGGTTATCTTCCATATTATTGGGATTAGTAAATCGATCATCGACAACAACACTAAAATCTTGATGGGATCACGACTAGTGTACCAAATTGTTACTAGTAATAATTAAAACAGTTACATCCAAGTATCGTTCTTAAGGATTGAAGGTTTATTCACAATTCATAAAGGCAATTCTAATAGGAACCACAAAATAAGGACTTGGTTTGAATTGTTGAAGGAAATAATAATTAAAGATTAAATAAAGAAATAAAGACGTGTTTTTGGAATTTTCTTTTAGAAACAAAGACACAAAGAAAATAAGTTTGATGCAATTGATGAAAGCATTGAGATTAGGTTCTATTCAATTTCATTTAGCACTCTTAATATGGGTGTTAAATCAATTTAGTTTTTATCTTTGACCATCTAATTTGGTAATTTAGATCCCTATTCATTAGGAAAATAAACCTTTATTCATAATTAAGAATCATAATTCCTTAGGTAAAATTTCAAAGGAATACACATTAAGACAAGAAATCCTTAACAATAGCAAACATCCAATAACTATTTCAAACCTAAATGATTACAACATTTATGTCAAATCATATCCATAACCAAATTTCCATTTACTATATAGATCAATAGACATCCTAAGCTTGATCAAGTCTTAAAAAGCAATAAACTCAGAGAACATAAATAGAAAGATAAAGAAGAAATCAAATTTTATTAACAACTCAATATTCAGAGATCCATAAACTAGATTGAAATTCACCTAACTCCAACAAAAAGGACTTTAGGTTAGACATGAAGAAGATAAACAAAAATATAAAAAGAAAGAGAAGAATGAGAACTCCTTAAATCTTTGAAGAAATATGAGTTTCTACCATGTTCTCTTCACATATCCATAAAGCTTCGAGAGATTAGATCTAAAACACAGAGGGTAATAATTGAAGGAATGAACAATTAAAAATCCCTACGAAATTTATTCACCTCTATTTATATGGGTTGGGACGCCCATATATTCTAAAGGAAGGACCCCCATTACCCCAAATCTAAACTCTAGTGCCCATATTGGTCGCTCAACATGAACCACTACAAGAAAAGCTTGAAGTCGAAAATGTAGCATCGACCAATCTTCTTTTAAGTTGGTTTCAAACATAGAGTCCATTTTGCTTCAATCTTTTTTTAAGTTGGAAGAAAATGTGGACACATTTTGTTTCAACCTTTTTAGCTTCAGACCAAAAGTCGACGCAAAGCAAACATTATAATCCATTACCGCTTCATGATTTAGCATCAGCTTTCAGCCAACGCTAAATTACAATTTTCTTGTGGTGGACTGGGCTGTCTAGCCCCTTCTTGCTTGATAAAGGCATATTTTTGACTGATCTTTTGGGCTTCCCTTTGCTAATCTAATGGGCACTGTTTTATTTGCCTTTTAAATTATGCATTTGGTCGTCTTTTTTTGATTCATTTGAGTTTCAGCTTCCCTTCTTTGTTACTTGAAATTAAAATATTAATATAAAATAAAATAAGTATAATTTCTAAATCTAACACACACACACAAAATAATAATAATAATTTCTTCTAGTCTAATACTGTAAAATTCATTTTCTTACAGATAAATTGAGTTAAAATTTATAATAAGTAACTTAAATTCTTTTAAAATAATAGAAAAAAATTAAATTCAAGAGATTATAAATCTTCACAAAAAAAATTTCTTCCTCAATAATACACACCACCATTGTTTCCTAAAACTAAAACTTCTTTTAAATACACACACAAATCTTTTAGCTACAGACTAGACAATACACACTGTACACTATATTTTTTTTTTTCTTTTTGATAACATTTGTACACTATATTTTTCACAATATATAACCTGGAATACATTCATACTATAAACAATGGAAACCTCACTACTATGGAATGCTACATCAGTCAACTAGAAAAAGATAATTAATCACTTCCAACTTTCACAACACTAAAGTGTTCTGCACTTTTTCGCCTAATTGTTATCAAAATCACAACTTCCATGTAACATATTCAAACAACTGCAAATACAACCTTTAATAAGGAAAATCTTTTATTAATTTCTTCTCCTACTTATTACGAACTTAATTTGTGCTGTAATCGAGGACAAACAATCTAAGCGTGGTTCTCTCGACAGGTAGGAATATTTAGTAAGTAGCTTAATTTGAGCTCTAAAGTTTTATTCCCCTCGCTCTACGAAAGCCTTTTTTGTTTCAACTGATAGCTTAAGGGGATCAGTTCAGCAGAAAACTTACAAATTAAATATTTATTATGAGTTAAATCCTCCATTGTAGGTTACAGTTTTGACACAGGTCGTAATCATATTTTTTGTTGCGTGTGTAAATTAATATTAACTACTGACTAAGCAGGACATATGAAGCAATTACACTCTGGCGTAGGTTCTATATGCTACAAGTATTAACCAACATTACATTGATTTAAATGGAACTGAACTTAAATCTCTTAAGGAAGGTATTAAGTTCAAGTCTAGCTTGTGGATGGAAAAACATGGTTAGAAGAGATATCCCACTAAAGATAGTCAGTTAGATTTTTCGACAAAATTTATTTATCAGCAAAGTTGATAGATACTTTGTATCTATAACATAATCATAATAATAATAATAAACGCTGCTAGTATTAAAAGCACCCTTCGCTGCAATAACTAGAACTTTATTTCGCAGAGTTACTACTGATTTTCTTTCTTTGACATGCATGTTTATATCTGCTTCCTTTCACTGAAGTAATATTAGCCACACCGCCCCCGCCCCCCCTTCTTTTCCTCAAATAATTCATTTTACTTGACTTTATATATCTTAGCACCATCATATAATGTTATCACCTGCAGTAATTAATGTTAGTCAATATTCATTCATGACCTCTCAATAGTCATATTTGAGTGTTATCTTTTCTTTTTCTTGAGTTTTGTGAGTCAGAATTACATGTAGCATTAACCTATTAATTACAAAGTATGTTAAATTTTTGCTGTTTCAAAGTTAATTAGTGTTGTTTTAGTAGTATGATATGTTTCCATATCAGGTGAAGTGAGGAAGAGCTTTTTCTTTTCTTTTCTTTTTTTTTTTGGGCTTAAGAGGAAGAGCTTATACTTCATGTCTACGAGTAGAATATTGTATAGTTAATTTTTCTGCTTCTGCCGCTCTTTCTACTTATAAAACATGTATTCTCTTATCGCTTGATGGCAAGATCAAGCAGAGAAAAAAACAAAGACTTTAGTTCACACACACACACACACATATATATATTTGACTAAGTTCCATGGTCTACACACACTAGATATATAAGGCACTTTTGTTCATGGGACTTAATCATTTTGTATTGTTAGTGTAACACTATCTCAAGGGATCAATATTCAATACCCAGTCACACGTTCATCCTAGCGCAGAATTATGTTCAGTAGTATCTGTTGTGATTCTCTGATCTAGTCAAAGTTCCTACGGATAAGTATTGGAGTTCTACATATCTATAAGAAATTTATGAATACTCGCATAATATATTCTGCTCTTGCATGGAATTAAAGGCATGTTTATTCTGTGTTTCGATCGTAGACATGAACATAAAAATACAACATTAGAAGAAAACATTTGTTTATTTTATTCAAATACTTATTTATTTCTCAACAAAGAAACCCATTGGGATATCCTGATAAATTAACCTTGAATGAACACATCATTAGGAAACACACTTAAATATTCATAGCTGTTTGTGCATAACAAGAGCAGCTATCTTTGGTTAGGCCTTGAAGAATTTAACTTGGAAGGGAACATCACTTAGTGCCAAACGCTGGTTCCCATTCTGATCCACAAACATCCCAACATTCTTGCACTTATGCTTGCAAGAAGGGCACACGCTGGGACAATATACTAGTTTATAAGCACCATCATACTTCTCAATCTTGAACCAATTGCCAATGGCTTCCCTACCCGGGTTGCCCACAACACCACCAGTGCTCACAAACCACTGTCCCTTGGAAACATGAAAATTATCAAGCTTCCACACTGTGGAATGATGAGGACAAGTCACGTTAGGAGGGAACATGATGTTGAAGTCAGTAGAGACACGTATAACGCCTTTCTTGGGGCTAATACTTAATAGGTATAAACCGTAGTGGCAAGCCATGATATCTATCCACAACCACAACATCAAGAAGGCATGATTTACCAATCTTTGAGAGGCCAAGGCCTTGTAGACTTCTACAACTTGTGTAGGGCATGGATAGAAGAATATTGTAATTGACACGAGCCCGAAGCACCTTGCCTGATGTGTCAACCACTTGGTCACGTGAAGTTTCAGATGCTCCAAGTAGTGGTTGTGAGCTCAAGGCAAAGAGAAGAACAAATGCTAACAGTATGGTCTTCATTGTTTTGTATTGCTTTGAGTAATTTGTATTTTGGAACGTTGCAGATGGATGGACTTTACGGGCGATGGTTTGCATCAATTTATAGGTTGCTAGGAGGATTCTTATCTGTGGAATTCAGGATAAACATATATATCGGGGATTGCATCACCTATTTCAAGTAAAAATGGGGTTAAACAACCCCATTAAAGATAATTGATGTAATTTTTTATGCATTTAAAGATAATTTATACAACATAAAAAATTACATCAATAATTTTTGATGAAGTTGTTTAATCCTATTTTTATTTAGAATAAATTAGACAATTTCTATATACGGATAATTAAGGTCATTGATTTGTTACAATACAGTTGGGCCCATATTTTGATCAATCCAAGAAACTCACTTTAAAAAAGGGCAAACTCAAGTGTAATTGTTTGTGTGGTACTATTTTTTAATTAAAATTCGATATTTATCCTAATAATCTATATATGAGTGAAAGTACTATTAGAGATTGTATAGTTAATTATTGAAATAAAATTCTAATTTTAATCAATAAAAAGCACTAAAATACTTATAATATTGCATTTAAATTGTCATTATTGAAAATCCAAAGCTGTATTTCAATGTACTTGGTTGGTATTCCTTTCAGGAGATTGTAATAATAATAGTACTTGTTCTCTGACTAGTGTATTTAGATGGGTCTGTTTTGTTTTTTTCTGACAGGTATATTGATCCTCTTTCTTGTATTGATCCTCTTTAATGATATCTTTGCTTATCGGAAAAAAAAAAAAAAAATAGCACTTGCTCTCAAATCAAGTTGCTCTTATCTAAATCTACGACGACTATATACGTGGTTTAGCCAGCGTCAATGAACTTCTAGCTGAGATGGACTTTTGTTTTTGAACATGCTGGCTGGAGCTCATAACGCTGAATTATTTTCCGTATATGATCAAATATACACATTCTGAAGAAAAACTTAAACTTCTGATTGACTCATTTCTTTATTTATCATTAACACGCTTAAAACTTAAGATTTCAAATTGCGTAAATACTGTTATGAGATCATATGCATACAATAAAATAATACAATCAATTATCCAATATTTTCTTTTATTTATTTATTACAGTATTCATCTAATCTCACATATTTCTTTCTCTTCTTATCACTTTTATTTATTATATGAATTATTGTATTTTTTGTTATATAAATATAATTTCTGTAATGCTACGGGCTAAAATAAGCAGTATATCGCTTCCTCATGATAGGTTCATATTCATTTATATCCAATATTATGCAATGGAAAAATTAGTATCATAGGCCGGATTATATACATCAATATAGTGACAAACACATCACCATACTACTACTACTACTAATATATTATTACTATTATTACTATTACTATTATTATTATTACTACTATTACTATTATTATTACTATTACTATTGTTATTGTTGTTGTTATTATTATTATTATTACCAGTTGATATATCTGTAGAACTATATATTTTAGAATATTGCATGAAATTTTATATCACTTTAATGTTCAGAGACGACTAGCTAGATTTATGATAGATATTAAAATAACTCAATATATAAATAATTTAAAAAATGCAATTAACTAAAAAATAATATTAACCAACCAATCAAGTAAAGGCAATCTTTAGTACTAAATACTAATTATAATAGGAGGGGAAAACTATACATGAACTTAATTATGAATTCTTTCAGCGAAAAAAAGGTGATGAAGTACAACTATTCGAAATCGTCTAACTACAAGAGTAGTGGAAAAATAAAGGTTCTTCATTTATTAAGATAAACGTGAAATTAAAATTTTAAAAAATCCATTGCTATATATGTTTAAATATTAGCCCACAGGCTACGTACTCCTTTTAAAAAAGTCAATTAATCAAGTCATAAATGAGCGAACGGACCATAGAATCAACAAGATAACATATTGTTCTTCAAAACCTACTTTTATAAAGAGGAGAATTCATCACCTAGAGATGCAAAAGTGGTTCCAGCTAGTTGTAAAATAAAAGGCCAATTGACCACAAAACATTCATGCCAACCATGTGTACATAGTAAGTGATACAGATTCATATAGCTACATTATTTCATATCGATTCATTATTGAGCTAACATATTATGGCCAATTGTATCGTTCAAATACTACAACGAGCGAAAATATATATTATTATACTAACCTACTAAGGATCCAAAGATATATAGAATTACCATTATAATTGAAGATATCTATAAATTCATACTTTCTCATCTCTCTTATGCTCCATCCATCATTAACAAAAATACAAAAGTAACTACTTGAATTACAAATCAATAATGAAGAACATATTGCTAGCATTTGTGCTTCTCTTTGCACTGAGCTCACAACCACTAATTGGAGCAGCTGATGCGTCACCTGAGCAAGTGGTTGACACCTCAGGCAAGAAGCTCCGATCTGGTCTCAGTTACTATATTGTTCCGGCTGTGCCCTCTACAAGATGTGGAAGGTACGGAAAATGTATGAGTGGTGGAGGCCTTTCACTTGCCAGCATTGGTGAATCATGCCCTCTTGATGTTGTGGTCGTGCCAGGATCTCATGGCTTGCCGTTGACATTCTCACCCGTTGACCCTAAGAAAGGTGCTGTTCGTGTGTCCACTGATTTGAACATTGTGTTTTCTACTGATCATACAAGTTGTGCCGAGTATTCCCCAGTGTGGAAATTGGATCACTTTGATGTCTCTAAAGGACAGTGGTTTGTGACCACTGGGGGCTCTATGGGCAACCCGGGTTGGGAGACCATACGCAACTGGTTCAAGATTGAGAAGTGTGATGGTGCTTATAAGATTGTTTATTGTCCGAACGTGTGCCCTTCTTCTAAGCACATGTGCAAGGATGTTGGTGTGTTTGTGGATGAGAATGGGTATAGGCGTTTGGCTCTAAGCGATGTTCCATTCAAAGTCAAGTTCCAGCTGGCCTGATCAAATTAAGCCCCTTCCCAATATAATGAATAAATAACAACTAAAAAGTGTGTTTCCTTTATAGAATGTTTATTACTTTATTAAGTTTCTCGTCTTAGATTTATATACATATATACATGCATGTTATGTTAACAAAAAATGAATAAAATGAAGAATTATCTTCCCGTTGTATCGTTGTTTTAAGTAAATTTATACAATATATTTTTTCGCCAAACGGTTTATATTTCTGAAGTTAGCCCCTTCAATTTTTATTCTTTACATTAATGGATACGTGTAGTTGGAATCATTTGCCAAATGAACTTTCGTTGGTCCTTATGGCTGCCAATTTGTAGTCTGAGATGATAATAAGGCAAAGTTGAGGTAGTATCATTATTGTCTATGCATGTTATCATATCATCCCTAATGGGATCAAACTACAACAACAAAAGTCTTGTTCCTCTTCTAAGTGACATCAGGTACATAGATCATACGACATCATTCAATTCGATTAAAGACTAAATTTTTAGAAATATTATTTACCGTGAAACCTCTTTTACCAATTTCAGTCAATATTTTTCTTGGTCTCCATCCTCCCTTTTCACAGGACTTGTGCAATCTATTCTTCTCATTATGTGTCCAGTGGCCTTCTTAATTTGTATATATGTACTCAAGTCACCTCAACTTATTTTTTGTCATCTTTTTCTCAATTGGTATATCACTCTAATATCTCCTTGCATACCTTAATTTTGTATCATGTGATCTTTTTCTGTATGGTCACACATTTATCTTAACATTCTCATCTCTATTTCACTCACATTTTTCTCTTCTTGCTCCTATAAGGCTCAACATTCATTTATCATAAAGTATAGTCAACATATAACATTGATAAAACTTGCCTTTGGAGAAAGTTGTTATTAGGATTAAATGAAAAAGGAGAGACAAAATTAAAAAAAGAAGAAAAAGAAAAAAGTATAGGAACTGAATGTATTTGTTTTATAAGTAATTCAATTTAATCATTTTTCTTTGCCATTCAACGTACATAACATGACCTTATTTTTAACTATCATTCAGTCCGGAATCACAATCCCACCATTATAGTTTCTCATCTTGACATATATGTATTCAAGTTTGTTGGAGTACAAGTGTGAATATGAAGTCTCATATTGTATAGAGATGGGTATGTATAAAGAGCCACTAACTTGATATGCTTTAAAATTTTGAGTTAGATGTAGTATCAAGTTCACTTGTGTGGTTGACTTATGGCCCATTAATGGAGTTCTCTCTAGTGTTTTACCCCTCGTATTTTTCAACAAGTAGTATCAAAATGTGGTTGACACTGGATTCATGTATAGATTTATGCATAGGGATCCCTTATATCGAAAGTCTTTCTAGCAATGTAGAGGTCTAGCGGTGTGTCCCTTGATGTGAGTTAACAACGATGCAAGTATCTAGAGCATATTGAAATCATCACTCATGTAAAGTATCTATGAAATGCTAAACATTTCAAATCAATTCACTAGTTTAAAATTTCTTTTATGGATCTTGAAGTTTGGTTTTAAATGGCTTTTCAATTCTTGGTTTACTTTCTTTCCCTATAATTCTCTCTTCTCTCTGTTTGAATCTTGAGTATGAATTCCTTTTGGGTTGGTGCTTTATGATTCAAATATGAATTTACATCCTTAATGAATATATGTTGAACGCTTGATTTGACATGTTTTAATTAGGATTAATGGGGTTTATAATTAATCATTGGTTTGATCAAGAATCAGTTCAAAAATTAGTTTGGTGACTTAGAGGTACTTAATTGTCTAATCCAAATTAATATTTTTTGGTAAGCCAAAGAAAGTAGTATATTAGATAGGGGGTACAAAGGCTACCCCGGACCCCAACCCTTTTACACATTACATGCTATTGGATTAAATACAAAAACTTGCTCATCCTTTTACATGAGAAGAAACATACAAACCCTTCAAACATATCATAGGGTTCATAGACCACACTCAAAAAAAGATAAAGAAAGAAAGAAAAATCCTTCACTTTGTCAACCATGACAAAATTAATTGATGCTTAATTATATCTGCATACTTAATTCAATAGGAATTCTCTTGAAATTGGTTGATGCTCAATTGATTAGTCTCGAGCTCAAACAAGAATTGAATCAAGAATTAAAATTAGATCTTTAGAAATCGATGACGGGTCTGATTAAAAAACTTAACCACTGAATTGGTCATTTTATTGAATTTTTCTCTTATTTGCAATTTGTTTTCACTCTTAAACTCAAACCCTCCTTTTTCTAATAATGCTAATTGGTTGATAACAATCAAAGATCCTTATGAGACAATTAATGTTGAGATGATCAATATTATTTGGCTTGTATAACAGTTTTTCTTGTGATTAATTTGACTTGTGAATGGTCGCAAATCAAGGTGTGGCTTCTTCATTGCAATTCCCAAGATCAATTGGCTGACATTTTCACTAAAGCAGTTCCAAGAATAAGATTTCAACAGCTTAAAGAAGCATTAGGAATTCAAGAATATCACATTAAGGGGGAGTATGTTGAATAATGTGTTGCCATCAATATGCTTAGTGGAGATATATACAATAATAAGCAATCATTTATTGTGATTATGTTTAGTGGTATATTTAGTGAATAGTTGTGATTCTTTGTGATTCCACCTGTATAATAATCTAAGAGTAACTTATCAATCTATTTTTTTTTCGATACAGTAAAAATACAAATCAGCAGAGCAAAAGAAACTAAGAAATAGCTATCCTATCCCAAAGAAAAAGCCTCTAGGATAGCTTCCGCGGGGATAGTCCAAGAACAGCATAATTATTTAACCCGTACTATTTCCATATTCTATTTTTCTGCATAATTTTAATTCAGAATACCTACAGCCTACCATATGTTATATTTTCTTGAGTTTATTAGAAACTTTTATACTACCTCTAGAATACCTCCAACAGTTTTGTATTGCTTTAAGTAATTTGTATTTTGGTTACCGATGGATTGAGTTTACAAGAGATATGGTTTGCATCAATTTATAGGTTGTTATAGCAGGAGTCTTATCAATGGGTTTAAGGATAAATACATTAAGGTCATTGATTTGCAAAATATAGTTAGGCCCATATTTTCATCAATAGTACAATAACCTACTTCAAAAATGGACAAACAAACTTAGTGTAATTGCTTCTGGTACTATGTTTTTATTGAAATTTGATATTCATCCTAGTAATCTATGCATTAAACGTTTTACAAATTATTGAAATTTTAATTAATAAAGAGTAGAAAAATAGTAATAAATTGTACTTAAATTTTGTGATTATTGAGAATCAAAAGATTCTAGTATATATTTCAATGTTTTCTGGCAGTATTCTTTTCAGGAGATTGTAATAATAATACTAGTGGTTCTCAAATCAAGTTGCTCTGTCTAAATCTCTGTACTATGTACGTGATTGGTCAGCATCAATGAACTTCTTGCTGAGTTGGGCTTTGAACATGCTGAATTCTTTTCCGTATACGATAAAATACATACATTTTGAAGAAAAACATAAACTACTTGATTACTGAAAATGCGTAATATGAGATATTATATTTATGTAATAAAATTATATAATAATTTATACGATTTTTTTTCTATCTCTCTGAATCTCATTATTTATTTTATCATGTATTTTTTTCTTCTCTTTCTATTTATCTTGCTTGTACGAATTATTGTATATCTTTCTTGTAAAAATATAATTTCTCTAATCATATAGGTTTATATTTTCATTTATCCAATATTGTGCAATGGAAAAAATAGTGGTATAGGCCAGATTTATATACATTGATAGTGATATATACACGACCATAGTTTTTATTTATTTATGTCAAATTGAACGTTTAAAAATGTATAATAAACATGTAATTCATAGATAAACAAATTACTATTTAAAACGACTATATGATATTCATTTTTTAAAAAATATTTAGACTTGAATTCTAGAATAAACAATATGAATTCTTAACATGGTTAGTATAAATTAATTTGATATATATAACATGTGTTCTATAAATTTTATATTCATGAAATTTATATCGATATTATTGAGTGTAGCACACCTAAAACCTATAGGCTGTAGCTTAAAAATTATTATTAGTTTTTAAATCATTACCCCGCACACACACTGATATATCTAGAACTATATATTTTAAAATATTGCATGGAATTTTATACCACTTTAATGTTCAGAAGATTAGATTTCTAATAAAAAAAATAGCTTTAAAATAACTCATTATATAAAATACTTAATAAATGCAATGAACTAAAAAATAATATTGATTAACCAAGCAATCAAGCAAAGGAAATCTTTAGTACTAGTTATAAGAGTAGGGTAAAACTAATGAATTTACACCGAAAAGGGGGATAAAGTACAATTAGAATATGAGTTACTAAGATTAAACTATTCGAAATAGTCTAACTATATGAAAATGAAGATTTTTCATAATTATGATAAACGTGAAATTAAAATTAAAAAAAAAAAATCAATTGCTATGTTTATATATTAGCCCACAGGTTGGACTACCTACTCCTTTTAAAATAATCAATTAATCAAATCATTAAATGAGCGAACAGACCATAGAATCAACAAGATAACATATCATTCTTCAAAACCTACTTTTATGAAGAGGAGAATTCATCACGTAGAGAGACGCAAAAATAGCTCCTGCTAGTTGCAAAATAAAAGGCCATCACCACATACAAATAAAAATCGCTCCTGCGTGTACGTAGTAAGCGATATAGACACATAACTACATGATTTCAGATCAATTTACTATTAAACTAACTTAATATATATGGCCAATGGTATTGTACAAATACTACTGCGAAAATATGTATTATATATATCCATTAATCTTAGCTAAGATCCAAAGATAGTAAGTAGTAACCATTAACAGAAGTGATGTATAAATTCATACTTCTTATCTCCCTTATTCCGTCCATCAGTAACCAAAATACAAAGTATACCTACCTGAATTATATACAAATCAATAATGAAGAACATATTGCTAGCCTTTGTGCTTCTTGTTGCCTTGATCTCACAACCACTACTTGGAGCAGCTGATGCACCACCTGAGCCAGTGGTTGACACATCAGGCAAGAAGCTCCAAGCTGGTCTCAATTACTATATTGTTCCGGCTGTGCGGGGCTACACAAGATGTGGAAAGTACGAGTGCTTGAATGCCGAAGGCCTTTCACTTGCCAGCATTGGTGAGTCATGCCCTCTTGATGTTGTGGTTGTTCAAAGATCTTTTGGCTTGCCATTGTCATTTTCACCTGTTGACCCAGACGAAGGTGTTGTTCGTGTGTCCACTGATTTGAACATCATGTTCTGCACTGATCGTACTAGTTGTGCCGAGTATTCCCCAGTGTGGAAATTGGATGATCACTTTGATGTCTCTAAGGGACAGTGGTTTGTGACCACTGGGGGCTCTGTGGGCAACCCCGGTTGGGAAACCATACGCAACTGGTTCAAGATTGAGAAGTGTGATGGTGCTTATAGGATGGTTTATTGTCCCAGCGTGTGCCCTTCTTCCAAGCACTTGTGCAAGGATGTTGGCGTGTTTGTGGATGAGAATGGGTATAGGCGTTTGGCTCTAAGCGATGTTCCATACAGAATCAAGTTCCAGCGGGCAGGATTGAATTAAGCCCCTTTCTAATAATGAATAAATCACAACTAAGAAGTGTGTTCTCTTTATAGCACACTGATGTTTATTCAGTGCTTATTATGTTTTTGAAGTTAGATTTACATGCGTGTTATGTTAAAAAAAAATGAATAAAATGTAGAAATGTCTTCTCGTTGTATCGGTGTTTTAAGTTATAATTTTGTGCCTATAAAAGAAAAGTTTGTACAATACATTTTGTGTCAATGGTTTATACTTTTGAATTTATTAATTAGACCTTCTATTTTTATTCTTTGTACATTACTGATACATATAGTTAGAACCATTTGCCAAATGAACTTTGCCGTCGTTAGTCCTCTTATATGACTCTAATTTGTGTAGTCCGAAATGATAAACTGAATATTGAAGTGAGATGGTAATAAGGTAAAGAATTATATAGTCCATGCATGTCATCGTCGTCCCTGTTATTAAAATAGCGGTGAAACTAAAAATAAGAAAAAAAAAATTGGGACTAAATGAAAAAGGAGAGATAAAATTAAAAAGGAGAAAGAAAAAAAAAATACTATAGGAACTAAATGTGTATTTTTTTTATATATATATTTTGTCTGTGTGTGTGTGTTTGCTTGGAGATACAGATTTTTTTATTTTATTTTTTTTGTATCCTTGAGAATTTGTCAAAATCATATATCAGATTGCTTTTTGATCCCGAAGTATACGTAGCTGGATACTTGAGGTATTATTATGTACATATTTCATTTACTTCTTTGACCTTCTCGCCCTCTCGTTATGTCTGTATCAAAAACTTCAATCTTCTTTGAACACGCGTCACGGTCCAATATTTGTTATTAAGGGTGATCATGCTTCACGTGAAAGATCCAGAGGCAAAATACAGAGCAAAGAAATTAATTATTAAAATAATGCCTATATAGGAATGGAACTATGGAAGATGTGCACTTTTTATATGCATTCTGACCCTCCTTTCGATTCATATGTCTATGCTCTTTCTCCAAGTTCTATCCCCCCTGTGTCTCTATTTCTTTTACTTCAAGTATCTATCTCTCACTTTTATAATTGAGTCGTTAAATGGAGTAAGTGAATAATGCTAGTAATTAATGACTATTGGGCAGACAAGATTAAACTATATAAAATGGCTAATAGCTGAAATTTAAGCAATCATTCCAACAAAATTACGAAATACATATAACTAAAGAAAATCAACTAAGTGATGAAAAAAATAAAAGGCACATTGTTAATAAAAATATATTTATTATTCAATATTGAAATTAAAGTTGTAACAGTTGGAGAAAAACGTTGTTCCTTTTATTCGTTTTATTTATTTTTCACAAAGAAATATAATTCAAGGATCATTATAAAGTACACGTATTCATTGTCACTTTTTCGTAGTTGAAAAGAGCTTTGATCAGGCTTGTTGGAACTTAATTTTGAAGGGAACATCACTGAGAGCCAGATGCATTCTCCTATTCCCATCCACAAACATTCCAATATCCTTGCACAGATGGTGGCAAGATGGGCACACACTGGGGCAATAGACCAGCTTATAAGCATCATCATACTTCTGAATCTTGAACCAATTGAGAATTGTGTGCTGACCTGGGTTGCCCACAACACCACCAGTGGTCATATATGTCTGTCCTATAGAGGCATCAAAATGATCAAGCCTCCACACAGTGGAATGGTGTGGACATCTTTCATCAGTGTCAGAGAACCTAATGTTCAAATCAGTGGAGACACGGATAACACCTTTCTTAGAGTTAACAGGTGAGAACCTCAGTGGTAGGCCTTGATTTTCCTTCACAACTACTACATCAAGAGGGCAAGATTCATCATTGCTGTCAAGTGAAAGGCCTCCACCAGTGAAACAGCTAACGAAGCCACATATGGTAAAGGGCACAGCAGGGACGATATAGTAATTTACATCGGCTCTGAGCTTCTTGCCTGATGTATCAAGCACTGGCTCAGGAGCAGCTTCAGCTGCTCCAAGTAGTGGTTGTGAGGTCAAGGCAAAGAAGAGGAGAAATGATAGAAGTTTGATCTTCATATTGTTTTGCATGCTATATGTACTTTTATGTTTCGGTAATGAATGGAGGAAATGGGAAGTGAGGAGCATCAATTTATAATCACTATTCACTACTTTGATTTTTATCTATGGATTTATAAAATATGCATATCTGCGGTCAAAGATTTATTTGAAACAATACTATTGGCTAACATAATTTATTGTAATTGTATTTTCATTTAAGAACTCAGTAATGGTTCTAAATTGCAGTTTGCAATGGTAATTATACCCATAACATAAAAATTTTTTGACTCACTGCAACTACATCTCAACCGCAATTAGGGTTGCATCAACCGCTTTTTTCCTCAATTTCTCGCAATGTCAAGGATCGCGATGAAACCGCAACCAAAATTTATAACCATAATCAATGGATAAATTCACACATGTCCAATTGTCCATATGAGCACTTGCATTTTATAAAATTTTTAAGCTAATTAACATGTCTAATTTCCGACTCTAGTGCTTATCAATGTCTCTTACCATGCCTAAGTGCTTAGTATCAATGATCATTGCTTTAAGGTGTTCAACTAAAGTTGGCATATTTTGTTTTTGAACTAGCAGGAGGCTGTTTTTCCCATCCCTATGCATGCTGGATTCTTTAGCGCTGCCTGTGGACTGGAGTAAACGGTCTCTACCTTGTGAACTGGATACAATGGATTGTTTTCATACACCCGCAAATCTGTGGCGTAGCTTGACTTATCCATTAATATATATAGGACAAATTTTTATTTGTTTTTATATCGATAAATATTATTAAATAATTATTTTATTCGGATTATTAATAATAAATTAATGGAAACAAAAGGTTGAATTGAAAACCTTCGATCATTGTTATGGGTAGAGTGGAAATGGAAGACAATGATAGCTGGCATACGTACAAGAGAAGAATACGACGACTGTGTAATATATATATTAATCAATCTTATAAATCAATTACAGAATTTTTCTTTAATGATTATCGCAAGTCCTATTATGTTTGGCATTCTTTTAAGTTTTAACCGGATTAAAAAGTTAGAATTTATTTAAGTTTAATGGTCATGCACTGTCAATGTAAAAAGTTTTACACAGTTTTATACTATCATTCAATCAGAAATTACCATTAATATGACTTTTAAAGTATTTATTATAAAAGTCAACAAACTTACAATAAATGGTAGTTTGTGATTGGATGATAATGTAAAACTACTTTACACTATCAGTGCATGACCATTAAACTCTTTATTTAATTATTAATTAAAATGCATTGCATTGACTGACCCAATAGCACGTAACGACTGTATAATTAACCAAAGTATAGCATCAATGAGCAAGCACAACAATTGTGAATATGGTAGGTAATATAAACATATTATGCAACGCAAAAAATTATTCTAAATTGTTTTCATATATTTGTTGTCAAATATAGGTAATTCTGTGTTCAGCCACCTCCTAAGTGTGTACACACTAAACAATTTATACTTATATCGAATTCAAAATGCTTGTCAAATTTTATCTATTATTGCCTTCGCTGTTAAAGATCATTTTCTTTGACTTGTCAGCAACGAAACTATTTTTGACTAATCTGATCTTGATGAACTCGACCTGTCAACTGCTTAAAACCAGGATAAGTTTTCTTTTCAGCATGTTTATCCATCCTTGTCTCCCATACTTTCTTCTAAAATAGGTTGAAGATTGTTGTAATATTCAACAAAATAGGTGCAAAAACACACATGTTTTCTAGGATCAAGTTACCACATAATTAACTTTTTGTAAAGTTACTTCACTTGATAACTCTTTGTATAAATTATATTTCAAATATTCAACTATAAAATTAAAAGTTTTTATTGAATAAATCAAATCCACAAAATTTCTATAAAATTTAAAATCTATTTAATATTTTAATGAATAAGCTCAAATTGACTTATAATATAATTTTTTTAAATATAAGTAAATTTTGACTATTTATCTAAAATTTAGTGTACATGCAATCATTAAAAGAATATCAAAATATTTGAGGATTAAATCATTGAAATTTAATATATACAAAGAGTTATTGAGTGAAGTAACTTTACGACTCTTTCAAAAGTTACTCTTGAAGGAACTTATATATATATATATTATATTGTTTCACTTATATATTGTTTTATAGACATTGAATTTCATTAATCCAACCATTGGTTTGAAAGCTCACAATAAGTAGATCAAATATACAAAATTTCATAAAATTTAAAAATTATTTGATATTCCATGTCGATCAACTTTATTTTAACAAACCATGTACTTTTCAAAATATAAGTAAATATTGACTATAAGATTACATACTTTTGAATATTTGATTTATCTATAGTTTTACATGTGTAATAATTAATATGATATCATATGATTCAACAATTGAATTTATAAATTTCACATTTTATAAAAAGTTATTAAAGAAAGTAAATATTAAAAACTTATTCGTAGTGTAAGTTGATCCCTCCTCATATAAGTTTATCTCTCCATTAGATGAGACAAATATATTCTACAATGTTATGCAGTTTATCTCACTGACAAAAAAAAACAATTACATTATGTTGGTGTACAAGTGTGCGTAGGAAGTTCCACATTGGATAGAGATGGGTATGTTGAATAACATATAAGTGACAAAGACCCATAAACCTGATGCCTTAAGATTTTAGGTTAGATGTGATGTCAAGTTCACTTATATGGTTCTACTCATGCCCCATTGTTGAAAATCTCCCAATATCTACCCCCCTTGTATCCTCAACAATTGGTATTAGAATCAAAAGTCTTCCTAGCGGTGTGGAGGCTAGGTGGCATGTCCCGTTGATGTTAGCGGACCAAACCTTATTCTTTGGTATTTACATAAGATCCCTCTTTCTCATTCTTAAGTAAGTCCCTGAGAGGGCTTAATTGATCCATGATTTATGTTTTTCTTTTTGTTTCCTTTTTGTTTGTTTCAAGAGAGATATCCATTCCAAAAAGAGAAAAAATTCGAAAGAATTGGGTTTTTTTGAAGATTGAATGCAATTACTAATTCATGATCTGACATGTACAAAATGAAAACCTCATTCTTGATTCTACAAGAATTTTTATGAAAGCCTTTCATTTGCCTCTCTTTGATGGAAGTTTTATTTTCCCATAATGCATCTAACGGCGGTGCAAGTATCTAGAGCATATTAGCAGTAATGGCTAAGCTTTTAGGGTCATAACAATAGTAGAGTAGATTAGCAGCAATGGCACGGTGGAGCATATTAATTAGCTGCAATAGCTAAGCTCTAGGGACCACCATTGAATATTCGTAGATAGAAAAGGCTTTCGCTTAATGGAGAGTATACAATGTGGAAGAGAGTCACACTTGAGGGAGAGATTGTTGGTGTGCAAGTGTGCATAAGAAGTCTCACATTGGATAGAGATGGGTATGTTGAGTAACATATAAGAGAGAAAGACCTATAAACCTGATACCTTAAGATTTTAGGTTTGATGTAGTGTCAAACTCTACTTGTGTAGTTGTGCTCTTGGCCCATTGTTGAAGATCTCTCCAGTATCTACCCCTCTTGTATTCTCAACACATTATATATGTTTTTACAACCAGATATATACCCTTTCATTGTAGTGTCGCAAGTAATATATGTTTTCAGTAACAATATATGTTTTCGAAATTAACATGTGAACACAAAAAACAAATAATTTCATTGTGTTACAGGACGCTTGGTCATGAAACAAGAATCTTCTAATTGTTCCAAGCTTCAGTCTCTCTATCTTAGCCATCTGACTTTGGATTTCTTCCATAATAAACTACATTTTTTCTCCATGAGGATTTTAATTCATGCAACACTCTCCTTTCTTCTATCCACCATGTTCTTTCCAGATCCTTCATTTCTCCCTTAATATTCAACTAATTTATTTCATTTTTTGCTCGTTGAGTATTTTGAAATCTTGGTCTCCAAAATGATTTTTTTTTCTACTTCTTCAATTTATTCTTTATGATATTTAATTTTTCTTTTAATGCAAATGTATTTTGCTCTTTTGAACTTGTGTCTAGGCTGAAGATTATTTTTTGTAAAAGTACTTTATTTCGTATCAACATGCAAGGTTCCTTTTTTGTGGCAGCATTCAACTTCTTGCAATGTGGCACTAGCAGTTTTCCTTTTAAATTTTTGGACTATTGATAGGTGCAAACTCAAGAGAGGTTGTCACATACGTGTCACCAATAGAGTCTATGAAGCATCAACTAGCAACATGGAATGGAAAAAAAATATTTCTAGGCAGGCAGTCACATTGTGTTGGTAAATTCTGTCCTGTCTACCATACATCTATACCATCTTAATTCATTTTTTTAAATGCCAAAGAAGGTCTCGAATATTTTAAAAGGGTTGCAAAGAAATTTTTGTTTGCTGGAGATGAATCTCTTAAAATTGCTTGGGTTAACTACAACAAATTTGTTACCCAACATTTTGTGGTGGTTTAGGAGTAAAGGATTTGGAACTATTTAACTTAATCCTCTTAGCTAAATGAAAGTGGTGATTTCTTGTTGATTCGAATGTTGTTTGGTTTCCACTATTATCCTATAAGTATGGTATTGTAGGAGGTGGTTTGGACAACTTCATTTAGCTCATCCTAGTAGAGAGATCTATGCTTGATAGAGAGCACTAATCAAGTGCCAATTTTGGTTCACTAAATGTTTCTACAAAGGTTATAAATGGGAACATATTCATTTTTGACATGATACCTGGATTGGCAATGGCCTTAAACATACCTTCCCTTAGCTTTCTCAAGTTTATTAACAAGGATGCTTGTGTGGCTGAAATGGGTGAGTGAATTGATAACAATTGGTGTTGGTTATGGAGGTGGAGGAGAGGTCTTTTGTGTAGGAAGAGGGACTATTGGCAGATTTGGTTAATGTCTTAAGCTTTGTTTCTCTATGTAGAGGCTTATTGGATCAACGGGTATGGAAGAAGGATTCATCCAAGATTTTTACGGTTAAATCAACCTATATTTTTTTTGGTTTCAATTGTCGTTAGGGAACTCACATTCTTCTCATTCTGTTATTTTTTAAATTTTTTGGAAGAGTTGTATTCCTCTCAAAGTGTTTGTTTTATCTTGGCAGATTATTGTAGATAGGTTGCAAAACGAGTTAATTTATGTAAAAGAGGAGTATTGTCTCATGTATAGGGTCTATCTTGTGTGTTTTGCTTTTCTTCTACAGGAAGATAGTCAAAGCTTATTTTTATCTTGTGCAATGACGACTTGGTTATTCTAGGATTTTGCCTAATAAATGTTTGTTCATTATGTCCGTTTTAGCTCTATTTTAAGACCAAAAAAAGTTGTGTTATGTTTGTCATCTCATTTGCATTTTATGGTATGGTTTACTTGTGTTATGTGTAACAATATTGTGTTCCGAGGTGTTCCTTTTTATTTCAATGATACTTTAGACTTGAGAAAGGTTAGACCGGACATGATTTAAGGCCAAGACAAATAATGCTCAATGTTCCTTGTCTGATTGGTGTATTGATCTTGTAACTTGTTTCTTTTTATCTCTCCAATTGGTCTTGTAATTAGACTTTTGTAGATGGATTGGAATATCCCTTATAATCTATTTCTTATATGTTTCTTATAAAAAGGGAAAAAATTAGCTTATTGATTTCTTTATTTTTTTGGTGAAAGCTTATTGATTTGGAGTCCATATTTCCCTTGAAAGCATTTTTGCCAATTTAAATATGAGAAATGTTATTTATACAACAACTCATACAACAATTTGTATAATAGTATTTTTTTTGTGTCTATCTCCTCATACACGTCATTTATATCTCATAATGATAGAGAGAGATGAACACAAAAAGTATTGTTGTACTAATTATTATGAATTGTTGGGTAGTGTATCACATCTCTTCAAATATTGAATGGTAGTATATAAATTAAATAGATCTATTTCTAGCATCATATGCAGAATTAGTGGATCCATCTTAGGCAAATTCTTTTTAAAAATCGATCTTTTCACGGGGAAAATGTTTGAGAATACCACAATATACAAATCTTTAACTAGCAGTAATAATATCCTTTTCATAACCTTGAAAAAGTTTTGCGATAAGATGTATATCTGATTAAACTTCTAGCAATAAAATTTGATAAGCTCCCTATATCACATTATTAATTAGTTGAAAGTATTTCCGTTAATTAGTCGTAAATATATTTCATTCACGTGAATCTGAAATATAACTAACATATCTTGTATAATCCCGTATTTTGGTGTTTCAAATTTTGTTTCGTACAAAAACAATTATCATGGATACCTAAGGATTGGAAATTTTGTTAAAATGACAATATGAAGTAATGCAGTTTTAAATCAATAACAGAAATTTAAAATGTGACACTAGGAGACATCATTTGTTCATTTTATTTATTTTACTTTAGCCAAGGAAACCCAACATGAGGTTCCTAATAAACATTGAAAGAACATCGATCATTATTAAAAAGGAAATACACTTATTCATATATATATAATTTTTTTATGCATTGATAGAACGCGAGGAGCTTTGTTTAGGCTTGTTGGAATTTAACTTTGAGTGGAACATCAGTGAGAGCTAGATGCTTGTTCCCTTTCTCATCCACAAACACCCCAACATTCTTGCACAAATGCTTGGGAGATTTCAACACGGTGGGACAGTAGACCAATTTGTAAGCACCAGTCGTACTTCTCAATCTTGAACCAGTTGTTGATGGTTTCCAAGCTTGGGTTGCCCACAACACCACCAGTGGTCACAAACCACTGTCTCTTTGAAAAATCAAAACGGTCAAGCTTCCACACTGTGGATACACGGGGACAACTAGTGCGAGCAGAGAACTTAACGTTCAAATCAGTAGAGACACGAATGACTCCTTTCTTAGGATTAACTGGTGTGAATGTCAATGGCAAGCCATGATATCCATTCACAAACACAACATCAAGAGGACAAGGTTTACCAACACTCGCCAGGCCAAGGCCTCCACCTGGTCTGTAGGGAACAGATGGAATGATATAGTAATTGGTACCAACTCGGAGCTTCTTGCCTAATGTGTCAACCACTTGCTCCGGTGAGGCTATCAGCTCCTCCCAGCAGTGGCTGTGAACTCAAGGCTAAAAGAAGGACAAATGCTAACAGAATTGTGCTCTTCATTGTTTTTGTATTCTCAGGGTATTTTGTGCCTTTTAACTGGATGGTAAGTGATAGATGAAGCTGATAGTAATGGAAGAGCATCAATTTATAGATAGACAGGACGGTTCTTATCTATGGGTAACATCATAAATATGCATATATATAATTAAGGTCAAAGATTTGAACTATACCATTGGCCAATTAGTCAATGTAATTGCAAATTCAATGAAGAACTCACCTTCCCAAATCCCTAGGTGTTCATTTATCATTTTTATTTCTTGGAGTTTTTCATTTCAGGCCATTTATATATATATATATATATTCTCAGCAAACTTTCTATTTGATGATTCTTTAACAAGTGTCTTAAGGGCATTAGCAAGAACCTAAAATAAATAGAGGGAGTATTTAATTAACAAGCATTTATAAAATAACTCAAAAGAATTGGTTGGGTGGAACAAATTAAACAAGATTAGTATTCAGTAACTCTCTATTTAAAAAGAGGTAAATGTAAGTTTGTCTTTTCTATAAGTATATTGAGTCTGAACTAGTATCATGTTTTTTTCCTAAAATCTTTCTCACCAAAAAACAAAAACAAAAAAAAAGCACTTAATATAATTAATAGAATTATTTCAATTATTTTGTCCATCTACTTTTATTTTTCATTTAAGTTCATTGTTCTCTCTTATTATTTTATAGTTATGAGTTATTTTGATTAATAAATGAGAAAGAAAATTAATAAGATGCTAATAATATTTTTAGTGTTTTCCATAAAAGATGATTTGCTAAATAAAATATTCTAAGTATATTTTGAACGTCCGCTACAATCAAATGTTTACAGAGCCGCAGAGCCGGCGGTGCAGTCTATTATTTAAATCCCATATATAGGATCAATGGTCCTTGGGTCTTCAACTCAAATTGGCTTGGTGCAGTAGCCAGCATGTGCTTGATCCAGCACCAGCAGGAGCCTGTTTTCACATCCTGTATAACCTGGATTGATGTAGATTTTGAAGAAAATGTCTTATTTTAGGCGAGTGATAAGTCTGATCCAATTGTTCGTCAACTTAATAAAGGAATAATGGCACCAATGGGCTGAAGTATATATATAAACAGTCTTTCCATGAGAAGTGAGTAGAATGATTCATATTATATACTTTCATCTTTTTTCTTCTTAAGCATGTGACCAAATTAACAATGGCGTAGCCAGACTCGTAAATATAATTAATATAGAGGACAAAGTTTTCTATTTATTTATGTTCACTTATTTCTTTATTTTGTTCTCAATAATAAATATCAATAATTAAAATGTTATATAAATTAACATTATATAGAATAAATAGGTAATTGCACTAGTATAAAAAATACATACAACAACAAATTTTTACATCAGTTGAAAAACAACCGATGTAAACAAAAACACAGTGACAAACTTGTAAATAAAAGCAATAATTTTACATTGGTTATTAGTTCAACCAATGTAAAAATTACTTTCTACATCGGTTAAAATAATTTAACCGATGTAGAAAGTGCTTTTTTACATCAATGAAACTAATAACCGATGTAAAAAAGTCTATATATGTCCCTGCGATTTGATTCCCTTCATTTTGCGAAAGCCCTCTCGCCTACTCTCGATTGCTAAACCATAGAACCTCTGCCCCTCTTCCATCACTGCTGCGAGCCCTTCTCCATCGACGCCACCATCAACCTTTTTCCACCACAACCATCATTGCCATCGACACCATAATTCCCGCAAGCGTTGTGCGACACCTTCGTCCCCAACCCCAACCATCAAAGATGGACACCCTTGCCACCGTGATGCCATTCGTCGTTGTGATGCCCTTCTCCACTACAAGCCCTTCTTCGTTGCGAGCCCTTCTTTGCCACAAGCCCTTATCGTTGTAGGCCCTAACACCTCATTTTGCCCGGCCCGCAAGGTAAGTTTTTGATAACCACCATTATATTCTATCTATGTGACCTACATTGTATCTATTTGTACCTATGTGACCTTCATTGTGTGTGTGTGTGTGTGTGTGTGTGTGTGTGTATATATATATATATATATATATATATTGTTAATATTTTTTGTTTGTATAATTTGGGGGGGAGGGGTTTGATCATGGTACGTAAATAATTTATTGAAGGATATTTATTTGAAATGTATGACTATTAAATATTGTCATTGTGTTGTGTTTGCATGATTGGTCGCTTAGATCTTAGTTGGGCCTTGTGTGATTTTGTTGGTTATTAATTGGATAGTTTTGCAAATGTGGTATATATTGTATTAATTGAATAGATGTAAAAATATGGGAAAATACTAAAAAACAAAGGAAATGTTGTCGGATTTTTCATAGAAATTTTGAATTGGATTATAATTAATAAAGAATAAGAATGGCCATATAGAGTTTAGTTGAACCTTGTGTAAAATGTTCATATTTAGTAATTTCAATTGTATTACTCTTGAGGATGTTAAATACACGTCTTACAACCAATGTGAACCCTTTTATACATTTTAAATAAGAAAACATTTTTTCTTGTTTTTTCTTTTTAGGAATGCAAAATTGTTCCTTTTTTCCTTTCTTGCTCTCTCATAGTAATAATTAAGATTTAGAAAATATTAGGATTTAGGGAATACTAGGATTTAGATGTGTTAGCATGATTAGTTAACATCTGTCCCTACTTATTCAGTGTCTTGCAAGCAGCAACATGAGGTTAGTGATACATTCCAAACAAGAAAGCACTTTTTTTGTTTTTTTTCCTTTTCCAAACACAAAATTGTTTTTTTCCCTCTCGAGTGATCGATAGACAATGCGAAGTAGTGAATTCACTCTTTACTCTCTCATAGTTCAGATTGAAAAAACAACAGTCAGAGAACCAGTAGTATAGGCAATAAATAGTTCAATAATTGACAACTTTTATCCCTTTTCAACAAAATTTTCTCATGTGTTTTTTAACCTTGGAAGTAAAACTAGGTGGTGGGTCATAGGATCCGTCACCCTCTTTTCACCATTGCTGCCACATCTTCATGAGTTTGAGGAAGCTCAACTCATGATGGCTACATGACACACTAAAATTGTTAAAACATGACAAAATTGGGAACTTATCACTTCGAACCTTATACTACACATTTACTACTTTTTGCTTAGCAATCACTCTTTCAAGCTTTTCAATCCAACCTTCAAGATCATAGGATACTACACCTTCTTTCCAACACAACCATCATATATGTCTCCTTCCTTACTTGGTTTTGATTTACTTCTACTAAGTCGATCAAGGTCAACTCATGGTGAGCTGAATGGCATACTGTGACAAGCAATCATATCCAAGTAAGGAAGCTTTGTTAGGATTTGATACTTTTGATGTAAAAGAACCAATTGAGAACCTTGAAAGAGTGTTTGCTCAATATACTCTGTTTTGTAAATTTCTCTTATTCTATAACTTTTTAATTTTCTACTCTTTTTCTATATTGTTTGCAAAATATACTAATAATGTCTTCCTATATTACATGGCATTTGCGAAGTTAAGTTTTCATGGCGATGATGGTATGAAGCAAATGACGCAAATAGTATGTTAGCTTCTATTTAGGTCAAATAGAATGTCCTCTTATTCTATTTTGTCCCATCTATTTCACACCAATATTGCCATGATGACTTAGGCTTAGCAATGCCCTAGAATATATGAAGACATTATTATTAGATTTTGCAACCAATATAGAAAAGTAGAATTCAAAGAAGTTATAGTTATAAGATTAATTTTCATAATAAAGTCTAATGAGCAATTGTTCTTTCAAGGTTCTCAATTCTACCTTATACATCAAAAATATGAAATCATGACAAGACTTCCTTATTGGATTTGATTGCTTTTATTGTGTGTCATTCAGCTCATCATGAGCCGGCCTTCATCAAGTTGGTAGAAGTAAATCAAATCCAAGTAAGGAAGGAGATATATATGACGGTTGTTTTGGAAAAGGGTGTGGTATGTTATGATCTTGAAGGCTAGATTGAAAAGCTTGAAAGAGATATTACTAAGTGCAAAGTAACACAAATGTATCGAATAAGATTCGAACTGATAAATTCCTGCAATGGTGTCATTTTTCAACAATTTTACTGTGTCATTTAGCCATCATTAGTTGGCCTTCTAAGGCCTCATAAAGACGCAACTACAATGGTGGAAAAGAGGATGGAGGATCTTGTAACCCACCACCTGGTTATACTTTAAAATTTAAAATAGAACAATGAGAAAATTTTGTTGAAAAGAAAAAGTTGTCAATTATTAAACTATTTACTGCATCTACTTAAATTAAATGTTTTGGTAATGAATAATTTGGAAATGAAAAGGCTTATACTACTGGTCCTTTAACTGTTGTTTTTTCCAATCCTAAAATGTCGTGACTTGTGATTCTTCATTGATCATTTTGTTTTATTGTTTTAAGTAATATTTTATCCTCTCATGTGAACCTACATTATTCAACAATCCACATTTATCCTCCAACTCCAACTTGGATTACATCTGCACATGTGTATTTAGGTAGGTTATAATTGTATATATTTTAAGTATTTTTCAATTGTATTTTGTTATTAGTTAGGGATGAAATTTATGTTTAGAATGGATTTATAAACTTTACAATTAACTGAATTGTGTTTAAGAGCTACCTTATATAATTATGCTTTAATGTATTTCAAATTTAGCCAACTCACATGTGATTATATCGTACACTACTTGCCTGGGTGTGTTTTTATTTTACAAGTCTTGTGAAACTTATAAAATAGACAAAATATTAAAAAAATATGAGTTTCTACATCGGTTGAGGCTTTAATCCGATGTAGAAAGTCTTTTTTACATTAGTTCACAGTCTAAAATAACAATGGTAAAAGCTTCTATTGTAGTAGTGTTGCTTTGGTACCGTTTATTTTAGGAGGGTACTAATTCCTTTTCATATTGAAACATAAAAAATAACTATTTGTATATTAAAATCACATCATACATTAGCTAGAATTTAATTTTTATAGTATTTTAAATTTTATAATTGCAAAAAATTCCATCAATCAAGATTTATTTCAATTTTTTAAAATTCAGTATTAAACATGAAAAATATGCAAGTGTAAATGAAATGGACAATAAAAGTAATCTTAAGAGTAATTTAGCAAGTAAAAAATAACAAGATCCTTAAGTTATATTATTAGTTCCATGTTATTATGTTTTATTATTTATTGTTTTACTCATAAAAAGATACCGATACCCATTAAAATATACAGGCACCATAGAATTTACCAAATAAAAAAACTGAAGTGAAAACCATTTATAATTTTGATGTTTGGCAAAATTAATGTATAAAATACCTAAAAATTGAAAAAGTAATTAATTAGAAATTAAAAAGTTGATAAACTAACTTGTTGAATTAAAAGTATTTATTAAAATTAGCTGTTAAATTTATTGACAAGTGTAAAATGATATAAACAAATTCAACATAAGGAATTATGATAAGATAGTAATGATAAAAATAGAAAAAATAAGGATATCAGCTTACAAGCACAAACACTATTAAGTCTTTGTTTGGGAAGTTCAAATTGCTTGTTTATAGTGGATAGCTTATAAGCTCTATTTGGATAATTGAACTTCTTTATAAGCACTTATTGGAAAAAAAAATAATAAAGTAAAATAAATTAAATTTCTCCTATAAGTTAAAATCAATTAATACACTTTAATTTTTGTAAAATTTCTCTCACCTAACTTTTCTAATTAAAGTTGAGATACATAAGTTGATTTTAACTGATGAGAAAAGAGATTAATTCACTTTACCTTCTTAATTTCTTCTCTTACAAGTATTTGTAGAGAAGTTTATCTAAATAGAACCCCAATGAATTATCTCCTTTGACCAATTAATGTAAAGGTGTTCGGTAACTACCTTTATCTCATTAGCTCATTATAGCATTTTTTTTTTCACTAGCTTATAATGTTTGTTAGAGCTTATACATGCATGTATCATATTATTTTTCTCTCATATTACCCTATTTCTCCTATCCTCTCGCAAATAAAATTAAAAAAAAAAAAAAAGTCCATCCCCTAATACCTTTCATGTATGACGTAGCTTTCCTTGTGAGCTATAGCAACAGCCACCATCCATGCCTAATTGTCGATCTCCTTATCACCACCTTAATCATTGCTGGTCTCGGTGCCCTTCGTACTTGTTGTTACATTCTCATTTTTACGCATTGTTTTTTATATATTTTGGATAAAAATATTAGAGAATATATTATTGTCCATAAAAAAATAAAATTAAAATTAAAAAATCACATAAACAAGTCTTTATTTTTATGATATCATTTTATGTAATAAAAATATAATCAAAAAATTAATATTATAGGTTTTGAGATGACAAATAATTTGAAATAAATTACAGTATTTAAAGTAATAATTATTTTAACATAAATAATATATATAAATAAATATAATTTATGTAAAAAAATATAAATATGTGCTTTTATATCATTTTATATTTATAAGTTAGATCAATTGCTAATTTTATCAAACACTTCAAATTCAATTAATTAGCTTATCTATTATTAGCTATCAGCTTTAAGCTCATCCATAATTGTAGCAGTTTTAAGCCACCCACAAAGAATTATAAGACCGCTACAAAACAGATCAAATTGTGAAGGCTAAAGAAACAGCTAGAAATCCGATAATTTGCTAGCAATTTGATCTGAACCCAAAAAAATTAACCCCCGGTAAACACTTGATTTTTTTGTAATGTAATATAACTTAAAGTTTAACAATACATGTATTATTCTTTATGATACATGTTCAATCCTCAAGTATAACATAACTTAATCGCCATGCCTAATAATACCCTTGATTCCAATCTTCCTCTTAATTGTTGCCTATAAAAAAATCCTCTCATAATTGTTGGAATTTTTTGATCCATATGTATAGTCTTATTTTTATCCGTGTGATGTAGGACAACGATACAGTACACTCCTCATGAAAATTGATGTCCTTTTAACAATACCATCAACATTTAGCTTATTGTTTTGGAATTTATCTTTTGTGTGAAAACATTGTTGCCAATTCAAACAATGTTACCAACTTGGATTATGCACAACAAAATTATGTTTTAAGGTATATCCTTTGATTTCAATAGTATTATGGACTTGATAAAGATTAAATTGTAGACGTTGTTTAAGTATATTACTCTCTCTATTCTTTATTATTTGTTATAAGTCATTTTTAACTAAATCATAAAGATTTAAAATGTTTGTTAAAATTAGTTGATGATCTTAAATTTATATAAAAGTTATGAACTTTACAAAATTTTAAAAATCACCAATTATATTAATTTATCTCTCCAGCCTATTTTTCTAATATCCCATTAATTGTAATATACAAAACATGAGTTACATTATAAAGTTACATATAAAGGAACAATGAAAGTTTCTAGAATATGACTTGTAAGAAATGGTGGAAGTATTCAATTAACAACCATTTAATATATAACTAGAAAGGTTGGTTGTGTGGAAGAGGTAAATGTAGGTTTTCTATAAATATATTTTGATTCCAAAAGTTAATTTTTCCTACCTTAGACTAGCATAGCTTGCCCTTTACCTAAAACTTTACACACCAAAAAATATATATATATACTTTTGAATTCTCTTAATTATGTTTGTCCATGTGCTTTTATTTTTGATTTAAGTTTACTGTTATCTCTTATTATTTTGTAGTTAAGAATTATTTTGATTAATAAATGAGAAAGAAAATTAATATATGCTAATAATATTTTTAGGGTTTCAATAAAAGATAAATTGGGAAATAAAATATTCTAAATATTTTGAATGCCCCCTACAACGAAATGCCGGTACTGCAGTCTAATCCCCTAGGATCAATGGTACGTACTTGGGTCTTCAACTCAAATTGGCTTTGTGCAGTGCTTGATATAGCAGGAGCTTGTTTTCTCATCCTGTATAAGCTGAATTCTTGAGTATGTATGTGGATTTTGAAGAAAATGTCTTAAGTATTACGCGACTGATCAGTCTGATCCAATTGTTCGTCAACTTAATAAAGGAATAATGGCACCTATGGGCTGAAGTATATATATATATATATATAACAGTCTTTCCATGTGAAATGAGTAGAAGGATTCATATCTTGCATACTTAGATTCTTTTTCTTCGTATGCATGTGACCAACCAGGGGCTACATATAGGACACAATTTTCTATTTATTTATGTCCACTTATATATGTATTTTGCTATCAATAATTAATATTAATAATTTAATGAAATAAAAAAACTGAACTGAAAACCTTCCTTTTTAAAAGCAGATGTTATAATTAATGTGCGTGTCTACTCTCATTTAGCTTGTGTTAGCAAAATTAATAAATAAATTAGCTGAAAGTTGAAAAGTTAATTGAAAGTTGTGATAAACTAATTGCATGGTTAAATTAAAAGTATTTATTAGACTTACTGTTAAATTAGTTGATAAGTGTAAAATGACATAAAGAAACATAACAAAAGAAATATATTAAGATAACATAGTAAACATATAGAAAAAAGTTAGGAATTTACAAGATTAATCATGATCACTGCATATTAAGGCTTTGTTTGGTAAGTTCTAATCATTAGTTTTTAGCTAAGGGTGGAAATAGGTCAAGTGGTTTGTTAGGAGTCTATGGCTTGAACTGCATAAGGTCTGGTCTGAACTGACTCGTTTATTTAAAAAGCTACAGTTAGACCTTTTAAAAAAAAGTCTATTTAGGTAAAAATGTCAACATTTAGGCCCTAAAAAATCCTATTAAACTTAACAAGTCTGCCTATTTATATACATATCAATGTTTTTCAAACTGGACCGCAAATCGATTAAGGCATTAGTTCAAGGTTCAATGGTTGAATCGTGGTCAAACCAGTATTAATAAAATAATAATAATAATTAAATAATACATAAAATAATATTAAAAAACATAATATCATAATTTTGTAATACTAAAAATTAAAAATAAAACATAATTTTATAGGTTCTTTATATTTACAATACCTACAAAAGTGTAAATCAAATACGTCATGATACTCAAGTATAAGTTTTAACTATACACATCAACATTTATTAATAAAAACAAGTTTATGTTTAAAATAAAAAAAATGATAAATACTTTAGGTTAGTTTTTATTTTTTTAAGAAAAAAATCAAAATAATGTTGTATTAAGTACTTTTCTTTGACCCACTGTAAATTGGTTTTTGACCGATGTTTCGATTCTTTGACCAGTTTTTCTTCAGGTCAGTTTTGTGGTTTATTTGAACCGGTCAGGTAATTGGTTCACCGATTTTTTGGTCCAACCAGTTGGTCCAGTCCGGTTTTCAAAACACAGATACATATATAATAAAATATTATTATAATATATTTATGTTATATTATATATCCATAATTATATATAATACATATATTACATGTAATAATATAAAAAATTATGTAATTAGCAATAGGTCTTTTTAAGCTAATAGACCTACTTAAGCCAATAGGTCTGTCAACTTTTTTATAGGCATTATAAAAAAATAGGCTTTTAAGCAGACTTATAAATTAGACTAGGTTGACCAGATCTTTAAAAAAGTCCTATCACAGGTACATATGTCAGGCTCAAATTTTTTCACTTTAATGAAAATCAGGCTTAGACCTACCAAAATTTGCCTTATTTTTATCTTAGTGGACAAGCTCATTTGACCAAGGTAGAGATGTTTGGTAACAATCTTTATCTCACTAACTTATAATGTTTTTTCATTAGCTTGTAGCATTTATTTGACTTTATAGCATGTAGCCAGTGTTTTAAAAATCGACTTGGATCGGTCGGTCGGACTGGTTGGACCGAAAACTGGTGGTGCAATTGGTTCTAACCAGTGATTGGATCGGACATGCGATCGATCCAATTTGACTCAGTGGGTTAATCGGTTGAACCGGTGAACCGACAGGTTGAACCGGTGAACCGATAGGTTGAACCAGTCAGTTGAACCAGACTAGTTCAAAATAAAAAATAAAAAAATTTAAGCTTGAAACGACATCGTTTTAACTATAACTATTCAAAAAAAAAATTAAAACCCCCAACTTATAATATAATTTACATATTTAAAAATATTTATTAACTAATGATAATAATCACCAAAATCGTGAATGCAGATATGCGTATGACATAAATTTCTCTTGTGTTAACATGAATGCATAACATTCATTTACTTACTCTTGTTTATTTGACCTTAATGCGTAACCTTCAATCCTTTCACCCTCATCTTAAATGTAATTGTTGATTGTTTATTTATTTTTGAGTTACACATCACCATTGAAATTTAATTTAATAAATTTTATAGGTATGAAATTTAAATGTCATGAATATTTTCAAATTTTTTAATAGAGATCGGGTCATGCTATTCAATTAATGACCCTCCAGACTCCAGTTCGACTATTGACCCAATGATCTAGTGTCCTAACCGAGTCGATGACTGGTCCGAATTTTAAAACATTGCATATAATTTTTTTTTCCCTCTCATGCTACTTATCATTGCTATTTTAATTAAATTAATCATCTATATTCTCTCACAAATAAAATAAAAAAGTCTTAACCCCTAATACCGGTGTCACATAGTTTGCCTTGGGTGTTGTAGTATCCGGCCATCACCCTTGCGGCCTTGCCGTTGCCGGTCTCCCAAGAACCACATTCATTGTTGTCAGTCTTGACACCTTTCGTGCTTGCTGCCACACTCATTTTCACACATTACTTTTTTTATATATTTCGGATAAAAATAATAGAATATATTTTTGTCTAAAGAAAATAAAAAATTATATAAAAAATCATTTTAATATGTCATTTTATTTTTATGGTCTTATTTTATGTAATAAAAGCACAAAAATAATTAAAAAAAGTAATATTTTATTTTTTGATATGACAAATAATTTCAAGAATTTAAAGTAATAATTATTTTTAAATAAACAAAATTAAAGTAACAGTTGTTTTAAAATAAATAGAATTTATATAAAAAAAACATATAAACATATCACTTTATATTTATTAGGTAATTCAATCATTAATTTTACCATACATTTCAAATTTAGTTAGCTAGTTTATCTATTATTAGGAGAAAGAGAGGCACTCCTTGTCTCTCTTCATTTTTTAAAAAGTAAAAATAAAATAAAATAAGAAAAAAGGGTGTAGATAGTTTAGAAAATAGTTAAAAGATGAAGTGATGAATAATTTAAAGAGTAATTAAAAGATATAGTAGTTTAATAAAAAGTGAAAACCGAAAAAGAGTATCATCTTTATTATAGGTATAGATTAGGTATTAGTCATAAGATCATCCGCAATCAGCTACAAGTTATCGTATCCGTTATCTGCTAGTTTTTGCCTTGTTCAAACTGTTACCTTATAGTAAATAACGTATAACAGATAAGCTATTTGACCAAAGTATGATTGTAAAGTTATAGTGTTTTTTTTTATGTTCTGAAAATCAAACCAGACCACCCGGTCGGACCAAAAAATCGATGAACTAGCCACCTGATCGGTTCAAATAAACCACAAAACTGGCTTGAAGAAAAACCGGTCAAAAAACCGAAAAATCGGTCAAGGAACCGCTAAAACCGGTCAAAACTGGCTAAAAACCGATGCACAACAAATCAAAGAAAAGTGCTTAATACAACATTATTTTAATATTTTTCTTAAAAAAATAAAAACTAATCTACAGTATTTATCATTTTTTAATTTTAAATATAAACTTGTTTTTATTAATAAATCCGATGTATATAGTTAAAACTTATACTTAAATATCATGAAATATTTGATTTGCACTTTTGTAGATATTGTAAATATAAAGAACCTATAAAATTATGTTTTATTTTTAATTTTTAGTATTATAAAATTATGATATTATGTTTTTTAATATTATTTTATGTATTATTTAATTATTATTATTATTTTATTAATACCAGTTCGATTACAGTTGAACTATTGAACCTTAAATCAATGCCTTGACCAAATGACCGATCCGATTTTAAAAACATTGGTTTTTTTCACTAGCTTATAGCATTATTTTCACTAGTTTATAACGTTTTTCAGACGCTACATGAAGCAATGGTTGAATTTATAGTGTGTATTAGGTAACTTATTATTTTTCCTCTTATGTTTACCCTTGCTATTTTAATTAAATTTCTCCTCTCTCACACAAATAAATTATATATTTAAGGACTAATTTTAATTAAATTCCTCCTTTATTTCCACACGCCCGAGGCCTTGCACCACACCACGCATATTATTTTTTTTAAGTTTTTATATTCTAATTAATTTTACACTTATTTACATCTCTTTTCATTTATCTTTTCATCATATCATTTATCATATTTCTTTTTATTTTTTAATGTGTCTCTTCTCTCCCAAAATATATATATATATACACCTAAGGGGTATAAAAAAAATCTTTTATGCATGTTTTCTTTAATTTCTTTGATGGATAAAGTCTAAAATACTTGTAATTTTTTCATCTTTCGTTTGGTTTTTGTTTGAATAATTATTATTCTATCCATAAAATTGTTAAGCCTTTGCATTAGGAATGTGTTTGATAAGACTTTGCCGTTAGCTTTTAATTTATTTGACTATATTAAAAGCATGTTTAATCAAAAAAATTAATTTAGTAAAAGAGTTTATTATTTTAGTAGCTTGTAGTGTTTTGGTAGAATTTTTTAAACATTAGCGTTTGAGTTTATACAAGCTCTGAACTTTTTTTTTTTTCTATTTTTATCTTTACTATCTTATCACAGTTCCCTTTTTTTTATGTCCATTTATTATTTTATATTTATCAACTAAATTAACAACTAATTTTATCAGCTAATATAACAATTAATTTTACCAGACACTTTTAGTTCAACCAGTTAGTTTTCAAATATATTAGCTAACTTTTAGCTTTTAATAACTATTTTATTTACTAGTTTTACCAAACAACCCTAAATATTATATTAATCTATATAGCATTTTAATTATTAATATTTCTTAGTGAAAGCAAAATAAATAGAAAATTAATTTTGTCCTCATAAGAGTCTGGCTATGTCCCTGTCTTGTCACGTGCAAAAGAAGAAAAAATGAAAGTATGATATACAATATATTTGAATCCTTACACGCATACTTCACACACGGGGAAAGACACTGTTTATACCAGCCCATTGGTGCCATTATTCCTTTATTAAGTTGACGAACAATATATAATATTGGATCAGACTGATTAGTCGCGTAAAGACATTTTCTTCAAAATCTGCTTACATACACAAGAAATCAGCATACGCAAGGATGTGTAAACAGGCTCCTGCTGGTTCACGCACAAAGCCATTTGATCAGTTGAAGACCTAAGGACCATTGATCTTAAGGGATTTAAATAAAGGAAAATGATGAACATACATCCAATTTAATTTTGGGGTGTATGAATGGATGAAAGAAAGGAAAAAAAAAAAGAAAAAAAAAATACAGGAAAAAGAAAAAGTAATAGCTGTAATAAATGATGTGATGAGAAAAAAAAGAAAAATAAGGTAAAGATGAAATGTAAGAAAAATTGAATATATGATAATAATAACTCATGAATATGAGACTGCACAACCAACTGCCGCTTCATGTAAACATTTTAGATCATATTTTATTTCGCAAATTATCTTTTATTCAAAACACTGAAATTTGAAAATATTATTATCATTTTATTAATTTTATTTTGCATTTATTAATAAAAATAATTCATGACCATAAAATAATAAGAGAAAACAGTAAAATATAAAATAAAAGTAGAAGGAGATAAAAATATATACTAACTATATTTTTTGTTTTTTGGTGTGGAAAATTTTAGGAAAATGGTATAATATCTTAGTCTAGGGATGGAAAAACTTCCAGATTTCAAAAATACTTGCAATAACTCATTTCAAAGATAAAAGTAGAGATTCAACCTTGTCATGCTTCATTCAACTAACTTTTTTGAGTTATATTAAATGTTTTTTTTTAAAAAAACAAAAAGCAAAAGAATTTTATTTGATGAGAACCGCCATAGGTGTGCCAAAATGTTGCATAAAAGCACGATTACAGCAGTTGCTATGACACACAACTTTTCGGTCCTATACTTCTGATCAACCGCTAATGCTATGACTTATTAAGTTACTATATTAAATGTTTGTTAATTAATTACATACTTTAATTTCTCCGTTCTTTTTTACAACTCATTTAGAAACTTTTGTTGCTCCTTTAATAATTCTCATTTTATAAAATTAATTTATGAAGCATGAAATATTTTTCTCCTGATCTACCATTAATCTCTAGTTGTGTTATGTTTAATTACTTTACACTTTCCGATAAGTTTTCATACCTTTCCAACAATAATAACTATATATATGTATTTATATTGAAATTAATGGAATATTGGAAAGATAATTATTTTGAATAAAAAATTGATATAATTGGTGGATTTTTAAATGAGAGTAATTTTAGAAAGTTTAGGTCATTTTTTTCTTATGAATTTTAGATTATTAACTAATTTTAACAAACTTTTTAAATTTTAGTGAACTGGTTAAAAATGACTTTTAATAACCCTATAAGGCTATAACATTAATACAATGGCCTAAAAAAACAAATTGAGAAAAGAACACCTAGGGATTTGGGAAGGCGAGTTCTTTATATTGGACTAGCAATTACATTGACTTAATGGCCAGTCGTTTTGTTCAAATCATTGACCGTAATATATATGCATATTATTTTGTGGTGCTACCCATAGATAAGAACCGTACTTACTATCTATAAATTGATGCTCTTCAATTGCTATAAGCCTCATCCACCATTTACCAATTAAAACACAAATTAATTAGCCAAAGCATACAAAAAAATGAAGAGCACAACACTGTTAGCATTTGTCCTTCTCTTAGCCTTGAGTTCACAACCACTGCTAGGAGGAGCTGATGCCTCACCCGAGCAAGTGGTTGACACATTAGGCAAGAAGCTCCGAGTTGGTGCCAATTACTATATTAATATTCCATCTGTTCCTTACCCCAAATTCAGACCTGGTGGAGGCCTTGGCCTAGCGAGTGTTGGGAAACCTTGTCCTCTTGATGTTGTCGTTGTGAATGGATATCATGGCTTGCCATTGACATTCACACCAGTTAATCCTAAGAAAGGGGTCATTCGTGTTTCTACTGATTTGAACATCAAGTTCTCTGCTCGCACTAGTTGTCCCCGTGTATCCACAGTGTGGAAGCTTGATCGTTTTGATTTTTCAAAGAGACAGTGGTTTGTGACCACTGGTGGTGTTGTGGGCAACCCAAGTTTGGAAACCATCCACAACTGGTTCAAGATTGAGAAGTACGATGGTGCTTACAAATTGGTCTACTGTCCCAGTGTGGTGCAATATCCCAAGCATTTGTGCAAGAATGTTGGGCTCTTTGTGGATGAGAAAGGAAACAAGCGTCTAGCTCTCACTGATGTTCCCCTCAAAGTTCAATTCCAACAAGCCTAAACAAAGCTCCTCTAGCAATGCAGAGAAAAACTATATATGAATAAGTTTATTTCCTTTTCAATAATGATGTTATTCAATGTTTATCAGGATCCTCATGTAAAATTTCCTTGCTAAAAATAAAATAAATGAACAAATGATTTCTTCTCCTAGTGTGTCACATTTTCAATTTCAGTTATTCATTTAAAACTGCTTTATTTCATATTCTCTAACAAATTTTCCGAATCTCTAGATATCGATTATAATTATTTTTGTGTGGAATTTAATTTGAAATACCAAAATATATATGTGGTTATACAAAATATATATATTAGTCACATTTCAGATTCACGTGAAATTCTAAACAGTTTACTTTCTATGGTCGCTCTCTTTCATCGAAAGAGATTAGAGACTCCAAAGAGGCCCTATGCTGTTTCTGTAATTTGCATTTGGAGGATACAAATCATCTCTTTCGCTATGCGTGGTTGGGATGTGTAGTAGTTTTGCCTATGTCTGGCCTGGTGTAACTCATTACTTACAACATGGGAATTTAATGCATGGAAGGAAGGTTAAGTCAAATTGCTTTATTTGTTGGCTTGTTTCTATGTGCACTTTGTGGTCCTCTAGAAATAGGGTTATATTTCAAAATGCTCATTTTGATATGGTTTAGTTTCTAGTCCCTCGGAATTGGTTTAAAGCAAAGGTCGAGCTAGGTCTCTAATCACTTTTTTTCATATTAGTGACTGTGTTAATCCTCTCGGTCGATGTATTTTAGACTAATCCTCTTTGACCCCCTCTAATTTTTTTTTTACATGGGTTAGAGTACCTGATTTATTCTCTTTAGTCATACTTTTATTTGCCTATAAAAATAAAAATAAAAATAAATAAATAAATAAATAAAAACTCAAGTTGACAAACTTGGTCCGAAAATCCAGCTATGTATACGTCAGGGTCAACCAGCAATCTGATATAAGATTTTGGCAATTTCTCTAGGATTAAAAAAAAAAATCTGCGTCTCCAAGCAAACAAACAAAAAAAAACATATACATTTATAGTTCCTATTTGTTTTTCTTTTTCTCTCCGTCTTGTTTTAATTTTCTCCCTCTTTTTTCATTTGGTCCCAATAACTTTTTTTCTTATGTTTGGTTTGATCCCTATTTTAATGTATCAGGGACGATGACATGGATGGAAAATAATACTTTACCTTATTACCCTCTCATTTCAACATCTCAGACTACAAAGTAGCAGCCAGGACCAACGACAAATTAAATTCATTTGGAAAATGATTCTAACTATATGTATCAATTAATGTACAAAGAAATAAAAATTGAAGGGGCTAAATTCAGAAGTATAAGCCATTGACACAAAATGTATTGTACAAACTCTTTTTTTTTTTGGAAGACACAAATTAATATGTATTGTACAAACTTAAAACGTAGATACAACGAGAATTCTTCATTTTATTCATGTTTTTTTTAAGCATTACATGCATCAAGGCTGGCCCAAAAGTAAAGCCACTAAAGCTTAAGCATTAAGTCTATTAATAAAAAAATTATTTACTATTTGTTTTTATAAGCCAAAAGACCACATATGTTAGTAAAAAAGTCTAACATATAACTCTCTCATTAAAAATAAAAAAAATTCTTTCAAAATTTACTTTAAGCTTCACACAACGTTGGACCGGCCAGGCACGCATGTAAATCTAACTTGAGAAACATAATAAACATTGAATGAACATCAATACTATAAAGAAAACACACTTATTAGTTTCTTATTCATTATTGGAAAGGAGCTTAATTAATTTGTTCAGGCCAGCTGGAACTTGACTTTGAATGGAACATCGCTTAGAGCCATACGCCTATACCCATTCTCATCCACAAACACGCCAACATCCTTGCACATGTGCTTGGAAGAAGGGCACACGCTGGGACAATAAACAATCTTATGAGCACCATCACACTTCTCAATCTTGAACCAATTGCGTATGGTTTCCCAACCCGGGTTGCCCATAGAGTCACCAGTGGTCACAAACCACTGTCCTTTGGAGACATCAAAGTGATCCAATTTCCACACTGGGGAATACTCGGCGCAACTTGTATGATCAGTAGAAAACACAATGTTCAAATCAGTGGACACACGAACAACACCTTTCTTAGGGTCAACAGGTGAGAATGCCAATGGCAAGCTACGAGATCGTGGCACAACCACAACATCAAGAGGGCATGATTCACCAATACTCGCAAGTGAAAGGCCTCCACGTACCACTCATGCATTTTCCGTACCTTCCACATCTTGTAAAGGGCACAGCCGGAACAATATAGTTACTGAGACCAGATCGGAGAGTCTTACCTGATGTGTCAACCACTTGCTCAGGTGATGATACATCAGCTGCTCCAATTAGTGGTTGTGAGCTCAATGCAAAGAGAAGCACAAATACTAGGAATATGTTCTTCATTAATTATTGATTTGAATGTAATTCAGGTAGGTACTTTGTATTTTGGTTAGTGATGGATGGAGCATAAGGTAGATGAGAAGTATGAATTTATAGATCGCTTCAATTACTTAATACAATATTTGGATCCTTAGTATAATAGATATAATTTATGTTTTCGTTGTAGTATTTGAACAATACAATTGGCTATTAAGTTAATAAATTGATCTGAAATCATGTAGCTGCGTATCTATATCGCTTACTATGCACACACGGTTAGTTGGCAATTGGCATCAATGTTCTTTGTGGTGTTCGCCTTTAATTTATTTTAAAACTAGCTAGCAGGAGCCATTTTTGCATCTCTCTAGGTGATGAATTCTTCTCTTCATTTTTAAGAGTTATCGTATTGATTCTATAGTCTGTTCGCTCATTTAATGACTTGATCATGGTTCTAAATTACGGTCTGCAATCGCAATTGAAGCCGCACGTAAAGGTTTTTCAACTCACAACAACTACATCGCGACAGCAATTGCGGCCGCATCAGCCACATTTTCTCGCAATTTTCCCCAATGTCAAGGATCGCAATAAAACTGCAACCACGACCGCAACCTCAATTTAGAACCATGGACATGATTAATTGACTATTTCGAAGGAGTAGGTAGCCCAAACCTATGGGCTAACATACAAACCTAGCAATGGATTTTTTTTTAAAAAAAATAATTTCACGCTTATCTAAATAAATGAAAAACCTTCGCCTTTTCCTCCACTTTTATAGTTAGACGATTTCGAATGGTTTAATGTTAGTTACTCCTATTCTTATTGTACTTTATCAACTTTGTTCGCTGAAAGAATTCATAAGTTCATGTATAGTTTTTCCCTGCTCTTAAGACTAGTACTAAAGATTGCCTTTACTTGCATTGGTTAGTAAATAGTTAATTGCATTTGCTAAATTATTTATATAATTAGTTATTTTAAAGTTATTTTTATATTTTTTATAAATCTAATCTTCTGAACATTAATGGTATAAAATTTCGTGCAATATTCTAAAATACATATTTCTACAGATATATATCATTTGTGTGTGCGTGGTAATGATTTAAAAAATATAACGATAGCAATTTTTAAGCCACAGTCAATAGATTTTATGTGTGCTACACGCCTTAATAATCTCGATATATATTTCATGAAAGTTTATAAAACTCACGTTATTATATTTAATTAATTTATGTTAACTAACCACGTTAAGAATGCACATTGTTTATTGATATAGGATTCACGTCTAAATATCTTTAAAAAAAATAATTTAAGATAGTCTGTTTATTAATTTGTATATCTATGAATTATATGTTTATTATTCATTTTCAAACGTTCAAATTGACATAAATAAATAAAATCTATTGTCTTGTGCGTGCTGCAGTTGTGTTCTGGTTTAGAGCAGTTACATTGGACTACAACTTTTCAATTTAGATTTTGTTCATGATCTTTTATTTTGCTAGCTGCCTGCACTCTGCTGTATTATATTATGCAGCCAATCTTTAGCGTATGAAAAAAATAATAAATAGAGAAATGATCAGTCAACAAGAAATTTATGTTTTTCTTCAAAATGTATGTATTTTATCATGTGAAGAAAAGAATTCAGGGTTCTAGGCTCCAGCATGTTCAAAAACAAAAGCCCAACTCAGCAAGAAGTTCATTGATGCTGACTAACCACGTATATAGCTAGTACAGAGATTTAGACAAAGCAACATCATTTGAGAACAACTACTACTATCATTACCAGTCTCCTGAAAAGAATACCGCCTTGAAATATATATACAAGCACCATTCTCAATAATAATTACCAAATTTAAATACAATGATATAAGCATTTTTGGTACTCTATTAATTAAATTAAATTTTTATTTCAATAATTTGTACAATCTTTTATGTGAGTTTCTTGTACGTACGTATTGATGAAAAATATGGGCCCAGCATTTGTATTGTGCAAAATCAATGACCTTAATTATCCGCGTATATATTTATCCTGAATCACGTTGATAAGAATCCTCCTAGCAACCTATAAATTGATGCAAACCATCTCCCCTAAACTCCATCCATCGGTAACCAGAAAACAAATTACTTAGAGCAACACAAAACAATGAAGACCACACTATTAGCATTTGTTCTTCTCTTTGCCTTGAGCTCACAACTACTACTTGGAGCAGCTGAAGCTTCACCTGACCAAGTGGTTGACACATCAGACAAGGTGCTCCGGGCTGGTGTCAATTACAATATCCTTCTATCCATGCCCTACACTAGTTGTAGAAGTCCACAAGGCCTTGGCCTCTCAAGGATGGGTAAATCATGCCCTCTTGATGTTATGGTTGTGGATAGATATCATCGCTTGCCACTGAGATTTACACCTATTAACCCCAAAAAAGGTGTTATTCGTGTCTCTACTGACCTCAACATCATGTTCCCTCCTAACGTGACTTGTCCTCACCACTCCACAGTGTGGAAGCTTGATAATTTTCATGTTTCTAAAGGACACTGGTTTGTTACCACTGGTGGTTCTGTGGGCAATCCGGGTAGAGAAACCATTGGCAATTGGTTCAAGATTGAGAAGTATGATGGTGCTTATAAACTAGTGTATTGTCGCAGCGTGTGCCCTTCTTGCAAGCACGAGTGCAAGAATGTTGGGATGTTTGTGGATCAGAATGGGAACCAGCGTTTGGCTCTAAGTGATGTTCCCTTCCAAGTTAAATTCCTCAAGGCCTAACCAAAGCTCCTCTTGTTATGCACGAACAACTATGACTATTTAAGTGTATTTCCCAATAATGATGTGTTCGTTCAAGGTTAATTTATCAGGATATCCCATTGATGGGTTTCCTTGTTAAGAAACAATTGTATTGGAATAAAATAAACAAATATTTTCTTTTAATGTTGTATTTTTAATTTCAGTAGTCTTGCTAGCTATAAGTATTAATCAAATGATCGATCGAAACACAGAATAAACAAATTAACATGTAAAATATTTGAGTTTTTACCTTTTGCGTGATGAACAATAACAATTAATATGTTTATAAATAAAAAAAAAAAAACAATAACAACATTTTTTTCTGTACATTAAAAACGTGATGACAAAAGCTGTTTCCATAATATTTGAATAATATTTTTGAAATGCATATATGGAAAGAGTTTAATGGCTAGGCATTATCAATGTAAATACTATTACACTGTCAACTAATAAGAAATCACTGTTAGTGTAATTTTTAGGATAATTATTGTAAAAATCAACAAACATACCATAAATAGTAATTTGTAATTGGATGAATGTGTAAAACTGTCATTCAATTATAAATTACTATTTTATATTGTCAATACATAATCTATTTTTTCATATGCAAAAAAAAAAATATATATATATATATATATATATATATATATATATATATATATAGAGAGAGAGAGAGAGAGAGAGAGAGAGAGAGAGAGAGAGAGAGAGCTTTTTTTGGTGTAGAAAAAAAGAGAGCGATAAAATTATCTGACATGCAGCATCAATTATTTGATCCAAATAACGATTCTATTAGAATATGGGTAAACCCGGTTAAACTACTTAATTTGTTCGGTTCAAGGCGGTTTATTACTTCACGTTCATATTTACCAATTCGTATTTATGTTCATACGAATTATTTTTGTTTGGAAATGTGAATGGAAGAAAATCATATATATCAAAAGAAAAGTAGACATAAAGATATCTTAAAAATATTTTATCAGTGTGAACACTCAATTTTGAATTCTTCTTTATTTTTATTGTACACCATTTTTTATTTTATCTTTCTGTTGAATGAATAACAAATTTTTAATTGATCCAGCTTCTGTCTCCCTTGTTGGGCCAATCTAAACGAAATAAAAGTATTTTCTTTTTACTTTAGTTTTGTCTTACAGTCTTACTTTTAAATTAGGCTAGTTGAACCCATTTAGAAAGAGAGGGAGTAATGAGAAGAATAGAAGAAATTGGGCATCTGAACCTGAATACTATTTATTATTTCAATCCTTTTTTATTTTATTTTTAGATTGCCATATGAGCCCATTTTAGAAAAAAAATGACAAAATGAAAAAAATTGAATAATGAATAATACATTGGGCCACTCAGACCCCATTTTAGAAAAATATCCAATTCAAATTAAACAACAAATCAAATAAAAGGCAAAAAAAATAATAGGAAAAAATTGGAAAAAAAAAGCAAACAAAAAGAAATTGTCATGGGCCAATGACCAATCAAATGGAAAATTATGTCTCTTGTTGGATTCTATCTCTAAATTCATCTCTTATTGGTCAAAATAACATAAAAAAGTCAATATGCTCTTAGAGATGGAACTTTTTTGTCTTAAATATTGTCTCTAGCTGGTCAAAGTAGCACCAACAAAGTCAATATGCATTTTGAGACGAAACTAATTTAGGATTAATTTGGTTATATATATACTGCAAATTTCTTTTACTAAGATGAAACTACTTTAAATATGTAACCAAAATCGAAACAATTCTAAATTGATAAAACATTTTATTCAAATGACTTTAATTTGTTAATTGATATCAATATGGTCAAAACCACGCTGGTGATAACCATTTTAGATTTTCTTCCTATTTAATTATTGTGAAAATCTTGTCAAACATAAATATTTTGGACTAGGATTTTTTTTTTGAGCATTGTGTTTATGGAAAATAATGTATAGTAAAATTCAACATTGGAGTTCACAAAATGTGAGCAACTTTTGATTTTATTCATTCAAGCTTACGGGTCCAACAAGTGTTCCTTCCCATGGTGGAGTGAGATACATGTTAACTTTCATTGATGATTATTTGTGGAAAGTCTAGATTTATGTCTTGAAACAAAAGAGTGATGTATACCTAATGTTCATGCAATGGAAATCTCTTGTGAAAGAGCAAACAGAAAAAATGTCAAATGACTCAGAATAAACAATGAGTTACAATTTTGCAACAACTAGTTCAATGAATTTTGTGCAAAAGAAGGAATAGCTCTCCATAAAACTGAGGCATACACCACAACAAAATGACATGGCAGAACGAATGAATAGAATATTGCTTTAATTAGAGAGCTTGATAGATGTTTTTAATGTAGGTTTGCTCAAGTATTTTTGGACAGAGACAATTGATACTGCAAGCTATTGGTGAATAAGTCTTCTTCTTCAACTATTGACTGCAAAACTCCAAAGAACTGTGGTTACGTTCTATGGAAGATTATTCAAGTTTTGTGTGTATTTGAGTGTCCTGCATATATTAATGAAGGGAAGCTAGAGCCAAGGAATGTATATTTTTGGGTTATCAAGATGGTGTCAAAGGGTATAGATTACAAGACCTTAAGGATCAAACCTTGTAATTAGTAGATATATGACTTTTGATAAGATATACATACTTAACCCAAGACTACATGTGGACTGTGATAATAAAGTTACTGTCCATGGTACAAGAAAGAAGGTGGAGCTTGAAATTAAAGCTCTTAAGCAAGAACCAACGGAGACTATAAAGGTGTTGTGTCAATAGAATATGAACGTATCTTGGCTAAAGATAGGAAAAGAAAACAAATTAGACAACCTTAAAAGTATAAAGATTAATTTTGTTATACTTTTACACTCAACATGGCTGAGAGCATTGATAAATAAGAACCTAGTTCATTCCATGAGGCAGTTAGTTTTGATTTCACTACACCATCTTTCCACCTCAATTTCACATTTCTAGCAAAATCAAATGAGTTTTCTCCAATTTTTGGACCATGTTATTGACTTGTGATCAAGAAAGAGTGTGTTCGTATACTCTATATATATATATATTTATATATATCACATATTAAGATAGGTTAAGGGGGTTATATAGAAATCTTAAGTGATAAATTAGAAGATCTTTGCGTAAAAAATCAGGGAGTGAATGTCAAAATCAGTGAGTGAAATTCAAAAAAAAAAAAAAACAAAAGGAGAGAAAGCAAGAATTGAGTTCAAGAAATTGATTCAATTAGTAGGTATAGAGAGCAAGGTAAAATTTTGGTTTGCATGATAATTTTCTTTTATATTTATCTAAAACCTAACAACCCCTTTGTGAGTTCAAATGTTAGTTGGGTCAAGCAATAGACCATAGAGCTATAAAGAAAAAAATTGTTAAAAAAAAATCAAAAAAAAGCTATGACAAACCACAAATTAATGTCAGCCATAGACTAAACCACCCCAAATACAACACCCGTAATCCACCAACACACACCCAACACAAAAAAAATGAAAATATGAAAACAAAACACAACAAGCCACATTCTCCGCACAACAAGTCATCCCTAGTGCACCATCAGACACGCGTAGGGATAGCCATGGGTAGGGTACTGATAAATTTACATTTTATGTAGATTTATAGATCCAGTTCATATGATTTTTGCAATAGCTCATAGGTAATTTGTGAAAAAATAGACCATTAATAAAAGATTTCATGTGTTGTGTATTTCTAAGACTTCTATTTAAAATTGCATGAATTGCTTTAATTTTGTTAGATTTTGTGAAAGGTAGTTAGATGAACAAAGAAGGGAAATACAGTCTACAAACACAAAGGAGAATTATACTAGTCAAAGAGATGACTTAAAAGAAACAAGAACCAAAGTGAAGACTGAAAAAGAAGCCCATCAACAAGCGAATGGGACAAAAAAGAGATTGGAAGCACAAAACAGAGTGCACAAAGTCGCACTCACCCAACGGACCTTACTTTGGTGGCATCCTAGCCAGCGAATTGTGTAGCCCGCCTACCGAACAATGCAGTCACCCAATGCAAGTACAAACCAGTTTCCAAATAATAGCTGCCCAATGGTTATCTAACCCCACCAGACGAGTCTGAGGTCCGAGGGCCTGGATTGCACCGATGCTTGACTGGGTTAAGCCCCCTACTCCTGCACTTCAATTCCAAAATTTAGCTACAAATAGAAAGGAGAGGACCAAACTTTTGATCTTATCTCTATTCTACCTTTGTCTCTTCATTTTTTGTTTTTCCTTTTTGTCTTTGGCTTTTGAAGAAGGATTATCGGAGGGCAATTGGATACTGAGAGTCAAAGATCGGAGGAAACCCTTTACTTGTAAAAGATTTCTTTTGCTCTTTTTCTTATGTATTCCTTTAGAATTATGATCTCTTTATTTATTATAAGTAACTAAACTTTTTGCTAGGATTGTGATGTACTTTATGCTTGGAACTCCTAAATGTTTAATTTTAATTGAATTCTTGTTTTTATTCAATCAATTAGATTGCTCTATTGTTTTCATTTTCTTACTTGAAATTGATCGTCCCTTGTATGTTTTGAATCAATTAATTGAATGGTTGTCGTACCGTAATTAATTGGTAGATGTATAGAATAATCAAATTGGGTTTTGTTGTATGATCAACCTTCATTCCTAATTTCTAATTAGATTAAATAATTAATTAATTGTTCCCTCGGTTCTTCATACGTTCCTAAGATTCTAATTTCTCACTTGATCAATTGGGAAATTAACTTAGAGAGGATTGTTGCAATTCATGACCATTGTTTGGCAATAAAATTCGTAGGGGATCATTGGTAATTGACGAATATGACTAGGTTCAATTAGAATTGGATGCTAAGGAATTTAAGAGCATAAAAGAAACCATAACTTTGTGTTTGGATGAGGAATTTCAAAGAATTTGAAATGCTTGAAATTTGAATTACTTTAATTTAAATTTCTTTCATTTATTAAATGCTCTGTTTAGATAAATCAATTCAAATTTTTTAAATTTCAAATTCTAAGTTTGGATATGACATTTTAATTTCTACCATATATAAAATTTAATTTTTAAATATATATTTAAAAATTAAAAATTTAATATTAAATTTTTTAGAAAATAAACATTAGTCAATTTTTAAATATTTAATAATTCACAAATAATTTTATTATTAAACAATATTTAATGGGATTTGCTAATGTACACTCTCCAATTTGAGTACGTTAGCAAGCTATACTGTAGGTGCATTTTAAGATACATTGTTAACGTACTCCAATTAAAAAATAAGTGTGTGTACGTTAGCAAACCCCACAAGAATTTGCTAATGTACACACACTTAATTTTTAGTTGAAGTACATTAGCAAGCTACACCATTTGTGTATTTTAAAATACTTTATAGTTATAACTTGCTAACATACTCTAACTAAAAAATATGTGCATGTACATTAGAACATCCTATATTTAATAATTTAAAAATATAAGTATTAATACTTTTTACGTCAATATTAATAAAAAGAAGAGAAAGAAGAAAGAGGGAAAGAAGAGAGAGATGGGAGACAGAGGAGAGAGAGAGAAGGGGGAGAGGAGAGAAGAAAGAGAGTGAAAAGAGGGAGATGAGAGAGATAAAAGAGAGAGGCCATAAAGAAATAGAGAACAAAAAGAAATGAGAAAGTGGGAGGAGAGAGAAAGAAGAGAGAGAAAAAAAAAAGGGGGGAGAGAGAGACATGAATGAAAGAGGAGAGGGAGAGAGGAGAGAGAAAATAGACATAGAGGTGAGAGAAAATGAATATGAAAATTTTCAAATTCTTACTTTTTTGGTAAAATTTGAAATTCTAAAATTTTAGGTAATCAAAATACTTTTATAAATTACTAGAATTTTAATTTCTTACTAAATTTCCTATCCAAACAACATATTTTACCACAAAATATTTTAAATTTCCTATAAAAATGAATTACCCACTTAAAATTCTTCATCCAAACACAAGGTAAGCCTAATTGCTCTTGAATTTTTCTCTAATTGTCACTGCCTGCTTTGCAATTTTTATTGCATGTTTTTCTTTTTGTTATTAAACCAATCTACTGTCCATTTGATTTTACCTAAACAATATAGAATCTCTAGAAATTGGTAACCGTCACTTAGTCATTTGGGTTTGATATCGAGACTCACATTTTATTGTTACCAGTGTGATAAGGATACGCTTGTCCTTAAATGTATTTTTAGCACATCAGGTACTCTTTTTTCTTTCCTTTCTTTCATTTTCTTTCCATAGCTAAGCATACAATAATGCTCGTTCATATGAGTATGTAATAAAAATTAAGTAACTAAAGCTAAAATAAGGCCAAACAGACAATAATAAAAAAAATATTTAGCAGCCATAACAATTAAATAAATGCAAGTTCAAATTAAAATAAACTAAAAACTATTAAACACAAATCAAGAATTATCAAAAGATAAATTTATAAAATAAAATGATAAAGATTTAAATGGCTAAAATGATATTTTTATCGCTAATTTTATTAATAAAGAATTTAATAACTATGTACTATCAGAGTAAAAAGTTTTATATTGTCAACCAATCAAAAAATATTATTAATATGACTTTTAAGGTTGTTATGATAAAAATTAACAAACTTACCATACATAATAATTCGTGATTGAATGACAGTATATAACTTATTTTCTCAAATAAATATCATGTCCATCACGAGCAAGTCAACCAAAGTGATGCTCTTCTGTCGGCCATTAAACGTGATATGAAGGCCAACGCGTGCAACTCAACCAAAATAGGCTGCTCTCCAAAATCCATTCAAAAGCTGCAAAACTTTTTCCCGTGTGTGTGCGTGTTTTACATCCGAACATAAATCTAAAACAGAAATTATACTATGGAAGTCCCCGGGCCAATACTTTAATTGATTATAACATGAGCAATACTTATTGCATCTGAAAGCATTATACTATGGAAGTCCCCGGGGCAAGAGTCCCACGTTCAAGGATTTCATTGGCGAACCATTTTTTGTCAACCAGTCGGTGCAATAATTTATCTCACGTGTTGTAAAGTTGCTCATGCCACTACATATAGAGATAAGTGGCCTAATTCCATGAACAATTGCTGTTTACAGATGTTACTCGAGCATTTGTGCAAAATGATCATTAAAAATTTGTATAATATATCTATTATGGATCTACAATTCTACATTAAATAAGTTCAAGACAACAGTTTAAGGTGGTCCTAACTGCTTAGATCTCTGCCAGAACCAAGGGACCAATCCGAGATATAATATGCCACTATGTGTCCGCACCACTTGGTGTTTTTCCTAGGTCTAAAAGTAGAGAATCCTTACCACCTGCACGCACACCTCGATGTGACAGGGCTTCTAGAACTTTAGTATTTAGGAGACTTATGGTATGTTTAGATGAATTTTTCTAACAAAACTTATAAAAAAAGAATTTATTTAGAAGTTTTGTTATGAAATTTTTTTTTTTAAATAAGCTAATATTGTGTTTAGATAATACATTTTAAGTATTTATTTAAAATGACAATTATTTGAGAAGTTAAAATTTTAGTTTCACCATAAGCTCTATTAGGAACTTTTACTTTTCCAAAAGCTAAAAAAAATATATATCTAAACACCGCTTTTTACATAACAAAGTACTTATTGTAAAAGATAAGTTCTCAAAAGATCTTTTAATATGTATCCAAACAAGGCTTTACTATACATTGTAATTATCTCATAATTGTGCTCAGATGTTAGGGTTGTGATTTATCCGCATCGGAACCCTGTAAATTAATGGGATATCATCAATATCAGAAGATAGACTATTTTTTCATATACTATTATTCTATACTTAAGCATTAAAGTGTTTTTGTAGGTATTATACCCTTAACTATCTTTGTCACTTGCCTTAAGCAAATTCATTAGGTTTTGGAAGAATAAAGGCTCGGTCAAATTAATATATATACATACCTTTTATAAAAGAGAAATTTTATTCTTACAATTCTTAATTTCTTTATAATTATTTCAAAGTTATATTATTGGGTTAAATATGTTTTTGATCGTCCAAAAATATGATAGAATTGGTTTTATTCCCTAAAAAAAATTCCTTGAATAAAATCCTTCAAATATTAAAAATATCTTAAATAGATTCTTATGCTAAACTTTGTTTAATTTTTCGTTAAATAATAGTCACATCAGCATCACAGTTACCATTAATTTGCTAATGTATCCATCCATATCAACTTTTATGTCCAAGTCAGATTAGTAACAAATTTTTTAAATAAAATTATTACATATTTAATCCTAAACCACAAATTTTTTTAAACTCTAAAATAAAAGTAATTACATGATTTTTTATTAAAAATTATCACTAGACACTTCAGTTAATAAAATATTTTATTTAGAAGCTGATGTGACTATCATTTAAAACAGAGTTTAACATACAGATCTAATTAGGATATTTTTAATATTTGAAAGACTTTATTTAAAGAAAAAATTTTCTAAGACTAAAATAAATTTTGTCATATTTTTGAAAGACCAAAAACATATTTAAACCTATATTATTCGTATAATACTTTTTTACAACACTATCTTTTTCTATCTATAATCACATTAATCATTTATTATCTTACATTTTTCTCTTTTCTTTTTATCTTTTTATTGTAAACAAAATTATACAGGCTAATTATATAAATACATTTTTCGTATTTTTATAACTAAAGAGAAATTTTAAAAAATGTTAAAGGACATAGCATTATTTCCGTATGGCATTATTTGAAAATGACTTTTGCACAATGAGTACAGTTCTATAGTTTGAAAATATAGCTCTAATCAACACAGTATATGGGTGAAAAGTATACACATAATTTAAACGAAAAGAATTTTGACAACCATTTCGTCTGTCATAATTTGAAAATGACTTTTGGACACTGATATATTATTGTTTTATCACGATGAACATGTGTAAAAATGTTTGCACATTACTAAGAGATAAGGTTGGGGAAAAGACATACAATTTGCACACTGATGTGTTCCACATGAGCCCTGTCCTCACTACAATCATAGAGGGAATTTTATTAATATACTGATTTTCAGTATGACCCACAACCCACAACCCACTCCCCTAAGTCATCAATCTCTCCCAAAAAATATTATCCTTATGCAAATTGAATAATTTATCCAAGGCACACAAAACTCATGTCCCCTTTTAAGTCCTATTAATAGAGGTTACTCTTTCCTTATCTATGAACAGGAACAACCATATCTATTCTTACAGCCATTGAGAAACATGAAGGTCTCACTCTTAGCACTTTCCATCATTTGTTTTGCCTTCACCATAGAACTCTTCATTGGCACAACTGCTGCAGCACCTGAGCCAGTGCTTGACACCTCAGGCCAGAAACTGAGAACTGGTGTCAAGTACTACATTTTGCCAGTCACAAGAGGCAAAGATGGTGGCCTAACGGTTTCAAGCACTGGCAACGACACATGCCCCCTTTTTGTGGTGCAAGAGAAGTTCGAACTGTTGAAGGGCACCCCAGTTACTTTGACACCCTACAATGCCAAAAGTGGTGTCATCCTAACCTCAACTGATCTCAATATCAAGTCCTATGTAACAAGCTACACCTGTGACAAACCCCCAGTGTGGAAGCTCCTCAAAGTGTTAACTGGGGTGTGGTTTTTGAGCACTGGTGGTGTTGAAGGCAATCCAGGGGTTGACACCATTGTCAACTGGTTCAAGATTGAGAAGGCTGAGAAAGACTATGCGCTTTCCTTCTGTCCCTCTGTGTGCAAATGCCAAACTTTGTGCAGGGAACTTGGGATATATGTTGATGATGATGGGAACAAGCATTTATCTCTGAGTGATAAGGTTCCATCCTTCAGGGTTATGTTCAAGAGGGCTTAAGTTCCCAGCACACCAACACTAGAATGAATAAAACTAGTCAAATCAGACTAGACGTTTCTTTTGGAAAGGACACGATTACATGAATATAATAAATGTGCTGCGCAGCATATGCTCCTTTTAAGTGTAAGCGCTTACTTTGGTGCACATTTTGTGAAGGAAAGAGATCAATGATCAATAACCCCTTTCTCATCTTATTTCTCTATCCATGTTTCAGGCTCAACTTTCTTAGTGTTACTTGTGTGGTAAACGAAATAACTGCAGCAACCAACGATCCTGTAAGGCTTAAATTGGTGGCTAAAGAAACAACATATCCTTTGGTTTAGTTAAGAATTCGGAAATCTAATGAGATTATTTTCATAATTTTAAATAAGAATTTAATTTTGATACAATATTAGTGTAAAAGATTTTTATATTATCAATCAATTAAAAATTATTTTATATATGATATTTAAAATAATTATTATAAAAGTTAATAAAGTTTAATTATATGAAAATATATTTCAATTAAATATGCTTTATAAATTCCATCAATTAAGAGCATTATTTTATTCTATGAAGAGCCTGAAATGGCAGAGGATGGACGAGATCATCAGGCAAGTAGTCAAATGGCCATACGCAAGATATTACCGGACCACAATGGTACAGTTCTCACAAAATAAAATGCATATTCCAAGCAATTCATGGTTTAAAATCGAATAGAAGAATGCATTCAACATTTAATTGCCAACTTTAGCAATCGGTCAAATGGGTAATTGTAACGTAGAAGGAAACAGCGTTTAATTTGCTTTCAGTATTAATTCCCTGTACACTAAACAAAAAGTTCTTTATGAAATTACATACTTTTGGTCAAAACTTTTTTTTTTTCCCTTTCTTTCTCGTACATTTTTCATGGCATCCATGGTTATCATTGGATTTTGTGATATTAATGTAGGCAATGTCTAGGTAAACCCCACCGGTAAGTAACAAATTCAAAACCATTAGATATATTATAAAATGGAGATATGTTACATGTACAACAATATTTTTTGTGTCTATCTCTCTCTACCATTATAAGATGTAATAAATAATGAGCAGAAGAGAGATAGACACAAAAAATATTGTACAAATTGTTATATAAATAATATTTCTCTATAAAATATTAGACGGTTGTAGATCATGTTTCAGTAACCTTCTGAACTTGTTGTTACAAATTTTATTAAAATTTCAATTTAGTCCTTGTTAACCTTAGACCAATCCAAAATTACCTTCTTTTTCCAAAGCACATTTTTGTCACTACCTCACTTCCAACCATGTCACATGTCTCACTCTTGCTTTCACTCTCGCTTTCTTTGTCTGTTTGTTTTATCTTAAAGGCAAAGCAAAAGTCGTTTTCTATCTAAGACTGAGAATTTGATACTTTGTTTTCATGATTGGTTTTTGAATTTCTCCCAAGATGGACTAGAAAATGGAGAAAAACAAAGGGAAAATGGGAAGAAAGGAGAAGGTACAATGTACAGTGGTTGTCCCTAGTCGCGAAGAGGGAAGGAAAGGGAAATAAAGAAGAGAAAAAAGGAAGGGAAAGTTGAAAAGAGAGGGAAAAAAAACAAGAATAGAGGATGATGCAGCCATGCACTGAGGCGATGGACTGCCAACATGGCGGCACAATTATTGATGTTTTTATCACTTTTTGTCCTTCTTTTTTTGCTATGATATTTTCTTTTTGGATAATTGGTTTATGTTTTTGTTGCCTGGTTGTTTTTGGATGGTAGATGTTCTGGTCTAGTTGGCTTGGGAGGTATGGTTGCTGGTTTTATGCTTTTCAGTGAGTGCGATGGTGGTCGATTTGATAGTTCCCAGTGGAGGGTGTTGCGAAGGTAAGTGTCTACTCCCTTCCTTATTTGAGTTTTCTATATTAGATTCATCATCGAAAAAATCCATTTTTTTTAAAGAAAAAAAAAGGACTCCACAGTAATAGAACCATCATCGTCCTCTAGCACCTTAGTAATGGGCCTTTGGACCTCGTCCGAGGGAGAATCAACAAAAGGTTCAGCCATGGCGATAAAGAACCCATCATTCTCAAATTCAAAAGCACCACTATCCGATTTGTGGTCAATTTCACAAAGGAAGATTTTAAGGATACCACAATTGAAAAAGCAAGAGATAGCACAAGAAGGGGGATTAAATTGTGCGTTTTAAAAACTTTTCTCCTAAAAACAAGTTCAAAAACATTTTGAGCAAAATGATAGGAAAGAACAAGAACATAGAGATTTTACACTGGTTCACTCAAACCTTGAGCTACGTCTAGTCCCTTCACCCAGAAGGTATTCACTAACCAACCTTCAAGCTTTATAATATAATCATCCCAAATTGCTTAACAACTCAAGTATTCTTTTTCACTAAGCCTCTCTAGGTTTTCACAACATATACAGTTGATTACAATAAAGATCAACTCACAAATTGAGGATATAAAAGATTAAGCACAACACAAAATTGTTTCAGAGAATATTCAACTATCGTCCAGTGGATACAAGAAAGTAATGTGTTCTTTGCAAAATATCTCACAGTCAGCGTCTGTATATTTTCACTTTATTCTCTTTCTTGGTATATATAGTCTCTAGCGAGAAAGAGTCATTGAAGATAACTTAGTTTCATTTTTCGAGAAAGAGGCGCACATATCGAGCTTTCAGACGGGTCAGAAAATGTAACTTTTGAGCTTGCACCAAAACGGAAGGTGCAAGACTGTGTTAGCAGTTTGCTTTTCTGAACATTCTTCTTTTGGCTTGGCAGTTCAATAAGTTGATTTCCTTTTCTGTATTGCTGCGCTTTTGCATTAGAATGTTTCTGTCTACCATTTAATGCTTAAAATATTTGAACGTTAGATCTTAAAAAGGTAAGACATTAGTCTGGAAGTTTGCATTTATAAAAGACGTATAGACTGGACGAGTATTTAAAAACTTAGTCGTTTAAGTAACTTATATCTGGACGAGTCTAATACTAGCATCTGAGCTTAAGACACAATCCATTTACTCTTGGACGGTCCTCATATGCGAGTCTATTGGACGCTCGTTAAGATTAGCGCGTTGGACGTCATGAGTTTGGACGCTGTAAATTTGTTAAGTTTAAACAGAGACTTAAACTTTAATAAGTGTATTATCTTCAAAACTTTGAAGGACTAAACACTTCAACGTCTTTGGTTCAAACAACAATCATTTTGTTGAAAGTCATGCAATGGTAAAAACACTTCTTAAAGAGATACACAATCATTCCAAGAAGGATGGACAACTGCTAAAAATGACATCAACACACTAAAGTTTGAGCTTAAGAGTGTAAAAATAGAGCAATGGGTGAAAGAAACTAAACAAGCTTAGAAGGAGCAAGCTTAAAAGGATGACAAATGTAACAGAAAATGCTAAAAAACTTCTGCTTTCATTCATAATATTAAATATTTGTTTTGCAGGGGTTTATTTGCAAGTTTGAAATTTTTAAAAAAGTAATTTACCCTCTTACCTCTTATATTCCGCGTATTTTTTGAACCAACGGTGGACTCTTTAGCGCATTTCTTCATCCTAGAAGCCGCCATTAATGTAATGTGACTCTGGATGGAATGCCACTCAAGTCCACAAGACCGATTTCGATTCACTTCAAAGTTCAAACATTGATGTCTAGTCTGTCTTCTCATAAGCCCTTACTGGATTCCTTTCATAGGGGGACCAATAACAAGTCCGGTAATGGTTTTTACACCTTTTAATTGGGTGTGAAATTGGTAGAAAAATAGGGAAAGAAAAAAATTGAAAGATGCGTTAAATAATGTGATAAAAAAGAGAAAAAAATTGAAAAATATAAAAGGAATATAATAAAAGTAGGTGTTCAAAAATCAAAAGAAAATATTAATTAGTACAAACGGTTTTCGTTATATCTGTAAGAATCATAATTTCTGTCAAAACTTATTCTTATTTTTTATTAATATTTATTTTTTAAAAAGATATTGATTCAAGTTACTATTCAAGCATTTCTTGCCTCTCCTATTCGTACTCAATATCAATTCTCAAAGGCAAAATCCTAACAAATTTATAGTCACTCTAAAGTTTCTCTATCTTAAAACCCATACTGATTCTTTCAGCCTTCAGGACATGGGTGGCTCATTGACAAAAGTATGACACTTTTAAAAACTTTTTATCAATATAGAGTTGTTTTAAAACATATTACCAAAATAGAGTAATCAATGATAGAAAACGCTAGTCAAAGTAGCATTTTTCATTCTACCTTAGCATTTTTAACATATATTTTTAATTTAATTGCGAAAAGTGGCAGGTTGGCTGCCATGTACGCCATTGCCACTAGCATATTCTGCATGGCAGCCAATCTGGCACAAAAGTGATGGTGGCAGTGGACACGTGTACAAAATGTTATTATTACTAGCATTTTCAATTTAGTATTTTTTTAAAAAAGTATTTATATTTATATTTTTTAAAAAAAATTGGAAAACATATTAATTTTTTTGTCTAAAAAAGTTTTCGCCTTTAATTTTCCTTTAAAAAGTTTTATATTTATATTTATATTTGTATTTTTTTTAAAAATTGGGAAAACACTAATATTAATATTTTTTAAAATTTATATTAATATTTTTTAAAAACTATTTGGAAAACGCTATTATTAATAGCGTTTTCCATATTTATATTTATATTTATATTCGCTTTTAATTTTCTTTTAAAAAGTTTTATATTTATATTTATATTTATATTTTAAAAAAAATTGGAAAAACACTAATATTAATATTTTTTAAAAGGTTTTAAAATTTATATTAATATTTTTTAAAATATTTGGGAAACGCTAGGATTACTAGCGTTAATTTTACTTTAAAAAGTTTTATATTTATATTTTTTAAAAATTTGGAAAACACTAATATTAATATTTAAAAAAATAAAATTTATATTAATATTCTTTTAAAAAATATTTGGGAAATGCTAGTAGTAATAGCGTTTTCCATATTAATTTTAAAAAAAATTAGGAAAATGCTAATATTAATATTTTTTAAAAAGTTTTAAAATTTATTAATATTTTTTAAAAAAATATATGGAAAACGCTAGTAGTAATAGCATTTTCAATATTATTTTTTTAAAAAAAAAAGTTTTCGCCTTTAATTTTCCTTTAGAAAGTTTTATGTTTATATTTTTTCAAAAAATTGGGAAAATGCTAATATTAATATTTTTTAAAAAGTTTCAAAATTTATATTAATATTTTTTTAAAAATATTTGGAAAACGCTATTATTAATAGCGTTTTCCCTACTTATATTTATATTTATATTCACTTTTAATTTTCTTTTTAAAAGTTTTATATTTATATTTTTAAAAAAATTGGGAAAACGCTAATATTAATATTTTTAAAAGGTTTTAAAATTTATATTAATATTTTTTTAAAAATATTTGGGAAATGCTAGGATTAATAGCGTTTTCCAAATTAATTATTTTTTAAAAAAATTCGCCTTTAATTTTCCTTTAAAAGTTTAATATTTATATTTTTTTTTTAAATTGGGAAAACACTAATATTAATATTTTTTAAAAAAATTTAAAATTTATATTAATATTTTTTTTAAAATATTTGGAAAACGATATTATTAATAGCGTTAATAATATTCCTATTATTAATAATAGTGTTTTCCATATTTATATTTATATTTATATTCGCTTTTAATTTTCTTTTAAAAAGTTTTATATTTATATTTATATTTTGAAAAAAAATTGGGAAAACGCTAATATTAATATTTTTAAAAAGTTTTAAATTTATATTAATATGGAAAGCGCTATTAATACTAGCATTTTCCAAATATTTGAAAAAAATATTAATATAAATTTTAAAACTTTAAAAAAAAAAAATTAAAGGCGAAAACTCTTTTTTAAAAAAACATTAATATGGAAAACGCTAGTGGTAATAGCGTTTTGTATATGTGTCCACCGCCACCATCACTTTTGTGCTAGGTTGGCTACCACGCAAGATATGCTAGTGGCAGTAGCATTTTCAAAAAAGCTACTGCCACTAGCGTATCCTGCGTGGTAGCCAACTTGCCACTTTTCGCAATTAAATTAAAAAATATATTATAAATGCTGACGTAGAATGGAAAACGCTAGTTTGACTAGTATTTTCCATCGTTGACCACCCCATTTTGATAATATATTTCAAAACAACCCTATATTAGTAAAAAGTTTCTATAAGTGTCCTACTTTGGTCAATGAGCCGAACATGGGTTGTTGCCTTGGAGACCACCTATAAGAAGCAGGTTTTGCTATTTCTACTCTCTTTTTTTCCTCTTTTTTCACCTCTAACTTTACAAAAAAAAAGTATAAAATATTTATTTTTCTTTCACTCTCTTTTACTCTTTCTCTCTCTTCTTCCCATTCCTATTTATTTAACGAAAACGTATTCTCGTTGTGTATTTGATACATAATGAAAATGTGTTTCTGTTGTATATTGAAGTTTGATATGCAACAAAAAAAGCATTACCATTGTATTAATTTTTTTGAAAAAAATTAATTGAAATATTAATTATAATATAATTTACCCCTTTTAATATTAATCAAATCAATTATGATATAAATTACCCTTTTTAATTGAAAAATTCATTACGATACAATTTACTATTTTTAATAGTAATCAAAATAATTCTGATGCAAATTTTCTTTTTTAACAGTAATCAAATTAATTATGATATAATTTTAAAAAATATATAATACAAGTTACCATTTTTTATGAGAATCGAATTAATTATAATATAAATTACTCTTTTTAATAGTAATTGAATTACTTTTGATGCAAATTACCATTTTTAATAGTATCATAAATTACATCATAATTAATTCAATTACTATTAAAAAAAGGTAGTTTACATCATAATTAATTCAATTCTTATTAAAAATGGTAACTTGTATCATATATTTTTAAAATTGTATCATAATTAATTTGATTGCTATTAAAACAGAAAATTTGTATCATAATTATTTTGATTACTATTAAAATGGTAACTTATTGTAATTAATTAATATTTCAATTAATTTTTTTGAAAAATTAACATAACAAAATTGTGTTTCCATTGTGTATCGAATTCGATACACAACAGAAACACGTATCCATTGTGTGTGGAGGGCGCGCTCCCTAACACAATGGAAACACATTTTCGTTATGCATAATACACAACGAAAATGGGTTTTGGTTAAGGGGTATTTTTGAAAAAAAAAATTAACAAACAAATATTGGGGTGAAAAGAGCAAAATTTGATATGGGAATAGCAGGTCCCACAAAAAGCCAATGTCTTGTCCTGTGTTTAAGTCAAACTGGCAAGCCTATCAAGCTTTTCCAATGTTTTTAAAACTGGACTGGTCATTGAACTGGTCAAGGCAATGGTTCAGGATTTAATGGTTCAACCGTGGTTGAACCATGGTGACACTAGTATTAATAAAATAATAATAATAATAATTAAATAATACATAAAATAATATTAAAGAAATATAATATCGTAACTTTATAATAATAAAAACCAAAATAAAACATAATTTTTATAGGCTCTTAACATTTACAGTACATAGAAAAGTTCAAATCAAATATGTTATAATACTCAAGTCTAAGTTTTAACAATACACATCAACATTTGTTAATAAAAACAAGCCATTGCAAACCGGTTTTTTACCTTTTTTGATTGGTTTTGGCCGGTTTTTAACCACTTTTTCGATTTTCTAACTAGTTTTTCTCTAGGTCAATTCTGTAGTTTATTTGAATCGGTCAGGTAATCAGTTTACCGATTTTTCAGTCCGACCGGCCGGTTCAGTTCGATTTTCAAAACACAAAGCTTTTCATGCTGACTATATTAGAGAAAGGATCAACCAGCAAAGCTTGAGTGAAAGATGGGCAACCCATTCAGATTATTATAAATTAATGGCACAATTAAAATGATTAGTAGCACTAACACAAACTTCCGGGCATCACATGTATGCATTAATTGACAACATCAAGTTGGCAAGCCCAACATTTGCAAAAATAGGCAGCGAAGCCCGACACTATGTAGTACATTGCAATTTTTTGTACTATGTTCTATCACTGATACGCCTGATTTATATATGAAAATGAAAAGATACATTGATGCATATAAGATTAGCATGTGCAAAGACGAAAAGCACAAACCCACACGGAGTGTTTCAAGTGGTAAGCAAGCTTAAGCTTAATTAGATAACTCGGTTAACTTCGAAAATTAAATAAAAAAATAAAAAATGACAAACATTAATCAGAGAAGTGGTCTAAAAACCACCAAGTGCATGAATCAATTGACGTGGAATTATTCCAGTTTAACAAGTAGCCTCAAGTTCAAATCTTGAGTATGTAACTGTATTAAATATTCATATTAGTCTTATTCGAACAAAATTGTCTCTGGTAAAAGATAGTTGTTATCTCTGGAAAAGAGAGAGAGAGAGAGGTGGTACAAAATAGTCCTTTCAAGTCAGCTCAATTGATTAAGTTGTAATGTGCAAGTTTGATCCCCAATGCGTTCCATCTCTTTCCCATTCTCTTAGCCCCTTTTTCCCTATAAAGGATAGGGGTGAAAATAGGCTTGGCTAGACTAGGTTTTGTTGGGCTTGAGCCTAACCTTGATTAAAAATCTATGCCTAAGCTTGGCCTATTTACTTGCTATAGGTTTTTTTTAAAGGCTTAGACTAGCCTACAAACCTGTTTAAGAACCTATTTTGTGATAATTTAATACCATGATAGAAGTATGAGAATTTATTTAAAAACATATTTTGCAGTAAAACCTTTAAATTGGATATAATTTATTTTTCAATAAACTTATAAACTTAACTCTTTATGTAAGTCAACATGCTTATCATTTAAAAAGATAAATAAATGTATAATTTTAGTACATTATAACAAATTTAATACAATAATAATAATAATATTAACAATAGATATTTATTTATGTGTATTTAAATAGGCCGACTTGTTAAACCTAAAAAACTTTTTGAATGGCCTAGGCCTAGCTTTTTTAACTAAATAGACTTTGATAAAAGTCTTGACCTGATCTATTTTTCAAAAAGGCTTGGTCTGGCCTAATTCATAATAGGCCTGATGTAAGCTAGGTTACAGGCCCTATCAACTATTTCCATCCCTAATAAAGGCATATATACTGTAAGCCTATCCTTCGGGGGAAAGAAAAACACGATCCAAAATCCAAATTTTTTCCATTACTTACACAGGGAAAGACTTGTTGTATTACGAATATAAACGCTTCTAAGTAATTCGTAAATCTTATACTAAGAATCTGACAAATAAAAAAAATTCTTGTTTATTGCAGTGCGAGTAATTATCATGCTATTAACATTACATTTGCTTGGCCTTTCATTAATGGCTAGCTGCTGCATCTGACTTTCTACATTTGGTCCCTATTTGACACGGTTCTAAGCCGTGTTGCATTCACCACCTCCCACGATGGACAACACCGATGTCTTTTTGTGGCGTACAAGCTTAGTGACTGACAGATCCAGGAATTTTATGTTGTGGGGACAACATTTATAAACATAATTTTGTGTGGGCAATACTTATAGTATGGATTAACTTTTTATACTACATTTCAAACTATGGGAGCAATTTATTATAGTTACACATATACATTTTAAGAAAAAATTAAAAGTTTGTGGGAGCAATTGCCCCAATGTCCACCAAGTGGATTGGTCACTGAGCTTAGTCGCTAGACGTTCTTAATCCCCCAGAGATAAGGGGTGAAACTAGTGCAGGACAGGCAACACCCATAAATTAGAAGTCACAAAGCAGATACACAAGCATTTAAATACATACAAGGATAATTTTGTAATTTCACTATTAACAGAACAGCTTCGGGGCAGTGCATCAACATTCCTGCCTCCGACTTTGACACTCGGGGAAAACTCGACCTGGTCAAAGCGGAAAAAATCCATCAAAGTCAGGGCAAATTATACCCACATGTACAAGTTCATTTTTTATGCCTTCTTAGAACATCAGATTGCTAGACATCTCGTTCACACTACAAAACTTACCCTATTAAAATATATATATATATATATCTATGTATATCTCAAAAATCTAACAATAATTTTCTCCTTTCAGAATTGATTGGACATGGAAATGGCTTTATTGAGATTGTTGAGAGCTTTCTCATACCGCAAAAATCCAACAAACCAAAATTCAGAATCATCCTTAGTCACTATCTCTATGTACTTCTGTTCTACCTTGTTCACATTCTGGCTTTCATTGACCTCTTTTATTCTCCCTATTGGTATCAAAACCTGCATATATAGCAAGAAGCACCTTGACATCAGAAGAATGCAATAGATATGAAACATGAAATGTGTTATTCACACAACAATTTATAAATCATTTTTTGTGTCTATCTTTCTCGATTACTATATTTATTATATTCTACTATTTTCTCTCCCTTCTCTCTTTCTCTCTCTTAGTTGTACAATTTATTGTATAATTTGTTATACAAATAGCATATCTCAAGAAACATATAAACTAATTAATTTGAGCTTAAAGTCGGGTTGTACCATATGAAAACTACCTTGTAAGGTTTCCTGGTTATTTCTCCAGACACAGAAGAGAAGGTTATGGGCCTTTCACTGTAAAATGCAACCTTTTCAGTTGAGACAAAGAGAATTCCAGCAATAGGACCAGCTGTGGTATATAAGTAACACTGAGAGGCCTTTAACAATTTCTCTTTTTCTTGCATCCCAAAAACTTTCTTGAAAATGTTCCCTCTTCCTCCTTCTTGTATAATCCTTGCACCCAAACTCAACTTACCCTTCAGAATCTCAGACAGATTAGGACTCATTTTTACTGCAGTCAACATACAACATCTTGTAGAGTTAATCTAATGTTGAATAGAATTGATAAATTTTCTTATAATATGTTATTTTGTGATCTCTCAATTTTGAATTACCATGGTCATGAATCCTATATGTAAAACTGCTGCTTTTTCCTGGGTCCTTCATGGCATTTTCTGCAGTAGGTACAAGAGAACCCTCTTTACTGGTATAGTATTGTGTATTGATGTGATGAGAAAAACCAAAGGAAGAAAAGTTTATTCTTACTTGTTTTGATGGGAGAAGGGCCACCATCAGAAGTGGGACTGTGTAGTAAATTGTCCTCAAGCTGTGGAAAAGAAAAGCATCTCCCGGAGAGGTACCAAAAGACTTCATAATTGCGTTTAATTTCAGAAATTTGATATGCAAAATGGAATTCTTCAAAATATACTAACAAAGATTGTATTAGCTATAATTCTTGTAAAAACAGCTGTCCAAGGGAAGCTTTGTTTTATAATTCTTATAATAATTATTATAATCATAATAGTATTTGGTCTGCTTCTAGTAAATAGGACAAAATCTTGTCTTAATTTTCCTAGAATATGCAGCATTGTTTCTGGGTAATAACATGGTTGAAATTTAAGCCGAACGAGCCAAGTGGAATCCATTTTTTTTCCAAGTCAAAGAAAGTTGGTAAACTCTTTGGTTTTGAATTTAATTATCTATTTAATGGTTAGTTGACCTAAGCGTGGCTATCATTGACTATTCTAAAATGAACAGCTTTTCCGTGTATTAAAATTTGAGATATAATACATGTCTAACAATTTGTACAACAATTTATACAATACTTTTTATATTTATCTCTCTCTATTATTATGAAATATAATAAACAACATGTAGAAGAGAGACAGACATAAAAAAGTATTATTATACAAATTGTTATATAAGTTGTTATACAAATAACATTTTTTTTAAAATTTAGAAGAAATTCTATCATGAAAATTAGGATGTGTTTATATTCAACTTTTGACAAGATTCAAATTTCACTCACTATCTCTGTAATATTCAAATCTTATGTCTGCTCTGTTATCTTCAATCCTTCTATTCTATTAAAATGTTGTTGATTAAAAACAACTATACAATTCAATATTTTGTCGTAATTGTTTACCAATATGCACTTCCTTAATCTAGAATACATCATTACAGATGTATTTTTTGTAGCATTGTACCTCCATCTTAATTTATTTATTCAATGTTTTTCTCCATTTTAATCATGCAACTTATATCTTGTTTGATATTTTCATTAATTTTTCCATCATTTTATAATATTAATCCTAGATATAAAGGAAATGAGAATGACAAGCACCATTTTTTATTGAGAAAAATGTTAAGAGAATAGAGTATATTCTAATTTAATATATTCAAGTGAACTTAAAAATATTTAATTTGAAAATACATGTTGCTGAACTTTGGAGAAGGATAAAATTTTAACCCAAAAAGAAAATTTTGAAAGTAATTAATTTGAGTGTGCTTAAAAATGTTAAAAAGTGCGAGAAAATAATTTCAATAGGAGATTATCTCAATTTCAAGAGCAAGAATTTACTAGCTTTACTGATGACTAATATTTGCTAGGAAATCAGCCTAGACATTTTTATTGGAATCTCCTTTTTTAACCACTTTTTTTAACTCATAAGACTCAAACCTGATACTTTACTTTGAACTCAATTCCACTCAAACCAACTAGTTCTACTAATGTTGGAAAAAAAAAAACCCTATTTTTATTACATAGAGTGAATAAAATGAAAAATATAATTAAATTTGACATTAATGCTACACTATTTATTTATTTTCAAGTTTGACCATTCAATTTTAATTATGAGTCAATTTTGACCATTCAATTTTATGTGTAACATTAAAAGTTTCTGAAAAATTACATGATTTTATATTTAATCTTGATCGTGTAAAATTTAATAATTAACATTTATTCCTTATACCCACCCAATAATTTATTAATTTATTGGTGCTTGATTTACCTCCAACATTTTTTTTAAAGAAGAAGAAGACTTGCCTCCAACCTAAAAGTATGTTTCGAGTGAAAAAAAAAAATGACCAAACCAGGACAGAGTTAAAATAAAAGGAAAAATAAAATAAAATAACATGATAACAATATAAGGAAAGCATAACTTTACTAAGAAGTATCTAGCCAATTGTAAGAGTAAAGTAAACCATAAAAATACGAATTCGAAAATATTTAAGAGAAAATTGTTTGAATTAATACAAATAAAATTTAAATATAAAAACACAAACGTTCAAAACGTTTAGTTTTTAAAAAAAAAAACTTGATTTAAAAATAAAGTTAACAAATTTAATTTTTATGTATTGTCAATGTAAAAAATTTTATAAGGTCAATCAATTAAAAATTATAGTAAATATAATTTTTAAGACAGTTATTACAAAAATTAATATATTTAAGGTTAAATTAACCTCTAGGTCCCTATAATTTTATAAAGTTTTTAATCAAGTCCCTATAGTTAAAAACACTTTAAAAAAGTCTTTATAGTTAAAAAAGTTTGTAATTAAGTCCCTATATGTAAACGATGTTATAACTCCATTAATTTATTTTTAATTTAATTGCACTTTTAATCTCTCAACTTTCTTTTTATTTACAATTAAGTCCGAGTGTATCTGGTATGCAAAAATGGAAAAGGGATTAATAAAAGAGTTGAAAATGAGAATCAAACCCCAACCTTAAAGTTCACCAATCACTCTAAACCACTAACTAATAACTTTATTTGATATATAAATATAAATTATATTATATATAACTTAAATGAGAGACTAGAATTACATATATATTTACTACTACTAAATTAAATAATATTAGCATCATATAAAATAATAATATTAAAATTAATATTAACAAATATAAATTAGTATATATTTATTGGATATTAATGATATTAAAATTAATAATAATAAATATAAATTAATAATATATACTTGTCAGCATAAATGGAGTTTGAATCTCCACACTTAGAGTTCACTAATATATATAATTTAATATATATTAATAAACTTCTAGAAAAATTTAAATATATTATATATGATATAAATATATCAGAAGAAGGTTAATAAAAATAGATGAAATAAATATGCTTTTTTCAGTGATACACACACACATACACACAGATATATATATATATATATATATGTATATATATATATATATGTGTATATATATATATATACATATATTATTTCATAGATAATAATATCTTATTTCAGTAACTAAAATATCTAGAGAAAAAATAGAAAATTATTTAAAATAGAGTGATTAAGTTAAAATTTATATATGTAATATTAAAAAGTATAAATTATTGTCTATTTTGTTTTATAATATTATATTGTTTATTTACTAGTAGTAAATATATGTGTAATTTTAGTCCTTAATACATATTATTAATTTATATTTATTAATATTATTAGTATTTATTTAATATTATTATTATATATTTAGTATATATTTATTAATATTAATTTTAGTATTATTAGTTTATATAATGTTAATATTATTTAATTTAGTAGTGGTAAATATATATATGCAATTTTAATCTCTTGTTTAAACTATATATAATATATTTTTTATTTATATATCAAATAAAGTTCTTAGCTTAGTAGTTTTAGTGTTAGTGGTGAATTTTAAGGTTGGAGGTTCAATTCTCACCATTAACATTTTCTATTAATTCCTTTCTCATTTTTTCATATCAAATACGCTCAGACTTGATTGTAAATAAGAAAAAAGTTGAAAAACTAAAGTACAATTAAGTTAAATATAAATTAATAGAATTATAACACTGTTAACATATAGGAGCTTAATTATAAACTTTTTGAATTATAAGGACTTTTTTAAAGTGTTTTTAATTATAAAGACTTAATTAAAAATTATATAAAATTATAGGGACCCACAGGTTAATTTGACCTAAATTTAATATGCATAATAATTTATGATTAAATAACAGTATAAAAACTTTTTTTTATGGTGTATAAACTGTTTGCTCAATTTATATTTAGAAGACAAAAAATACCAATTTAGTAAAAAGAAAATAGAAACTTCTCAGTTGTGATCAAGTAATTGCAAATTTGGGCCCTGAAAAGATGAACACGAAGCCCAATCATCTGTTATAAATCCTGTGACTCAGTTTTCTGAGTTTTTTGTCAATTTCTTCAGTGTGCAGCGGCTCCGAACCGAAACCTAAAGCCGAGAACCTTCTTCCGTCACGTTTCGCCGGAATCAGCGATGGATCCTCAGCCTGAGCCAGTCAGCTACATCTGCGGAGGTTTCGTCTCTAATTTTAACTCGTCGCGTTTTGCGTTTACCTTTTCTGCCAATATAAGTGTGCGCGTGTGTTTAGGGATTAAGATTTAGGGTTTTGAGAGTGAAGTGTGGTTTTACACTTTTACGTGTGTATATGCTGCAAATATGTCATAATACTTAAGTCTAAGCTTTAACAATACAATATAAAGTGTGGTTTTACACTTTTACGTGTGTATATACTGCAGATTGTGGGATGGAGAATACGCTGAAGCCTGGTGACGTTATACAGTGCCGCGAGTGCGGTTATAGAATCCTTTACAAGAAGCGCACTCGTCGCAGTAAGCTTCAATTGCATTAATGTCCTGTTTTATATATGATTTCTCTGTTTCGTTCATTGATGCTGGGTTATTCTTTAGTTTGATTAGTTGTTTATGTTAAAATGATAGGGGTAATTATTAAGTATCGCTGCCGTTGGAAATTCTCTCTCCTTTTCTGTTTCTAGTTGAAGAAATGTTAGCGATTTGGTTAGGGAGGAGTGTGAGTTTGAAACGATGTCACTGGTTCTAGTTGCTACTTGCTAGTATCAGTCTAGTCTAGTCTAGTCTAGTGTGTAGCAGTGTAGAGTAAGGCCTTGTTTGTTTACTGTTTTTAAAAACAGTTTTCTGTTTTCTAAAATTATTCACGCACATATGACATAAGGTTTGGTGAAGTTCAATCACTGAAGTCTGAACTGAAGCACACGTAGGTTAAATGAGAGACGCACAGTAGGTTTAATGAAGCATACGTGGGTTTAGTCACAACCGTAATCACATACATATTACATAGAGAATCAGTCATGCACAGTCGCACACAATCACTGAAGTCTGAACTGAAGCACAACCCCAAACAGTTCAGAAATTAGAACCCAGAGACAAGAGGGAGAGGCTGAGAAAGAATGAGAGAATAGAGATGTTCGAAGAGGGAGAGAGAATAGGGTGGGCTCTGTGTGAGGTTTGTATGTGATGCTTGAAGAGGAGAAACCACTGATTTAGGGCAAAAAGCAGGCTAAAACACATTTGGGGTGAACCGGCTGCGCAACCCAACCAGAAAACCCAACTCACAAGATCGGGAACATCATCCAATCCCACAATCTTTGTACAATCCCCCTTCAATTTTAGTCCGATCCCACTGAGAAGTGATTTCACTCATGATTCAGCTTGGGAGAAGGTTGTTAGATCATAAAATCATGCGAAATTTTACAATTTAGCAAGCAATCCTGACAACATTGTTTTCGGGGTGTAATTTCTTAGGAAAATAAGCATGTTTATTTTGGATATATAAGAAATGAGAAATATAGAATTCCCTCTTACTCTTTTACTTCTACTTGCACTCTTACACTCTGTTTGGCTAGGAGGATGGAAATAGATGAGAAAGAAATAGACAGAAAATAAGGTGGAAATGAGTTGTTTGGTTTAAAAGAAATAAAAGTGAAATTGAATGGAAATAATATTATGAAGTTTTTTGGTTTGGATGGAGGGAGAGGAGAGAAATTAGATTAAAAGTAAATGACTATTTTACCCTTATAATATACTTGTAACAGTGCTCGCGTAAAAGAATAATATAATTGATTTTGATTTGTGTTGCAATCGATTATTTGGAAGAGTGGGGTATAGACACACCACGACAATCGATTTTAAAGCAAACAATAATTGATTGTCATGGCAAAATGTCACTGGCACTAGAAATGCATGTCCCATAATCGATTATGATGCAATGAAAATCAATTATGGGCAAAAACTGGGGCACGAACAAGAATATACAATGAAATCAGGGCTTGTTGGACCTTCTCTTTCCTTTTGCTTCACCGGCAGCACAGATCTGAGAATTTTGGGGGAGGTGTTGGCAGTGGAGGAGGAGAATGAAGCACAGCAGCTGAGGTATTTTTGTCTTGTTACTTTCACTGTTGAATTTCTTTGCTGTTTCATGCCTCCTACACGAAATTCTCAGATCTGTGCTGCTGGTGAAGCAAAAGGAAAGAGAAGGTCCAGCAAGCTCTGATTTCGTTCTCTACGTGAAGAAATATTCAGGAGTGGGGCCCACCTACTTTATATTTCTCACCTCCCAATTTCAATTATATCAAACAACTCACAATCTCTCTTTTGCCTCTATTTCCATCCTCTCTTCTCTATTTCTCACCAAATTCATGCCTGCCAAACAGAGTGTTTAGCTCTTTCACCTTTCATTTCAACCTCACTATACTATGAAGCAGCTTTTGAGGTGGTGCACAGTGCACCATTATCTAAAGTTTTTAAAAGTTGTAAATCAGTCCCCCTCACGGTCTACTTGTCTTAACACCAGCTCATAACAAGTTCTTTCTGTTCCCCCTTTTGCATTTGAAATTCAAACTACCAGACACCGAGTTCCTGACCACATGGTAGCAGAGCTTTATATGATCTTGAGGTGGATGCTTATCCCATTGGAACGAAACTGTAAATACATATCTTTCAATTCCATTTCTTGTAATCAATTTATAGGCAGAGGTTTGGCAACCTGTCCTGAATATAATGAGTGATTGTAGTTTACCTCAAAGGATAATATGTTCGAACAGTGAACTTGCTTGATCTCCTAATTGGTGTGAGACTGAGTGGTATTCTTTGATGAAGCAGTGTATTTATGTTATCTAGATTCAAACTCTGTTTCTAATGTAACCTTGCCTTTTCCCCTTGACCATAAAAAAGAGAATAAGAATTTTTAAGATGCCATTCTACCTGATAAATACATGGGAGAGATACCTGAACTGCCCATGATTATCTTTTTTGTTAATTAAAAATACAAACTAGTTTTATTAGAGTTAATTAAAAGATGAGGTGGAATAGGTGACTTGTTGAAGGTTAGTTTGTAAGAGAAAGCTTTATCTGCTAAGGGACATCTTAGTCTAGGCAAATAAGGAAAGGAAAAATAAGTAAAATGTAGGGCTAATTAATGCGTATTGGTGAAATTGTCATTGAAGTCATTGAGAATGCCTTTCATTGTGAAAGCCACGTCCGTAATAATGAGGACAAAGACAATCCGTATAAAAGGAGAAAATATTTGGGTGTTTGTGTCTGCCACTTTCAGATAAATAACAGAAAAGAGTTGTTAAGGTATCTGTAGGTGGATTGCTTTTATGTACTAGTGGATTGCTTTTACGTACCAGCCTATTAACGATTTTGAAAGTAATTCTTCTGGGAAATGCATCAATATCACATATTATGGGAAGATATGGTAAAAGAGCTATTAGAGGACTGTAGTTGTTAAATTAGGTAGAAATCTTCCGGGTTCTGAATTTTAGAGGAGAAAGAGGACATCTTTGTAATTTTTAAAAATTATAATCTAAACTGTTAAATTAAATAATAATATATCCAATGGTAAATAAATGCGGTGTACCCTGCACCACCTATCAAGGTGCTTCTCGGTAGAAGGCACCAGGATGTGCATGTTGAATATGGTTGTCTTTGTAATGCCTGTCTGAGAAAATTAATTACCAGTTCTTTAGTGAGTGCCTTGTTGTGGTGTGTGACTTTCTAACATATGCTTAACGCAGTGGTTTCTTTTCTGATGCGCATTGTACATACATGCAATTTACATAGTGTGCTAAAAACGTTCTGGTTTTTATGCAGTTGTCCAGTACGAGGCACGCTGAAGAAAACTGCTGTGACATTGGCAAGTAATTTCCATGAAGAAATTGTTGCCGCATCTGTGCTTGGTGTTTTATGTCTACGACATATTGAAGAACTATTTTTAATACAATGATGATCTGGTAATACTACAGTACGATTGCATTTGGGTGATGTTTAGAAAAGGATAAAAACTTTGAAATGTGAATATATTATGAACATCCGTGTTCATTAGTGTGCAACTTTACCTCACTACTGTGGTTAAGAAATAGTCTCAACTATTAAAGAAAAAGGATTGGTTCTCAAAATCGATCAACTTGCTATGTATTGGGTGTTTGGATTATAGTCTACCCACCCAAAGCTTCAACTGGGGCTTATAAAATGAGTTCCATTAAAATATTTTGGCAAAGTTATAGTTGGATTACATCTAAGTGACAATATTCAATTTTGAGTAGCAGCTCGCGACTGATCCTAAAATCTTTTAATAGCGGGTAGTGTAATAGTTATTGTACTGAATATATTAGGTACGTACGTTGTATAACTTGAAGAATGCTATTCTTAACGAATCAGTTTTTGTATAAATATACATGAACGGTTATATTTTTTTTTAATATGTTAATATTTGTTTAACATTGTTTCGCGTTACCTGTCCATGCTCTCGTGCCTTTTAATTTCGTACTAAACAGTAGAAGGTATGATTTCTCAGATTTAAAGACAATTATTAAAAAAAAGTAAAAGTTATAGTGTAAGTCCCAATCGTCATTTGTTCAAGATATATTTCTAGACGGTTCTTAGGATAGTTATCAGATTTGTTTGATGAATCTGACAATTTGAATTGAACTAATTAAATTGTTTGAATTGGTTTGATTAATTATTTTTTATTTTAAGTTCGGATTAAATTAATTATGATTAGTTTGGTTGTCAGAATTTTTTTTCAACTGAAATTAATTCGATGATTTGATTAATAATTTTTTTAACTTTTACATTAGACTTTAGTACGTAAATTTATTTATTTTTTTATTCATTTGGATCTTATGATTTCAAGTGTCTTAGTTTGGTTATATTTATAATGTAATTTTTTTTTTAATATTTTAGGTAAAAGAATTAATAGATATATAAAGTGATAACTATAAAAAAATTAAATATTAAATAATATAAATAATTAGTCATTAAAAATTAAAAATATTTTTATCTTGTATTAATATAAAATTAAAAAATTATATAAAATAAGCAATAAATATAAATAAAAACTTAAAAATACAATAATTTTTTATCATAATCTGGACCAAATCATCCTAATTTTAATTAATTTGGTTTGGTACAGATGGACTAAAAAATATTTAAAATCCAAACCAAACCAAATCAATTAATTATAATCGTTACAAATTTGATTTTATAATAAATCCAAACCAAATCATATCATAAACACCCCCTCACAGTTCTGAATATTAACACTGAATTATTTGTGACGGTTACATCATACCACAGGGTCTATGACGATTTTCAGTCTTTCTTCAATCATATATTTATTATTTAACGGTTCATAAAAATCAAGCTAATAAAATAATAAATGGTCAATTTAGTTATTGTATTAGTCAATTAATAAATGGTTAATTTAGTTTTATACTAGTCATTCATGAATGTGAGATTGAATAATTACAATATGGGTTTGGCCAATTTTTATTGAAATTGGTTAATGACATCCGATTAATTTACTTTTCGAATGGGTAATTATTAACATATATTTAACTTCTGTTTTATTTCATTTTCATTCTATTTTTTATTTTCCTCTTTATTTTTCATTACATTATTTATTATATTGTTAGGGTCGTGATAAAAATTTCTAAGTCCAGAATAGTTACAAAATTTTCGAGAAACGTGAATAATAGTCAAAAAGTGTACAATTGATCGAAAGGTGAGTAATCAAGAATACAAAATTGCTAAGTGTCCTAGTTACCAGAGGAAGGTTTTCGAAGAAAATTGAAGGTTTGAAAATTAAAGGGATACACGGTCGAAATAGATGATCCTTCCAGCTTACATCAAAAACACATTAAAAAAGAGGTTTCAAGCAATTAGATGCAATTGTCTGAAGCAAATAAAAGCAAGATTGATGACATCATCTTACATAGGATTAATATAGTTATTATACATGTGTCAAAATCTTATAATTTAACCGTTAGTATGGATTGTCTATATATAAAAGATTACATAGCAATTTTTCATTTGGTTGAAACATTGTACACATTCCTATAACACCACACAAGCCTCACTCATATGGCCACCGATTCAAAGGATTCTGTTTTCACCTATATTTTAATGCAATTTTATTTTCGTTTCATTTGTGTTTTAATTTTATTTACTGCTTTAATCTACTTCTCACTCAATTTCTTCTCCAAACTTAACTTTCTCACTTCTGAACCACTGTTACTTCTCTAAACATTAACTTAATCACTTCTGAATCCCAATTTTTCTTGAAACTTCCTTAAACATCATTTCTTCTCTAAACCTTATGCTTTGTTATTTCAAGAGTTTAATTCTTTACGCTATTCTCAAATGTCTATTTTATGATGTATTTATTTGGTTTGTTGGTGTTAGATTCAACATAAATGCATTTCGTACAAATTTATATGTCTATTAATATTTGTGAATCACCACACACAATCAAGCTTCAATTACAGATAATAAGTGCCAATTACTACCTTAAGGTTGAGGTTTCAATTAAGGTTCAATATTTCAATTGAATTATACATTCTTCTCAAGTTGAAAACTTGACGTTGCTTGTTCAAATAAAAAGAATCTACAAAGTTTTCGATTATAAGTCCCATTAATTAAAAACCTTATTTGTTAGAATCATTGTGAGAAGTTATCTTTCAAGAATTATAATCAATTCGATTCTTGAAACCAATTTTTACCATCAACAATCAATTTATCTCTTTTTTATTTTTTTTTCTCTTTATCTCTCTCTTCTTTTCACTCATACACCTCAAAAATGGGTGTACATTATAAAGTTTTCATTTTTGAATTGAATAAACCATCAATTTGGTTCCTCAAGTATTCTTTAAGAATTTTTTAATCTTAAGGTATTACTTAGCATGAATTCTAATATTTTAAGAATTACTTATATAATTTCACTACTTTAAGAAGTACTTGAAAAAAAAATTAATACTAAAGAACTAAATTAATAGTTTATTCTTTCTCAATTGGTTAATTTTTGGTTGAGGAGAGGTTGAGAAGAAATCTGTCAAAGAATATTTAAATTGCTAGAAAAGAGAATATTCACAAGAATGTACCAAAACCCTGATATGGTACCATTTTCACCAATTGCTATTCGACAGAAATAGTAAAATGAGTTGGATTTGCTCCATTAATTCCATATCTTTTGTCAGTTAGATTACCTTTTTTTTTTCTTCTGTAAAAACTTTTTCATTAGACAAAGTTCTATAATTTTTTCCACCAAAAAAAAAAAGTTCTACAATTTTTTCTTTTCCTTTCAATTTTTTTTTCTAATCAAATATTATGTGAATAATATAGATTTCATTTTTTATTCAATAGATATAATTTTTTATTTAATATAATTTATATCTTACAACAATAACAAAAAGTTATCACTAAAATAGCGTAACATGGTTAGCAGATAACTTTGTTCTTTAATCATATGGTTAGAGATTCAATTCCCGGATTCGTGTATATAAAAAAACATATACCCTAGGTTCAACCAAAAAAAAAAAAAAACCTGATCTCCCTAAGAATATAACTTATACCTTTTAATGATAAAAAAAATATGGAAATACATTATTAACATTTCCTGTATACATAACTTATGGTTAAAAAATTAGACTTAATATTATATGAGAAATTACCGTTTAAACCCATATTAAGTAGAATAATTATTTTTTAAATGATTTTTAATTCTCTAATAATTTTTATTATTTTTAAACATACATATATAAAAAACATATTTAATAAGAGCTTGAGAATTAAAAAAAAATCTTAATCATGTATAAAAATTTATTCCATTTAGACTTCTACAATATTGACATGATTACAAAGGAATCATATTTTAACCCTCCAAAAATTGGTCCCACTATGGACTATGGCATCATCAACTTCGAGAAAAGGTCCACATAATCTGATCAATAGTCAGTGCAGGTTTTTGGACCACTGACCTACTTAACCAAATCAAAACATGACTATTACCTATTTCTTTATGATAATGGAACATCACGAGGGATTAGTCAGGTTTTTTGTCATCCAAACGATCAGTGGTAGATTGTGTGAAGATGAGCTTCTTCTTGATACCCATGTGTCAAAATCGAAAATTATATTTACAATTAAAAAAATATTCAATTTGATCTTAAAAACTATATGTATTATCATATTAAGTTTTTAAAAATTTTATGATTAAATTATTTTTTGAAAAATATCATAATTTTAATTTTTTTAAGATTTTGTTATTAAATTAATTTTTCAAAGAAAATTACCACTACTTTAATAATTTTTTACAATGATTAATAAGATGGCATTTTAAATTTATTTTAAAAATAATGTATCACTAAACTAGACCTTTAAAGTAATTGCTTTGATATAAAAATTCATATGATAACTTTTAAAATTTTTAAAAGACTAATTTAGTAACAAATTAAATTTTTAAAGAATATATTTTGGTGACAAGATTTCCCAGAGCTAATATGATGACACATATAATTATAGAAGTCCATATTAATAATTTTGTCTTTACAACTTAAAAAACAATTATATAAAAAGGAGTATTGAGACCAATATTTTTTAAAATCAAAGCAATTATTAAATTGATAGAAAAAACTAATTCATAATTTACTGGTAAAGGTTATGAATTGTTCTTGATATCGGACTTATCACTGAACTGTTTTTGCTATATAAGAAATATTTTTTTCAATGAAATTTCCTTTCTTTTATTTCTTTAACAACAAAGTTGATGTTAACAGAACAATTATTTTATTAACCAATAGTCATGAACACACTTCAACAAAATCATTCTATAAATTATATCGGAATAAAGTATACAAATGTTTGCTTGGATTAACCTTAAAAAAATATTTTACTAAATAATCATATTTATGGTTAATTATTGTTATAATTATTTATGTGGAATAAATTTTTTATTTAAATATCTTAGTGAAAAGTGATTTTAAAATAATTTATTTAATTTAGATCGTATAAAAGAATAATTTACAGTAGTAAAATTGAAACAAAAGTATAACATTTATTAATTTTATATGCATAATAATCAATTGTTAGTGATAAAATAAAAAATTAAAGTTAACTAAAAAAACCCTGATAGTCTTTTAATCACAAAATTTTAAATTTTTTCTTATAATAAGAAAAAAATTCTTCTACTCTAAAAAATATTTCCTGGTCAGTCAAGGTGAATACTTTATACTTATAACATAGTTATAAAAAAAACGCTTTAATAATTTTACAAGTATTGTAATTTTTTCACAAACATGAATGAAATTTAAAATTTAATCATCATATTATAATTATTTGCGCTAATCTTCAAAAAATTTAAAATAGTTTATCGAATGAATTTTAGATCGTAATTTGTAGGCTTTAATTTCTTTTAATGAATTTTAAACCATGAAAAAACAATTATTTATATTATGCGCTGTACACAAGTTTTACAAATTGATTTTATCAAATAATTGTATAAAAGCAAAGTAATGAGCCATAAAGTGGGGTCAGTACTTGTATTTTGTGGCCATTGTCCATTGATGACATTGTGCTTGTCATAATCTTCTCGCCTTTCTTGTCGTGTCGGATTGTTCAATGTCCGGATCCATCACTTTCTCGTAGACGAACCCTATAATTTAAAGAATAAATTATTAATTTAGTACTTCAAGTATTACATTCTTTTTCATATAATGTCTAAAGTAATAAAATGATATAAATAATTTTTTAAGTATTAAATATTTATTGATTTAGTCTTTAAATTGGTGTTTTTTTGTTAATGTTAAGGACCAGTGTGATGAATTTTTTAATACTTGAAAAATTATTTATTATAATTTCTAATATTTAAGGAATTACTTATATAATTTTTTTACTTTAAAGATCAATTAGAAGAGAGAATAATACTTTAGGAATGATATTGAAAGTTTATTCTAATTTAAAATATAAATGAACAACATTAACCAATTTGTCGAAGTGCAGTTTGTCTCATTTTTCACGTAAAAAGAAAAGTACAGTTTCTTAATTTAAGGTCGATTAGGGTTTAGCAAAGGTCATATTAATTCAATCTCATTATTTGTGGCTTACATGTTTTCAATATGCAATTAATAAGTATTACACTATTACTACAAAGCATGCCCCAACTTTTGAATGATGTAAAACCCCTCTCCATTGAGGGGGGACAAAACTAAAGACAAAAAAAAAAAAATGCATGTCTTCTTCAATGTATGTAAAAAAGAAAAGTTAATTTTTAAAAAAGATATATTTTTCAAATATTTAAATTAAAAAATAATTATCATACAGTTTGAGTATAAAAGTAAAGTAAATTTAATTTAGAATTAACATATTATAAACTAAAAATGTCCATAGTTTATGTAATTATTCAAAGACAATTACATTGTATATTATACATTTAAGTTTTAATTTTTTTTAATAAAAAATTAGGAGAAAGAGATGACGTCTTAGCTCAAGGCGAAAAAAGCCTTTGAGTTTAAAAAACACTTACAAAAGTACTTATATTTAAGTCATCCTAAAGAGATGAATGTACGCTCGAATCTGCAATTACAAGACTCTGTCTTATTTCACTCAACCAACTTTTTACAATTTAAGTCTTAACTCTTGGATGTAAGAATATTTATCGTTATATTTTCTTTTCTCTGGTGATATGTAGCTTTACTCTTATTTAATATTTATTTATTTTTTAACTCTTAAATCATTAATTATATTCAAAATTTTCTTCAAGGTGAATATTTTTATGTTATATTAAAATATCAATTTCTCTAACCTAAATTTTAATTATTTTTAATAGGGTCAATTATACTTGATCACTTACAGTTTTACACCTTTTCAAACTATTTTATTATACTTTTTTATGTCCCTTAATCTCCTATATTTTTTGTCAATTATCCCTATTTTATGTTAAAGTAGTGACTCCCCCCTCCCTAATTCTAGCGGAGATTTTAATTTATTAACAACAATTTTAACCATAGTTATGGCCTTCAAGGAAGTTTAGTGATATATGTGTGTGTGTGTGATAAATAATTAAATTTAAGAATACGGAATACTAATAATCTTGTATGCTTATTATAATTTTAAAAATAAAAATTGTCTTATAAAATATATTGCCTTGATTTTTTAAATACTTTTTATTACTTAATTTGTTAAAAATTGTCAAGGTATTAATTAATAAATCATTTAACAATATTATTGTCGCAACATCTAAAAATGTTTTAGTAGAAATTGTAAAAAAAAAATCTAAATTAGAGAGAATGAAAAAAATTGTGATGTTGAATGAAAAAATATTAAAAATCACATCAACATATTCATAATTTAAAATTTATGAAAAATATGTTTACAACAAAACTTATCCAAACTATAGTTTGATTAAATTATTATTTTAAAATTTATTTTAATTTACCCACAAGAAAATATTATAATAAATTATTTATAAATGTTAGTATCCGTATAATTGTTTTACATATTATCCGTATAAATTATTTAGATCGAACTAGTAATAGTTTACATAAGAAAAATGCTAAATAATTTACTTAAGAAATAAAAATAAATTTACATAAATTTAATTCTTAAAAAAACAATTTAATTATCATCTTATTAAAATTAAATATTTTTTCAAAAATGAATTGCTAGGAATAACTATTTTTTATTTTTTTATTTGGTTATCCTGGAAATATCATGTTTTTTGAAATATCAAATTCAAAACAATATGATAATTTCTAACTTTTCTAAATTATATAAAAAATAGATTGTTACTAATAACTATTTTAAATGCACTTCTTCTTTGGTTATTGTGAGAACTTTGGTTATTAAATATATTGTGAGAACTTAGTAATTTTCTATATGGATGAGTTTCTTTCGTATTTTCATAAAAATAATATTTTAATTAAAATTAATCAAGCCCGAAAGTTTTCTAAAAAAAATTATATAACTTTGATTTATCATTGCAATCAAAGATATGTTGGATTAAATAAACACCTTTGTCGAGTTAAAAAATATTTTCATTAAGTTTCCTTATTTAATAAATAATAAAATGTTTTTTTTGGTTACTATGTTATAGGTGTGAAAAACCCACTAGGGTTGGCTTAATGGAAGGATTTGAGTAGTATGCATGAAGTCTTAGTTAGAGGTGTTCATAAACTGATCCAATCCAATAAAAATTGGAAAAATCAATCCAAAAAATTGAAAAACAAATAAATCAAAAATCAAACAAACCAAAAATTGCAAAAACCAAATTTTTTTTATTGGATTGGACTGAATTTCGAATTTGATTTTGAAAAGCGATCTAATCTAATCTAAACCCAACTTATACAAATGTGTATATTTTTATTTATAAATTTATGATATCACTCATATTTATTATGTAACTAATACTTATTTATGAAAATTATATTTAATTAAAGACAATTTTTTACTAACTATTTGAATTAAGATATATAAATATAATTATCAAATTGTGTAAATTTATTTAGTAGTCTATATTTAAAGAATTATGCTACTATTAGCTATATTAATGACTTATAGATGAAATATTTGGAATTTTTAATTATTTTTTATTATATTTGTTATATATCTTACTATTTATTTAATACTTTATCTAAATAAATAAAAATAAAACTAAAATTGAAAACCAATCCAATCCAAACTACTTTAGATTGGATTGGATTGAATTGGATTTAAATCTTAAACCAAACCAATCGGATGGTCAATTAAGAAAACCGAAGTGATTGGATTAGATATTTTTCTCTGTAAAACCAATCCAATCCAATTCACAAACACTCCTAGTCTTAGGTTTGATACTCATTATCGCCTTTGTACACCAAAAAAAAATGTTATAGATGTAAAATATTCACCAACTTTATCGGTGACTAATCTCTACCATGAAAGAGCAAAAATAGCACAAGAAGGGGGGGGGGGGGTTAAATTATGCGTTATAAAAAACTTTTTAACTTAAAGAAAACATGTTCGAAAAGCAATTTAACGAAGCGATAAGAAAAGAACAAGAACACAGAGATTTTATACTGGTTAACTCAACCTTGAGCTACGTCCAGTCCCTCCAATTTAAAGGTATTCACCAACCAACTTTAGGTTACACAAGTATTCTTCACAGCCTCTTCAGACTTTACAAAGCAATGAACCCAGATTGCTTAACCACCCAAGTATTCTTTCTCACTAAGCCTTTCCAGGCTTTCACGACAAAAAATAGTTGTTTACAAAGAAATCTACTCACAATGTGAAGGTATAAAAGTTTTAGTACAGTGGATAAATTTCACTTCAAAGAATTTTCAAGATCGTCTAATAAACGTAAAAGAGTAGTTATTCTTTTTCGAATTTGCTTTTTCACACCATGTAAATCTTATCTTCAAGCTAAAATATATACCTTTTTCGAAGTAGTCGTTGAAGATTCAGCTTCAGTCTTCAAGAAGAGAGTGTGTGCGCATGTATCGAGCCTTCAGAGGAGCCAGAAAAGTAACTTTAGTTCTTGCACCAAAACAAAAAGTGCAGGACTACGTTGGAGGGTTGCTTTTCTGATCATTCTTTATCTGGCTTGGCAACTTGATAGGTTGACTTCCTTTTTCTGCAATGTTGTGCTTATACACTAAGATGTGTCTGCCTTTCAATTAATGCTTAGATATTTGAATATTAGATCATTTTAAAAGGTAAAACATTAGTCACAAGATATATATGTGAAGGATGCATAGGCAAGCTTTAAACACATAGTCATTTGTAGACACACTTCCGCTTGGACAACGTTTGTATATGAGTCTTAGCTTTAAACACTTAGCCGTTAAGAGAGAGACTTACTTCTGGATGGTTGTCATATACGAGTCTATTAAACGCTTGTTAAAACTGGTGCATTCGATGCCACGATATTGGATACTCTAAAAAAATATTTTTACAACAGAGACTTTAAACTTAATAAGTTTGTTGTCTTCAAAATTTGAGAGACTAGACGCTTCATACGTCTTTGGTTCCAACATACCAGAGAACTTGACTGACTACTTTTAGTGTAGTCTTCCCTTCCAACCACATTTTTTTTATCCACAAGACTCGAATCCAATATTTTGCTTAAGGAATCTATACTCAGTTCTACTCAGACCAACGTAATGTTTTAAACAATAAAAATCCTCATATCATAAATAAAAAATATTGAAAAAACTTTAAATAATAAACTTTTACAAAAATATATCTCATGAAGTTATTTCTATAAAAGGATATTTTTGAAAAAAAAAACTCATTTGGTGAAGTTTTATTTAAATCAAATATGAAAATCTTTAATTTTTCAAAAATATGTGTAAAAATTCCCCGTAATATTTATGACTAATAAAACAGATTTTAATCATTCCTATAAATCATGACTATTGGGATTCATCATTTTCAGGAATTATGATTCTTCAAAAATGGAAAATTTTCTCTTAGAGCAACTGTTAACTCAATTTAATACTCAAAACTTACCCATGTTATGTGATTTTAGTTTTCCAAATTTGTCATCAAATTACTTGTTTAAAAATAAAAATTCTTTTTCTTATTAGTTTAGTTTCTATAAAGATAGTCAAGTTAGTTCCTTAAGGATTTAATTTATCACTACATTAATTCTTTAAAAATTTAAAGATTTATTTGTTTTATTATTATAACATGGTTTTCACATTTTATTGATGTAAAATAACAATTCAATCAAAGCAAACTTGACTCTTTTAAAGTGAATGAGAGAGTAAAGTAAATAATCTCAATTATTGATGAGAAATTATTTATTATTAATAAAAAATTATTAAAATCATAAAATTAAGTGAATCTCATTATTTATTTAATAAATTATATATAATTTTATAATTTTTAATCAATATCTAATAATATATTTTGAAAGAGTATATCAAAAAAATATATTACTAACACTTTCAGTAATAACATTCCCCTTATTAGTTAAAATCATATCCTCTTCTAGTCAATTATGTGTGCAACCAAAATCCAATCAAATCTCAACTGTTGATTAGTCATTACACAATAATTGAAGAAAAGAGAAAATATAATGAATGGTCTTGATTTTGACTGTAGAATATACCCTATTGCATAGAGGAGAGGATTTGGACCGAGGTCACCAAACAATTGTTTTGAATTACCTTGGACCTTATGGTTTGTTTTTTTTTTAAGTATGTATAATAACGATATTTGTATAAACTACCAACCTTTGTATTTTATTCTTTGGTTGGTTAAGAATAAAATTGGTGAAAAGAAAATGGGTGAAGGAAAATACCAAAAAAAAAACTATATTTCCTATCATATTAATTAAGAAGAAAAATAAAAATATTCTAATCATATTTTTTCCCTTCTTTGATGAAGAAAATGGAGAAAAGAATAACTTTTTTAAAAGAAAGAATTTATATATTTATCTCTTATTATGTTAGAAGAATATAAAAACATTTACTATAACCTTTTTTGTCTAATAAATAAATAAATAATTTATTATTTTCCTTCATTTTTTCTCTTTATTTAAATAATAAAAAATTAACTTTTTTTTTACTTTAATTGCACTTTTCTTCATTTTATATTATTTTCTTTTATTTTATACCACATTCAAACAAACTATTAAAGTTCTATTTGTTTACCTAAAAAAGAAGATTTCTTTATTTAAAATTTTTCTCTCTTAAAATGATACTTTTAATTATTAATTAAAAAATTAATAAACAAATTTGAATAATTTTAAAATGATTTTAATTTCTGTTGATATAAAAAATTTTATATTGTCAATTAATAAAAAAATCATGATATCTCTGGCTTCTAATCTGATTATTATAAAAGACAATAAATTCACTAGATTAGGGTTTTCAGACTTTATAAAATTAATAAAAAATTTCAGTCATTGGATCATGACTGCATGGTTGAATGTGTGAAATGTGATTACAAGAAATCCAAATCTCAATGTGTAAAAATTTGTAATTGAATGACAATATAAAAAGTTTTTATACTTTCAGTATATGAACTATTTATTCTTTTAAAAATTATTATATAAATACTTAAAGTTTTCATAATCTCAATCATTAATTTTTTAACAATTATTCATGAAAAAATACATTATGCACTAATAGTGTGAAACAGTTTTACACTTTTATCTAATTACAAACTATCTTATATAGTAAGTTTGTTGATTTTTACAATAATTATCTTAAAGATCATAACAACAGTGATTTGTAATTGATTGACAGTTTAAACCTTTTTATACTGATATTGTATAACTATTAAACTCATTATTCATAATTAAAATTTATTCTCTAAAATATATCTCATTACTTTTTTTATGAGTTTAATGTCTATATACTGTCAATGTAAAAAGTTTTATATTGTTAATTAATCATAAATCATTATTATTATGACTTTTAAAATAATTGTTGTAAAAATCAATAAATTTATTATAAATGGTGATTTGTATTTAGACACTATCAATACATAACTTTTTTTTTTTTTTTTTATATTTTGCAAAAATATTTCTGTTTTGCCTGCGCTGCATGCTTCACGCTTGGCTCGCTAATTTTTATTTTTATTCATCTTTGTTGGTGCACGTGTTTTAAAACGACAACAGCGGCCAGTCATTGAATTTAATGTCGTATTCGTATACTAAGAGCTTCAAATTTGACAAACCGAGCCCATTAAAAGCATGCTTGGGCCAATTTATAATCTCTTATTTCAGTTTTTTTTTTAAATTATTTGAGAAATAATCAATATATTTGGAATAATTGCTGAAATTTGTTAAAAAAAATTGTTTTTTGTGAAAAATAAGCTATTTTTAAGTATATGAAAATTTAGAGTTTATAATTATTTTTTAACAATTTTTTTTCTCTTTAAATATATTATTCCTAAATTATCCTTAAATCTCTCAACAGCTTTTGTTCTTTAAGTTTCATACATATATTTTTTTACAATATACTATATAAAAATTATTTTTTTTGTTGTATTTAAACAAAATTAATTATCTTAAAATTTTTAATAAACTTACTTAAACAAAAATTAATTCTGATTATACTCGACTACAATAATAATCAATTATTTATATAGTTTAATTTTCACATTGTTTCAAACACATCCTAAACCGGACAAAAAATTTCGAATTTCCTTGTTTCCCAAAACGATTAGCATATTAAAACGCATTTATGTGACGATATTGTCCCCTGATGATGCGAGTTCCAGTCAAATCAAAATCATTTTCTTTTGCGAGTTCTCATTTTCTTCAAGAGTGTCTGTCTGGTGGGAGTGGCCACTGAACTACCTCAGCGTTCGCATGTGTGTGTGTTTGTGTTCTCAGCAAAAAACAAAGTCCTTTATCAAAAAAAAAAAAGAAAAAAGGAGCAAAAACCAAAGTCGCTTTCTCGCTGACAGAAGAAACAGAAGAGAGAGTTTCAATCCCGAAAGACAAAACGGGTGATTACTTGAGAAAAAAGAGAGCCGTTGAGGCTTGGAAGAGAGCCATTCAGTTCCGACCCTTTGGAACTTGTATCATGGTTCGTCCCAATTATTGTTTCTTTGCTTTTTCCTATGTTTCTTTCTCTTAAAGTTCTTTTCTTTTCTTTTTAATGTTTTCGGTGATGACCCTTTTCGAGTTTTCTGTGTGTGTGACTTGATTGACTGTGAATTTTGGGTGTCGTTCTTTTTGCTGGTTTCTTTGGTTCTTGGAAAAAAAATTGATTTTTCCGTGTGGGGATAAGTGATCGGGCTTATGGGCTGGGTGGAATCTATATATAGGAAATCTTTGGCTAATTTAGGTGTTCTTGTGATTATCTGTAATCTAAAAGTTAAGCCTAAATCTGGGGACGAGTTGTATGGCTAAGGATGCGGTGGTCTTCCTTTTTGATATTTTAGGGAGGGGATTTGTGGTTCAGTCAAATTTTACTTGTAGATTTTGTGTGAATGGTTCAGATAAGCCATGGTTTCAAGTTTGATTTTCTTTCTTTTCTTTTTTCCTCTTCGTTTGCTTATTTATGTAGTTTTCAGGTATTGAGATTGGCTTTGTATAGGCTTCTTAGTGAGGTTTTGGTTAAATTAGAAGACGGTAACCTTTCTTTTGACTGGTAGACGGAACTTAATTCCTTTTGGGATAATTTAATCTTTTCCTGGTTATAATTTGGAGAAACCCAAGTTGAGGTTTCTCCTTTCCTGCACATATTTATTGTGTGTGTGGAAATGCATTCTTTGTTCATTTCTGAATTTTGAATAGTTCTCTCTAGACTTTCAACTTCATTTGTTCATGAAAGCCAAGAGAAGTGGAGTAGTTTGTATATATGCCCTATAGAATACGAACCAAAGGTTACCAGCAGCTAGGGGGAATAAAGGCTTCGTGGTCTTCCGTGTTTAATTGAATGTGCTTGCTTGCATAGATTTGAGCAACTAGAAGTTGAATTTGTTGGTGTATATGCCATCTATTATGTTAGAATTGAGAAGGTGCATTCGAAGATTGCGAAAACAAGGTATTGTGTTTGTTAGGAATATTCCTGTTTGACTTGGAATTTTTCAATGAAATTGGCTTAAGGAAGTTAATTCTTTTCTGTATGGGCTTTTATGTGTTATGTTTAGCATGCCATCTATACCATTTGGACTTTGCTGTTTGTCCAAAACAGTTCTTTTTATTAATCATCATTCAGTGTTTTGCAGTTTTAATTTGTCCTATTCAATTGTAATTGCTTGAGTTTGACTTTGAATTTCTGTGTTTTAGCCATTGTCTTTCTGATGATGCTTAACATGTTTCAACCATTTCGATATTAATATTATCATTGCATCTTTTCTTGGATAGAAGTCCCATTTCTCTGTGTGGCCATTTTCTTTTCAGATTGAAGGAATATGGCTAATTTATTGTGTCTAAGCAATGTGGCTACTGTTCTTTATGTAGTTACCCCAGTAGTGATTTGTTATCTAAAAGGAGAAATTAATTTTGACAATATGCATATAAGGTTAGGCACACCAGATTATATTGGTTTTGGGGTTGATTCTGCTGGTTTTTCCAGGAATTATTCTTTCTTCTTCTGCTGTCAATTTTTCAATTAGGACACTCTACCAAATGGTCCTGTTCTACCTTCCAAGGCCATTTGGAAGTCTATCACCTTTTTCTTTTAAGTTGTTATTGGAAACATTGAAATTAAATTGCTCCTTGGTTGTTTGTTTGGTAAATGGCCATCTGTTAGAACCATGGAAAGAAAGAGGCTTATAAAATAAGAAATTAAAGAAGCACGCCATTTTTGTCTGTGTTTTTTAACTAATGTTTAGATGTTTTCCTCTTGTTCTGATTTCAGTTTGCAAGATTTTAAGTGACCATGATCTGTTTATAACTTAAATTCATCTCTAGACGACTTTTAGGTCATTGAGAAACATTACAAGTTGATAATGTAAACAGTAAAAGTATTTGAATATCAATTCTCCAGAGTCATATCTCGTTTATCTTTGTTTTGAAAAATGAAAATTGCAATTTCTTTCTTCTCATTCTTTTCTTTTTCCTCTTTTATTTTTTGGCCAATGCTTCGAATATGTACAGGCGAGGAAGATGCATTGTGCCCTTCAAGAGATAGGTAATGATAGTCCAAAAGTTTCAGAAGCAAGAAAGGATTCCATATCAACAATATATCAACAACAAAATAAATTCACATCTTTCGAGGTCACAATAAATTTCAGTCCTACTTCTTCCATGTTTTTAATTGAGTTTGGAAAGGCAGTTGATTTACGTCTATTTTTTCTTTTCTAAATGTAATTCTTTTGTTCAGGATTGTCAAGAATCTTCTCTTTCAAAGATTAACTCTGATAGTAGGTAAAATATTTGTGACTGTAGCATTTCTTTCATTATCTTTTGTTCTTATGGTAATACGATTCTATAATTAATTTACATGTTTCTTTTGTTGAAATTGTTGACCAATTGATATAAAATTTACTCCTAGCCTTCTAAGATATTCTTCAGAAGTATATTCTTCTTGTGGAATGGTTCTAAGGTTTATACCCAAAGCTGGTAGTGTTGTTGATTCTGTGCATGGTGGGTAGGAGGGAACATGAGTCCATGTCAGTATTGTCATAATGATGCCATACGGTTCCCATTTGAAGGAGTTGCTCAGTTCATTCTACATCTTCTTGGTATTCTTATTTTTTCATTATTCTAGTATCGTCAATTGAGGAAATGGGGTTGGAAAAAATTGTTTCATACATGTTCTATTTGTGGCAAAAACTTCCAAGAGGTGGTTTGGTCTTTCTTTGCAATGATCAAGTGTTATAAAAGACACAAGACTATAACACACTTATTTTGAATAAGTAATACAACTTTTTAATTTCTTCACAATGTTGAAGCTTTCAAGCCTCTTAATTGCTGCATGACTCAGATTTTTAAAATGTTTTGCCATAGTTATATTGCTCCCTTACTCTTTTATTTTATTTGTTTATGTATTTTTGTATTCAGAAGACACTTGAAACTTGGAAGTGATTATGGTTAATGCTGCTAATTATTGATCAGGTGTGCCATCCTTTCAGTCCATAACTTCGAGCCTGATGGAACCTGGAGAATTGTTGCCCTACCAGTGCAGTGTTATAATCACATTAACTTAGCTTCTGGTGTAACTATGGATGGTCTGCAACTTCTTTTCCCTCCACCTCTTAATAGGTTGAAGATTGATCAGTGTAAGGGGCCTAGAGTGCCTCCTCCTCCCTATGCTTATTCAGCAAAATCATGTATGCAAAAAGGCTTTAATGGTTCAAATGTGCACCGCCGATGTCAAAATAAGATTGCTAACAGAGTTTCTAAACTAAATGAACTCCCTGACAATTCTTGTTCTCAAAGTTCATTAGTCTGCAACTTGTCCCCTGATAGTTCGACTGCAGTTAATTCATCTGATAAGTACACGAGTCATTCCAAGGAAGATGACAAGTCTTTGAAGAAAACCTCAAGAAAAAGGGCAAGAAAGAAAGTTACACGGAGTAAGAAGAAGTCAAGTGACAGTGCCTCTACTGAACGAGAAGTTCTTACTGAGGAATATGTCTCTGTAAGTTTGACTTCTGAAACCTGCAGCAGCAATGATGTGGATAAGGAGGGTGTGTCAGAACTTTCAACTTCTGATGATAGATTAATAAAATCTGATTGTAAAAGGAATGAAATGAACAGCAACATAAATGTTATGGAAGCACCTAATAGTTGCAACTCTTATCTTGATCAGGAGGGGATGCCAAAAGCAACTGCACCTATTGTTCAAAGTTCTGCTGGAGAATGTGTCACATTTGAATCCAAGAATCAGCTCCAAGATAGGAGCCCTGATTTTACAGTCATTGATAGAGAAATAAAGGACATCCAACACGTTGAGCCATGCTGTTTTAATGATATACAAGACTCTTTGGTGCTGGATTCAGTTTCAGTTGGTTCCAGAAGTGATGAAAGTATCAATGCTGATGATATAGGAAAACGGTCCAACAAGGCAAATTGCACAAACACTTCAGATTCAGGAGATGGATATTTTCTTGGTCAAAGCTTAACAAATGGTATTCACAATAACTGTGAACATATTGAGGAGATAAGGCATGGTGTTCAAAATTGCATCAGTAATGATAAAAGAGTTAAGCAGAAGAGAACAATGTCGAAGAGTTCAAATTTAAACAAATTTGGGGGTGTTGGAATTTTGCATGGTCGAAAAGGGAAGGAAAACAGTCATTCTGTGTGGCAAAAGGTTCAAAAGAACAGTTCTGATGAATGTAGTGGTGATATGAAGAAAGTAAACCCTACTTTATCACAATTTGCTTCCACGGTGGAAAAGGATCCTTCTGTTATCAAAGAATGTAATTTGGTTAGTGTAAATGGTGTATCAAAAACTGAGGATAAGAAACAATTGAAAAATAAAATTGGTAGGAAATCAAAAGGTAAAACGGACTCAGTTTCAAAAAAGGGACATGGCAATTATTCTAGGAAGAGTTTCCATTTTAACAGGTCTTTGTCTAATGATCATGGGAAGGTTAGTGTTCAACAGAATGATATGTTGCAGATCTCATCTCAGAAAACTGATCAACAAGGATTGAACACTGTCTCTGGATTTAATTCTGATGTTAATTGCCTGATGGATGGGGTCCAGACCAATGGAGTTGAACAGGTAACATCTGAAATAGTTCACAGTGAACAATTTCATCTGGAGGAGTCAGATCCACAAAAAGGCGCCTGCCATACAATTGCAAATACGAACAATGAAAATATAGACATTCAAGATAGCTCATTGGTAATGCTAGCTGAGAACATCAATCAATCAAATATGTCTGAGGAGCTGTCTCCAGTGTCTTGTAATCTTGAAGGTGATGAGGTTGGTCAAGCAGTGAAAGAAGTTTCTTCTGCAGACTACAATGCACAAAACCACATTTCTGGATCTACCCTATGGAAATGGATACCAGTTGGGAAAAAGGATACAGGATTGGAAAAATCTGAATCTAATAGTTCACCACCAGAATATTCTGATGCATCCTCTAGTAACAATTCTAGCTTTGAAAGCAGTGTTGAACCAGAAGTGGCCTCTTCTGAAAATCAGGATTCTTCACAAAATCAGGATTCTTCACCAAATGCAAGCAGAACATGTAACAGCCAGATTTATGACAAAGTATCTTGTCTAGATGAGGGTGAGAACCATAAAATGGGTAGTCAGGTTGCATGTAGATTGACAGAACACAGGGACAAGCATGAAGTTGCTAATCGCATGTTTGATGAATGTGAAAATCAAGATATGTTAGAAAATGATTCTTATAGAATAGCTCAAGCTGTGAATGATGCCTGTAAGGCACAACTAGCTTGTGAAGTGGTACACATGGCTACAGGTGGTCCAGTTGCAGAGTTTGAAAGACTACTTCATTTTTGTAGTCCTGTTATTTGTAAATCACTCAATTCACTCAGTTGTTCGACCTGCTCACACGATCATGCTGGTGGTGTCTCACTGTGCAGACATGAGATCCCTAACCTATCTTTGGGATGCCTGTGGCAGTGGTATGAGAAACATGGGAGCTATGGGTTAGAGATAAGGACTCGGGATCATGAAAATGCAAAGAGACAACAAGGAGGTGTTGATGATTTTCCATTTCGTGCCTATTTTGTCCCTTCTTTATCAGCAGTTCAGCTGTTTAAGAACCATGAAAATCGACGTGAAAATAGCGGTGACAAGCTTCCAAATTGTGAGGTTTCAGAGGCATGTGAAATGGTTGACATTTCAGAAAACTCATCTACTGCCAGTCAACATTCAATATTTTCTGTTCTCTTCCCTCAGCCTCGCAATCAGGATGCGAGCGTTCAAACACCAAAGGAGACGGTTTCTATTAATAATGCATCTATTCCGTCTATCAACTCAGCATGCTCTGGTGATTTAGAACTTCTTTTTGAATATTTTGAATTTGAGCAACCTCAACAAAGACAGCCTCTGTATGAGAAGTAAGATTGCTCATCTCCTTCATCTTGTCATCAGAATAATAGTGGTTTTCAATGCATCTATCTGTCTTCAATTTTTAAGAATAGATAGTGCTTGCCATTTCATACATTCCTTAAATGATTATATTATACTGAATAATTTTAATAAGATCATCGACAAAATTTATGTCATTATACTCTAGGAATTAGGAGGAGAGGGAGGGCATTGAAGAGATGAGAGAAAATGTTTTCACCTTTGTTTTTTTTCTTCCATAGAGTAGTAGATGTTTTGCTGCTATAGGAAGCAGGTTTGTTGGTTGAAGTGTTGAAGACAATATACTTATGATTTGATTTTGATTTTCTTACAGGATACAAGAACTGGTTAGAGGCAATATACCAATCCAATCTACAACTTATGGGGACCCAAGAAAACTGGATTCAATAAACCTGCGAGATCTTCACCCTAGATCTTGGTAAGTGATCAACATATCAATTATTTCACGTGCAAAAACAAAATGACTATATCTATATCAATTATTTCACTTGCAAAAACAAAATGACTATATCTGCTTTAAGATCAGAACACCAGAAGTATCATCTTCACTTAATTTCAAGTGATATTTCAAATGGTAGCATTTTTAAAACCACCTGATTTGCAGGTTCTCAGTTGCATGGTATCCTATTTACCGCATACCCGATGGCAACTTTCGTGCATCTTTTTTGACTTACCATTCACTTGGACATTTGGTTCGTAGAAGAACTAGTTCTGATTTGTCAACTGTAGGTTCTTGTGTAGTATCTCCATCTGTGGGGCTTCAAAGTTACAATGCCCAGGTATGAACTTTGTTGAGACGAACCTTTCAATTGGTCAAGCAAAACCTTTTAAGATGAGTCAATTGCAAATAAGATTTTGACACATTTACAATTGTTCTGTTTGTCTGGCTGATTTCAAGATAATTGTAACTTTTATTTGTATATTCAATCATGTAAATCACAGTTTATTTGGAGGCAATCTTTGCCAGGGGTGGGGGAAAGATAGAATGTAAAAGATGAATTTTCTGGTTCCCACTAGTGGTGAAAAGAAGAACTTTTACAGTTTGCTAAAAGAGACAACGAGGGAGAAGTTATTTACATGGGGAATATTATTGGAAGAATGTTGTTGAATGAAATTGTTCAAATTATACTTAGTTTGTGTACTATGACTATAGTCTTGTTTGGATAAACTTTTCTATAAATAAATACTTATAGGTAAAGAAAATAGGAAGATAAAATGAATTAAACTTCTAAAATAAGTTAAAATCAACTTATGAACTTCAATTTTTATAGAAGTTTTCTCATCTAAATTATCTAAAAGTTAATAAGTTGATTTTAATTTACAGAAAAAGTTTGATTTATTTTGCTTTTTATTTTCTTCTTCTATAAATGCTAACGGAGAAATTTATTCAAACAAGACTAGTGAAGAAGTTCAAAATATCATCCAATTTGGTTGTTTTTACACGAGTAGTTTATGGGTGAAAGAAGTCATTCTGTTGTGCCTTCCAATGATTGTGATTGTACAAGTGCTTCATTACATGTCACTGATTATCTTGGCATGACACTTTTGATAAGTAATGTGGATACTTTTTTAGGCTCACTAACATTAAGCACTTAATTTGATATGAACAGGGTGAATGCTGGTTCCAGCTGAAGCCTTCTGCACTGACAGGAGAAATGGTGGGCTTAGACCCTTCTTTACTTCTTAAAGAGCGTTTGAGGACACTTGAGGAAACAGCATCTCTCATGGCAAGAGCTGTTGTCAACAAGGGGAACCTAACCTGTACAAACAGACATCCTGATTATGAGTTTTTCTTGTCTAGGCGACGGTATTGATACCTCAAAATTTTCACCAATTTTGAGTAGGCCAGCTAATTACAACTTACAAATGATTTTGGCTACATTCACATAGGATATTACCTCAAATAGGATCTAAGTGTGGTTGATCGTATTGCATGCGTCTTTAGGTCCTAGTTTCAACGTAAATTCGTTTGTACATAGCTTTGTGCAGTACCATTTCTTTTCTTTTCAATTCTCACTTTCAATTTTGCTTCTTGTTAGAGAGAACAATAAACTTGTAGCGCTGATGTGAGAGATTAGCAGTTATTCTGGATTTTTCCCTGTAGTTCAGTTTTTGATTCTTGCTTTTCATAGCTTGAAGGTTAGTGAATGCTGCCATATGTGCGTTCAGACAATACTACTTTTTTCGCATCCATATTTATTGTCTAACGTGCTCTTCTACCATTTAAAAATGCAATTGAGTCAATCTGATATGCCTATTAAACATAAGGAACAATACTACATTACCTTTACGATCCGGTTCTTGATTCCAAAAGAACTTTATATAACAGATATCACCTACCTAACAATGTATCTATTACTTATCTATCTATCTAGTATAATCTATTAAACTTGAAAGGATTGCGTTAACCCGTCAACTATCTATAAGCATAATTTTGTCACATCAACATAATTATGTGTCATTTTAAGTCTGTACTCGTCTTTTGTCCTATTAATTTTAATTTCTTTTATTAAACATACATTATTCATAGATAACAATGTTATTTATAGTCTTCTGCATGACTGTCAAAAAAAAAAAAAACTGTTATTTATAAAATTCACAATCTTCGTTTATTTTCTTATTATCCTAAGTGATGAATACTATTTAACATCTCTCCTAATTCTTCTACATTGTTTATTGAAACTAGAATTCATAATTTCCTATAAAACTTCAAGCATCTATTCTTTCTATTTTTTTTTTTTGGTTATACATTTTTTCTAATTTAAGAGTATCCTTTACTTTTGTCTCAAATGATAATATTATTTGAATATAATTAAGGATATTTTTTCTATACTATTAATTATACTAGTTTTTCACATGCCTCTTTATCTTTTTTATATTTTAGTTATGAATTATATTAAAAAAAAAATAGCATCTGGCTATACCCTTTGTTTGATTAAAAATTGAAGACGACCCTTCTTTGATCATGATATCATTAATTTAAAAAAAAAACGATAGTTAATTTTTTAATAAAATATACCATGGATAAGAACAAAATTATTAGAGTTTACTCTCTTTGGTTTTTTTTAGATAATGTATACTTTATTATCCAATAAAGTGAAAAAAGGGTTAGTGTTTTATTTTTTATGCACTATATTTTTTATTGCATAATCATTTAATCTTATGTTCATGGATAATTTAATATGTTAGATTATTTTGGCAATACGTAAAATGCTAAATCGTTGAATTATGCGACAAAACCATTTTTAAATACAAATATAAAATATTTTTACATTTATAATACTTCAAAATTAAATTCTAACAAATTATGGATTTTGTGTGTGTGTGTTTACAATAGTAACAATGAGGTTGGAACCTAAGACCTCATGTTATCTACCCAAACTCCCCAGCTACTAGGTCAATCCTAGTATGTTAATTATGGATTTGTTATAACTTACCATGTTAATATTATATTCATAAGAGGTTATCACATCTATTTTATTCTTAAAAGTGTGCTAAAACTCTTGATGAAGTTCTATTTATATTGTCATCGACTGATTTCTCTCCCTAAAAAGTTATGTAAAATCTAACGGGGTGGTATAGTGAGGTAAAGCCTTGTTTGGATAAATTTGTCAATAAGTCTTTATAAGAGAAGGAAATAAGATGACAATATGAATTATATTTCTCACATAAGTTAAAAATAAGTTTTTGGACAAACTAAATGAAAAAGCTTTTGTAAAAGTTAAATGCATATGTTTTTTATTTATTTATTTATTTTTACTTATGAGAGAAGTTTAATTAATTTTACTTTTTTATTTTCTTCTTTTATAAGTGTTTATTGAGAAGTGTATTCAAAGAGGACATTAAGCAAATCTACTAGGATTGACCTAATGGTGGGGGTCGGAGTAATATGCATGAGATCTACCACTGTTGTACACCAAAACGGAGGGCATTAAGTAATATAAACTGAATTTATGATGATCTATAACTCATGTTAAGCTTAATGAATTTAATTAGAATATATCAACAATGTAAAAGTTTTTTATACTATCATTTAATTATATAGATTGTTATTTATAATAAGTTTATTAGCTTTTATAATAATTATTTTAAAAGTCATTCATAAATAATTTCTAATCGGTTATTAATGTAAAAAAATTTACATTAATTATACATAAAAATTAAACTTTAAATTTAATTACTTTAGCTTTTTTTTTTTTTGGGTCTCTACTTTAGCTAAACGTCATATTATTGTTGTTTAGTGGTGTCGTGGACCAAATTGCAGTCACTAGTTAGACTCAATGACTTGGGCTTACCCAATCTTTCCCAAAGACATGCACACTACACTAAGTCTTGAATATTTTATATGAATTCATTGCCTAAACTTACACTTCACAGGAGGGCAACAAACGACTCGATTATAGATATTGTGTTTGTGATTTATTACCCTCATCTTCATCTTATAAGTAAGACTAAATTATACTTGTCTTTTATTATTATTAATCTCTTGAAATAAATCGTGACTTGAGCGTCAAACTATCAGAAGAACAACAATGTTATCGTTTGTGAAGGATATAATCTGTTGAAGGAGTCCAACACGACTAAAAGAAATAAGATAAGGTTGTGTAGAGTGTAGACCATAGACTTGCATAATGAAATTTCACACACATAAAAAAAATAATAATTGCATAATGAATATTCTTTTATTGTAAAATAATTGTTATTTAAGAATTTAAGTAGGAATTAAAAAAATTATTGAATATTTTGAATTTTAAGGAAATATAACTATACTGGATTAAATTATTTTTTCGTTCTATTGATATTCTCTATATAATTATGGGCAAATATCAAGAGATAAAATTTTAAAATTAATTTTTTAAATAATAAATGGATTTAAAATAAAAAGAAGTAATTAATTCAGGTTATTTACTTATTTTGACGTTACCTTTTGTTAAAATAATCCAAAATTCAACAAATGAGGAGTTTCTTGGTGAAGTTGAATTAGTTAATTAGATTTGTTTCCCCTACAACGCATAGCGTAGCACGAGCGTTAGCTTGACGCACATGGCACCGTCGTTATCAAAGTTAAATAATTAAATGCTCCTTAAAAGTAGTAAACAATAGTCCCCCGCAACCTAAGGAGTCCTTCGCTCTTTCCATGTCATTATCTAACTTTCACGTGACTACGTTGGATGAACTTTTTTAATAAAGTTATGATGTGATTTTTTTTTTTTATTTCTAAAAAATTATTAATTCTTTTAAAAAAATATTAATCAACATAAAGCTTTCATTCTTTATTTAGCATTTAAAGAACCAAAAACAATGACACCTATATTTTTATATATATTGGATAATGTTATTCATCTAATTAAGTGGCAACAGACAAGGAGCCTTGTTTTTGTAAGTAGACTGAATAAACTTTTTAATGAAGGAGAAAAAAAAAGGTACAATAAAATAAGTTTTTTTTATAAGTTAAAAATAGTTTATGTATGAATTAATTTTTAGAAGTTCTTTCATTTAGTCTTTCCACAAAATGATTTTAACTTTTTTTTTGTCCAGATTTTAAAATAATTATCAGATAAAATTTATCTAATTTTAACTTTTGTATAAGCTAATTTTAGTTTATGGAAGAAACTTATTTCATTTTTTTTTCTTTTCTTCTCCTATAAGTATTTATAAAAAAAATATTCAAATAGGACCTAAGTTTACTTGATTTAATTAGAATAGTCGAAATTTAAAATAATTATTATACATTGAGAGTGTCATATTAAAATATTCTTATATTTTTCAAAAGAATTGCTTGCAGTAAATTATGTAACACGTTTTTTTTTTCACACTCTTAATTATTATCAGATAAAATTTAGGAAAAAGTTATTAAATAAATAAAGAAAATTATTAAATTGGGAGTGAGACAAGCATTTCGTAAAATTCACGTTAATGTTATCCAATAATAAAAAATAAGTTAGAATTATATTATTAATATTTTTCCTTGTCAAAGTATAGTAGATCATCCTAGTGCTAGTGATTTTCATTAATATAATTTAGTTATCTATTCAAAATAAAGTCATTTAAAAATGAATATATATTATTAAAATAAATATAAATAACACCAGAGTTGCAAAATATAGCCCTCTCAACTCATCTTTTTTAATTATTTTTATTAAGGTTATTCTTAATTAGTAACTACAAATTAATTTCTTTTAATGTGTGAAGAACACTGAAATAATTTTATTTTTTTCAATAAAATCTTTTTTTTAAAGAAACAATAAAGTCTTTTTATACCTACAATTAGGGTGGTAAAGTGTACCCAGACCCTATAGGTACTCGCAAAAATATCCGCAAATAGATAAGGTAAATAATTGCTTATTGGGATAGGTCTGAGAGCAAGTACCCGCAAATTTTAATGGAGACCCCTTGCATTACAAGATTATATGTTGATTTTATAGTAAAGATGTCATTCTTAGTGTATTGCCATATAACACAGTCAAGAATGGGTAATCCTCCAAGTGGTATCTATAGTACCTTATCAACCACAAGAGCTGAACAAGTCCTCAAGTCTGCCTCGATCCCACTGTTGTAACTTTGGGTTTATTAAGTCAGCCACCAGTAAACCTTGGTCGACGTGGTCCTGCTATGGAACCAACACAGTGCTGTTTCCAGTGTTGCATAACTATCGTCTTTGAACACCTTCACACTTCTACCATCCTTATTCTCTAGATTAAACCCTTGCAAAAAAGGTCTTTTGATGAGATAATGCTAGTTCATATAAAACTGGGATTATGTCCCTTTGGAGCCAAAAGAGGGTTAAAATTGCGAATATATTTGGTTATCAAGACCCTTGCCATCAATGAATCGTCAAATTTCAGCAATCTCCATCATTGCTTAGCTAAAAGTGCTTTGTTAAACTCACTAGTAACATGAAAGCCAAGCCCCCCACTCTTTTTATTTTGTGTCAAGCTAGTCCACTTAATCTAGTGCATCTTTCGAGTATCTGTAGAGCCTCCCCAAAAAAATCGTGAGGTCATGTGTTCAATTTCATGGCATACAGATCGGGGAAGTTGGAAATAGCCATAATGTAAATTGGGATAGACTGCACTACAAATTTAATCAGAGTTTCCCTACCAACTTGTGACAAAGTCTTTTCCTTCCATCCTTTGAGCTTTTTCCATACTCTCTCCTTCACTGAATTGAAAGATTTGTGTCTTAGATCTGCCCACAATTGTTGGTAGACCAAGATACTTGTCATAACCCTCCACCGCCTTAACACCAAGAAGCATTACAAGCTCATCAATACGAGGAACTAGGCACGTTTTGGCTAACTGAGAGTTTAGACTTGTGAAAGTTGATCTTCTAACCAGAGGCATCCTCATAAGACTTCAAGAGAGAAGAGAGTATTTATGCTTCCCCTAGTGTTGCTCTGGCAAATATGACACTATCATTAGCAAAAAGTAGGTGAGAGATCTCTAGTGCACAGGGGCAAATCTTAACTCCATGAAGAACTTTTGACTATACCGCCTAGTTAAGCATTGCTGAGAGTACCTCTGCACATAAAGTGAATAAATATAGGGAAAGTGGATCTCCCTGCCGAAGGCCTCTATGCGGTTTGAACTCTCTATGGGGCTGTTCATTAATCAACACTGAGAAAGAGATAAGTAGAGATGCATCTCATAACCAAGTCCTACCACTTTAGAGGGAATCCCATGTGAAAAAGGACATGAGCAAGAAAAGACCATTCAACCTTATCATAGGCCTTAGAAATGTCCAACTTGAGAGCCATAAGCCCTTCCTTCCTTTCTTCTTCCTCTTCATAAAATGAAAACACTTAAACGCCATTATTGCATTATCAGTAATCAGTCTATGGGGAACAAAAGCACTTTGGGTTTCATTAACAATATGGGGGAGAATGGCCTTAAGTCTATTGGCAATGGTTTTAGTTACAATTTTAAAGATCGCATTGCATACACTTATAAGTCTAAATTCACTAGCATGTAATGGTTTTTTTTACCTTAAGTATGAGAGCAATGAGAGTATGGTTGATGTCAAATGGATCACATTTTCCATTTAGTATTTGCAGGACAAAACTTGGAACATCATTTCCTACCACGTGCCAAAATTTTTGGTAAAACATAGCAGGCATTCCATCCACTCCGGGGGCTTTGGAAGGGTGCATTTGCATGAGAGATTCATATACCTCATCTGCGGTAAAATCTTTCGTCTAAAAAAGAATGCATGCGTTCATCTATCCGACCTTGCACCAATAAAGCAATTGGCTCTTCATTTTGTGGGCAAATTGATTGAAAAAGATCCAAGAAGTATGTAGATATAACATTCCCTACCTCCTCCTCTTCCACATATATGCGACCATTATCATCTTGAATCCTCTAAATTATGTTTGTTTTACTTCTTTGGGAAGCCTTCCAGTGAAAAAGTATTGTTCTTGTCACCGTGTTTAAGCCAACTAGCTTTGGACCTTTGCTCCTAATATATTTCTTCTTTGCATAACAACTCCTCTAACTCCAATTCAGTATCCATCATCTCAGTTAGAACCCTGCTCCATCTATGGTTCACTTTGTAATTTTTCTAGTCTTTTCCTCAGACCACAAACATTTTTTAAAAGATTACCAAAATGTTTCCCACCCCATTTATCCAAACCAAAGCCCAACATGCCAGATTGGTATGAAAATCAAATCCAGACATCCATGTTGCTCGAATGACCTCCTCAAACCCTTTGTAATCCTCCAACCATACTTCCTCAAAACGGTATCTCCTCTTCTTATGCCTCTCCCTTCCTGCTTCTCTTTGGGCTTTTACTATAACAATTGGGTTATGATTTGACATATAACAAGCAACGGTGGAAACCCAACTACAACTCCATATTTGCTGTCATTTATCATTCGCCAAGCCCCTATCCAACCTTTTTTCAATTATATATGACATTTTCCTTTTGTTTGACCCAGTAAATTTGTGGCCCTTCACAGCCTAGATCATGTAACCTGCAATTAGCTATGGTATCATAAAAATTACAAATATCCTACAAATTAGCATCATTACCTCCTATTTTCTTATCCGCACTTAATATTTGGTTGAAATCTCCAACACATAGCCACGGCTCATCTGCAGGTTGTTGAGATCTCATAAGAGACCATGAATCCTTTTTTTTTTTACTTTGTTCAGGGAAACCATACATGAACGTTGTGTAAAACATTTTTGCATGATCATCATGATGGATCTTCATGGTTGTATGATTTAAAGACCAAGATCTAACCTCTAGCGACACCTCTTCCTTCCAAAGTAATAGCTAACCCACCAACCCTATTTCTTCCCATACCTTCACAATCCGCCGCAAACATATTGGATAGATTTGTGACTCCCTTTAGACATTTAACCTCATTTGCTTTCTTCTTCGATTCCATCAAGAAAGCAATATTAGGACCTCCAAAAGTTAAGAGCTTCCGTAAAGCTCTAACTGCACTTCGAGTTCCCAAGCTCACAACAGTTCCAACTAAGTAGCTTCATGGTGACTGGCAGGGCTGGCTAGCAACTCCTGCCATTTCCTTTGTGATTGATCGCTTCATTTGTCTTCTCTCCTCCCCTTTATACTCAATATCCATCATTGCTACCTCCATACTTCGCTTACCTACACTTTGGACCTCAGTATTATTACCAGACCTTGCTTGACGTGCCAATCTCTTCCATTTTTGGGTAGAGGATACAACCATGTTAGTTGGCTGATTGCCTTCCTGTTTTGGAATCTCTCCATAGGGACAGTGTCGACCTCTTTGACCTTTTCGGTTGGTAGGGGACAAAATCCTACACCATCATTTGGCATTTTCTCCACATCTGTTACCACTACAGATAAATGGCATTGTTGTATATTGACCATGACTTCAGAAATTTTGTCAGAGGATAGGTCCTCTATGGTCCTGATATCCTCGTTGTCCATCTTTGCACCCTCCTTTTCCCTACTTCCATTTTCCGTAACCTGTGCCACCTCTTTTCCCCTTTCCACTCTCCACAAATCTCGAGGTCTCCTGCTTGTTAAACAACACGTGCTTTTTACTCTCCCAAAGAAAATTTCATTTTTAACCCCTACTACTACAGTTTGTTTGACAGGTGACGCACGAAGCCATGGGCCATATGGCATTCCATCAACATCCTCCTCCTCCTCCCAATCATCCCTCCACTCAACATAATCCTTTAAAATATGGTCTAGGCAAGCCACACATATAACATATGTTCCCAAGCCTTTATACTTGAATAAAATTTTCCTAACCTCCCTCTCTCCAATCTTTATCGTCATCCCTTACCTAAGAGGTTTATTGACTTCCAGATCCACCCGTATTCGCATCAAATGCCCCAACCTACTCTTATCCGATAAATCCCATTGAACAAAAGATCCCAGAAAATTGCCTATAGTCTTCGTAAGGGCTTGTGTGCGAAGGCCTAGAGGAAGTTTGTAAACCCTAATCCAAAATAGGCATCGGGATAAGGCAACTTCATTCGGGTTTTGATTACTCTCCATCTCCCCTAACAACACCAACCGTCGATCAAAATGCCACGAGCTTCCCCTCAACACCACCTCCTTGTCCATTTTGTTGAAGAACCTAAATGTGAAAAGGTTACTGTTCAACATCGCGAATCTCCACCCCAAATTTAACCTTCAAGTGCAATTGTGGTCATAAAGGATTTGGTATTGATTGTTCCATTAATGACCACCTTCCTAACCAACCACTCCTCCTATGGGTCATCGACAACATCTTGTCTAGACACTTGAAACACCACAGCTTCTTCCTCTGTAAAATCAACCTCCTTCCAACATTGCATGATGCAGAAGAAACAGTAGATACACTGTCAAACAGGTAATGCACCTGGTAAAACAAGGACAGCCGCCTTGGAAAGACCCTTACACCGCTCTTCTAAGAAAACCCTAGCAGAAACATAACGAAGGGACTCGTTGATTTTGATCTTTATATCTTCAAAATGTGTAATTTTTAATTTGTTCGTTAACTTAATATAGAATATTTAATGAAAATATTGACATAACAATGAAGTGTTGACATGAATTTATTGATGTGGAGTCGGAAAGTTGACAGGTATTGACATGAATCTCAATTTTTTCATGCAATTTTAGTCCTCATATAATTAGCATTCCAAGTTCCAACCCTATTAGCATGGACATACATGCCAACATTCTTTTGCCACGTTTGTTAAATATAAGTAACAGATGGATCAAAATTGTATATTTTAAAAATATGAGATCAAAATTAAACAATAAAAAATTTAAAAAATCACTATACTATGAAAATCAAAAATACAATTCAGCCAAAATTTAAATACAACAATATAAAAATTGTTAATGTTACCTTTTTAATCAAAATTAACAATTCATTTCAATAAATTTAGTCAACAAATACAATAAATAATTATTGATATAAAATATTAATTTTAATTAAAAATAACACCAACAATATTTGTAATAACATGTCTAAGATTTTTCCTTTTCACATGTCTCAATTCAACTGCATTCAAATTCCACAAGGAATTTTTTGTTGCCTTCAATTCGAAGACGGTGATAAAGAGGTCGACATAAATGCATCTTTTGGATATGTAACAAAATATTTTTAATTTTTGAGTGCCAGAAAATATTTATTTTAATAGAACCATAATAAATATTCCGTGTTCAATATTTCTTTTAAAATAAACATTGTTATCAATGTGATTTATTATATTATGCTTTTGGGTGAACATAATTCCTTCAGGATCTGAGTATATGAGGTACAATATAACCTAAAGCTTAGTGGCTTGCAAAAATTGTGAGCATAGGTTTGATTTGTGATAGTTATTTTAAAATATTATCAGTTCGAAAAATTTTACATTGTAAATAAATTATAAATTATTTTATATATGACTTTCAAAATAATTATTATTAAAAATTAATAATTATATCACACATAATAGTTTGTGATTTGATGATATTGTAAATTTTTTTATATTTTTAAGAATATTTTAATTAAATTCTTTATATATTGATATAGGAATATATAATATAACGTTTAACGGATATCCACATACCGTTTGCTCTTGCTCGCTTGATTCAACCATTCGGACACATCTATGTTTGTGTTTGGGATATGAATAAAAATTTCAAAATACCACCCTTTAAATTAAAAAAAAAAAAAAATACTTGAATTCTTAATTACTCGATCAAAAAAATTGTACCACCATTTAAATTAAGTCATTTAAATTCTTAAGGCTTAAATATAGTTGTAGTTTCTATAATATATTTTTATATTTTTTATCCTTTTAAAAGTCTGAGTAATATTATTCAATTTTACGTAGTTGCCATTAATTGCTAAGATGGACCACCTCAGCACACCACATCATGACATGCTACTTTATATAGTTTTTATTTTTGTCCCTCTAAATACAACTTATTTTTATTTCAGTCCTTCTAAATATATTTTTTTTATTTTAGTCTTTGGCTCTTTAACTTTTTATCCTTTTCTTTCCCTTTTACTTTCCAGTGGTCATGGTAGCCATTATAGGTGTTCATAGGATTAGAATGACCCAATAAACTTGATAATTTAAACCAAATCAATTAAATTGATTCACGTTAATTTAGTTTATTGTTTTTTTTTTAATTTCAAATCTGAACCAAATCAATTATAATTGGTTTTGTTCTCAAATTTATTTTTTTCAATCCAAACCAACCTAATGGCCTGATCAATTATATTTAACTTTAGATTAAAACATTTTCGACTTTGGTACTCAAATTTTTTCTTCATTTGTTTTGATCTTATGATCTTATCTAGTGTTACCAAGGGTTTTAATTTGATCATATTTATTATATAATTTTTTATCATATTTTGATTAAAGAAATTAATGAGATATATAGAGTGATAATTATAGAAAAAATTAAATATTAAATAAAACAATATCTAGTTATTAAAGAACTTGAAATATTTTACCTTGCATTAATATAAAATTAAAAATTTAAATGAAACAAACAATAACTAGAGATATAACTTAAAAAAATAAAATAATTTATTTATTTTTATCATAATCCTGATGATTCAAATCAAATCAACTTGACCATAATCATATTGGTTAGATTCAAATTGGCTAGAAAAGTTTTGAAAACACAAATCAAATCAACCCAATTATATATGATCAATTCAAATTTGATTTTATCCTAAACTCGAATCCATCCAATCCATGAACACCCCTAGTAGCCACCTTGTAAGGCACAAGCTAAACACAAGAAGGGGGGGTTGAATTGTGTTAAGGCCAATTTTCGCAATCATTTTCGACCTTTTTAGAAGAAGCTTAATAAATTAAACTAGATCAGAAAGATTTTCAAAACGTTTTAAAGAAGGCAGGCGAAAGAAGAAAGAACAAATAAAAGGGCACACAAATTTTATACTGGTTCGTCTCACCCCAGAGACTACGTCCAGTTTTTGGCAACAACCAAGTTCCACTAACTTTACACATTACAAGTATTTTTTCCACAAGCCTCTTCAGGCTCAAACCTAAGTAGTCTTTCACTTGCCTCTCCAAGCAAACACCCAAGTATTCTTTGAAACAAAGCCTCTTCAGGCTTCAACCAATCTCGTAAAGAAGGAGATTTGTGTGAGTTTACCTCACTGAGTTTAACGTCTTATCAGACGAATAAACAATGAAGTTCAACTACAGATATTCAAAAACTGTTTTTGCAAAGGCTTTTTGTTTCATCAAAGCAGTTATGAGTATTTTGATTCAACAGCAAATATATCAACAACACTTGTAAATTCAACAACAGCTTGAAGGAGGTCTCTTCTTCTATATATAGGCTTCTCCAAAAGTATTCGTTGAGTATTTTGTAGGAGACGACCTTCGTCTAATGAAGAGAGTCGTTGGAGCATTAATTGTTGCATTTAATTCTTTTTACCAACTTATCATATGATAAGATAAAGTAGCCTGCTTATCTTTTCTATTCTTGTACTCAATCTTTTAGCAGTTGTCATATCCGCTTTCCCGTTCTGTCAATCGCACACATATTCCTTCTTTTTCGCTGACTTTCCTCGAGAGTAAGTGTATAGGCTTTATACATATTGAGGTAGCTTTGCGCTCTGATTGATATACAGATCTTTTAGAGCATAGACATCGTCTGTAAGCTTTGTTAGTTACATAGTTTATACATATAAAGATAAGACAACATTCAATTTGAAAAACATCATCAGACGATATACTGCGAACTAGAGATCAAACGATAATGTAAGCGCAAGATTACACGATAAAGTAAATTCACACACTTTTAACTGTTTGTTATTATTAAAATATTTACGGGCTACAAATTCGTCCTTTATTTTAACACACCTCGAGTTTCTTCCACTATGAACGACACACATCTAACTCGATCCCATCACCTTCCTCATCAACACACAAGTGTAGCTAAAGTCATCTTGCATGACTTAACAATGCACATATTTCTTTAAGTGAAGGTGAATGACATGGAGTTCAAGATCTAGTTCTGATGAATGTGTTGTACCAAGGATTTCTTCATCAATAGAGACTCGATGGAGGTGCCACACCAAGGGGAACAAAAGGGTCTAGTAGTGTTTAAGTTTGTGAGATAGTAGTTTGCGATTTAAGGTGAGGTGGTCATTGGGAGCTTGGTGGAGACATAGGATTGATGGTCTATGGCAAAGGGTCTTGGTTGTAGTGCAATGATGTTTGCCATGGAGCAAAGAGAGACAATGACTATGTTAGAGCCATATGATGGTGGTACTAGAAGTTGGGTAAGGTGACTTATTGGTGGTGATTGATGGTTGCAAACCTTATATTGTGATAGGATTTAGGACATGACCGTCAAAAAAGTGAAAGATGATAGGGAAGAGAAAGTTTTAAAGAGTCAGTGGCTAAAATGAAAATGGGATATATCTAGAGGAATTAAAACAAAAATTATATAAAGTGACATGTCATGACATGATGTGCTGAGATAACCTTCTATTAACCACCTCAATAATTAACGATAAGTGAAAAGCAGGAAGGATTAATACCAAAAAATTGATTTAAAAAAATTAAAAGAATTAAAAATAAAAAAATATATTATTAGAAGTAAAAATATATTTAAGTCAATTCTTAATTACTAGATCAAAGAATCACTTACCCTACCTATTGTCTATAATTATTTTTTTAAACATAACTAGCGCATATTTGTTTTAATTTAGTCTTAAAAATATTATTATTTTAATCCCTCTCAATAAAGTATAAATAATTTTTAAAAAATAAATTAATATGAACACATTGAGAGTATTTATTTTATACTAAAAAAAAAGGTTAGTCCACTACGTACATATCATTTCTCTAATAACATGAAAATTCTATATATCTTAAAAAACGAAGGTTTAATTACTCATTTGATCCCTATAGTTATACAAACTTTACCTTTTAGTCCTACACTTAAAAACCATCCGCTTTAGTTCCTATACAAACACTTTTAGTTTCATTTTGGTCATTGTCGTTAAAAAAAAGTTAACGCGGTTAGTGGCAAATGATGTGGCGTCGACTTGATGCTGATATGGTACTAAGGTGTGTTGTACTTTACATTTTAGTCCCTATACTTGCACTATTTTTACATTTTGGTCCCTATACTTGCACAACCGTTACGTTTTAGTCCCTACACTTAGAAATTATTCATTTTAGTCCCTATACAAACAATTTTTTTTATGTTTTAGTTCTTATCAACACCTTTCCCATTTCTTCATCTTCTTCCTCCTTCTCCTTACCCCTCTCTATTTCCTTCTTTTCTTTTTTCTCATCAACACCTCCTTCTTCCTTTTATTTTGTGGTTTTATTTCTTTTAAATCATCTTACATCAACTAATTCTCATTGACTGACCCTAAATCGAAGAATCTTAAGGTTGTAAAGTTTAGATGCGCTTCTTGGACAAGATGAGGTACACAGCAAGTAGAGATTTGTATTGACACTCTTGCAGTGGCAAGACTTGTTGCATCATTTTAATCTTGTTGCATAAATGCTTGGGTCTACAATGCATCAAACCCTTACTACATCATTTTAATCATTTTAATATTGCTACATCAAACACTTGGATATTCATGCTACTATTATATAAGCAATTTTTTTGCTTTAGTATTTGTCAGCAGTTGCCAAGTAACTCTGTTAGCTCTAAGTTCTTTAAAACTAGCACAAAATTGAAACTAGCAGTATAAAACTGCCAAATTTTTCTGGCAATTATTAAACTATCAAAAATTTGAAAATAAAAATGTTTTCACCACGCATCGCCACCAAAGGTATTTTTGGTGACAGTGTATGGCGGAAGCATTATGTGATCTAGAAAACAAATTAAAAGACAACTTCTATGTTTCCAAGCATTTTATGTAGTAAGATTAAAATGATATAGCAAGCCCCACCACTATAAGGAGTGTCAACACAAATCGCTACTTGCAAGCTACCACAACTTGTCCAAGGAGCTCATCTAAACTTTGCAACCTCAAGTCTTTCTGATTTAGGGTCAATGAGAATTAGTTTATGTAAGAGGATTTAAAAGAAACATAACTTGCAAAATAAAAGGAGGAGGGAGGTGTTGATGAGGAAAAAGAAAAGAAGGAAATAGAAAGGGAGAGAAGAAGGAAGAGGAGGAAGAAACGGGAGAGGTGTTGATAGGGACTAAAACATGAAAAAATGCTTGTATAAGGACCAAAATGAGTAGTTTTTAAGTGTAGGAACTAAAACATAAAGGTTGTACAAGTATAGAGACCAAAATGTAAAAATAGTATAAGTATAGAGACTAAAACGTAAAGTGTAACACATCTTAGTGCCATGTCAGTATCATGTCGTTGCCACGTCATCTGCCATTAACGACGTTAACCTTTTTTTAACGGCAGGGGCCAAAAGGGAACTGAAAGTACTTGTATAGGGATTAAAATGGATGGTTTTTAACTATAAGGATTAAAAGGTAAAGTTTGTACAACTATAGAAACCAAATGAGTAATTAAACCAAAAACGAAAATGGAATATGGCATGTGAATGTAATTTTTCCTCCATAATACCAATATGGGATGACATAGTTGGCAGATAACCTTATCTCTTAAGTATGTGGTTAGGGGTTCAATTTCTAAATTCATGTGTATGAAAAAACATTTATTATAAAAAGTCAGTCTCTTAAATAGATTTCTGTATTTTGAGAAATTAGTCTTGATTTTTGGCTGGGGATACCTCGGTTCAAAAAAAAAAATCCTCCTTAACGAGGCATTAATTATCTTTTGCTAAGACGGGGCCCCTTTCATTCCACAAAAAAATATTATTTTTTGCTAAGTTTATAATGAATCGAAATGTTTCCACTTTCCACAAATCATATGAACACATGGTGGTAGACTAAAAACAGAATTCTCATTTCGAGATTCCCCAATTACGCCGGAAATCACATAATGAGTTGAGGAATCAATTAAATTCAAATCGTGACGTGTTAATGAAGAAGCTGCAAGACATGATTAGGGGCAAAAGTACAGTCAATGTTTACCGTCTCACAAACACTCCTAAAATTTTGGAAGAAGAAAAAGTGGAAAACAGAACAAGTTCAAATCATGATAGAATAGTAATGAGACTGTCTCTATAAAATATTTTTATATTGTCATTCAATTACAAATAATTATCTATAAACTAATATATCATTAGTTTGGGTAGAATTAGACTCGATTCTCTTTAGTAAAATTTTTGGTTCGAATCTTGTGAATTAAAAAAGTTGTTGAAAAGGAAGACTCTACTAAAAGTGGTTAGTTAGGTTACTTGAGAGAGATTAGTTATCGACAAAGTCAGTGGATACTTCATACCTATAACATAGTGACCTTAAAAAAATCATTATGTATAATAAATTTGTTGACTCTTATAATAATTATCTTAAAATAATACCTATCATAATTTTTAATTGATTAATACTGTAAAATTTTTTATACTTACATAAAAATTAAACTCTATTTTAATATATTCATGATACTCCGCAATCTAGAAAAGGACATAGAAGCAATATGAATTCTAAGTATTAATTAATTAATAGAATCAGTATTTTAATTGATTTGCCTTTAAATACTCATGATACATGTCCACCAATGTTATTTTTCTTTTTTACTAGTTTTTTAAGATCAAATCTCCCTCATCTAATTTTATCTTTTCTAAAGTGCATTATTGTTTTCAACTTATTTGTTTATAGATTTCCTAATTTCAACTTTATTAGAAGATCAGCATGACAGCATTCCGATGTGATCCAAAAATATCTTATATAGGTAAACGAAAAAGTTGGCAGAAACAATGTTCCATATTCTTATTATCATCGTCAACGATGTGTGAACTATCAACAAAAACTAGCAAATAAAAGGAGAGGTTTCAGACATTGTTTCTGGGGTCCAATTATGCAAAATAACACATCAAATATAGATTGAGACCAAGAAGGAAAGAAATTAATAACAATCAAATACAAAGATCGGTACCATTCACCATCTATAGCCAGCTGCCTTTCACATGAAACTCGTAAAGTTCATAGTTTCGGAACCCCCTCCACCACACTTCATAATTATTTTTAATTGCAAAAATACAATATATTTCAGACAATATAAGGAAAACAAAACCTTGTTTTCTATACGTTGTGATTACATTATTTATATAGAATGATCGTGTGTCAACAAAGTCTCTCTAAACTGTGTTTGTTTGGGTTGAAGTAAAGTGGAAGAAAATAAGGAGGGAAATAGAAAAAAACATTACATTTCTACTGTTTGTTTGAAAGAAAAAATAAGAAATAAGACAGTTATTTTTGTAGGACCTATCAAAAAACGTTTCTACCCACCTTAAGAATGAAATAGGATGGAAATAATTTCTCTCATTTTTATTTTTTTGTTCAATTTTTTAAAAAAATTATGAATTAATTTTTTTTTTAAAATAACAAATAATTTTATGTTAAGAAAAAATATTATATTAAAAAATACATTTTTTTAGTTATTACAAAAAAAAAATTATATAATTTATTTATTTCTTTTCACTCTCTTTTTCATTCATCCAAACAAGTAAAGAAAAATTCTCTCACTTCTTTCCTTCTTATTTCTATCAATCCAAACAATATATATTTTTATTCTATTTCTCGTCTATTTTTATCAATCTTATTTCATTCTTTTTTATTTTTTTTCCTCTCTATTTCACTCCTCATCTAACCAAAGCATAAGAGACAAATTTCATTACCTTTTAGCGCGTGCCAATGAATGTAGATAGACTTCTATTCTCACACCATTTGGCAGAAAACGTATCCAATTCGTGGTGCTGGCAAAAGAACAAACAAGAAAATATATACCAATTATCGCATTTATCTACGGCACGGGAATTAATGTCAATGGAAATGGCTAGGATTTCTGCAATGCCTTACCCAAGTCGACCATATATGTCACTATCATTTCCTTGATGATTAATTATAACATATAAATAGTATGTAGACTAAAAAAAAAGTTAAATTTCTTTGATTTTCATCTCTGAAAAATATAAAATTATGGTTTTTAGTTTTTAATATTATGTAATACCATTAAGTGTTTATGTGTTTAACGGAAGATCAAACGACCATTCTAAGTGACATTCATTAATGTTTGTGATACCATGTTAACATATAATACTTCTAAAAAAAATTAGATTCTTAAAATGAATATTATTTATTTATTTTAAAATGAACATTAGATATCATAAGCAATTATTTCAAATTTTGAATGATGAAAATGAAAGAATTTTTTTTATAGGACCAAAACCAAAAATTTTTATGGTGTAGATCACGTATATCCCCCCAAAAGAAACTCATTAATTGTAATATATAGATAATGTATATAGTAACAATATATATATATATATATATCACCAGTAATAAGATTTCATCAATAGTTTTGATCAAAATAAAAGTCTTGGCATTGACACTAAAATTGTCTTTTAATACTCTTTCTATTGTAAATTGATTGATGTTTAAACATTTCATATTGATTGGCATTTGTCAACAGGGGGTTTGCACATCTGATCGAGTCTTCTGCTCACAATAGCTGTTACTTATGTTCGATGCTCAAATTTTTCCTGTTGATAAGTAATATGTAAATTTCACTATAAATCTTCACTGAAGTTGATGGTCTTCCCTGACCTTACAGGGAGTGTGTCTTTCCATAATCTAAACTTTTCTCTAACAACAAAAATTGATTGACATTTTCACAGTTTTTAATGAACTATTAAAACTTATATTTTTCTCTCCAATAAATACTATTATTAGAATACTTGATAATACATTTATAGAAATTAAGAAGAAAAGTAAGGATATTTTAGTAAAATTAGCCCTTAATAAATATTATTGTTTTGGAATAATTGCTTTCTTAATCTTAAACATCAATCAATTTGAAATGAAAGAAATACTCCTTTCGTCCCATTTTATTTGACATTTTAGTTAAAAAAAATTGTCCTTTTTTGATTGTCATTTTATTATATTAATGAAGCATTAATTTTTTTTTTCTATTATATCCTTAGACATTTATTGTGGAGTAAGAAACAAAAAGGAAGTACAGTATAAAGGAAAAAAGAATCTAATTAGTATAAAAGACAAGAGGTGTAATAGGAAGTTACATAAGTAATTGCTATGAAACCTAAAATATTAATTACATTTCTTAATTTATGTGTCAAAATGGTCGAATAAAATGGGACGAAAGGAATAATAAAAAACATTAAAAATATCATTAAATGTTAAAATACTTGTCAGTTGCTCAAAAATTAAAAAATATTAAACGTTTTCTTAATTTAGAATTTATTAAATATTAATTTGTCATGTAATAATACAAAACATTAAAAATATCATTAAATGTTAAAATATTTATCAACTATTCAAAAAAATAATTTCTTAATTTTGAATTTATTAAATATTATATTTTTTTAACTAAACTTTTAATTCATTCCTGAACTAGTAAGAATTGTAAGAGAATTAGGAAAGTCCTAGTCCAAAAAAAAAAGTATTATTCTAGTCTCCTTCGAATCCATCCCAGTTGGCATCCAAATCCAAGGGTCCCCAGCGTGTCATTGTGTGCTGGTCCATTCCACTATGTCACACTTTGGGCCTTCAACTTGTTATCACATTCACATTCTCTCTCTCTCACACATTGAGGTGTGGTGACATTGATGTCCATCCATAAATACTAGTAAGCAAATCAACATGCAGATTCCAACTCAACCCTTGGAATAAAGGTGAAACTCCAACTTCAACCCAAGACAGGAGAGTATTATCAAGAAAGTTTCACCATCCTTGGAGATTCCGAACTCACATATCCACAATTGTGGGATCTCATCCACTTCACTTTCCTAGGAGAACTGAGACACCATGGCTCAAAATGGAAGTGGGGATAGAGTGGTGGACAATGGTTTTGAGTCTCTTGATCATGCAGATGATCATGAACACAAACTGAGCCAAAAGGGTAGCACCAAGCTCAAAGTGGAAGAGGCTTCTGTGGAGAGGGTGTTCCAGCACCTTCTGGTGCCATCATGGAGGAGCCAATTAACTGTGAGAGCCTTTGTGGTCAGCTTTGGTCTCAGCATACTCTTCAGTTTCATTGTGATGAAGCTCAACCTCACCACTGGTATTATTCCTTCACTCAATGTCTCTGCTGGCCTTCTGGGGTTCTTCTTTGTGAAGACCTGGACCAAGTTCTTGGACAAATCTGGCATGTTGAGGCAAAACTTTACGAGGCAAGAGAACACTGTCATCCAAACCTGTGTCGTGGCCTCCTCTGGCATAGCCTTTAGCGGTACCCTTTTCTTTCTCTCACTCTCTGCCTTTGTGAATTTGTTACTGTTGCTGTGATATCTGTCATGTTTTGGATTGGTTAATTGTGGTGACCCTTTTTGTTTCATGGGGTTGAAATTGACAAGAGATTTTTCTAAGAGGTGGACTTTTGGTGCCGTTTCAGATTCTACAGTGTGTTAATTTTTGGGGATTTGGATTTGAGCTTAGCATAGTTTAATTTATATTTTATAGTGTTGACAAACCTGATTCTCAGAGGAAATATCAAATCATTTTCTCACTATTAAATCATTTCCAGAAAAGTTTTCAAAGGAGAAAACTGAAAATCTAAATAGTAATACCAGGATAAAGATGATAATTGATGACCGCCGGAGTGGTTAATTAAATCAGTTTATAATCAACTTTGTTTTTTATTTTTTGAAGATTCCATAATTTTAGAGTCAACTCTCTCTGTACCTCCGATTGATAAGTCGGAAGAAATTTCTGGCCGGATGAATATTTTTTTTTGGGGGGGGGTGGTTGGGATATCGTAATCTTTTATTATCACTGTTAGACAATACCTTCTAGAATATATACTTTGGAAAAGCAACAGGAGATGAGCTGCAAAGTCATCAAACTTGTTTTCAAATTTCAACTTATGACAGAACTTTTGTAAAATTTTGGGCTTCATTTATCAAACCAACTTTCGTGAGGATTTAATTTTGCTTAACACGAGGGGAGCAGGAAGCATGGAAGTCAAATCATGCTAATTGTTTAACATTAACGCTGTGTTTAATAGAGAGGAAAAAAATAGAGGGAGAGGACGTGGGTAGAAGAGAAGAGAAGTAGGTAAGAAATAGAGTAGAAATAAAGGTTGTTTGGTTGGAGAGAAGTAGAAAAAAATAAAGTGAAAGTTTGTTTTTTGACTTTTGAAGATTTGGAATAAAAAAACAAAATTACACTTATATCCTTGGTTTTTTTACCGTGATATTTGTAACATATATTCGATTACGTTATTCACATAATCGAATATATGGCCATAACAATGCCATATATTCGATTATGTGATTACCATATTCGAATATATGGCACTACGTATATATATATATGTTCAACTTTGCACCCAGTATTCGAATATATTTTTGTATATTCGATTATGCATGACAGATATATCTAAATACATATTAGTAAATATGCATATTCGAATACACTGTGTTCAAATTCGAATATATATATATATATATATATATATATATATATATATATATATATAATTATTTATATATTTATTTAATTTTAAAAATCGAATTTCAGATTTTAATATGTAACATATTCGAATATGTGTATACATATTCGAATATGTGAAGACAATATTTGAATATGTGTGTTTATATATTCGAATATGTGAAAATAATATTCGAATATGTGTGTTTATATATTCGAATACGTGTATACATATTCGAATATATGAAAACAATATTCGAATATGTATATACATATTCGAATATGTGATTAACGTATTACACAGAGAGCAAGGGTATTAATGAACACTTGCAATCAACGTTGTATTTCTTCACATTTCTTCGCAGTTTTGGACGGATTAAATTTGACGTGGGACCCACAAAAAATTTAAAAACTTCGTCGCTATTTCCGCGCCACCAAACGAAGAGAAATGCTGCCGTTCTCTTCTTTTCTGCACAGTTGTCTTCTCTTCTTCGCTACTTTTTCGGTACCAAACACAACGTAAATAATTTCGCATTACTTTCTTGTTCCATGGCGGGTGTTTATTGTACGGCATGTATTTCACTCTATGAAACAATAAAGTTTCTGAAATTTCGATGTGATTGAATAAGAAGTTGATGTTTTCTACGAACTTCAACTGAACATCAGAAGAAATTTTAATTTACTTTATCTTATCTCTGATCACTATTTTTTAAAAAATTTATCAATCTTGTGTCGTTGAATGTATTACATCATATCTTTAAGTTTTTGTTTGATAAAGGAAAAAAAAAATTGATATAAAAGAAAAGGTGAGAAATAAATAGAAAATAATTTTAAATTTTAAATTGTTTGGTAAGAAAAAATAAATGAGAAATAAGAGAGAGATAAATAGGTAAATAATAATAGGTGAAAAATAAAATAAAAATAAATAGTAAAATTTATTAAAAAATTTAAAAATTTCTTCTCCATTTTATTTATAACAAACAAACAAAAATTTCATAAATTTAAAAAAAAATTCACCTCTCCTCTCCTCTCCTCTCTTTCGTAACAAACACAGCGTATACTACGTATTGTATTTGGTTGAAATGTTATGTGATAGTTATTTAAGAAAATTGGACTTGAGAACAAACAACAACTCTAGAATGAGATTTTGATGTGACACAATTTAAGGGAATCATAGTCTATTTGTAATCTAGGAACAGCTTTTTTTGTAGATGTCATTGGCCCAGTTAAATGAAATTTTCATCCTGTGATTGACTTGAATGGACAGGAGGGTTTGGAAGTTACCTCTTTGGAATGAGTGAAGAAATAGCCAATCAATCCACAGACACCAGTGATTTTAAGAACCCAAAATTAGGCTGGATAATAGCTTTTCTCTTTGTTGTTAGCTTTCTTGGCCTCTTCTCAGTTGTACCTCTACGGAAGGTATGATACTTGCACATTCTTGAAATATTGACTGCACTGTCCATTAATGTTCCATTTTATTCCTAATAAATTTGAAAATGAATATATTAATTTAGGAAACCTGCATAGTTTTCTTTTTTACCTAATTTATTTCTATCATGGAAATTGCATTGCAAAAAAAGATTGTTAAGTAGGGCAATGGTTTATCCTTATCACTTTAGCCCTGTAGCAATTATTATCAGTATTTCACTTGCCACAGTCTTGATTAAGTCTTGCTTCTATTATTGGCTGTAGATTATGGTCATTGATTTCAAATTGACATATCCAAGTGGTACTGCAACTGCACATCTCATCAACAGCTTCCACACTCCTCAAGGAGCCAAACTAGCAAAGTAGGCACTGTCTTATACTCCATGTTACTGGAAGTGAATGCATGAGATGTTGGACATCCAAACTAATTTTTACTGTTTCTTTTGTTCTCTTCCAGGAAGCAAGTGAAAACGTTGGGAAAATTCTTCAGTTTTAGTTTTTTATGGGGTTTCTTTCAATGGTTCTATACAGCTACTGACCAGTGTGGATTTCAAGCCTTCCCTTCACTGGGCTTAAAGCATATGAAAACAGGTATGCTGTCACGTCTTCATGTTAGATGAAGTTTCTTTATCTAGAGATGTAAATATGCATAAATCTAACAGCAAAATACTACAATTTGGTCCTGTTCTAACCCGAAATGGGTAATCCAATCTTAACTTATTTGCAGGTTTTATTTTGATTTTTCCGCAATCTATGTTGGAGTGGGAATGATTTGCCCACATATCATAAATATATCAGTGCTTCTTGGAGGAATTATTTCTTGGGGAATAATGTGGCCTCTCATAAAAACCAAAGAGGGTGATTGGTACAAGAAGGGCCTCGGTGACGGCAACCTTCATGGCATCCAAGGTTATAGGGTAAGTTTCCTGATGTAAAGCACCGCTAGTGCTACAATATTTATACATACCAACAGATCCTCTTCAGTGGAAAGAAAACTTGACATGGTTAAGTGTCATGGTATCATCCTTTATTCTTTCAAACCTCAACTTTAAAATAGAAATATATTATATTGATAAAATTTATTAAAGGGCTAGGATCTTATGTAATGGTAAAGTCACTGCAGAGGATTCATTCCCATATTTACATACTTTCTAAGGTCTATCAATTAATGGGATTTACCTTATACCTTGACTTCAGGTATTTATAGCCATTGCCTTGATCCTGGGAGATGGTTTATATAACTTTGTTAAGGTGCTAACTCATACCCTCTGGGGATTGTATCATCAAGTCCGGGAAAAACAAAGGGAGAATGTCCTTCCTGTTGCAGATCAAGACTCTCCCTCAGATCCTCAGCTATCTTATGATGACCAGCGCCGCACCCAACTCTTCCTTAAAGATCAAATTCCCACATGGTTTGCGGTTGGAGGTTATGTTGCTGTTGCTGCCGTCTCTACTGCCACTCTGCCACACATCTTCCCCCAGCTAAAATGGTATTACATAATTGTTATCTACCTAGTTGCTCCCACCTTGGCATTTTGCAATGCTTATGGTTGCGGGCTAACAGATTGGTCCCTTGCATCCACCTATGGAAAGCTAGCCATCTTCACAATTGGAGCGTGGGCTGGTGCAGGACACGGCGGAGTTCTCGCCGGCCTAGCAGCCTGTGGAGTCATGATGAACATTGTTGCCACAGCCTCAGACCTGATGCAGGATTTCAAGACTGGCTACCTCACCCTGGCTTCGCCACGCTCCATGTTTGTGAGCCAAATAATTGGCACAACAATGGGTTGCGTAATTTCTCCTTGTGTATTTTGGATTTTCTACAAAGCTTTTCCTGACCTTGGGAAAAGTACAAGTCAATATCCTGCCCCATATGCAATTATATACCGCAACATGGCCATATTGGGGGTGCAGGGTTTTGGCGCTCTACCAAAAAACTGCCTCTTGCTTTGTTATATAGCCTTTGGTACTGGCGTCCTGATTAACTTGGCTAAAGATTTCCTTGGTAAGAAGGGGAGATTCGTACCACTTCCAATGGCCATGGCAATACCTTTCTACTTAGGGCCATACTTTGCCATTGACATGTGTGTTGGAAGTCTGATATTGTATGTGTGGGAAAGGATCAACAAGGCCAAGGCAGATGCTTTTGGACCAGCTGTAGCTTCTGGTTTGATATGTGGGGATGGAATATGGACTCTTCCTGCTTCAATACTTGCTCTTGCCGGAGTCAAGCCACCAATTTGTATGAAGTTCTTGTCTAGAGCAACAAATGTGAAGGTTGATAGTTACTTGGGGAATTAAGGTCTTGTTTGAATTGGACTTGGTTGGTATCTTGTAAAAAGTTACTGCCTTGTAAATCTGTGAAACATCAGTTAAGTTTGTGGTTTTAAACTTCAATAGACATATAGTTGAACAAAACAACATAGAAGGAAAAGTATTGTGTATTTTATATCAGATAGAAAGTATATGTTTACATGTTTAGAATTTAGATTGCATTGTGCTCTGTGTGGGGCTCCTAAACCATCTTCAAAACATCTTCATTTCAAATATGCTTTCTGAGAGCATGCCATAATTTTCGACGTATTATATGCACCTTAATGGTATCTTGATAACTTTCATCTGCTCGTAAGAGTTATTTTGATGGCTTTAAGTGTCGTTGAATTTGAATCAAGAACTAGAAGTGATGTCTTTCCGCGTGGTGAGTTCTTTGTTCCAAATAATAAATTCTAGAGTAATACGAAGGCCCAAAGTGCATTAAGGTGAAATGGTTACAATCTTGAGAATCAGTTTTCGTCTAGGATTTACAAGTATGTTCTACATGAACAATCTTTGAGTTGGGAACATCATAGCATGGTAGGTTTAGTTCTTTCAATGGGTTTTCAGATATAAGACCCAAAATCTTATTTAAAGAAAATCGAACACCTATCATTTGACCATCAATTGACAAGAGTAAATAATTTGAGAAAAAGTGATATTCAACAACTTTACTTTTTTATTTTACACTGTTATTTTAGAAGAGCCAAACATGTATTGTTGATAGTTTGATATAATCAGAATGAAATCAAACTAATGTAATAATAGAAGAATAGGGAGATTCATGGACTGTTAAGTTGCAACTATGGCAAAATAACTTTTTTGGTCCGTGAAAATGTTAAAAATTGTCAATTGAGTCTTTGAAACTAAGAAAATTTTAAATAAGTCTCTAAAATTTTCAATTGTTTCATCTAAGTTTTTGAATTTAACCACCTATTGTCATTTTGGTCTATAAACATATGTTATCTCACTTGTTACATGTAATAGTTGGATTAATGTGATAAACAAATTGCAGTTTTAGGAACTTTTTTTAATTTTCTTAATTTTAGAGATTAATATAACATTGCTATACACTTTCAGGACCAATATCGCCTTTGACCCTTCTAACCATTTGAGCTTTTATCATAAATTTAATGAGCCTGGGCTTGGATTCAAAACTGGTATGAGTTAGATTTGACTCAAATAAATCTTATCCGGTTTGTTTTTATTTGACTAGTTATGAAAATGCAGTCATCTAATTATAAATGATGTGACCATGAACCAAGGTAGAACACGACTTTTGAAGATGAACCAAGCAGACAATCGTGACTTCTGAATTCCATTCCCGCATTTAAGGATTGGTCGGATTCTAGTTAAAGACATTGTTTATTTGTTTTCCCCTTTTGCATGAAAAGGTATAAAAATATATTAGACTTTGGCTTAGCGAGGAAATAATCACATTATTAAATTATTATATGAAGCTTTGAAACGACAATTGAATAAAAGAGTCCATCTCTATTCTTTTCAAATTATTATCTCTTTGGACAATGAAAGATAAATCTTTGATTAGTATTTTATTCCTTGTAATGCACAAAAAAAAAAACTATTTATTTTATATATTTAAAATTTATAATAAATAAATAATTTTAAATATATAAATTATATTATGATTAAAATTTATAATAATTAAATATTTTTAAATATATAAATTATATTTTATATTTATAATAAACAATTTATACTATAATACAAGGTTATTTTTAATTATTAATCATTTCTTTTAAAAATATTAAAATTTAATTTAGAAATAAAAATAAAAAAATAAATTGAAAGAAATAAGAGGTTAAGAAAAATCCTTAAATACGCTTTCTTTGAAAGAAAAATTCTTGAAAACACTCTCATTAAAAAATAATTCCTATAAACGCTCTCATTTAAAATAGCTATTATGTTTGGCACATCATTTTAACTAGCTTCTAGCTTTTTTTACTAACTGAAAAGCTTGTTTAACCTCATTAGTAATGCTTGATAAACAAGCTTTTGTTTTATTAGCTTGTAGCATTTTTTTAAAAACCTACTTCAAATAGCGTTTTTTTTAAAACGCTAGCTTCTGGTTTCTAGCTTCTTATATTTTATTTTTCTTTTGTCCTTAAAATATTTATTAAATTTTCCTTTTATCCTTTTCTACATAAGGTAGGATTTTATTATATTTTTTTGTTTCTCTTCTTCCACTCATAAGGTAAGGTCTATTATTTTTACCCTTTTTAACATAAGTTTATTTTATTCTATTTTTATTATTATTTTTTGGATATTTTTATATGAGTTTAATGGTCATGCATTGACAATGTAAAGTAATTTTACACTATTGTCTAATCACAAACAACCATTTATTGTAAGTTTGTTGACTTTTATAATAAATTCTTTAAAAGTCATATTAATGGTGATTTCTGATTGAATGACAATATGAAACTTTTTACATTGATAGTGCATGACCATTAAACTCTTTTTATATTACATTTTTTTTAACCATTATACTATTTATACTATTTATTTTATTATTTAAGCATTATACTTCACTACTGTAGTTGAAACTTTTTATATTGGTTAACAATGGCTTTTTACATCAGTTGTAGGTTCATTATGGATCCAGGGGTTATAGAATGTAAGACTTTCTACATCAAGTAATGAACTGATGTAAAAAAATTCCTAAATTATTTATAGTTATAACCAATGTAAAAAGTGGTTTTCTACATCAGTTAAAGTCACAATAATGTAGAGGTATTTTTTTTAATATATTGTTCGTTTTCTATCTTTTCCACCCTATAAATTGAAAACAGTCAAACCAGGTAGACAATATTCAAAAATAGGCTGACCATAAGCAACCATAGATAACTTATATGTTTTCTAAACACACACACACACACACATATACTAATATAAAACAATCCTAAACATCCTATAAACATATATAACCATCATAAACATCCTAAAAAAATCCTATAAACATTCCAAACTAATATAGAAAATTACAAATTGGTTATTTGAAGGAAAAATTTTCCCAATGATATCAGGTGTCTTGAATATCCTCCTCAGGAACTATATCCAATTTATTGAATATTTTCAATTTCAAATAACATAGGATAAAATATTACTTCATCAACCTAAACAAAACTTAATTAAATTAACTTCTTCAAAATTGTATAATTACCTCCTTCCATGATTTAAGAATATGTCTGAAGACAATTGAGAGCATATTTTTCATGATGTAATACACTCATAGCTTCTATCTTGTCTTTGACACTACAAATGAATATCCAATTTGAATATAATGAATACCTTTGAATGTTGGGTTCTAAGGTACTTACACAGAGCAAAATCCATTTAGGCTTCTTTCTAGATATAACAACACCAAACCCTCCAACCTCTGATATCTGTCCATAACTCTATGATAAAAAATATAATCATGTAAAATGCATTGGGGAACCCAATATATCACAAATGTATTAGAAATAAAATAAAAACTCCTTGTGTAACAAACACAATAACACCACAACATTTTGCCTAGGACAAATAATCAACAATTGTTAATGGGCCTTGCATTGGGGAACAATTAGTGATAAGTCACACATAATTTGAAATGACTTGTACTTACAATGTAAAAATTGTTTTCTACATTGGATAAAAATTTAACCGATTAGAAAGTCAATTTTACATTGGTTATTTAAGAATTGATGTAAAATATTTGTACTTATTTATAAAATTACTGTAGCTCTTTTATTTTACATCAGTTATTAAATAATCGATGTAAAATCTTGTTATAATTTTGCATTTTTGGACTAGTGATTCAAGATAGTGATATAGGTAGATGATAAGTTTATTTTATTTTTTATTATTTTTTGAATATTTTTTATATTACAATATTTATTTTAACCATTACACTATTTACATTACTTCTTCTATCATTTTTAACATTATATTTCAAGATATTTTAACCATTACACTATAAAATATTTTAAGATATAATATAAAATTAATAGTAGAATACATAATATAAAAAAATATAAAAATTGAAACTAATAAATATAATTAAAATAATTGTTCTATAAATATAAAATTTTAAAATTAATTAAAAAAATAAATTATAAATAGCTAAAATATATTTTTATCAATAGAATAAAACTAAAATTTATATAAAAATATCATATAAACTTTCAATGGCCATGGTAAACTTGATTAAAGATTTCCTTGATAAGAAAGGGAGGTTTGTACCACTTCCAATGGTCATGGCAATACCTTTCTACATAGGGCCATACTTTGCCATTGACATATGTGTTGGAAGTCTAATATTGTATGTGTAGGAAAGGATTGACAAGGCTAAGGGAGATGCTTTTGGACCCGCTATAGCATCTGGTTTGGTATGTGAGGATGGACTATGGATTCCTGCTTCAATACTTGCTCTTGCTAGAGTTAAGGCACCAATTTATATCAAGCTCTTGTCTAGAGCAACAAATCATAGGGTTGATGCTTTCTTAGGGAATTAATTAAGGAATTAATTAAGGTCATGTTTGAATTGGACTTAGTTGGTATCTTGTGAAAAGTCATTGCCATGTAAATCTTTGAAGGGTTAAATATGTTTTTTGTCTCCAAATTTGTCTTGATTTTTACTTTTAGTCTCTAAACAAAAATTGACTGGTTTTAGTCCCTATACTTTTCCTACGTTAACATTTTTAGTCCTTACTGTTAAGTATCACCATTAAGTGATAATGTGACAGCCACACAACTAGTCTAACATGGCAGCCACATGTACTTTTTTTTAACAAATTATGTTTTTAGTCATTAATCTTTTCACAAAATTCACTTTTAGTCCCAATATTTTGACCGGTCTTAATTCTTTATCTTTTTAAGACATTCAGTTTTAGTTCCTTAACAATTTTTTGATCAATCTTAGTTCCTCAACTATTGTTTGTCATTGTTTTAGTCCCTCCCATCAAGTATCACTGTTAAGCAATAATATGACAACCACATTAGCAGCCACATGACTTGTCATGCGGACTACAAGTTTGACATAGCAATGATGTGATAAAATGTTGCTGGTTCAAGACATTTTAAGTAGTTACAAGGTGTTACAAAATTTTTGGTGGTGTAAAACTGCCAGAAAAAGTGTTTGAAATTTTAAAAAAAAAACAGAGAAAGAGATGCAGTAAGCAAAATCAACAACCTTCAATACATAAATTAGCAACCTATTGAACCATGATCCAAAATACAAAATCAACAACTCATGAAAAGCAAAATTAGCAAGAATAAGCAAAATCAAAAACCACTAAACTCATGAATCAAAACTTCAAGCACCAAAACTAAAGAACCCCAACTTTGAACCCTTTTAAATCTCAATTCTCAATCCCACTTCTTAAAGAAATGCTAAACCTTTCTATTTCAATCACACTCCCATGAATCATTTTGCTCGACGGGTAACACTGTACATCGAAGATGGACACAAGGTGGTAATGGTGACAAAAGAGCGAGGTGACGATGACAGGTTCTGATATCGCAAAAATATTTAAGTGAATTGTTAATTTGTGTATTGTGGACTGTTGATTTTGCTTACTACATCTCCTTCTCTCTCTCTCTCTCTTTTTCTTTCAAATTTTCAAACCCTTTTTCTGGATGTTTTACATCACCAAAAAAATTGTGGCACCTTAGAACCATTAAAAATGTCTTGAACCAACAATATTTTATCACGTAATTGCTGCATCAAACTAGTAGTCCACATGGCAAGTCATGTGACTACCAACTTGGTTGCCACATCATCGTGCTTAATACTGATACTTGATGGGAAGGACTAAAAACAGTGACGAATAATAATTGAGGGACTAAGACCGGTCAAAAAACTATTGAGAGACTAAAAGTGAATTTTGTAAAAAAAAATGAAGAACTAAGACTGGTCAAAAAATTGTTGAGGGACTAAAAGTGAATTTTGTAAAAAGATTAGAAACTAAAAATACAATTTATCAAAAAAATTTACACGTGGCTACCACGTCAAACTAGTTCATGATGTGGCAACTCACGTAACTGCCAATGTGGCCAACGTTAGCACTTAATGGTAATACTTGATGGCAGGGACCAAAAATGTTAATGGAAGAAAAATATAGGGACTAAAACCGGTCAATTTTTTTTTTTAAGATTAAAAATAAAAATTGAGAAAATTTTAGGGACCAAAAACATATTTAATCCATCTTTGAAACATTACTTAAGTTTGTGGTTTTAAACTTTTGCAGCCATATAGTTGAACAGAACAACATAGAAGGAAAAATATTGTGTATTTTATATCAGATAGATATGTTTGCATGTTTAGATTGCATTGTGTTTTGCGTGGGGCCCCTAGGACATCTTCATTTCAAATATAATTAATTCCTCTGAACATGCCATAATTTTTGACATATTATATGTAACTTAGTGGTATCATGATAACTTTCATACGTTTCTAACAGTTATTTTGATGGTATTAAGTGTCATTGGATTTCAATTAAGGTCCAGAAGTGGTATATTTCCAAGTGATGAGTTATTTCTTTCAACTAGTAAATTCTAGAGTAATAAGAAGCTTAAAAGTGCATTAACATCAAATGGTTACAATCGTGAGTCAGTTTTGGTCTATGGGACAGCAGGAATTTCAGCGCATCTCTAATGAAGTTGCTTAATTCAGTCTATGGATTCTTAATTATTGGAACAAATGGGGTTAAGTTCTTATACAAGAACTAGTTGCTTGTATTAATGACCGTGTCTTAATAATTAAAAAATACTATTCTATCTTTCTTAAAATTTTGGGTTTGAGCCTAATTCAATTCTAGAAACTTGCTTATAAAGTGAGAGTTGTCTCTCATTTATATACATTATCTTATCACTATTGGACTTGATGCATGAATAACATGGCAGGTGATTCATTAATGAATTTAAGATAGACTCTGATATTATATTAAAATTTTAGATTTAGGTTTAACTCAACTCTAAAAGTTAGCTCATAAGATAAGAATTGTCTCCCATTTATATACTTTATTTTGACACCATCTCTGGTTAATGTGAGACTTGAATTTTTTCAAGTAATCTTAGAAATCCAACAAAAAATAAATTAAGAACTTTAGTATTGGAGCAAAATTTTGTTAGAGTTCTTAAATTTGACGTGACATTGTAGGGTTGACAAAAATAAATTAAGAACCTTACTATTGGAAATGCTTTTATATGGGAACAATCTATGAGTTGGGATCATCCATAAAATAGCAGGGTTAGCTCTTGTAACTGCGTCTTCACATATAAGACTCAAACTTTGTTGTAAATCCCATTATGGACCTCCCAGCAACAATGCCGGCATCAATTCCACGTGGTAACATAACACAAGAGGCCACCACACCTTACTCTTAGCTTTACGGATCTGGTTAAGCTCTTGGCGAATGACAGTTCTGACAGACCTTAAGTAGGAATTCATGTCATGGTCCCTTTGTATACTTCCTCCGGATCCAAAAGCAGATGGGTCACTTAATATTTCAAGTGGATGAGGCGAGTTCAAGAAGAGCGTCTGAGCAGCTCGGAGCTGTTTCTTGTCCCCGTCATCGGATTCTGACAAAGGACAACACAAAAGATATAAACCAGTGCCCGATGGCAGGAGATCATGGCTCGGTGAAAATTTCTCGTCTGGCTGCAGAATCAGCAGATCACCCATTGGTGCATACAGCAGCTTCTGTTCATTGAGACAAGAATGACTCCGGAAGTTCCCATTCACAGCCTTCAACAGTTCCGCGACATGGTTAGGGTAACTGCAAGAAAATGCACGTGGCACAATGTCTCTGGGCATTGTAACTGCTTGAACATGACTCCTAGGCAAACCTAACTTATCTAGCAAACTATCACCTCCACACATGATGCATGGGGAGCCAAATGTTATCACAGGAAGTAGAGAGGACACCGGCACCTGTTGCCTTATCAACAGCATGAGATTCACAAGCAATGCCAAGCTTCCACCAAGAGAATGCCCAGTGAAGCGAAAAGCTGCGCGTGAACCTCGAGATTTTAGGTGTGCATGTACCTCTGGCAACATCTGTTGATACATCCCTTCAGCAGCAGCCTTGTATATACCTATTAGAGGATAAGAGCGCAACAGAAGGATAATGTAACAGAATATATATGATAAGGATAAGATCGTGTAGATTTTTTTTTTAATGTGTATAATAGTTATACTGAAGTTAAAACTTATGAGATTAAAGATGATAAGATAGGAGAATATTTTGTTAAGCTTGAGCGTAGTCTATTATTAGCTAATTTTATGCACATGTATTGCTATAAGTATGAGCAGATATGTATCATTCAACAATCAATGCATCGAAACTATATTCTCAATATGGTATCAGAGCTATCTTATATCCATTAACGGGTCATCTACCATATTATTCACATATCAAGCCCAATTAAGGGTGTTCATGGATACGGGTAATTTATTGATCCAAACCAACCCAATTATTTCGATTCAATTTTTTTAAGTGTTCTTGTCGCACTTAACCCAACCGCATTCAAGCATGGGTCGGATAACAGGTTTTAATTTGCGAATCCGTGAATCCAACCCGTTGAAGTGGTATTTTATTTAATTTATTATTTTTTTATATGTTTTATATACTGATAATTATTAATTAGTAAATTACTAATACTAAATAAGACAAATAGTAAAGACATCCCACACACGCTTGAAGTCATGAACCCCTATTAATTTGGACCACTACATATTTCATGTATGTTGTTGCTGTTCTTTTCTTCTCAACTATTGTTCTAAGTTTACTGTAAGCCTTATATACTAATAATTATTTTTTTATATAAAATATATTTTTTTATATATTTTATATACTAATAATTATTAATTAGTGAATACTAATACTAAATAAGACAAATAGTAAAGACATCCCACACACGCTTGAAGTCGTAAACTCCTATTAATTTGGACCACTACATATTTCATGTATGTTGTTATTGTTCTTTTCTTCTCAACTCTCGTTCTAAGTTTATTGTAAGCCTTATATTAATTTTAAAAACAAGAATGATGAGAAACAAAATTCAAAACTAAATACAATATTTTCATAATGTGTCAAAATTTGTAAAAAAAATATATATATGATTTTTTAAAAATTTAACAAAATTTTAAATATACCGATCCAATTAACCAATTCAGGTTTGACAAAAAAAAAAACATAAACTCAATTCATATTATTTTGATTGAGTTGAGTAACGAGTTTAGTTAAATCCAACCCAACCCAACTTGTGTACACCCCTAAGCCCAATATTTCTGGCCGTGAAGGAGTGTATTTAAGAAAAACCAAAGTCCTTGAGTAAAGATGGTACCAAGATAGAGTCTAGGAGTAAGAGGCAACCATCTCCCTAAAAGCCAGCTTACCTCTGTGCACAAGGACATCCAACCCTTCGAATTTAGTGGGCTCAAAAGGTAGGTTTGCTTTCCACGAAGCCAGTGTCTCGGAACCCTGGATAACAAAGAATCTTGTAGCACTGTGGTCATCATCGCAGACAAACCATTCACAGGGTGATGAATGTGCGAAGTTTCGGTCATCTGCCGCAACCGCTGTTGCGGATTCCTTCTTCTCTATGGATGAAGTTACGAAACGGAGAGCGAAATGTTTCAAGAGTTTCCCTGGCTTGATTTTAGGTATATCGTAAGCCAAGTTCCCCAAGTGGGACATCTGAGCGTACAATCTAGCTTCGGCTAACGATACCCTCCGAAGCATACTGGAAAACGAGCCTCTATCAAGTTGAACCTCTTCTTTATCACCGTCATATTCATCGACCGTGCAATTGCAAGCATCACATTCACACACCACTTCCTCTTCGTTGCGCTGTTTCCCCTCCCACACGGACTTCGCGTGCAAAATCTTCAAAACCCAGTTTCTGCTCTGCCGTTCCGTTCCGTCATCTCTAACTGCCTTCTTCCCTTTGTCGCTGCTGTTCCACCGAAGCCAAAAGGAAAATCTCCAAGACACCGACCTCTGCGGCAGTTTATCCGCTGCGGAGCGCCCCACAGTGCTCACCTCAGAAGGATTGGCGCGTGCGTCCACCGACCCGCCAGTAGAGATTGTGGGGACTATCCCCGTTTTTAAACACATCGTTTCCATTGTTATTAGTTTTCGGCAACACAAACACAACAATGTCCACAACGATGGGGTTTTTTTTTTTTTTTTTCCCTTCAACTTTGGACGCTTCGTAGTCGGCTTCACTCGGGTTTATGGTTCTTCAAAACACCTGATATCCTACCAAGCTGTCAATTCGTGTCAGCCGGGCCCGTTCGGATTGGGCTATCACAGACCAAAACATTTTTGAGTTATGTCAGGCTAAACTAACTTTTTGTCAGACTGAAATTTTCTTAGTCCAGTTCAGTCTATAACGGGTTGAGGGTGCAACGAGCTACCTATTGGTCGTTCATTTTTTAAAATATAAAAAATTAAAATTATTAAAATATATTAATTTTTATATAACAAGTTAATAAAGTATTTCTAATCATTATAAATCATAACAAAAAATATAGTTATCATTTGTACTATAAAATAGCAATGTATAATATATAATAATAGAAATAAAATAGAATATATCAATTGTAACAATAAACAAATAGTAAAAGTAAAAATAAAACTTAATATGCATAAAATATTACCTTAAAATGAACATTAACAACACATATAATATTAAATTTATTATTTATGATTTTACCAATTAAAAAATAAATTGAGCCCATGAATTGACCTAACCCTTCACAGGCTAGCAAAAATTCAAATTATCGGGCCAAAATGAGTGTGAACCTAAATTTTACAACTCAACTCATTCAATGGGCTAATCGAGTCAGCCCATCGAGTCAAACCCATTTTGACACGCCTACTAGCGATTATTGTTAGGTCTATTGGGTCATTCATTATCAGATCACATGCAGATGTCTAGTCCTCAATGTAGGAGGTATTGTAAATCTCACATTAATTAGAAATATGACCAAAATAATGTATATAAGTGGGAGACAATTCTCACATTCTTGAACTAACTTTTGGTATTGAATTAGATACAAACCTCAATTATAAGAAACTTAAAATCTTATTTAAAGAAAATTATATATATATCACTTGAAACCAACCACTAATTGATTAGAGTGAATAACTTAAAAAAGCAATATTTTAACATTTTTACTTTTCATTTTACACATTTTGTTACTATAGAGATTTAATAATCAATAGGTCCTGAACTTTTTGAGAATTTTTATTAGGTCCCTAAACTAAAAAAAATGTAGTCAGATCCTTGATTTTCTACAATACTTGTAATTGAGTTCCTAGAGTTAATAAAAACCCTACAAATTGATTTATTCTAGCGGTTTCAAGCCGACATAAACCGACTGCAAGGACCTACTGATGTATTAAGCCTATTTTAGAGGAGTGAAATCTTAATTGTTGATATTTTGTGATATAATTGATAAATAAGAAGATTCATGTACCATTAAGTTTGAATCATTGTTTTAAAAGTTGGACCAACTGGTTCAATCAATTTAATCGAGAATTGGTCTAGTGATTGATCCATTAACTCCAAAAAAAATTGGAGCATCTCAGAACTGGTAAAAAATTGGTCAAACTGATCCAAACTGATAAAAAAAACAATATAGAAAATCAATTTGAATCGACATTTTTTAATTTTAATATTTTTATTTTTTTAATTTAATCTAAAATATTTTTAAGATAAATAAAAACATATATTTAAGTATTTCACATAAGTTTAAATTATTTTGTCAAAAAAAAATTAATCTTATAAAATATATAATTTAGTTATTTATATTAATTTATAATTTTTTTAATCCTGATTTTTCATAACTTTATATTACTTTATTACTTAAAATATTATATAATATAAAAATATATAAATTTATTATTGCCAATTTAACTATAGTTTAACCACAAATAAACCAATAAACCTTAAATTAATACCTTCACCAATTCGATAAGCAATCCACTTTTAAACACATTGTTTCCAACTATTTGAGCTATTAGCATAAATTTAATTTGAGCTTGGGCTTGGATTCAAACCTGGTAGGAGTTAGATTTGACTCAAATACACCTTATCCGTTTTTGTTTTTATTTGACTAGTTATAATAATGAGGTCTAATTATAAAAGATATGACCACGAACCCAGGTGGAACACCTTTTTTGAAGATGAACTAAGCACACAATCGTGACTTCTTAATCCATTCGTTCATTGAGAATAATATATTGGGTTGCCATATAAGAACAACTATTAAGAATTGGTCGGACTTTAGTTAAAGTTTTCCCTTATTTGCATGAAAACATATAAGAATTTATTAGACTTGGCATAGTGTGGAAATAATCATATTATTAAATTATTATATGAAACTTTGAAAATAACAATTGAATGAAAGTGGCCATTTTCAAATTATTAATTCTTTGGACAATTAAGATAACACTTTAATGATGGGGTTTCGGGGGAGCTAAGTACCATGACATATAAAATTAAATAATAAATTACACTGATACTTCTAAAGTTTTTTGAGATTGTATATAATTTTTTGATTTTTTTTTAATATTTACAACAACCTCCCTTATAGAGGTATACGATATAATGTTTTTCAAATAATTAAGGAGTGTCAATGTAATATTTTCAAATAATTAAGGAAAGTTAGTGCTAGGATAGAAAAAAGGAGAGGTATCGGGTAAAATTTGACAAAATCTGAGAAGTGTCAGTGTAATTTACTCAAAATTAAAATAAATGTAAATTGATAAGCATATCAGTGTGTAAATACTAGTAGAAATAATTATATTAATACAACATATTTGATTTTCTTTTGGTTTAAATATGTTTTCAATCCATGTAAATATACTACTTTTTAGGTTTGCTCCCTACAATTTTTGTTGTTTGGTTCTTGTCCCTACCTTTTTCCAGACGTTTCTCTTTTAGTCCTTCGCATCACTCTTCCGTTTACAAAAAAGCTATCGAGGCTAACGGTAATGATGTCACCATGATATCATCAAGTGCCACATCAACAACAAACCCCACTATAATCCAATCACCCATGACAACCACTAGTGAGACTCAAACACCACCTAGTAGGACACACTTCACAAAGTCAAAGTGTTGAGTCACACTCATAGGAAGTCACTACCCATTGAACCTAGGAGGTGAGGGGGATAATGACGCGAATGGTATATGACTCATTGTGCATGTTGATGTCGTTGGAGGATAAGCAAGCCACAATAGTGGTGGCAAAGGGAAATTGGTCCAGATTTTTCATTGGGGGTTTGTTCCCTTTTTTAGATGGAAGTATGTCGTTGGGTGTCAAACACATGTTGACATTAATTATCTTTCTAGAATCCAAGAGGAGTGGGGGTTTCTTAACAAATTGTTTGGGAAGGAAGGTGTTATGGATTAGACATAAGGCCCAACCTGAGTCCGGGGTCCACCCTGTTTAATTAATACTTGGACAAAGGCACCTAGGATTAAACTCATCAACTATATATACCTCAAGCATCATTGTTATAGGTATGTGCATTTATTACAATATACCTTGAGTGGAGTTCTTTACTAACTTAAGTATTAGAGTGCCTTTGCATATATCCACATTATTGCCCATGGAGTTCAAAGTCACGAAATTTGGGTCAAGTCAATTTCACTTCAAGAACGTCCATTCCAATATTTGGGCCACAAGGCAACTATAATCCAAACCATCACTTGCTATACTTCGAACCAAATAGAAGTGATAAAGCTTGGATAAGGAGGGGAAGAAGTGAAGAAAAAAGGGATATAGAGATGGAAATAAAGAGTATTTTAATATTTAAACCTTTATTTTATTTTAATATTTAGTTTAATGCTTAAATATTTTTTTTGTTCCTGTAAATGTCACTTTTACTTTTAGTCCTTATAAATTTTTGCTTTTAATATCTACAAATGTCACCTTTTTTTTTGCTTTGAAGTCCTTGATAACTTCATCATGACATCATCAAATGCTACATTATCAAATAATAACATCATTTAATGACGTGACACTCGATAATATCATTATTTATTGATGTGGTACACGATGATGTCATTATAACATCAACACTGCCAGATACATCATTTTTTTTATATCAGAGTGTGATGGAAGAGACTAAAAGAAAAACATCTAAAAAAAATAAAGATGAGAACCAAACAAAAACAATTATAGAGACCAAAACTAAAAGGTAGTATATTTATAAGAAATGAAAACATATTTAAGCCATTTGAAAAATACTCCTTCCTCCTAATTCAAGAAAAGGGAACCAACCTAGCTAATTCATTTGTTCTATTTTAGGACGAGCACGTTCTTTTTAAAATGAAATCTGCTAGTCATGCTTCTTTTTTTTTTTTCCGTGTCCAAAAACGCTTTGTATCTTTAGCGTTCATTAAACCCCGTGGAACTCCTTAAAAGATAATTGGAATTAAAAGTATATATCTAATGACTCCCAGCTGGGTGATAAAGATTGGATTGGTAAACAGTGAACAAATTTCATTCTTTCTCCATCATAACCTCATGGTATATCTATTCTCACATTCATACATGCACCAAGGCGATGGGTATATGAAGCTAACTCATCACAGTTGGTCTGGTCTATCTTGGTGACTAGCGAGACAAAGGGGGTATTATCACATCACTTGCATGACCTTGCCTTGTCACTTCTTGTGCCTAGCAACCACAACTTTAGATCACACTCAAGCCGCCCAGTCTTCATCGCTTCCATCAGTACCCTAAATAAAACAATTATAAACACAATCGGTATATAGAAGGTTAACACCATGCCTTTTATGAACTATAAACAGTAAATAACGAGCTTCATGTCTATGTAGGTACATACATCATGTGAGTGTAGGCATGTGTAAGGTTAGAAAAAATTACCTCTGAAGCATTTGAAAAGTCTTCGATGTCATCACCATCATCATCATCATCTTCAACCTACATTGATTTGATTATGTAAATGTCACACTACTGGGGAAAGGAAAACTATTAAGACTGATGCAAAGTTTCTTATTTCCTAAGATATTTCAGAGCACCAAGTGGCAAGTAATCATATTGGAGAGAATTGATGTTCATTCAATTTATAGAGCGAAGAATGACAGATGAAAATGTAAATGAAACTATATGGGTACGTTATAGGCTTATAGCACAAATCAATGCCAAGCTAAAGTTGGAATATACAACTTCCATCACAATCAAACAGTATTGTACCAATTTTCAGATAGTGCCTTCTTGAAACTACCTTGGAAGCTTGAAACTACCTTATCTATAGAAAGAGAGTAACTATTTGTTTTTTTCTTTTATACCTAATAGTATAAGGCTATTGTAGTCGTATACAAATAATCTTAACATAGCTTGAAGACTAAATAATACATATATATATAATTTTCTTTCTGTTTTTTCACACTTAAGTTATCCTAATATATTTAAGTTGACCTTTCCTCTCATGTCCCTAGTCTACCATGCAAAAAGTTTGAAAGCTCAACATGAAAAACAGCACAAAAAGCCCTAGCCCAAAATGTTAATGAAATCAATGATATGTGAAAAAAGGGGAAAAAATTAAAAAAACAATACAGAATTATAGATAACTAAACTCAAGGGGAGAAGTAAACAAGAAGCACGGAAAGGTACAAAATTATCAGGGATCAAATTGAACAAAGATATTGACTGAAATATGTACAAACCAGTCCAAGAGTGCTCCTAGAGGCTAGAAGTATAAACTAAATTAGATAAGCTTAATAGCATAGAAATCAAAAGTGAGATGACAAATTAGGGGTAGCAATTGTTGAAAGCAAAGCTGATCCCCTGAAAGAACGAGAGAAGCCAATAGATAAGAGTTTGCAAATTGCTCTCCTATCAGTTGCTGGGTTGGGTAGCATTATTTATGATTAAGCATGAAACATAAGAACCCACTGAAAGGAAGATTCAATCACTAAGGCATGGAGTTTGAAGAATGAGAAAAACTTACATTGTATTCCTTGCTTTTCGCCTTGATCTTCTCACCTAAAAAATTGCCAAAGTTTTATTTATGCAACAGCTTATTTTAAGACACAAGTTTTAAACACAGATTGGTAGTCATCTGAAAACGAACATGTAGCTGGATATAAATTATTTAAAATATTTAGACAGATACTACAACAATAAGAAAATCATACAATAATCGTAGGTTCTTCCATTGACTTGATGATATGCTGGCAGACATCCCATCACAAAGTAGCCATACAATACTATGCCAATTTGACAGCATCAACAAGGCCCAAAGTTATATGAAAGACTAACTACAATACAAAGTCTTAAGAAGACTTCCAATGGGTATATATATATTGCTGAAAATTCTTTTATTTTTGATAAACAAAGAATTTATTGAGAAAGAAGAAAGCAAGAGACTAAGAACGTGAAACATGTATTACAATATACCAATCACTCTGAAGACCTGCCAAAGACAACCCCGTAAAAAGACCTTTGGAATAACTACAAAAAGGCTATGTGAACAACTCTGTCCCAAATGAAATCCATAGGCAACACTCAACCAGTGAAATTTCTAACATTTCTTTTCAACCAAACACACCACACAAGTGCAAATTGAGAACATCACCAAAGCCTTTTAGCATCTTTATTGGTGCCAAAACCTCTAAAATTAACACACAGGAATGTCGGGAGATCCTTGGGACAAATCCAATCTTCATTATTGCTGACAAATTTAAAGAATAATCAATATCTGTGGCAACTCTAACGTTGGACACAAGAACTTTTAACATCATGTATTGATGGGCATGTTAAACTTTGCCAAACAAGTACCAATTCATTCACAAGTTTTATATTATTTCTAATTCTAGCACAATACAGCTTCAATAAGATGCATCTAGCTTATATTTGGTTGAGTCCTTGTCACTACTTGCTAAAACTACAAATATCGCTACAATGAGGGACCAACAATTTTCTCCTCAATGTGGTCTTATTACCAAATATCAAGAGATGCATACTCATTCACATTGAATTACTACCTTTCGATAATGATAGCACCACATAGCCATTAGAAGATACAGAGGAAGAAGGGAGACTACTCACCAGGATCTTTGTCCTTGATCTTTCTTGCCCTTTTCTTGGATCCTTCATCCTACAACAATAGCCAATAACTCAGTCTGTATTGTACTCCAACATGAAAGACTTATAGCCAATTAAGGAAGATTCTCATTCCCACATGAGGAGAAAGAGATTCAGGAAATTAAGGAAAAAAGAAAATTCAACCAGATCAATCTTTCTTTTTGAACCAGCAGACTGCAACTTCTGGCCAGAACCTGAAAAACATCAATAATTTTGTTATTCAATCTTCATAATCTTGCTTGTAATAATGTAAAAGAAATTAGGAAAAGTACAACCTTTTGATGATGGAGATTTCCTTGAATTTCTTGGAGTCTTCTGAAAAATATAAGATTTTTGTAAGATAATCAATTTGACCGGTGTTGAGATCCATTTTGTAATCAATACCAGGCAGTACATGTATGATTCAGATCCATTTTAGTAAGAAGGTAAAACCATTGTGAAGCTAGGGTCTTCCAAATCATGCAGAAATATTTTATAGATATAAACAATCATGAACCATTTATTTATTCTTCGAAAGTGTGTATTGAAATGCTCTAGAGGGAAGAATGAGATAAAACTCAGGGAAATTTGAGAGCCCTATCTCTCCTGAACAAACTCTACAATTGTCAAAATTGACCCCTCTCTACAAGGTTCCTCCCATTTCTATGGAAACTAATCAGCCTCCCCTTTCATATTCTTTAGTCAGCTAATTACAACAGAGTAGGGTCTCTCTAATTCGGCACTTTCAGACTTTCTACTATGGACTTTATTAATTGGGGGCCTAACACATGCATACAGATATTATACATTTATAAAATATATAAGGGATGAACAAACAATTTAACATTTTTCTTTAAAGCTAGTAAGTGCCGGGTCTCATGCTAACAGTTTCAAAAGCTTACATTTGCTTCCACTTTCTTGAATAATGTGGATATAGTAGCCTGAACAAGGGAACCACGATTACTGGACTTAAATTCAGTAGATGCACTGGCTGAAGCAGATTGAGACACTTTTTTACATTTTGATTGAGAAGCAGACTCATTATTTTCCTCGGCGAGTTGATCTACTGGCACATCATCCTCATTATCAAGGTCAAAAACTACAGTTTTGTTCTGTATCCTGTGAATTAAGAAAGATAACATATATATTCACTAATAATATAAAATATATAAGATCAATGAAGTTATCAATTCCAGGTTGACAGTTGATCAAAAGGAAAATTAAAGTTGAACACAGCCATCCAATCAACTAATAAAGTATAGGGGTCAGTTTGGTGTAACCTTAGAAATGAGGTGCAAAATTAGAGATGAGGTTCATATAAAAGAGTTGTTTGAAAAAACATATCTAGCATTTTTCACGCACAATTTTAAGGGAATACCAAACTGACTATAAGGATATTTGAGCTATTATGATCATTTACAGCACTGCCGACTTCTGCCACTTTTTCTTCATGTTCAGAAAGGTCAGGGCTGTTTTCACCAGAATCATCACTGGAAGAAATTTCAGCAAATCTGGTCCAACAAAAAAAATAGATGAATAGGACTTTCAGACAAGTGTTACAATTTTTATTAAAGTCAGACATTCCACTTTATGTTAAATAACTAGAAAATAAATGGTCAAACAAAAACGAAAACATTAGAATTAAATTTTTAGGCAAATAACGCTTTGTTACACATAACACCAATTTTTTTTTGTAACTTTATCGCTGGAAAGCAACACACATCAAGTAAACTAATATAGAAGAGGTCTATACTTATATGATTTTCGTGCAGTTCTTGCTGAATGTCGGACCGGAACCGATTCCTTTGTATCTTCTAAATTTATTTCACTGTCTGACAACTCATCTTCAGTGGGTGTCTTTGGTGACTCTTGCTCTGAACATTGAATCCTGGTTCTGGGAACAGCTTGATTAACTACAGAAGCTACACCTGCACCTGCACCTGCTTTAAAATCATACTCAGCTTGGGGTCCCTGAAATAGAAGGACAAATGGACTTCATACTCTCTTCAGGCCAAACAATAAAAACAAAAGTTGCTTCTTATGACCAGGCAACTATTATATTGTAAAAACTCCTAACCTCATACAATTCCTTAGGAAATTCCAGTTTGGCTTCTTCTGGGTTTTCATCTTTCCTCCCAATCCACCATGCATCCGAAAATACAATCTAGTAAAATCAAGATATTACTGATAAGGAACATAGTTATTCATACCCAAAAGGTCCAATTCCAGAAGATACAAATTAGTAAATGAAGAAGAAAAAATAAATGCAGAAAACATTTATTTCTAGAGCAACAAGAAGTCAAAGAGGAAGAGGAAAGGGAAAAACACCAGCCGTGTTAGATGTAGACACATGTATATTTGAAAGGAGAAATGAATCAGTAATGAACATCAACTCTAATATCATAAACATAGGAATTAAAATTGCATTATGTATGAAATGGGAATCATGACAGCACTAACCCAAGTTTAGTTCTGTTGACTACTTTTCACCATATTCTGGAAAAACCAATGCATCATTCCATCTATCCTAAATATTATAATTCACTTAGAGCTCCTGCTCCTGTCTTCTGAAATGGAGAACATAACAAGAAAGAAGGCATGCTTACTAATACCACTATTACCCATGCACCTATTTACACAATAAAAAATTATGATATGAAATGGCTTTGATAGGCCAGTATGCACGAGAAAGTTCTTTAGCTAAGCATTTATAGTCACCTTATAATTAAACATTAATCAACCTTGCTCTAATTCATGTCTCAAAGGCAAACAAAAATAACCAGAAAGGGTAAAAAAAACCAACCATGTTATCAAAATAATCCTCGCATATTACACTCTTTCCACCTCTAGAGAACTGTAGAGTCAAGTATCTGTTCTTTGGATATACAATGGTCCCTAATAACTTCATTTGACCCTGTAAAGTGAAAGTGAAAATGCATCTTGTCAGTTACCAATACACAACACATCAAATCAAAAGTCCTAAAACTGTTCCAAAATTTAGAAGAAAAACAATAGATGTATTAAAATAAAAATTTCCTCTCTTGCTTTCCACTCTCCTCCAACAAGGTTTTGACCAACATGTTGTCATTATAATTATGCTGAATCAGACTTGGGAACTACAACAAGTCAAGCCACTTCAGCTGAGTCAGTCAGATCTGCTGCACAGCCAATATGAAAGGCAAGGAACCAGGGTCAGTTAAGAACTTATAGATCAAGGCGGCTAACCCCAAGTGAAGGGAATTCATGAGGTGAGTCTTGAAGGGAATTCTCTCTAGTTTTTCTCTGAATTTCTTCCTCTGGAACTCTACTTATTACTTCTTTTCCTCAAATCATTGAGTATCCTTTGACTGGTAACCTTGGTCTGTTATTAGTCCTCAATTATCTTGTTACAGTACGTTCACTGATAGTAGGACTAAAATTGGCAAACCCACTACAACTTCAGCAAAGTTTACAAGTTGTTCTTCTGCTTTTGAGCTAACATTATACAAGTTTAGTCAACCACACACCAGCAACCAAATCCACTCATGACTTAACAGGCATTTTAGCCCATATGCTTGGTGTTCACAGATTCATAATAAATCCCTACCTTAACATTTCTCAAAAGAAGCCAAATGGAACCAACAGAGAATCAATACAAACACCCATACTAAACCGGCAATCACAAATTAAAATATGCTTCCAACAGGCGAAGCAAGTTTAAATAATTTAAGAACTAAAACATACACATAAACTATAATCAAAGACTAAATTACAAGTAGAGTTACACTTTCAATCGTGTTTGGTTTGAGAAAACATTACTTCAATTTTCTACTTTCACTTGTAATTAAAAAAATACCACTTAGTTTTCACTTTATTTTCTGTTTTCATTAGTGTTCACTTTACTTTCTGTTTTCAAATGTTTATATGGGAATTGAAAACAGTGAAAATAGCTTTTTATTGTTTTCTGTTTTGATTTTCTATTATCACTATTTCTTTTTTGGTAGAAACCACAACTATCCTTCACTAAACAATCCTACTCGAGCTCAAATTAAAAAAACATTTTCTACTCTATTCCCACACAATACATCTTTAGGGAGAAGCAAAGAGAATTAGTCCCATAACCAGGCCAAAGGATCAAAGCTTGTAGAGATAGTTTGGGTCCCACCGGAGAGCTAAAATCCCTAATTACGATAGTTAAAAAAAAAATCTAAAACTAAACAAGGCCTAAATTATCATTAAAAAAAACTGCAAAACAACCCCAATTTCCTGTTCTCACTACCCAATTCTTAAAACTCAAAAACAAGTCAAACCCACAAACCAAAACCCCAACTTGTATCCCAAATCCCAAAAAACAGCGAGAAAAAAAATGCACCTGGGGGAAATCGAGGTAGAGAACGGGGTTTTTGGTCCCCAAGTCCTTGAGATCACCGATCTTGCCGCCGGCAACGGGAGCAATCAGACCGGGGAACGAGAACAGGTACCTGCTGCTCTTCCTCTGCGACTTCTTGATGATGTCTTTGCCGTGGTGCTTGGCCACGACGGAGGAAGGGTTGAGGTGAACGGAGCTCCGTGCAGGGATCTCGGAGAGAATGTTGTTGGAAAGGGCCAACGCTTTGAGCCTCTTGCGCTCTATCAGTTTCTGGGTTCGTGACATCTGTCTCTTCCCCTTCTTCCTTCTTCTTCGCCTTCCCTCGCGCCATTGCGGGGGGTCGAGCTTGTTTCTTCAGTGCTCTGCCTCTGCTCACGCGGGAACAAGGGAGCTTTGTTTTTGGTGGGGCAGGGCAAGTGTTCCCTGTAAATCGCGGTTGGTAAAGGTTTCTTTGGGTCAAGCAGGGAAAGTTAGAAGTGTTCCCCAATCGGTTAGGATCATTTTTGCATCAAAAAGTAATCTAATGCAAGGATTAAAATAGCTTACCGTTTAGCTTTGTTTGGATTGTTTTCTTAAAAATTTCGATCCAAACTAATACGATAAAATACGGTTTGAATTAGATTTGAAGATTTGGTTTTTTTCAACATATTCTTACTAACATTTTAATTTCTTATTGCTTTCTAAATGTTAAGCATATTTAAAAAAAAAACATGTAAATTGATTAATTATTCTATACCATGATTTCTTTTTTTTACGAAAACATGAACATATATATTTAAACAGTTTAATTACTTTTTTAGTCCTATAGTTGTACAAACTTTACTTTTTGGTCTTTATAATTAAAAATAATCTATTTTAGTTTTTATACATACACTTTTAATATAGATTTGGTTCTTGTTGTCAAGTGTGTCTTAACTCAGTGAAATAAAACCGTCACACAATAAAAATTGGCAATTTTACAAATGAACATTTTTTGACATTTTTTATTCAATTTGTGACAATTTAAAACAGCAAGTACCAAATTGATATCGAAAGTGCATGTATAGGGACTAAAACAAATTATTTTTAACTATAAGAGCCAAAAGGTAAAGTTTGTACAACTATAGGAACCAAAAGGTAATTAAACATATTCAAAATAAACTATAGTAAAACTATAGTTTTACTATATTGGTTGGATACATGAAAAACATAATAAAAATATTGGTGAAATACTAAAAAACATAATAAAACGCATAAAAGTTACACATGGAACACATAATAACATATATGTATTAAAAAATATCAGTTTAGTTTGGATCGATTCAGTTTTATAAACATCAACCGAAAACCAACCCGAATTGATCAGTTATGCATGATCCAAAGAAATTTATTTTTGATCAGTTTTTATTTTTTTTGGATTGGTTTGCAATTTTTTTTATTAGATTAGATGTGAACACTCATACATAGAATTGCATAGATTTTAATCTTTGGCTTAAATACAATTTTTTTTTGTCATTAGTTCTTTGTAATTTTTTTATGATACATGTAATATTTTTTTTTTTTTAGTCTTTACAATCAGTCATAACCAAGGGTGTTCATAAGATGTTTTACCTATGTCCCTACTCGGTCTGAAATTTTGATATGGTCAATTTTGTAAATCCGAACCTAACCTGATAAAGACTAAGACAAGACCGAGTCAACCCAACTTATTTACATAATATATTAATCTTAACAATATATATAGTTAAAGCATAGAGTTAAAGAAGTATACAACTACAATTAAGCTATATTTTACAATATATATTTTAAGATAAATGATATTAATATAAATATAATCTCATGTTAGATAAAACATTATTTGATAAGTAAAGAAATTGTATTATCTATGCATGTTTAAAAAAATATATACTTTTTAAAAGAATATATGATATTAGACTAAGTTAGGATGACTCAAGATATAACTTGAATCCATCCCTAAAATGTACCGAGTCTAATTTTTTAAACTTAAACCCATCAAAAGTCCCTTAGGGTCGAGCCGAGGTTGGTGAGATTGACGAGTTATGAACAACCCTAATCATTACTCTTTATTACAAAAACACTTATAGGTAAGCGATAGGAAGGAAAGAAATAGGTAAGAAATAAAGTGGATAAAAATGAAAAAAGTAAATAGAAATATGTGAGAAATAAAGTAAAAATAAATGATATTTTGTTTAAGAAAAATGGATAAAAAACAAGGAAGAGATAGATAGGAAAATGAAAATAAGTGTAAAATAAAATAAAAATAATTAGTGGCACCCACATCTTTTTTATTTCTCTCCTCTCTCATTTTCTCTCTACCAAACACAATCATCTTTTTATTTTTCACCTATTTCTTTTCTCTCCACCCTATTTTTCCTTCACCAACAAAGGGGAATTGTTACATATAAGCATTTTTATAATGTGGAATTTTTTGCTAAATTTTAAATTCCCTAAACATACAAGGATCAAATAGATACAATATTATAGCATATTATTACATAAGTATAAAGAGAAAAGATGATAGAATTTGTACACCTAGTATAAAATAAATTGATTTGTCTCAGTCTTCATGAGATTCAGGTAAACTATGTGGAGAACTAAAATGAGAAAAGACTACTCTCAATCATGATTGATTAGATAAATCGAATCAACTGTCTAATGGGGCAACGATTAAATAACCTATCGTATGAGAGTAGAGACCTCTTATTGGGCATTAATTGAATAGCCCAACCCATCACGGGCTATTTAGAAGAAAAGCCCAATACAACGTCCATCAATTACTTAGGTGTATTACTAATTATTGACCATAATTAATATATTAATAATTAAATAATAATTCCTAATAATTTAATTAATGTTAATCCATAAACATAGATTAATTAAATAATTAATCTAACATTTTTACGTGTAAACATTTGATAAAGTCATGTAAGCAATTTTGTAATTAAAAAATAAAAAATTTCAATGTTACAAGAATCACAAATAAAAAAATCATAAGAATTGAAACGAAAAAAATAATATATTTACACGGATGAAAAATGTCACAATCTACTCTACGGTCATGACCAGTGCACAAGCTAATACTAACTCAATTGATCTTTAGCTTGACAACCCTATAAATCACAATGAACTAGAAACAAATGCTCTAACCAATCAAAAAAAATAAATGAAGATTTTGACAATCAATAAAGGTAGCCAACATTCATCAAACAAAGTCTCGTCATTTGAATATAATAATTGCCATAAGTTTTCAAAAACAAAGATAGTCAACCATAACATATATAACATAATGAATTGTATGTAATGCAATAAAAAAATAATCACACCTAAGTCTTATCCCTATGGTTAGATCATACTAAAGTCTAACTGCAATACTAGCCACCACTCAAAATGGAGGGCTTACCATAGTGAAAGTCTAGGAAAGATTTGCAAATCCTAATGACTAGTTACTCTACAACTTGCAAATATAAGGGAAAAGGAAAATAATTAGGTGAGTCACTAAGACTAACTGAGAGCATAATAAACAAAGTACATAGGAAGGAGAAGCAACCTAGCACAAGCTTTTACATTTAAAAATGAACTTAAGATGACAAATAAATATAAGTAAAATACAACATGTCCTACTTTGTAAAACTAATATTTTTTTCTCTTGGAAACTCATTTAGGTATATAGAAATAATCCATTGTCAAGAATAAAATCTTTTTATGAAACTCATAACACAAACTCATAGTGAGTTGGACATAAAGAACTACATCAATGCAAAATGAGAAATATCCTCAACCTATTAGATTAAGTGTCATACATATCATGCATCAGGGGCCTTACCTCACCCACATTTCATCACGCTATGTACATAGGTCGCACTATCTCTTCATTGTGATAAATGGTACCTACGATAGCTCGTAGGTTGCATTTTCTCTTCACTTCAACGAATGGTAATTATAAGGGCTATGGACTCTCAATCCATAGGTTGCATTCTCTCTTTGTTGTAACAAAAGGTGTTTTATCATAAAACCCACAATGAGAAGTCAAAATTCACATTTAAAAACATTATAAGAATTTAAAGTTTCATCATTCTTATTGAAGTCGTCACAATTACATTTCATATCAGTACTTGCTTATATCATACACATAAGCATCAATACCATCACTTGAAATATAGAATATCCTAGTTGAAAGGAGTTGCATGATACAATTATTAAGAATCATGGAAAATAATTTCAAAAGCAATAAAATAATTTTGTACTAATTGTCATCCTCAAGTACTCATATAAACCATAGTCAAATATAATCTATCTTGAAATTTATTTGTTTCTCCTAAAAAAATCAAAAGAATGCCACTAGGTAAATTAAGGCTCCATTTGATTGGCTAAAAAATAAAGGACAGGACAGAACAAAATTATTTGTTCCATGTTTGATTTTAAAAATGGTTATGGGACAAAACAAAAGAAATGGTACAACACAAAACAAATATATAAAAACTTGTTACCTAAACCACGAGATAACTTTTTGTCCCACATATAATCAATCGAAAACTATGTTCTAAAAATCAAACTGGACCAAAAAACCAGTGAACCAATCACTTGACTAGTTCAAATAAACCATAGAACTGGCCTGCAGAAAAACTAGTCAAATAATTGAAAAACCGGTCAAATTTTATTTTTTTTCTTTAAAAAAATGAAAACCAATCTAAAGTATTTATCATTTCATTTTTTATTTTAAATATAAATTTGTTTTTATTAATAAATGTTGATGTATAGTTAAAACTTATACTTAAATATCATGACATATTTGATTTGCACTTTTGTAGGTATTATAAATGTAAAGAACTTATAAAATTATGTTTTATTTTTAATTTTAAGTATTATAAAGTTATGATATTATGTTTTTTTAATATTGTTTTATGTATTATTTAATTATTATTATTATTTTATTTACACCGGTTCGATCATGATTCCACCACTGTTGAACCATTGAACCTTAAATCAATGCCTTGACCGATTCAATGATCGGTCTGGTTTTAAAAACATTGATCGAAAAGACAAAATTATCCCCATCATTTTTGTACGTCTTGCAATTTTTATCCCTAACATCTTTACACGTTTTCCATCTTTTACTTCTCCAATGTTCTTCTTCACTTCAGAATTCCCTATTTGTGGTTTCCTCCCTCTTCGTTTCCCTTCTCCTCGGTTATTCTAAGCTTTAATTGCAGTTCTCATATTCCATTTCGCGCTCTCTTAGTAGCTGTTCTTATATTTGTTTTAATTACGATTCTCACGTTTCGTACTCTCCTAGCACCTGTTCTTATATTTGCTTTAATTTCAATTGTAGTTCCCACACTTCGCACTCTCCTAGTACCTGTTCTTATATTTGTTTAATTGCGGTTTTCATGTTTCATGCTCTCTTGATACCTATTCTTATATTTGTTTCAATAACGGATGTTTCGTGCTCTCCTAGTACTTGTTCTTATATTTGTCTCAATTGTGATTATCACATTTCATGCTCTTCTAATACCTGTTCTTATATTTGTTAGAGGCATGTAAAACTTTCCCCAGTGTTCTGCTTAATTGAAAACATCTACAATCTTATGACTTCCTACTAGGGCATGTTGATCACAGTCATCGAGATCGCACTAGAAGACGATACACTGCAATGGGAAAGGTTGATGCCATAAACAGTTATATAGAACATAGAAAATAAATTAAAAAAGGTATTCTAGTAAATTTTATATTATGATTTTTGTGACAACATAAAAAGTTGTCATGTGACTCAAGTGGTTGTGTTGTGCTATTCTCCTTGTATTGTATCTTAATGTGTATCAAACACACCTTAAACTAAACATAAATATAAAGAATCAACTTGGTCTCAATCAATAACTTCAAAGGAGCCATCATGGCAATTTTCTCTAAATCAAAACAACAAGAAGTAATTTTCCAACCTTTAGAAATCGATTATAAGTCTTAATAAAATTTAAATGAAAGTTAATAACTGAGAGAATAGAGAGAGCAAATTTCTCATAGGCTAAGTTGGGGATGCTAATCTATATAATATGGTGGATATGTTTGTGCATGTGTGTGTGTGTGCACACTTTCACATGTGTGCCTTTATTAAATTACTATAGTGAACAATAGACGTGATTAAGTAACAAACACTACCTTTATAATTATTTGGATCATAAGCATCTATTAAGTAGTCTCATGCAAACTTAGACATCATGTATTGATGATCATGATGATATTGTTATTATTAAGCTGCATTAGTGAGTTACAATTGAAGATTATGTATTCGGGTCCTATAAGTTCAACCAAGCTTTGCCTTTCAAGTATTTTTGTAGAGTGAAGGTATTTTTTAGTAGAAAGTGCATCATTTATTGAACCAAGGACAAAAGCTACCTTAAATTTTTTGTAGTGTTATTGCATAAACAACAATTAAAAATTTCATCACTTTTTTTTTAATCCCAATCAAAACCTACTAAGTACTTTGATAATTAGAAAAAAGGGGGAACTTCCTTAAGTATTTGCAATGTTTTTGCATCAAAACCTATTTTATAATTTTTTATGGCTTTTTAAAGTTTTATTTATTAAAATTTAAACTAGTGGCAGTTAAAAACCGTTATAATTAGCGATGATTTTTCAGCAATGTTATAAAGTCGTTGCTAATCATAAACCCTAACAACATCAGTTCCAATTAGACGGAAAAGACAACATTGCATCGATTTTGAAAATTGAGTGACCAAATTGAATTTCAAAAATAAACAAAGGGACCAAAAATATAATTTTATTTTTTATAACTTAAGTAATTCTTTCATTTTTTTTCATTTTAGCAACTTTAGAAATTTCATTAAGGTTAAATTCTATTTTTGATCCCTCTATTTATTTTCGAAATTGAATTTGGTCCCTCTATTTTTAAAATGTTAAATTTGGTACCTCAATTTTCAAAATCAATGTAATGTCCTCTTTTTCGTCAAAGTGAAATTGATGCCATTAGGGTTTACAATTATGGACAATTTTAAACCATCGCAAAATAGCCATGGCTAATTAGTAGGTGGTTTTTAATCGCCGTATTTAAATTTTAATTTATTAAATTTTAAAAATCGTAGGTTCTTTTGTCTGTATAGCAAGCACTATTGCTAGGTAAGTTTAGGAAAAAAAATGTGTTCCACACAGACATACACATGCATGCACACAAATACAATTTTATATTATAGGAATTACATGACCACAGGCAAAAATAAAGTAAAAATTGGGAGATTCAAACTTAGGTAAAACCTATATGTTGAGGAAGCTTGAGATGAAAGTAAGAGACATACATATACATGACAAAAGCCTATGTTTTGAAAATTATTGTTGTGCTACCCATTTATACATAACAATATAAAGGGATCAATGAACATAAGAAGATTCGGTCCTATAATTACAACTTCATCGTGCAAGGGACTTTAGGCATATTTTGTTGGACCAATTACTATGGCACTTTTAGCAACATGGTCTTACAATATGATTAGGGACATAAAACACCCTGGTTTTCAATTTTCACTATCCTCCATTTCATTCAAGTTACGTCAAAGCATTTATGGAATTAAGCAAATGAGTAAAAGTGGTCACCAAAGCTCGGTGTGAAAGCGTGATCTTATAATTATTTGTTATTTAATTATTAATTTTTATAGCTTTTTAAATTTTTATTAATTAAAATTTAGATAGTGGCGGTGAAAAATAGACACTAATTAGCAATAGTGTTTTAGTGACGGTTTAAAATTGTCGTTAATTGTAAACACTATCGATGTCAATCCAAATTGGATAGAGTAGAGCTGGCAAAACCAGCCTGGTCCAATAGGGTCGAGCCATGAAAATACTAGCCCAAAAATAATCGGGCCAATTTGGCCCAGCCTTAATGGGCCAGGCTTGGCTAATAAAAAAATAGGCTTAAAAAGTACCGGGCTTCTTTTGGCCTGCTATTGTATATTTTTTTGTAAAATATATATAAATTTAAGGGAAAAAAAACTATGTGCTAATTTGGCCAGGTTAACAAAAATGCATCATAATATGGAATCTAGTTAGCCCAACCTGTCCCACTTTTTTCACTTTATCTCGCTGGGCTAGACCAGGCTAGGGCGGACGAGCTGTTTTGCCAACTCTAATCTAGACAAATAAATAACACAATTTTCTTGCAACTCCCATTTTACGTAGTTGGTCAACTCACTGAATGCATGTATGTTTCATACACATTAAGAGAACAATTACAGTTATCAAAGGGAATTGGGGCTACGTCACCTGCTAGATCACATATTCAAGCACTAATCATGGAAATGGTGACTACATTCACCATGGTGTTCATTTCCATGGTCGTAGCCACTGAAACAAATGCAGTAAGAATTGTTAGAACCAAAGACGTTGAAGCATCTAGACCCTCAAAATTTGAAGATAACAAACTTATTAAAGTTTAAGTTTCTATTTTTAAAATAACGGATTCACAACGTCCAACCTCGTGGTGTCCAACATGCCAGTCTCAACAAGCGTCCAATAATCACACATATTTAACCATCCAAGTGTAAGTCTCATTTATGGATTCAGTGTTTTAACCTTTAGACGACCACAGTAGACGCGTCCAAATGAAAGCTCTTAAACAGCTAAGTTTTTTTTTTCTGTCCAAGCTATACGTCTTTCATACATATCTTGAGACTAATGCCTTACCTTTTTGAGATATATAACATTCAAATATTTCAAGCATTAAATGGTAGACATAACCATTCTAGTGCAAAAGCACAGCAAGGCAAAAAAAGCAAGTCAACTTTTCAAGCTGCCAAAACGAATGAAGAATGTTTAGAAAAGTAAACCTCCAGTACAGAGCTGCTCTTTCTGTTTTAGTGCAAGTTCAAAAGTTGTCCTTTCTGATCTGTCTAGAAGCTCGATACGTGCACCTTTTTCTTGAAGACTGAAGCTAAGTCATCTTTAATGGCTCTTTTTCCTTAAGACTATATATTCATAAAGAAAAAAGAAGAAAAATGATGAACACGAAAAAACCAAGTGACACAACAAGAGAAAACTTTCATATTGCTCTCTTGCGTCCTTTGGACTATCTTTGTATTCTCTGAAACAATTTTTGTAATTGTGCTTAATCTTCTATATCCTCATTGTGTGAGTTGAATCTATTTGTAAACAACTGTTTTGTTGTGAAAGCCTGGAGAGGCTTAATGAGAAAGAATACTTAGGTTGAGCAATTTGGGTGATTGCGTTGTACAGCCTGAAGAGGCCGTGAAGAATACTTGTAACCAATGTTGGTTAGTGAATATCTTTTGGGTGAAGGAACTAGACGTAACCCAAGGTTGAGTGAACTAGTATAAAAATCTCTATGTGCCTATCCTCTCTATCCTTTAGCTCAACAATGTTTTCGAACTTGTTTTTATATTGAAAAAGTTTTTTAATCGCACAATTCAACTCCTCTTTCTTGTGCGTCTCTTGCTATTTCAAGAATCACAGTAGTTTAATTAAAAAATTTATATATAAGAAAATTTTAATTGGAGCAATTAAATTTTTACAACGTTCAATTACATCATCCAAACATACCTCTTACCTTAAAATGTTGTCATTTCACAGTAGTAGGTTCTTCTGTTAGCATAGCAAGCATTATTGCTAGGTAAGTTTTGAAAAAAAGGTCAATAATTAGGGATGATTTAAAATTGTTGCTAATTGTAAACCGTAACAACATTAGCCCCAATTGGACGAAAAGGGCAACATTGCATTGATTTTAAAAATAAAAGGATCAAATTGAATTTTTTAATAAATAGAGGGACAAAAAATATAACCTTTTTTATAACTTAAGTAATTCTTTTTTTTTTTCTTTTCATTTTAGCAACTTAAATTTTTTTATTAAATAGGTCCTACAAATCATTGTAAATATTCTTATTTTCTTTCAATATTAATTACTATCAACTAATGGGCTCACATAAAAATTTAGCACTGGTGCTTCTATAAACACCTAGTACTTAAATAGTGCTTAAAAAAATGAGTTTTCACAGTAAATTCCTAATAAGGATTGGTTCTTTACAGGTAAAAAGAGAATAATCACTTCTTTTGGAGAGATGCCCTAATTGCATATCTTTTCTATTTTGTTCTTGATCTATCTATTTACATGTGAAGAGGTAAATGATGTTTGAATAGCCCCATTAAGTAGCTTTTAGGATAAGATCAAATTTACAATACTTTAAAAATACAAAGAAAGGTAGAGTGTTACAAGAATTCAATATACAAAAACATCGCTATAAGAATCTAGTCATAATTCTCAATATAATTTGTGATACATGCTTAAGTCAATGGTTTTAGTTTTTGTTAAAACATACAAGGAAATTAGATGTAGTATTTAGTTTTCAATTAATAAAGTTTTACATCTAAAACATAGTAATATTATTAATAATAGGTTAAATTATATTTTTGGTTCCTATATTTATTTTCAACTCTCTATTTTTAAAATATTCAATTTGGTCCTCAATTTTCAAATTGATGCAATGTTGCCCTTCCTGTTAAATTAAGACTGATGTTGTTAGGGTTTACAATTAGTGATGATTTAAAATTATCGCACAAAACCCGTCGCTAATTAGTAACGATTTTTAACCGCCACTGTTTAAATTTTAGTTTATTAAATTTTAAAAATTATAAAGTTATAAAATAATTAAAATACTTATAATTTTAAAATAGTGGTTGTTACAAACTAGCACTAAGATAATTTTTTTAAAATTAAAAAAATTATAATTTAATAAAAATTATAATAAAAATTTAACTTTAAATTTAGAAAAATTATAAGAAAAAATTATAATTTAATCAAAAACTATAATTTAATCAAAAATGGTAATTTAAATAAAATAATTTAATTTTAAAAAGTTATAATGAAAAATATAATTTAATAAAAAATTTAATTATAGTTTTTTATTTATTTTATAATTTTTATAGTTTTTTAAAGTTTTATTAATTAAAATTTAAATAGTGATGATTAAAAACCTTCACTAATTAGCCTAAGTTTTTTAACGATTGTTTAAAACTGTCCCTAATAGCAAACTCTGATGACGTCTATTTCAATTAGACAGAGAGGGTAACATTGCATTGATTTTGACAATTGAAAGACCAAATTAAATATTTTGAAAATACAAGGATCAAATTGAATTTCAAAAATAAATAGAGGGATTAAAAATATAATTTGACCTATTTAATTTGAATTCTTTTACGTTTAAACTGTGATTATACGTAATGTTTCAATTTATATAAAGATATTTATTGATCCTAAGGTTAACTCTACCAATATTTGTATTTTTAAATTAAAAAAATACATTTATCTCTTTTGTATTTTTTTTATTTTGTTTTTTAAATATTATTACACATATGAAAAATGTTAATAATAATTTTTTAACATATTTTTTTATTATTAATTAAAATGTATTAAAACTCACAAAATTGGGTGAATTATGTTAGAATTTCGTAAATAATTTTATGGGTCTTAATAAATTTCAAAATAATAATAAAAATATGTTAAAAATATATTAAAAAATTCTATTAACATTGCTTTTATATGCATAATTCTTACTTAGAAATAGGAGAAATATATATATTTTTAAAAATAATAATTTTTAATTTATAAAATTAATATATATGGCTAAAAATAAGTATAATTTATCAACATGGTATGTAGTTAGCGATTTAATCTCTAAATTTATGTCCATATATAAAATAACATACATTTGTTAAGAGAAATTAACTCCTTAAATACAAATATAATTTAAAACACTTTGCGTTCAAAAGTATAATTTAAAATTTGAATACAAATATAATTAGAGAAAACAAGTCATGTACTGACAGTATAAAGTAGTTTTACACTATCATCTAATCACAAACCATTATTTATTGTAAATTTGTTGACTTTTATAATAAATATTTTAAAAGTCATATCAATGGTGATTTCTGATTGATTGACAAGTGTAAAACTTTTTACAATGACAATGGATGATTATTAAACTCATATAATTAACACTAAATTAAAAAAAAAATTAATGTACTGTAACATCATATTTATATTTATATTAAGGATAATTGATGAGTGGGGAAGACATTATCATTTCAGAGGAAGCATCACCATAGGTTAATCCCCAAAAATGGCTCAATGATGGCATGTCTTTGAGTAACACCAGAAGTTTCCATTCACAATGAAATTAAACTATATTCAAAAAGGAAATTAAATAACCATGTCCTGATTTCCCTGCAATTTTTCCTAACTTCCATTTCTGTTAACTCGAGGAACCAAAGTCCCCTCCTCTCTCCCTTTCCGTTACATTTCGCTCCCTTCTTTTTTCTCTGCAACGTTTTCCACACTTCCCACCACTCGCTCACTCATCACTTCCTTTTCACGCTTTCTGTTTCTCTCCCAATTCCACTCCCAAACCACCAATTACAACTCGCGGCTTCTCTCACGCGCAATGTGCTTCTTCGAATTGGAATTCGAAGAGTGCGAGACACCGAAGCTGATTTTCGGCATTTAGGGTTTTAGGTTTTTCGCGGTTCGGGGAATGAGAGCTCATGGCGTTTCCTTACGCACCTGCGATCGCTCCCTCTCTCTACTTCGTTGCTCGCATCGGTTGCTTTGACCAGAAGGTTTCGCTCGTCGGTTCTCACGGCGAAGCGAGTGCAGCGTCGTTTTGCGTTTGGTCGCACGCGGGGAGGAGTGATGTTGTGCTCGAGAGGAGGAAGTTGAAGTCCGTGGATACTCGCATTGTCGAAAACACGCAGATGAAATCGAGCGCTGAAATTGAAATTCCGGTTTCTTGCTACCAGGTGATAGAGCTTGCTGCGTTTGTCGTTTTGTGCGTGTGTGTGAGTGCGGTTTTTTTTTTTTTTGTAATTTTATTTTATTTTATTTTTAGCTTGACGAAAATGGATAAGGTCAAAGAAGGATCATGAGATGCGTTTCGATTTAGAAAATGTTGTTGTTATGTTTTTATAATCGTTTATTCTTTTTAAGGATACAGGAATGCTATATTTTAATGCAAATATTTGAAAATGTGAAATAAAGTAACGACAGCGTAGGTTTTGTAATTATTTATGAAAATGAAAAATATGAATAGAAAATGTTTTCTGAAACTAAAAATGTCTTTAAGTTCTCAGTGGTGGATGATTATTGGTAAATAGTGGGGAATTTCCCTCACTTGGTGTTATTGGTACTTGTAAATTTTCCGTGGATAGAGTGGTTGTTTCAATGTTTTGTTTTGTGTTGTTTTTTCAAAAATAGTATGCCAATGTGATTACTGATACAGGACCGTTACAGAAACTACTGTTGAGTAGAGAAAATGAAACAGGAATATCCTGATTCAGATATTAGTTTGATGCCTTAATCCCATTGTAATACTAGTCTTGCATGCTGAACAGTGCTTATTTGCAATTATGGTACATTCGAAGCGGTTGGATAACTCTGGATTTTTGTTTTCCATATGGTGAAGGAGTTGGTGGTTGGGAATGTTCAGCAGCTAGGATGAGTTTTTATAATTTTAGGCATACACTTCGAGTGATAAATATTTAGTTATCATTGTTGTGTTAGCTAATCCTTGCCAATTTTCATTTCATTTGTCTTGAGATTTATGCTTTACCAATCCGGTTTATCATCTTGCAGCTCATTGGTGTTCCTGATCGAGCTGAGAAAGATGAGATAGTTAAGGCTGTTATGGGTTTGAAAAATGCAGAAATTGATGAAGGTTACACAACTGATGTTGTTGCAGCTCGTCAGGTATGTACCAGTTATGCTTTGTGATTAGTTGATCACAAAGTTTTGCTAACTTTGGTTTTGAGATGCATGTAGATAAAGTAATTGGAGTCGTTGTTGTTTGTTGCTCTTATCTAATATTGCTTTGCAGGATCTTTTGATGGATGTTAGGGATAAGCTTCTTTTTGAGCCAGAATATGCTGGTAACCTGAGGGAAAAGATTCCCCCTAAATCTTCCCTTCAAATTCCTTGGTCTTGGTTGCCAGGTGCTCTATGCCTTCTTCAAGAGGTACATTGGCATGTGCTAAGTCCTTTTTGATATTTTTCTAACAGTTCACTTGTACAAATTTTTCTATCTTTTACTGAAATATTTTGACTGTTGCTTTTCTATTCCTTTTGTTCAGGTTGGAGAATCAAAGCTTGTGCTGGAGATTGGACAGACAAGTCTTCAGCATCAAAATGCCAAGCCATATACAGATGACTTGATTCTTTCTATGGCGCTAGCTGAGGTAAGACATGATAGGTCAGAAAATTAATCCTTGAATTTATAGCAGTCTTGTTATGTACCCTTTCCTTATCATTGGTTCTTTCTCGAAGTGTGCAGTTGCGAAGATTGGCTTTGAGAAGAAAAAAGTATCTCAAGGTTTTGAAGCTCTTGCTCGTGCACAGTGTCTTCTAAGAAGTAAACCATCTCTAACAAAAATGACATTGCTATCTCAGGTAAGAAACTCTTTAAGTGTATATTCACTAAAAATAACATTACTTTAAGTGTGTGTGTGTGTGTGTGTGTGTGTATATATATATTATGAGTGAATGATCGGGTTATAAACTAAACTCTACCCCTCCATTCAACAGAAAAGGAAAAAAGATCATTAAAGTCAACAAATGGAAAACTGTTACACTCCTAATTTTTGTTTCTGGAAATGAGTTCTTCTGAGAATTATTCAGTGCACATATTTAGTCAAAATGATTACCTGCAGTTCAACATTAGGTTGTTATTGCTTACAATAATTCAAGAAGCTTTAATAACAGATACTTCAGGTCAACTTTGTAAATAGCTAACCTAGGCATAATCAGGCAATACAGTATACTTGTTTAGTATCTTTGCATACTTATTTTTAGCAACTTTATTACTCTATCAATTCTATTTCAATGTAATTCTCCCTCATTTGTGTTGATCCCTTTTCAAACTCTTTTTACTGGGGATTTTACTGTTCTGTAGTAATGGTGGTTTAACTTATTTTGGAAAAATAGTCACGTATTTTTGGCTGCTTCCTGAGAGAGATTTTGATAAAAAAAAAAGTGATTATCTTTTCAAAAATAATCGAAACCAAACATTAAACTTCAACTTCTTTCCTGTTTGAATTATCACATTATGTCTGTATATTAGGCATGGAACACAACCCTGAGGATGCTTGTCATGGTTTCTAGATTGAAGAATCTCTTGAAGAGCTTGCACCTGCTTGCACCTTGGAACTACTGAGCATGCCACATGCTCCTGAAAATGTTGATCGCAGACGAGGTGCAATTTTGGCTTTGCGGGAATTGCTCAGGCAGGGTCTTGATGTTGAAGCTTCATGCCAAGTACAGGACTGGCCTTCCTTTCTAAGCCAAGCATTCGACAGTTTGCTGGCTAAAGAGATAGTTGATCTTCTTCCCTGGGATAACTTAGCTGTGATGCGAAAGAATAAGAAGACTATTGAATCACAGAATCTAAGGGCTGTAATTGATTCTAATTGTTTCTATAGAGTTTTTAAAGCTCATATGGCAATTGGGTTTTCCAGCAAGCAAAAAGAGTTGGTAATACCCTTTTCTGAAACTTGTAGGCATATTTTAATACTCCTGTTATAGTCCATATTTCATAAATTCTGTTTTCTTGGCATGCATTCTCAAACAGTGGCTTTCTGAATTTCATCTTGATACTAATTGTTTGCATTAATTGTGCAGATTAACAAAGCAAAAGGCATATGTGAATGTTTGATAGCTTCAGAGGGTATTGATTTGAAATTCGAGGAAGCTTTTTGCTTATTCCTACTTGGACAGGTACATTTTGAATCTTGGTTTCCAGCAGCAATAATTTTTTCCCTTCCTGTCCAATTCTTCCTGGAGTATCTGCAGCATAATTCATCGTTACTTTTGTCTTAAATTCCAGGGCACGGAGGCTGAGGTGGTTGAAAAGCTTAAGCAACTTGAGCTAAACTCAAATCCCAAAAACAATTCAGTCTTGGGGAAGGCAATAATGGATGCTTCTGCTGTAAACCCATCATTGGTATTTCTCTTGTTATCATGTGCATTCTTATTTTTGTTGCTGTTTGGGACATGTATTTGACATGTTAAGTATGTGCAATTAACTATGACTTGGATTTCAAAAATAAGTGTATTTTGGGATAATTTATGCTTATATAAAGTCTAGCCTCAAATTCAAATGTCATACACACATATTAATTTCATTTTAATTTTTTATTGTTTTCTTTCATAGAAAAAGAATTTCCTTTTGACAGAAAATACTTGTGTTTTTGGCTTCAGAAAAATCTCTCTAGTTTGTTATATTTTTACATGAGATGACAGATGATCTTGAATGCTTCAAGAATTATGTTATATCTTTCATGTTAAAGTTTTGTGATAAAATCTTAAGTTTTTGATTTCTTATATCAGACCACTTGCTGAACTTGTGCAGGAAATGTGGCTGATGGATTCTGTGCTTGCATTATATCCGGATACTAAAGATTGTTCTCCAGCTCTGGTGAGATCAATTATTGTAGGCAACAAGTAATTTGTCACTGTGATTTTGAAAAAAAAAATGTTTATGGGTGACCATTTCTGTAGGCCAATTTCTTTCATTCTCAGCAGAAATTTTCTGGAAGCAAGAATTCTAAAGGAGCCCAACAAATGTTGCCCACTATATGTCATAGACCTCTATCCTCATTTGGTTCCTTAGAACGAAGAGATGTTGAGGAATCTCGCCCATACATGAGCTCTTCTCCTAATCTAGGGTTTGCTGTCAAGCAGCTGACTCCTACCGATTTGCGGAGTTCATTGCTATCTGGAAGAAATGAAATTGGAAGCAATCCTATTGAGTCACCTGTTCAAGTGAAAAGGAATCTTGGTAGTCATCGCAATTCAGGAATTTGGCATAGTTACTTCCCTCATGGACACATATTTGAAAGAATAAGATACTTTACTGTATTGGGTTGTATTGCATTTGCTACCATTAAGTTGTCGGGAATTGGCCTAAGCAAGACTCTTACTGGTTCTCATTGGGCTTTCACTAAGGCCAATGATAACACTGCTTGGACTGCAGATTCAGCTGACTACCCTGTATGCCCAGCTTATATTAGGGAAAGTTCTATGACCAACAAACTAAAGAGGATCCTGTCAATGTTTAAGATACAGTTGTTGCACCAGTCAGATGCTGGCAATCATAGTGATTTACACACTACTCTTACCTCATCATCCTTCCCTATTAAAGTTTCCAGAAGGCCAATGCCTGTGGAAGAAGCAGAAACCATTGTCAGGCAATGGCAAACAATCAAAGCTGAAGCTTTGGGGCCTACCCATGAAGTTAATTACCTAGCTCAAGTTCTTGATGAATCTATGCTTGCTCAGGTAGTGCATGATGTAGCTTATGTTAACCTTTTTTATATTATCAAATGTCATTACAACTTGGTATTGTTCAATAATTCAACTCGCCATTCTATGAAAAAATTCACTGTTAAATGATTAAGTTATCCTCTACGGACACATCTTGTTTGCTTTTGACAAGTGGCATGTCTGATGAGTGTATGCTGTAAAATGCTCAAAATTTGTTAGTTTATGAATATATAGATAGAATGGAATGATAACTAAGACAAACTCATGTAATTCAAGAAAAGAATTAATTGGTGCTGTTATCCTTGACAGTGGCAAGCTTTGGCCAATGCTGCAAAAGAAAGATCTTGTCACTGGAGATTTCTTTTGCTAAAGTTATCCATCATTCGAGCTGAAATTCTATCAGATGGAAATGAAGCTGACATGGCAGAAATAGAAGCTCTCTTAGAGGAAGCAGCTGAACTCATTGACGGTTCTCAGCAAAAGAACCCAAACTACTATCTGTAAGATGTACTTGCATACACAGCTGGATAGTAGTCAAGACACTGGCTATACATTTCTGATATTTCTTTTCCTTCCAAACAACAATCAAGCACCGCATCGTGGTTTCTTTGCTTATATTGTGTTTATTAACATCATTTGTTTCATTGATTGATTGCAGCACTTACAAAGTTAAGTATGCTATGAAGAGGCAAGACGATGGATCATGGAAGTTCTGTGAAGGTGATATAGGAACACCATGACATTTGGTCTTATTACTATGCCCCGCCAGGATAACTGATGTTGCAGCTAGCTAGGTTCCTTCCTTAACTTGTTTTCTGGAGCCTTAAAATTCAAAGACGATCTTCTTTTAGGCAGATGATGACATCTTAAAATTTTTACTTTACACAATATTAGATCCTCCATCCCCTCCTTTTCTTTCTGATTATGACCTGTTAGGAACTGATTGATTGGAATTCATTGGGGTTTATTAGAAAATTGAAATTTCTGATTCAATTTTCTGCTAACAGAAGTAATGTGTAAAAAATTCTGTTTTACTTTTAAGTGTAGAACTATCTTTCTTCGATGTCAATTGAATTTTTCTACTCGTGTTTTTCCATTGTCCTTTTGTTTGATGGGAATGGAAATAAAGAATGTAGTGCAAGGACAAGAAATTGGAGTTTTTACTCTTTCCTTTTTCTTGCAAGACATCAGACAGCGCAATATCTTTTGACCAATGCACAAAGTTGTAAATTTAAAGGGAATTGTTACTAACTTTATAGAAAGATAAAATTAAAGGTAAAATTAGAAAAATTATAGCTTGGCTTGCTTTTATGTATATCGATGCAAAGCAAAGTTATTTAGAAAATAAGAATGGGTTAATTAATTTTAATTAAAAAGATACCAATTTAAGAACTCAAATAATTTGTTAATCTTATTATTCTTAATCTTTTTAAAAAAAAAAAAATTACAATGAAAGAATTGTATAACATGTAAATAATAGATAAAGAAAAACAAAACGATCCACATGTTATGGGAAGGAAAATAATAAAAAGTAGAATAAATAAAATAATTCATCAAAAGGGTGATAAGTCTTGACATGTCAATCCCATCTGTACTCCCCCACCCCCCTAAATGAGTAGATTTTATACTTTGGACATGTTTGTAAGAACCAAGAACATATGAGAAGTTTATTTTAAAATGTAAAAATAATTTATTACTTTGATAAGGTTTTTGTTTTTTTAACTTATTTAAGAATTAGTGTATCAAAATAAATTTCTTTAACTATTTTGAGAAGCTCTGATGGATAAGAGTTTATTGAATAAATACTTAATTAAATTATTTACCAAAACATACACTTTGTATTAAACTCAAGTATTTTTGGAGTTTTGGATGATGAAACACGTTAAGAGAAATCCATTATATTAATTACAAAAACAAAATAATCCACATTTGAAAGAAGGAAAAAAATAAAAAAGAGAAAAGAATAATAATACTCATCAAATTCGAAGGGCGACAAATCTTGATATGTTATTTCATTTGTTTTTATTAAAATAAAATGCCTAATTTAAACAAAAGCTGTCTTATTATTAATTTATTAATTAACTAGTTGGTAGGCTGTGTGGTAAAGTTATTTATAGTTTTAAGATGTGTTTAAATTATTATTTAGAGGTTTAATAGCTTAAAGCATGTTTAAATATATTACAAATTGAGTCAATGAATTATTAATATTTAACTTTAAAATAATGAAAAATATAAATTTTATAGATTAAATAATTTTTATAATTAATAAGACAATAAAATTTGAGGAAAGAATCCTTTATTTGTTTTACTATTTATAACTAATTAATATAAATAGAGTTTAATGGATATGCACTGTCAGTGTAAAAGTTTTTATACTATCAACCAATTAGAAATTATCTTTGATAGTGATTCTTAAGATAGTTATTATTAAAGTCAACAAGCTTACCATACATGATGATTTGTGATTGGATGACAGTATAAAAAAGTTTTACATTATCATTGTATATCCTATTTTCTCATATAAATATTTGCTACTAAAGAATCAATTAAGGGTTTTTTTTCTCTTTAAACATGAAAAGTCAATTAAGGAGAATATAACAATAAGAAGAAAATCAAAGACAAGACAAATGATATAAAATAAACAAATATTTATTATATAAAAGAATTTAATTAAATATACTGCAATGTAAATATTTTTACATTGTCATCTATTTATAAACTATTATGTATAGTAAAATTATTGACTTTTATAATAATTACATTAAAAAGCATATGTAAGATGAATTTAAATTGACTAATAGTATGAAAATCTTTATATTGAAAATGTATTAAAATTAAATTTTATATAAAATGGATTAATTTATTTTAATAATGATGTCACATTTACTTTTGATTTAGCACTATTTTGGAACTATAATGCGATATTTTAGAGTTTGATTTAATATACTATTGATGTAAAATTTTTTATACTTTAATTAATTAAAAATTACTTTATTTATTGGTATGAAAATATTTACACTTTTAATTAATTAAAAATTATTATAAATGTGATTTTTAAAATAATTATTATTAAATTCAATAATTTTTAATTATATATCAATTTACAATTAGGTGATTTAATAAAAATCTTCATGTTATATATTAACGTGAAAAAGTTTGTTAATTATTAAGAAAAAATAATATATATACTAATAGTAAAAAAGTTTTTTATACTATTATTCAATCACAGATTATTATATTATATATGATAAACTAGCATAATAACTTGAGCCATGTACGGTTGTTAAATTTAAAATTTAAAAATTATATATTATTATAATTATTTCATATATATTTAATTATTTTAAATTTCTAAAAATATTTGTTGGAAAAAATGTATATCAACATATATATATATATATATATATATATGCATATTTACTAATAAGTATTTTTATTAAATAATTTAAATGAAATAATTAATCCTCTATTTTAAATTTTAAATTATATTAGATAATTTAATCATGTAATTTAAAATTATCTAATTACCTTTGTTTAAAATAATTTTTATTAACTTAATTAAAAATATACAAATCATAATTACTTTAATTAATTCATATCAAAATATATATATATCATAATTACCATGATCAATAAAATTATGTATTTTAACGTATAAAAAAACTTTTTTTATCAACACTTAAAAATTATATTTCATAAAAAATAAATTATATATAATTATCTCAATTATATATATTTAATAATTACATTAATTAATTTAATTACATCAATAAAAATTTCTAATAAATTTAATAATACATTAAATAAAAAACTAAATCATATATAATATGTGTCATGTGTCTCTCATCTTATAACATATGTCAAGAATTTCACATTAAATCAGATCAAATTAACTTTAATTTTTTCTTAATTTATTATTCAAATAAAGGAAACTTCTAATTTATATCCAAATGTTTAAGTTTCATCAATCAATATTAAATATAATTAATATTTATAAATTAACTAATTTAATTATAATTACGATCAATTATCTTAATTATATGCATTTATTAATTATATTAATTACTTTAATTATACATTTTAAATAATATGTTTATCTTAATTTAAAATAATCTTACATTTTTTTAAATTTATATATGTCATAATTATGGTAATTAATTCAAACTAGAATATATATATCGATGGTAATTACCTAAATTATTATAATTGTTCAAATAGATAGGGATGTTAGTTTCATGTGAGTTTGAGGTAAAAATCAATTTATTTCCATTTAAAATGTCATTTATAACAAAAAGTCAATTGAAAAATTTATTTCATTTCTATTTTAATAAATGAATGGTGCATATTTATGTCAAACAAATCGTTAATTTTAATTTAATCATCCATTTTAAACTTTGGTCCATCAAAATGATATTAAATTATTTTCAATTGACGTGTGTAATAAATAAATAAATAAATACATAGATAGTGCAATAATAAATGAATAATTTAAATAAAAAATCCAATATTTAGGTTAATGAATGATCCCTTTTAAATTAATTGTCCTTTTTAAATTTAAAATTATATTAATTTTAAATAATTCAATTTTGTAATTAAAACAATCTAATTATTTTTGTTTAAAATAATTTTTGCTACCCCAATTAATATACATATTGATCATAATTACCTTTATTAATTCCTATCAAAGTATGTATAAATCATAATTATCATGATTAACAAAATTATGTATTTTAACATATAAAATAGTATGTTTTAGAAATATTTAATAGTTATATTTCTTAAAAATAAATTATATAAAAATTACATATAATTATCTTAATTATATATATATATATCTAATAATTACATTAATTATATCAATAAAAATTCTAGCAAATTTAATAATACGTTAAATAAAAATCTAAAATATATATAATATGTGTCATGTGACTCTCATCTTAGTATACATGTCATGAATTTTCATATTAAATCAATTAAATTGACCTTATTTTTTTACTTAATTGATTATTCAAATAAAGGAGATTTCTGCTTATATTCAAATGTTTAAGTTCTTCAATCGATATTAAAAATAATTAAATATTGATAAATTAATTTAATTCTAATTATAATTATGGACAATTGCCTTAATTATACATATTTATTAATTACATTAATTACTTCAATTGTATATTATAAATAATATTTCTACTTTAAATTAAAATAATCTTACTATCTTTTTAAAAAATATATATATGTCATAATTATGTTTATTTATTCAAATTAGAATATATATTGATTGTAATTACTTTAATTATTATAATTATTCAAATATGCAAGGACGCTAATTTTGTGTGGATTTCAAGCAAAATTCAAATTATTTTCATTTAAAATGCTATTTAAAATGAAAAGTCAACAAAAATTTTTGTTTCATTTCTATTTAAATAAATGAACATTGCATATTTAGATCAACTTAATCATTTATTTTAAACTTTGGCCCATCAAAATTGTTTCAAATTGACACGTGTAATAAATAAACAAATAGTTCAACAATAATTACATATTTAGATCAAGATAATGGTACTGTTAAATTAATTGTCTTTTAAAATTTTAAAATTATATTAATGAATTTAAATCATCTAACCACCATTGTTTAAAATAATTTTTATTACCTGAATTAAAATATATATTGATCATAATTACCTTAATTATTTAATATTATAATATATATTACTTGTAATTACCATAATTAATAGAATTATGTATTTTAACATATAAAAATAATATTTTTTAGCAATATTTAATAATTATATTTCATAAAAGATAAATTATATATAATAATTACATGCAATTATCTTAATTATATATATTTAATAATTTAATAATTACATTAATTACTTTAATTATATCAATAAAAATTTCTAGCAGATTTAATAATACATTAAATAAAAAACCAATTTATATATAATACATGTCATGTGTCTCTCATTTTATTATACGTATCATGAATTTTCACACTAAATCAAATCAAAATTAGTTTTTTCTTAATTTATTATTCAAATAAGGAAGATTTTACTTTTGTATTCAAATGTTTAAGTTTCTTCGATCAATATTAAATATTAATAAATTAGTTGATTTCTAATTATGGATAATTACCTTAATTATATATATCTACTAATTACATTAATTACCTTAATTATACATTTTAACATAATATATTTACCTATTTAAATAATTATTTAAAATAATCCTAAATTCCTTTTAAAAAAAATATATGTCACAATTATCTTAATTAGTTCAAATTGGAATATATATATATATATATATATATATATATATATATATAGGTCAAAATAGATCTTAATTATTATAATTATTTAAATGGATAAGGACATTAATTTTGGTAAATTTGAAGGAAAAATTAATTTATTTCTATTTAAAATGCTATTTGTAAAAAAAAGTCAATGAAAATTTTGTTATATTTCTATTTAAATAAATGAATATTGTATATTTATGTAAAATTAATTATTGATTTTAAATTAATCGTCTATTTTAATTTTTGTCCATTAAAATGCTATTAAATTATTTAAATAAAGAAATAAATAGTGTGCCAATAAATGAATAATTTAATAATAATATATTTAAATCAACATTCTAATTGGATAAATTATAGATAATGATTACTTATAATTATTTTAATTTTAATCTATATAGATTTAATAATTACATTAGCACTAACTCAAATGACCACCAATTGATGATGAAATCTAATTTATTGAATAAAATCACACGAGAATGACAACATTTGCTTTAAAGCTCAGTTTGGAATATCGTCTTCATTCATACTCTCATTTCTCTTTGATTTTTTTTTTTGAATTTGTACATATGAAGGAATAAAATCTTTGTAGATCAAATTAAAACAATAAAGAAACAAAATGATAAAAACCTAAATAAAGAAAGAGTTGATAGCAAGTTGGAACTTTGAGCATCATCTTTGCCTCTATCCTTAATGTCATTATCCTGAGCGTTCATTCTAGACTATACACTAAACAAAAACAAAATAAGCAAACAAATGAAAGGGGAATAATAAAACATAAAAGTGAAAAAAAAAATAGAAGCTTCTTAAATGGAGAAAATGAAAAAACAAAAAAAAAAAGAGAAAAATTACCTAACATACATGTATCTCAATTTGACAATATATTTTCTCACCTTAACAAAGACATGAACAAGATAAACACAACAGGAGAAATCAACGCAATGTGGTTGATTGTTCAGATCATGTAACCAAAAAAATATATATACTATCATTGGAGAAATGAGAGGAGGGTTTGAATCTCTTTCGAATTTGGGTAATTTTCTCATTTCTTCTTTTTTTGGTCGCCTTTTATTCTCTAACTTTATGTGGATTTCAAAATAAAAACATTAGGATAGTAATAATTGTATGATTGTGTATAAGAGTGATTGTGAAGTTGTGCTGAATCAGAGTATTCAATAAAAATTAATTCTTTAATTTTGTGTGTCATAATTATTCATAATTTATTTTTGTGCAAAATAATTGTGTGTTATAATTGTCCATAAACTGATTTGTGTGCAAAAGAACGTGAGGCTGACACGAATGCAAAAAAAAAAGAGAGGAAAATATTTTGGTGTTGCCGAGTAGGATAAAATTTCATGTGAAATTGCTCCAAAGATTAATGTGTAAAACTTTCCTCTTTAAAAACATTATACTTTGTATAGATTATAGATTATAGATTTATCGATTATAATTACAACTATTTTAAAAGTCATATACAAGATGATGCTTAATTGTTTGACATAATAAAAACTTTTACATGCCTATTAAATTTGATTATTAAATTGAAATTTCTTATTTATGTATAAACTAAATTAAAAACGAAGGATTGTAGCATTAAAAAACAAAAGGTTTAATTGCACTTTATGTCCACTCAAGTTTTATTATTTTACAGATTTTGTCACCGAATTTTTTTCTCTTGCATTTTACCATCTTATTTTTGAAATATTGTAAATTTTGCCTAATCTTATGAATTTTTATTTAATGAATAGTTGATAATTAAGCAAAATTTGCAAGATTTTAAAAATAAGATGACAAAATGCGAGAGAAAAAAACACAATAACAAAATCTACAAAATAATAAAACTTGGATAGTAAGAAGTACAATTAAGCCAAAACAAAAAATATATAATTTTTTATTTTAAATATTGTTTTTGTTTTTTGAAAAGTAAAAAGTCCAAGAAGGAGGGAGGTATTTGGGTTTTTGGTTTGGGAAGAGCAGCAGCAGTAGCAACCAGCTTGGAATTCACACCGACGACCGAAAAAGAGCGAAAGAGATGGGAAGACAAGCCGTGACCAAGCTGTTAAGCTCGATCGCGTCGCGCCGCCACGGCATCCGGCAATTCTCGGCGGCGACGCCGGCGGTGTTCGTGGACAAGAGCACGCGCGTGATCTGCCAAGGCATCACAGGCAAGAACGGCACCTTCCACACCGAACAAGCCATCGAATACGGCACCAACATGGTTCGCTATTCCCTCTCTCTCTCTGTTTCGATCCATTCGTCTTTTGATTCATCTCTCGTTAACGCCACCGTCGCATGCACGCTTTCGCTTTTGCTAACCCTAACTGCCGTCAGGTTGGTGGTGTGACTCCTAAGAAAGGCGGAACGGAACACTTGGGCCTTCCCGTGTTCAACACCGTCGCCGAAGCGAAGGCCGAAACTAAGGCCAACGCTTCCGTCATCTACGTTCCTCCGCCGTTCGCCGCCGCCGCCATCATGGAGGCCATGGAGGCCGAGCTGGATCTCGTCGTCTGCATCACCGAGGGCATTCCACAGCACGATATGGCAAGCCGTTTCTCGCTTTCGATTTCTGAATTCGTAATTTAAATATGCGTAATACACATTGCAGTTTAAGGTTTTCGTTTTTGTAGTTTTAGTTGCCTTTTGGTTTTGGTATGAAGTCTGGATGATCATTTATGTAACATTAAGATTATATGATGGCTAATGCATGCCTTCTGTGGGGGTGGGGGTGGATTTAGCTCCTCTAAATGGAAGAAAATGTAATATCAATAGTTAATATTTTAACACATTTATAATTTGTTATATGTGCACGTAATATCAACGGTTTAATTTTAATCAACCACTGAGATTACTTACTTTACTATATAAATGAGTTGCTCATATTAGAGGAGTCAGATCTAACAATGGACTAATGTTGAATGTCTTGTGTAGTGGTACCTTTTGTTTGATCTTGGAAATGTAGCGCATACAAGTGTAGTGTTTAGTTGGAGTCTGTGTTGCTGATTTGAATGTAGTGGCTGAAGTTGATATTTTTTCTATGTCAGGTACGGGTTAAGGCAGCACTTAACAGGCAGTCCAAGACTCGTTTGATAGGACCGAACTGCCCTGGTGTTATCAAGCCTGGGGAATGTAAAATTGGAATCATGCCGGGTTATATTCATAAGCCTGGTCGCATAGGAATTGTCTCTCGTTCTGGCACCTTAACGTATGAAGCGGTGAGTACTTGTTTTGATCTGGGGAGGACTCTTTTTTTTGTTGTAGTGGTGTGAGATTGACTTATATGTATTGGTGATGAGATTTAAAACTTTGAATTGATGCCCCCCTGCCGATGAGTAATGATGTGTTGCTGATATGTCAAAAATATTGACCCATTGCACTAGAATTAATTCTGTCTATGTTATGCCACTTTTCTTAATTAGAAGGTGCACTTAGCCACTTACTACTTTTCCACTTGTGACTGCGCATTTCTGCGAATCTTTTGTGCCACTTGTGATATTATCCTGTCTTGATTCTTCCCACAGCAGTGTTTGGCATAACAATCAACTTGCTTATTTCTGTGAATCTTTTGTGCCACAAGTGATATTATACTGTCCGGCATAATAATCCTGTCTTGATTCTTCCCACATTGATATGCATTAAAGAAAGTACAACTTACACACATCTCTTTAAATTTTACTTGTAGGCTTTCAAAATGAAAACAACTTATGCCTGTCTATTATTGAGTAAAAGGCTTATCCCTGGGAATTGAGTATCACCATTTGAAATTTGAATTTCTTTTGATAATACAATAATGATGATTACCCATGGATAAACCATGTATTTGTTCTTAACTATTCAGGTTTTCCAAACGACTGCTGTTGGCCTTGGACAATCCACTTGTGTGGGTATAGGAGGAGATCCCTTTAATGGAACAAACTTTGTTGACTGCCTTAAGAAGTTCCTAGCAGATCCTCAAACAGAAGGTACTTGGTCATATTTATTATTTGTCATATATATCACACTGTGTTTTGTTTATCCACTGAACTTGGGTTATGCCTTCTGTGCATAGTTTCTTTGCCTAACAAGTGTTCCTGTAGGATTAATCGGACAAAATCATTTATGATTACTGTTTGTTTGTGTAAGTCAGGTATCGTTCTTATAGGAGAGATAGGAGGAACCGCAGAAGAGGATGCTGCTGCGCTAATTGAGGTTCCTTTCTAATTTTAACCTGTATCCTTATGTCTTTTACGTAGTTATCAGTATCTTAAAAATTAAAATGAGTTTGTCTGTCTTGTGGGTAAGGGACACCAGTAAACCAGGCTAAGATATGCTTCTTAACTTTTACAATTATAATTCTTGGGGAGAGATTTTGATAGAAATTGGATTGAAACTGAATATTATTTGTCAATGGGCTCTAGCTCCTTATAACAGGAAGTTCTCTATAAAACTTAGAAGAAGTAGAGAAAATGCTATAGAATATAAGGAAAAATGAAATTCTTCTCTGCCTTATCCTTTTAGCCCTTCTCCCTCCTTATTCACATTCTCTCCTTCGCCCTGCCCCTTTTATACCAGAATCCTGCCCCCCACTTTCCATCTGCCAGCTGCCCCTTCTGTTAAGCCTTCTCTCCTTCCTATAAACAATTCCACCTCTGTTCCGTTCTCAACATTAAATGCAATTTCTTCCTTACCCTCTAAGTCTCCTTGCCTCCTTCTATTGTAGACACCTGATGCAACTGCCATCTAGGCCCATCTTTATTCTGCTCAACACCTATCATTCCTTTCCTCCTGTTGTTAACATGGGTAAAGGACCTATCAGATTTGCATACTGCTTAGTGCATAACTTGCTGTGTTATTATTCTGTTTGAAATTCAATTATTTTTTTGATTAAATCAATTTATGATGTTCTTATATATGATCTCCATAATATGCATTGATGGATTGGTGATCAATTTTAAATTATCTCTTCTTCAGTCTAACTTAGGCATGATTTTGTTATGTTGTTTCTGTCACTCTATGATCTCAACTCTTGTATAATCCTTCAACAGTATGACACTCAGATAGGTCTAAAAGCTATTCTTTTATATGATTATATGATGTAGCCAATGTTAAGTTCAAAACGGATGTTGTATTTTATATAATGTTTAATTTTACTTGGATGGCTAAAGCTAGACATATAGGCAAAGTGGTCATCAAAGCATATAAATTGCATGTGGCATCTCTATGTGAAGAAAAATTCAAATGTGCTTTTTAGGAGCTCAAATTCTTGTCTTGGCTTTAGGCTTAGGTTATAGTGACTTATCAGCAAGATAAAGTTGTGGTCTGTCTGTAGATGTCAATCTCCTTATTTTGGTGGACAAGAAATTAAATGTTTGTTTGGTGTTACCTGGTGATATTTATGCTAAATATCTTATTTTATAGAGAAAGAACAAGCACATGCTCATAGTTATCTTTTTTGTCCTTTCAAAAGACTATTTTCGCAATTTCTTAAATTGATTTTATGAACGACTCTATACAGGAAAGTGGGACTGAGAAGCCTGTTGTTGCATTTATTGCTGGTTTAACTGCTCCCCCCCGGTCGTCGTATGGGTCATGCTGGAGGTAAGATTATATCCAAATTTATGAACTCATGGCTTCTGATAGGAAATATCATTCTGGCATGTTGCTTGACTTATCATGAATTAGGTGACATGCTTCTTGGGCTTTTGTTTCTTGTTTGTCTATACTGTGGCGTTTTAATTCCAAATTTTTAGTTTAGGGTTTCTGCTGATATTTATGATTATTCTTAAATATTGCAGTATTAGTTGCATGCTATTTGGTATAACATGACACAGGACACTACACATGACATAGACACAACACAGCATAATCTAGAATAGACTTGTCATAGGATGCCATAGAGTTGTACTTCAATTAAATACATAAAAATTCGTATACAAGTATGAAAAACATCTAAAAGCTTTTGATAATACTCCTAAAAAGTGTGCCACATGTTATTTCTTTAAAACATATTCAAGATGAATTGACTGTTAAAATTTGTCCCCACTATCCAAGCGTACTATCTAGGTGTGCTGGTGTATCTTGTAGAATATAATTGGATGATAAAACAATGTTGGTGTAATTGTGGGGATGCTTAACCAACCTTCTCAGGGTGAGTTTGATCCCAATCTTACTAATTTCCTCATTATTCTAGAGGCTATGATTACAAAACTGTTTTGTTTTGACTGGCTGAACCTGGTTTTTAACAGGTTTGGTTAGGTTTATTCTAGATTTCAATGAAAATATGTTAGACCCCCTGGTACTATAGGTGTACATGAGGAAGGGTAGTGAAGGAGGCAGTGGATTGAGTCCTGCCTGCAAGGTCAACAAAATGGGGAATACTGAGAATATTAGTGCTAATAGGCTACAGCCTAACAGAATACTGAGGTGGAAAGTAAAGGGGTATGTGGTTGGAGGAGTGAGAATGTGTCTTGAGGTGGGAGACAGTGGAGTGCAAGGAAGAATTGAGAGTGGGATTTTAATGAAGTGATGGTCCCTTGTCTTGAATGACATGTTAACTTCTTCATCTTATTATTAATTGCTTCTCAGTAGGAGCTTTCTTCGTTCTGTCCTCAATTAGTTTTGGGGAAGAATTTGGCAGTGTGATTAATCATCTAGGATGAATGATTACTTGAGTAGTTAATCATCTTTATGTTCCTCGTATGAAAAATTATCATTACATTTTGAACCTGATGAAGTTAGAATGGGAAAATTGCATGTTTAGTGACGACAATAAAGCAATATCAGATTTTATGTTGAAATTTTCATTTTGGCTTTTCAGCTTTGCAGCTACACTTAATGTAGTTAGATCTTCATTTTTATATGATATTAATCCTTCTTGCTTGTGCAGCTATTGTGTCAGGTGGCAAGGGCACTGCACAAGACAAAATTAGAATCCTTAGGGAAGCTGGGGTCACAGTTGTGGAGTCTCCTGCCAAAATTGGTGCTGCCATGCTAGATGTTTTCAAGCAGAGGGGTTTGGTGCAATAGTTTGGGTTCATTTATTTTCATCAAATCATTTTGGTTTCGATTATTTATAACATGTTCAAAAACAGTTGATTCCCATTGGTAATAATGGGCTATTTTTCCTTTTTTGTTTTTTAAAGTTACGAGAGGTGCATTAAAATAAAAGTAATTCAAGATGCTTTATATTTGCGGAAGTTTGAGACAGTCCCTTTGAACTTCGGTTTTTGTGGCGTTGATTTGTAAACGCGTATCCTTTGCCAATGAATTTCCAGCAACTTCAAATTGCCGTTAATTGTAAATGCTGTGTTTGCAAGGTGGGGGTCAGATATGTAATCCTCTGATAATATATTTAGTCCCGGGTAGTTATGGGAATATCTGCGGTAGCATTAATTTTTTTGGCGACACTTTTGTTATGGTGACAGTAGGTGAAGATTTAGATATGCACGAACATGTAACATCACCGGCAGTCACTTTGATGAGCATATTAACTCTGGGTAGATGACCAAGCAATGATGGTGAAAAGAGCTATTTCCTTCAAAGTTTATGATAAATTCGTTTCATATCATCTAAATTGGTTTTAATCGTCTGTATAAATTTTATGTATTAATAATCTTTTTCTTTGCCGTGAACTTGGAACATGTTAGTTCTGGGATTCTGTGCTTTGTAATTGTAGGCTAGATATCAAATTCAGCAGCAATGAAAACCACGGTACTTTTTCTTTTTGGGGTTGGAATGTCACAGTATTGAATATTTTCGCGTCATCCTTTTTGAAGTTAATGACCTTAGTCCTTATTTTCTTAATTCTAGAATTTTAATTGCGTAATCCATTAAAATTTCTTCCATACTGTAAATTTGGGAAAATTAATATTGGAAGAGATTAATGCATTTAGAAAAAAGCTTTGTAGAATGGTTCTTAAATCCCATCAGGAATTAAATTTCTTAAACACTCCTAAAGTTTTAGTTTCGAAATTTAAAATTCTCTTCTGAAATTAAAATTTTAAAATTAGAAAAACAAGAGTGTTATTACCAAAAGAGTAACGTGAAAAGTAATTTCCGGATTCGTTAGTTTTGATCTGAAAGCCCTGGATAATGATTAAAATGGATCTTGTCCGTTTGCACTTTGTAGCGGACCGGGCCCAAAGCCTATCACCAAAGTCAGTACAACAAAGCCCGCAATGATTATAAATCTTTTAAAAATAAATTAGTATTTTACCATGTATAACGCACATGATTTTTTTAAAATAAACAGTATTTAGTTTATGTAATGTACAGCATAATGTTTATTTTTATATAATTAAAATTTATAATAAATAAATATTTTTAAATATATAAATTATGATATAATTAAAATTTGTAATAAATAAATATTTTGAACATATAAATTATATTATAAATTTATGATAAATAATTTATATTGTGAAACAAGATTATTTTTAACCATAATTTACTCCTATATTATAAATCTAAATCCTTGTCTTGAATGAGTCTTTTTTGAAGCTATTCTTCAACAATTTTATGAGTTTTTGTTAAACAAGGGTGTTTTTTGGAATTGTCATCACTTTCATTGAGTTACATATCTTATTCTAATATTATACATTGAGCATTTAGTTTTATTTAAATTTTTTATTCTTTTAAGTATACTTCTTAATTTTAATCTTAAATTTAATTTGATTTAACAATTAGTTCTACCATCTCAAATCACTCTCTTTATCTTTATCTATATACTTAATTTTTTTTAACTGCTTATTTTTTTATCTATCTTTTTTAATCTATATTTCAAATTAAATTTCAATATTTTTTTAAATAGAATTTGAAAATCCAATAACAGTAGTATTTTTTTTTCGATTTTCAGTTTTTATTATTATTAATGATACACCCCTTATCTCATCCTTAAATTTGTTTACCAAAAGAAAAACCCAATGTTAAGTCAATTAATTAACTCAATTAAATTAATTAATTAAGTTAATTAATTATTTATAGAATGTTTTAAATACGAGGTCAATTAATAATCCAGTTCAATTTAAAATATACCAATATTTTTAAGTGTAATTTAAACCTACACTCAGCCTATTAACCAATATGTTTCTTTTGGGTAGTTTAAGAGGGAGAGATTTAGGAAGAATATTAAGTATTTCTTTTATTTGTTTGGAGAGGAATTAGAAAGGATAAAGTAGTCATGATTTAGGATTAAAAGTGTATATGAACTATTGCTTAGAAATTAAACAATTTTTTACAATATAAGTTTTTTGAAAATAATAATAAATACATTTTAAAAAATAATAGAGTAAAAACTATTTTTTAATTAATATAAAAATATTTTTCATATAATTTATTTATCTCTTTTCTTTTTCTTTTTTTTCCCCACTCATCTAAATGAGAAAGAAATTTTTTTAATTTCTATTCATTCAAACAACACATTTTTTATTTGATTATTCTTTTATTTTTATCATTTCTATTTCATTCCATAATCCAAACAAAACATACATGCAAGTAAACAACATAGGAGAACAAAAAAAAAAAAAAACCTCTGTACTTGCTTCTGAAAAACACGTGTGTAATGTGTCGAGTGGTTGAGGACTGATAGTAATACCTGTGTTGTGTTGAGGTGCTAGTTTGGATCCTGTGTGTAATATGGTATATCTGACAGTGTAATGTGCTTAGCACCTTAGCTTCTTCAAAGGCGGTGTTTGGAGTCTCCACTATCCAAATCCCAACCCTGGAATTGCCCTCCCACTAAACCGTTGACTCTTGACTCTTCCTCATTCCTTCACTCTCTTCCACCTCCACCAATCAGATTCAGATCCAGTGATCCACCTTCACTCCCTCACTCACACACTCACATTCCCAATTTTTTTATTCCATGAAAACCTAATCTCCCCAATGGTCGTGACCTCCAAATCTTCCCCAATGGCGCAAGATCTCCTCCACTCCTTCACCCTCCCCAAAACCCTAAGGCTGAAAACGAAGCAGCAAGAGCTTCTGATCCGCGTGACCACCCTCTGCCTCATCTACGTCCTCGCCTTCATCACGCGCCTCTTCAGCGTGCTCCGCTACGAGTCCATGATCCACGAGTTCGACCCCTACTTCAACTACCGCACCACGCTCTACCTCACGCGCCACGGCCTCGCCGAGTTCTGGAACTGGTTCGACTCCGAGTCCTGGTACCCCCTCGGCCGCATCGTCGGCGGCACGCTCTACCCGGGCCTCATGCTCACCGCCGCCGCCATCCACCACGTCCTCCGCCTCCTCCGCCTCGCCGTCCACATCCGCGAGGTCTGCGTCCTCACCGCGCCCTTCTTCGCCTCCAACACCGCCCTCGTCGCCTACTTCTTCGCGAAAGAGTGCTGGGACTCCGGCGCCGGAATCGCCGCCGCCGCGCTCATCGCGATCTGCCCCGGCTACATCTCGCGCTCCGTCGCCGGCTCCTACGACAACGAGGGCGTCGCGATCTTCGCGCTTTTGTTGACCTTCTACCTCTTCGTGAAGGCCGTGAACACGGGGTCGCTGGCGTGGGCGCTGGGGGCGGCGTTCGGGTACTTCTACATGGTGTCGGCGTGGGGGGGTTACGTGTTTATAATCAATCTGGTGCCGCTTTATGTGCTGGTGTTGCTGGTGACGGGGAGGTACTCGCTCAGGCTGTACGTGGCGTATAACTGTATGTACGTGTTGGGGATGCTGCTGGCCATGCAGATTAGGTTTGTGGGGTTCCAGCATGTGCAGTCTGGGGAGCACATGGCCGCCATGGGCGTGTTTTTCTTGCTGCAGGTTGATTGTGGTTTTAGCTATGTGTGTGTAGGATTAGATGCAGTTCTTTAGGTAGCTTTGATGTGGTTTTATATAACAGTCAATTTCGGCCACAACAGTAAGGTTTTTGGGATTTTGCGCACTGCCAAGGTTTTAAATTGCGGTCCTGGTCTCGTCGTGATCCTTGATGTTGCGGGAAATTGTGAATGGATGTGGCTAATGTGGCCGCAATTATGTTCGCAGAGTCCAAAAACCTTGATGTTGCGGCCAAAATCGCGGTCACAAACCGTTTTTTAAAACCTTGAAACGGTCTGTGACTATGATTTCGACCACAATGTCAAGGTGTTTGGAATTTTTGTGACAGCAATGGTGGCCTAAATTGTGGTCGCATTTTTAAAATCTTGAAAACGGTCTGCGGCTATGATTTCGGCCACAATGTCAAGGTTTTTGGAATCTTTGTAACGGTAATTGTGGCCAAAATCGTTGTCGTAGATTGGTTTTTAAAACCTTAAAATGGTCTGCGACTAGGATTTCGGCCACAATGTCAAGGTTTTTGGAATGTCCATGACAGCAATTGTGGTCACATTTTTTTGCAATTTCTTACAATATCAAGGATTGTGACGAAACCGTGACCATAATTTAAAACCTTTGACTTCAATCAGAATTAGAATTTTACCTCGATAATTTGCGTGCTATAAAGGTTTGTGTTAAAATTTTAGTCAATATAGGTTACAGAGGTGGAACTTCAGTTTTGATTGGAGAACAACAGTAAAAGCACATGAGGAACTGCACCGAAGTTTTGTTCTTTTATGGAAGTGTTTTTCTCTTTAGGGTCTAACTTGGGTTGTTTTTGCAGGTGTTTTTCTTCTTGGATTGGGTGAGGCACTTGCTTAGTGATACGAAGTTGTTTCAGGCGTTTTGAGGATCACTGTGACTAGTGCGGTTGCTGTTGGTGCTGTTGCTTTGGGAGTGGGCATGGCATCTGGTTATATATCTCCATGGACTGGGAGGTTTTACTCCTTGCTTGATCCTACGTATGCCAAGGATCACATTCCAATTATTGCGTCTGTCTCTGAGCATCAGCCAACTGCATGGTCGTCCTTCATGTTTGATTTCCATATCTTGCTGTTCCTTTTCCCTGCTGGCCTCTATTTTTGCTTCAAGCGCTTGTCTGATGCCACAATCTTTTTAGTTATGTATGGTCTTACAAGCATGTATTTTGCTGGGGTTATGGTTCGGTTGATTCTTGTTGCTACCCCTGCCGTGTGCCTCATTAGTGCTATTGCAGTTTCTGCCACTGTGAAGAATTTGACTCGGGTAGTGAGGGCCAAAAGCCCAGCTGTTCAAAGTGGGTCTACTAAAGGAACTGGCACTGCAAAAGGTTCTTCCAAGGTTAGATTCTTTTAAGTAGCTTGTTGAGCAAAAGGTTTCTTCAGATGAGTTGCATTCTACTTTGATCAATTTTTCTCTCTTCTTTTTTAATCACGTGCTAATCTAATAAGTAGTGTACCTATCCTTTAATTTTGCCCACTTGCTCCATTTCATTAATTTTAAGAAAGATGAATCGGTTGTTGCTTGATATTTTCAATGATATAATTACACAAAGGGGTAATTTGCACCTGACAGCATGTTTGGTAATTGCCATGTTCTTTCACAACAATTATATGTAATAGTTTTTAACTTCGTCAGTTCATTTTTTTCAGGTAGAATCTTAAATATTGTATTAGAATGATGTTTTTGTCTCTTAATATTATTGCGGTGAATGTTGATGTGGCAGTTTAATAATAGGTGTATGATTACTTATGTGTAGGGTGTAGTTGACAACTCCCAGCCTTTCCAAAGGAATGGTGCTATCGTGTTACTTCTTGGTGCTTTCTATTTGCTCAGTAGATATGCTATTCACTGCACTTGGGTCACATCAGAGGCTTACTCATCTCCCTCAATTGTCTTGGCTGCAAGGGGTGCCCATGGCAACAGGGTCATCTTTGATGATTATCGTGAGGCCTACTTTTGGCTTCGCCAGAACACTCCACCAGATGCCAAGGTGATGTCATGGTGGGACTATGGTTATCAAATCACTGCCATGGGAAACAGAACGGTTATTGTTGACAATAACACCTGGAACAACACACACATAGCTACTGTTGGGCGAGCAATGTCATCCTATGAAGATGAGGCTTATGAGATAATGAGATCGCTTGATGTTGACTATGTATTAGTCGTGTTTGGTGGAGTTACCGGTTATTCTTCTGATGATATTAATAAGTAAGGCCATATGAAGTAATATGTTTTGCTTTTACATCCACATTTACTGAATGCATGTGCCGATTTCTTTATGAAAAATCATACATAGACGATCCTTGCATTCAGAGCTTTGCTCAAACTTGTACAGTTGGCTTCATTAGAGTTGTTGAGCATATAGATGTTTTAAGTGTTGTCACTCTAGCTCAAGCCATTTATATTGGTGTAGGTAGCATTACTCTTTCTCTATTTTTGAGACCGATCAATTGATCATTCTCATCTTCAAAAGTTGGTGTATTATTTTTTAGTCTGTCCTCATTCTTTATTATGTTTCTTACCTTCCCCTTTCATACTTGTAGACTGTAGTGTAGCCTTCATATGTTTTAGAAAATAAAAAATTTATAGACATTCCATCATCAAGTTGGTGCAGATAGGCAGGTTATTTCTATGAAAACATAAACTAGGAAAACTTGGTTAAAATATATTTGTCTCATGACTTCATAGGTAGTCTTGTACCATTTTGGCATGCAAAAATATCTCTAGGTTTCTAATGATTGACTGGTTGGAATTGGAATGAGTTTGGATAGTATGTTAGAATTTTCGGCTGCAAAGTTTTCATCATTTATAAAGATGTAAGTATACATTTATTGATCATGTCTTGGATATTGACATTTCTGTTTTTTCTCTGATTTTTTGTTTATTATTTTGATTTGTACAAGTATCTATCTTCCCTGCTATAATGCTTCTAGTGCTTTTGTATGATATTCCCAATTTTTTTTGTAGATTTCTTTGGATGGTGAGAATTGGTGGCGGAGTTTTTCCTGTGATAAAGGAACCTGATTACCTTGTCAATGGAGAATATCGTGTAGATAAAGGAGCAGCTCCAAAGATGCTGAACTGTCTTATGTAAGATTTTTGGCACTACTAGTTTGGCTTGGCATTTGAATTATCATTGGAGTTCCAGCAAATCTGTATGCACACAAGTCTGTGTTTGGGTTTGGTATAACAATAGAGTTATGGACTAAACTTGGCGAGATGAAATTATGGAATAACTGTAAAGTTGAACCGTGCCCTCTAGGGGCACTGAAGTTTAACTAGGTTGGAATTCCAAAACAGTTCGTTGACCTAGTTCTATGGCCAGGGCATTTGGGTTTACCTAGGTAGTGTTTGACTTAGCTTATTTTGGGTTTCTCTTAAAAAGAAAAGTTGTGCAAAACAATATTTTATAGAAGTTCTTAAAATAAAAGGAGCTTTTTTAAAAAAAAAAAAAATTAAAACCAAATAACATAAAAAAAGAGCTTTTAGATCAGGTAATTTTAGGAACTTCTCGTCTATTCTTTATTTAAAATACCAAGACCCAAAGCTCACACTGTCAAACAATTTTCAATTAAGTAACTTTTAAGCTAAAATAATTATAAAATTGCCAATCAGATTTAATTTTAATTTTGTAAATTTTATTTTTGACTTTAAAGTAGCTTTTAAGATCCTAAAAGTGAGGCCTAATTCTACCCTAGTGCTTCCCCAGTGTGAATCAGGTCCTAATTTTTTTTTAAGCACAGAAAAAAGGAGTAGAAAAAGGAGGTTGTTCAGGACTTCAGGATAATATTATTTGCTGTTATTTATTTTATATGTAAAGGCACGTGATGAATTGATACGTGGTGAATTTAATTATATTTTTCTTCATCTATGATTCTTAGGTACAAGCTGTCTTATTATCGGTTTGGGGAGCTGACAACAGAATATGGCAAACCACCTGGGTAAGTTCCATAGCTCTTATTGTTGGTACGGTTCTAACAATAACATACCAAAAAAATCTAGGTTTCCTTGCATTAATGTTTTTGACTAAGGGAATATGAAGAATCTATGCCACTTGATTAGGGATATGGAAATCACGCTTCCTGTTAATATGCAAAATATGTTTCATTTTTTTGGACTAGGATAAGTTTCTGATTGTTAGTATTTGATATAATGTTTTCATCCAAGTATAAGGTAGGAAAGCCTATGGTATGGATAAATTTAGGGTATCCCATGTAATACTCGGTGTAGTAGGCAGTTAGATTGAGATATGTTTACTCTCGGAACTTCTGGAATTCAAATTTGAGCCTCATATCAAACCTGTTAAAATTTCATAACCAAGTGTTACTTGCAACATTGTTATCTTCCCTTTCGAAGGCATTGAATATGAGTTCTTGTACCAGTGGCCATCCGTAGTGTTTGTCCAATGGCAAACCGGAATGAGGATTTTAAATTGGCAAGAATAATTTGTGAATATTGTCTGTGCGTGTTAATATGTTTGAAGTAATGTAGTTTTTTTTTTTTTTAATTTATAACCACGTCCAATGACAAATCAGAATGAGCATATCAAATTGACAAGATAACAATTCGGGAATACTGTGTGTATGCTTGTTAATATGTTCTGTTTGAAGTAATGTACATTTATTTGTTTCTTTATAACCACATGCATCTTGCAATGACAGGTATGATCGCGCCAGAGGTGTTGAAATTGGAAATAAGGACATAAAGCTTGAGTACTTGGAAGAGGCGTTCACTACGCAGAATTGGATAGTTCGTATTTATAAAGTGAAACCACCTAAAAACAGGTGTTAAGTCAAAAAAAAAAAAAGCAACACTTTTTCTCTGCGGGAAATGATAGCATTTTAGTGAACTTGAGCGCTGAAAAAGTGAAAATCTGTTAGCCATGTTACAGATTGTGGACTATTTTTTGAAGTATGTAGAATTAGTTGAGGTAATTTTGTGGATTTTTTGAGATGTTACAGTTTATGACTTTATTTCGACTGCATAACTTAACCTATTGGCTTGGCGCCACTTGTTTGGTACAAATTATGAGATTGCCAGAATAGAACTGTTATAGAACCAAACCGAACCATACAGGAGTGGCTAATAGCCTAATATTTTGTTTTAAATATTAGGTTATTTGATATGACACGGCTCGTTGTATGAAGGAAACAAGAAAAGACTGCCATTTTTTTCCAAAAAAATTGCTTTTGCGGAGTTAATGTATTTTCACCTTACTCAAGTCTTTTTTCTTTTTTTCTATTTTTAAATCTCAAGCTATTAACAGGACTAGTGACGTGTGATGCAGCGCATACTAATTAGAATCTGATGGCTTGTTTGACACTAAAAGAATCTTCAAAAAATTATTGAAAGCAAATATTATTTTATTAAAACATGTACACGTTTTAGATTTCCTATAACAAATTGCTATGTAATAATAGAGCCACGTAGATCTTTAATGTCAATAGTGACCATCTGTTTCAGCGTCGGTAATGTGATTCAGCCATGTGCCTTTGTCATCATCACTTGTAACAGATACGGGGAACGAGCACGTGAGGTAATCCCTGCGTTAGAAGTATTTTACTTTCCAATCATTGTTTAGTATTGCTTCTCGACCACAAACAAGTTTTCATACCAATTTCTCCATAAAATAGCCCTTGCTGTACTCGTTCTATGACAGTTTGAAAGCAAATTTATGTCAAAAACACACCCACCCTACTTTGCGTATGGGCCCGACTAAGATCTTGTACAACGTAGGCACGATTGGATGGACCACTTCATGGAACTCTTATATATTCATTATATATTTTGAATTCCGAATTCGAAAGACTAGCAACAAATCAACACAACAATTATTAGAAAAAGGACATTTCATTTGCAAAACCACAGCCAGAAAGATGGAAAGCTTGATTGCTTGGATTTATTACGTGGATGGATTACAGAATACAATCACATGTATCAATGAGGGTAAAAGAACTAATCCAATTGAATAGGACAAGACACGAAGCTAGTAGAGTACCCATGTAACATGGTTTACACAACTTAAATGGTATTGCAATATAATGGATCCCAAGAAAAAAAATATATAAATACTTACACAAGTATTCAATAACAATGACATGATACAGTTAACCACTGAACAGAATACCTTTCACTTGATTCAATCATTTAACAAAGGAAATTATCAACCAGTAAATAACCCTTTATAATCCAGGTGGGGATGACCTAATATTATTGGTACATTTGACAAACCAGTTGCTAACCATTTTCATGCACCTTTCCCTCAGTTTCTACTGCTGCAGCTTTCCTTCTTGGGAGATCATCGACCCCTTGCCAGGCCTGGAATAAATATCCTAATCGTGTAATTTTGTTTGTTTTTGTTTTTTTTTTTCTTTTCCTTCTTTGCACAGGCTTACTAACCCAAAATAGTTGCATCTTGTTGCAATTTATGTTTGTGTAATGTCAAAAAATATTTTGCTCAAAAGGGAATCAATTTTACACTAATCAAGGGCAGCTTTGCTTCTGCGGCCAGTTATTGGGATTGGTAAACCATCAAAGATAGGTTTCGTGATGGCTGCTTGCAAGTCTGGTTTCAAGCTCCATATCACAGGCGGCCAGGCTGTTGCTGAATTGTTCTTTTCCTGCTCTCTGAGGCTTGATGCACTCGACGACTTGCGCACTCCATAAAGGCCATCAGTAAATATAGATTCTCCCAACCCCACTGGAATTGAATCTAACCATCCTGATTCTGACTCGGGGAGCAGCGCTACTCGACTAGCAGATTTTGGCCTCATAGATAATGTTTTTCCAGTTGAAGAAAAACCATTTGATCCATTACCATTTCCTTCTCTCAAAATCTTTTCTGGGGTACTGGCTCTATTATCAACTTCAGCTTTCTGACGTCTTCGGACAGATTTCTCATCCGACTTCTCAGCTCCCCCATCCCCAATTTCTGCAAGAGGCACATATTCATGCCCTTCATCATCCCCAGTCAGTAGATCAAACACTATATTTGTTGACTTGGGGTAATCATTTGATGCTGATGGTAGGTCTGCAATTGGTGAGGCTTTGGGAAGCCATTCCCCTCTAGAATGATCAGAACTCGCAGATGTATAAACTGCCATTTCTGTTTCTTCGAATGTATCTCTTGACCTTGAAGATTTGAGATCATAGTATTTCTGTAAAATGCTCATAGCTGGAGAAATATTAGGTTGAGGTGGTTTCAATCTTAAGGACTGGAGAGGTTCCTTCATGGCAGATTGACCTATGCGTAGGGGTTTCCTCTCAATGCTACTATCTCTGCAATGAGTTTCAGCTAAAAGTGAGTTTCCTTAATCCAGCACAGAATCTCACTCAAATCAAAGTGACTGGTGGGTGAAGCTATGCTATCTGAAGCAAATTCTAAACATCAATCTTAAACTTTATTATATTATTGAGCTATTACATTCATTGTACTTTAAATATTCAGCAGGAGACTTTTCCACAATCTATTCTTAAATATGAAGAGCAACCAAAGGGGAAATAAACAAGGAATATTAGAACAGGCATATTAAATTTAATCCCAAAGTCAATTAAAATTCACAATAACAATAATAGAACAAATTACCAAGTGAAAACATATTAAACTGCAGGAATAGGAACTAGCAGCATAAATAACCCATAACTAAGCACTTGCAATTTCAAGTTAGAAGCAAGAGCGGCTGTCAAAATCTATAAGGAGTAGTAGGTTGTCATGGGTGGATAATAAATACAGATTAACAAATTAGTACAGGAAGATATCTTGTAATTGTAAGATATATATCATAGAAGACATTGCAAAGCTTTCTTGACAGAAGCTTTTAAATTGCTGCAGCATGACAAGGGGAAAAAACTGAAATGAGTATAATAGTACCCCGACTTGGCAGGTTCATCATGCAGACCAGGAGCGGGAGATGGTGGATGTCGTCCTGGTAATGGAATTTTCAATGTCTTCAGTGCAAACATTTGAAGATCTGTGGCTAATCCATTCATCCTTTTGATATCAGCTACCTGAATAATTACAAGGAATTTTTATTGGAAGATTTCAGTATCATGTAATCAGAGACCATAAAGCAGCAATAATGCATGCATTTGTTGGTAGGAACTGTAAAATTCCCAGGATTAGTGATAACAAAGGAAGAATTAAGGCCCAGACCCATCTATAAAGCATGCATGCACATCATGTCAGTTACTACGTATTTTAACATGTTGGTCTTACATAAATTATTACTACTCTTAAACAATTCAAGGCAAGGTGTATGTATCTCAAAAGTGTATTGTCATTAGCATATGTGATTTGCCATGTTATACAATCACATATGTCTCATACACAGGCATTTCTAAAAGAGAATGCATTATGTCCATAAAGTGGTTGGCAAAGCATAAGTAAATATTTAACCAATGCAGAGAACAAATAATAACATTCAGAAGTGGTTTCAATGCGAGAGTTTCAAAACACCTGCTCCTCCCATCCTTCAGGCCACAGTCAGATGGGAGGGGATAAATTCTTTGTTCCCAATTTCCCAACTTTTCTCCCACAAAAAATATGTTAAAAACTGAAAACCCTTCATTTTTATTCTCATTCCCCTATCCATAATCTTCCAACTCATCACCAAAAACGTCCTAAAAGTGGACAATGGAACTCAAAGAAGAAATCAAGGATTACATAATTCCAAATAACCAAGAACCAACCAAACCAAAAGTTTAACCCCTTTCAGACACTCTCACCCCGTTGGCATTATTAATCATTAGAGGAAAAACTGAGGCAATTAACCCAAACGGTTGTCTCAGATCAGCTTACCCCAAAAGGATAAAAAAACTAAACAAAACACATAACCTCCACCCCTCCAAAAAAAATTTTGAAAACCATAACATGACACACAAAATCTTTATCTTGTATTCTTGTCCATATACATCTAAAACCCCTAAACTAAACACCAACTAAAAAAACAAAAGAAAAAGAAAAAAAAAACCTACAAAACCCAAAACAAAAAAGTATAAAAAGCAACCAACTTTACCATGCCTAAATCAATTCAAGGTCAGAACCAAAAAAAAAAAGAAGCCAAATATCCAAAATAAAAACAAGAAAAATAGTATTTTACCTCAACACCATACTTGATTGCCACACCAGCAAGAGTGTCAAATTTTGAAACCTGGTGCTCAATATAACTCACCCCATTACCACCGCCGCTGCCGCCGCCGTTCTGCATCCCGTTTGACGGCGACATCTACTCCGATCAAGCCACCGACAGCAAGATCTACGATCTGAGAGAGAGAAGCATGAAATTGACTTAAGGGGGAAGTGTGTGGAGACGGGAATTTAAGAGAGAGAGAGCAAAAGGGTCAAAGAAAAATGCGATCTTGGAGGAAGAAAAGGAGAGGAAAGAAAGGAAAGTTGACGATGGTACAAGGAAAACAACTATGGAGGGAAGGTTGGTTATGAGCGTGATTTTTATTTTGGTTTGAGAGGAAAATAAAAATGAAAAATGGGGTTTCTTTCTTCCTTTAAAGCTTCTATAGGAATTTGACTTTATTCCCCACACCACTTCTGCTTCTGCAATGCAAAAATGGGAGTTCTCAATTTCTTGTTATTTGCTTTTTATCCTTCCTGGTTGAATTCAGTGTTGACGTGGACCATGTAATTTCTCAATTTCCTTTTTGGTAATATTTTTAACCAAAATTTAGTCAATGTTTAATGTGAAAAAAAATTAAGAAATAAATAAATAATGTTAAAAATGTCTGAAAAGAAATGATGAGTATCAAATAATAATATCACAAAATCTTTAAAAAATATATATATTAAATGAATAGTTGAAAAATTTTAATGAATAAATATATAGTAAAGGTATTTTACATAGTCATTAATCCCAAATTACTATAAATAATAAGCTATCAACTTTTATAATAATTACTTTAAAAATTATATCAAAAATAATTTTCAATTAATTGATAATGTCAAAAAATTTTACATCGATAATGAATACTTATTAAACTCAAATTTAATTTATTATTTAATGAGTAAATAGTATGTATTGACAATGTAAATGATTACATTGTTCATTAATAAAAAATTGTTATGTATGATAATTTTTTTAATTTTTATAATAATTATCTTAAAAATGATCTCTATCATAATTTTTAATTAGTTGATAGTGTAAAAATTTTTAGTTAATAAAAATTAAACTCTTATTTAACACCCATTTTTAAAATTATTTTATGATTTTTAAAATTTATTTAAGGTAATCTACTCTATGTATTTATTATTTTCCATAAATTTACGTAATTTTACTTAATGCGGATAAGAAAAGATAAATTAAAGTGTAAGCAAATTGATGACACTGAAAACACTACTCGTGGTTTTACATGGACAATGTCTTTCTTTTTGTGGGTTAACTTGTTTTCAAGCAATTTTAAATTTTAATGTGGCGTTATATATAAATTAAAAGGAAAAAGAAAAAACAAACAAAGTCAAATGATTGTGCAAACGCATCGGTGAGGGAAATGATTCCTTGTACCACTTTTGGATTTGGAATCACGATGATGAACTCAAGTCTTCTTTTATCAATTTCTTAATTCGGTTTATCAATAATTTATTCGTTTGGCAATTTTCTGTATTTAATTTATTAAAAAGAGTATTATTTCTGGCGTTGTAAAGTCTAATAAAGTGGCATGAGTTGTATTTATGTCCCCAATATTATATAACTGGTTAACGCGGTGAGAGATATATGCACCGACACAAGGTAGAACAGAGCCAAAAGCACTGAACTATGTGTACCACTCATGATTGTAACACTTTTGAACTATTTCATTTTATCCCGTTGGATTATTTTTCTGAATTATTGTTTGGTGGTACCTCTCTTTCTTCCAATTTTTATTCATTTTTTGAACTTTTTTTCTCTTAGGAAATGATATCATTTTTCATAATGTATTGTTACTGCCGTTTATCCTATGTGTCTATAGCTACATTGGCTGATTAAGTAAACATTCTTTTTTTAAGGCAAGTAAACATTATTTTAACATATTCTCCCCTTCAATTTATTTGATTATCTTAATCACTGCTTTCAAAGTTTCAGGAAATTCTTATGAAATCGAATGACTAGAACCAAATCATGTGAGCTTGCACTAACATTTCAGTCAAAAATAAATAAATGCTTGAGACATTAATTGTTCCTTATTCCGTATCTGCACACGTGTATGGTCGTGTGATTTTTAATTTTTTATACGTCTCTCACAATTTTTTTAAATAGTTGTATTTGACTATTACCTAAAACACAATAGTTAATTAATAATTATTTTTTTCAAAAAATATAACATTTGATACTATCAATTAATTCTTACCATGATAAATAATAAAAAATATTTATTAATTTCTTAACTATTTTTTAGTATAATAATGAGCGAAACTGTTTTTTTTTTTCTTTAAGATTACACCCGTCACAGTTTGTCAAAATTTCGAACGATTAAGTGCTATTATTTTATTAGCTAAAATTAGAAAAGGAAAAAAGTATGATACAAATATTTTTGCCTTTTAATACATAACTATTATCACAATTTAAACACATATTGTTCCATTGTACCTAAAAAAAAAAAACGCATATTGTTTAATTCCAGTTTTCTACTCCCTTGCCTAACCAGTAACCAAGTGTACTGCCCTGAACGCCATGCCTAAATACTTCTTGTGAAAAGAAATAGGCTTAAATAACTTTTTTATTTCTATAAAATAGGATATTTGCTTTTAGTTCTTTATTTTTTTTTAATTTTTGTCTCTATAATATTTTTTTTGTTTTATTTTGATTCTTGCCGTCAAGTTTGACATCAAATTTAACAAAAGATCCAAAAAAGAAAATGCAAAAATTATATGGATCAAAAAATTAAAAGGACCAAAATGAAAGCAATATTATATTATAAGGAATAAATAGTTATTTAAATCAAATTTATAAAAATCAAACCTTCAAACACACACATGCACTGAAAGGGAGCAGAAAAATTAAACCTATAATGAATGCATTAGTGACCAGTAAAAAAATTATTAAAATTAAACCTTAAATATACAATTTCGTAGAAGTTATGCAATGATGCAATCACCTTCAAGTTATAAAGCAAATATAACAAATGGGGAGTAACAAAAGTGAAACATAAAATAAGACAGAGGTATCAAAACAAATGGTAGTAGTAGCAAACGAGCGTGGAATAATAAAGAAAGAGGAAGAAAGATGCATAATGTTATTATTATATATGAGCAAATTACAATAGCATACTACACCTCTCAAAGTTTCTTGACGTTGCACATGACCAACTTTCTTCTTTAATGTTTGCAACAATGTCCCTTATAGGAGTACACAATGTAATGTGTTTCTTAGGTAATACACGGTGTGAGTGTAATGTATAAAGAGTGTTGATGTAATATATAAGAAATATCGGTGTAATGTTTTTCAAATAATTAAGAAATGTCAATGTAATTTATAATTTTTTTAGCTGGTCACTGGTGCATTCATTGTAGGTTTAATTTTTTTTGCTCCTTACCAGTGCATTTGTAATGTTTGAGGGTTTAATTTTTATAAATTTGGTTTAAATTACTATTTAGTTCTTATAATATAATATTGTTTTCATTTTGGTCCTCTTAATTTTGATTATTTTCATTTTGGTCTTCTTAATTTTTTGGTCCATATAATTTTTGTGTTTTCTCTTTTGATCCTTCCGTTAAATTTGACGATCAAACTTGACGACAGAGACCAAAATAAAACAAAAACTATTATAGGAATGAAAATAATAATAAAAAGATTAAAAGTAAAAATCCCTTATTTTATAAAAACGAAAAAATTATTTAAGCCAAACAAATATATGTAATTATTGAGGTGATAACTCGTCAACGAAAGTGAATTTGTCGTGTAAATTACACTTCTATTCGTATTATTTCCGGACCTTCTTTCATTAGTTAAAAAGGCAATTTCTCATTACTCAAAAGTAAAAAAGAGTTATAGCTGTCATAAACTAATGCCTAACAAATAATGAAGTCAAATAGTGCTGCGAGAAGGCAAGTCAATCAATTCTTTCACATTCTTAAGATTCCTTCTTAGAGTTCTATAATATATACAAGATTAGTAGTTTATTATAATCTGCAAGCTTGCTCAAAACAGTCAACGTGATAAAAAACTACATTTGCGAAATGACATGTGCGAACTGATCATTAACAGTAATTTTTTATACTTCATAGTTAATCTTTTGAATGGTGTAGGCAAGCATCAGTTAGAGTTTAGTTTATGATGTTAATTATGATATATTTTTATTGTAAAAAAAATTGTACACTATTTAATAATACGCTATCATATTATTTTAAAAATTAAATATTTTATGTAATTAATAACATAATAAAAATTTATATTAAGTAAAGATTACATCAAAAGTCAAAACTAAACCTTATAATTTATTTAAAGTGAGAATGGAAGAGAAGGGGAATGCATACAACTACCATGTCAAATGTACGAAACTGAAGCATTATAAATTAATAAACTGTACGTTTAAATATATTATTAGTTTACAAAAATTATTTTTCCCTTTATTGCATTGAAAAATAAAAAATGAAAAATAATACACCTATGAAAATATTGTTCCTCCCAATCCTTTCGTTTCAAAATATATAATGACATGCCAAATAAAAAATAAATGCGATCCTGTTCTTCACTTCATTATTTTTCCACACAAGCCGTGTGCTAGTTCACCAGACACACCCTGTGTGTGTGGACGCGGGAAAAGAAGTGGTTTGTCTAAAACCGTCATACGGAGACAAACTGGTGTCTACATCACGAAGATTAAAATAATAAAAAACTGTTATAGCTTCATATTAAAAAACTGTTTTATGGATCTATTTACTGTTTTCTGTTCAACTTTGTTAAGAGTCCGCAAAAAGTAGATTTTCGTGGATTTGTTTTTTAAGGGTGTTGGGTAGGAAATTTTTTCAAGTTTTCTAGAAATTTTAGGTTAAGAATATTAAATTCTTATGTTTAATATGATAATTTTAAAAATTATTTTTAGAAATTTAACATTCTTAGAAATTATTTTTTATTCATGACGGATAAAAATGCCACTGAAGCATGATGCAAATATTTTTGCTTTTCAATACATAACTATTATCACAATATAAACACATCATGTTTAATGCCAATTTTCTATTCACCTACCTAACAGGTGACCAAGTGTACCGCCCTGAATGGCTAGCTTAAATAATTCTTTTAGAAAGAAATATGTAATTATTGAGGTGATAACTCATCAACGAAAGTGAATTTGTGTAATGAGTTTAACGATTATGTATTATCACTATAAAAACTTTTATAATGTAAATTAATTAGAAATTATCGTTATTATAACTTTTAATATAATTATTATCAAAATCAACAAATTTACTATATATATAATTTGTAATTAAATGACCATGTAAAACTGCTTATCACTATCAATGCATAAGCTGTTTTTTCTTCTTTAAATTACACTTCTATTCGTATTGTTGCCAGACCTTCTTTCATTAGTTAAAATTACTTAAAAGTAAAAAAGAGTTATTGCTGTCACAAACTAATGCCTAACAAATTAATCAAGTCAAATAGTGCTGCTGCTAGAAGGTAAGTCAATCGATTTCTTCACATTCTTAAGATTCCTTTTGAGCGTTCTACAATATACTATACAAGATTGGTGGTTTATAATAATCTGCAAGCTTACTCAAAATTGTCAACGTAATAAAAACTACATTCGCGAAATGACATATGGGAACTGATCATTAAAAGTAATTTTTATACTTCATAGTTAATCTTTTGAATGGTGTAGAAAGCATCAGTTGGACTTTAGTTTATGAATTTAATTATGAAATATTATTAGTGTAAAAAAATTGTACGTCATCATTTAATAATATGCTATCATTTTATATTAAAAATTGCATATTTGATATAATTAATAATATAATAAATTTTATATTAAGAATCAAACTAAACTTTTTAATTTATTCAAAATGAGAATGAAAGAGGGGGAAGGGAGGGGGAATGCATATAACTAGGGATGTCAACGGGGCGGAGCGGGTACAGGTAGTAGCTACCCGCTACCCGCCTTGCCTGTTAAAACTTATACCTGTACCCGCCCCATTACCCGCGCGGGTATCCGTTAAGCGGATACCCGCGGATATTTTTAATATCCGCGGGTATCCGTAGATATCCGCGGGTATTTTAAAAAAAAATAAATAAAAAAAATAACAAATTTATTTTATGTATTGTGGACAATTATAAAGTGTTGTAAATTTCACTTTGAATTTATAAATTTAAATTTATAAATTAAAGAGTTATAATTTAAAATAATCACTTTAACATAAATTTTAATTATTCTAACAATTTTTCTAAAAAGAATATAGTTTAAATGCTCACAAATTAATGTTTTTTTTCTCTTGTAATATAATTGTATAAGATTTCTCTCGTAATTAATAATTTTTTTGAAAATTTTGAATAAATTTATGTAATTTTATCTATATTAATATGTAAGGGTATTTAAGTAAATATATAATTGCGGGGTAGCGGGTATCCGCGGGTATGGATACCATGATATCCGTACCCGCCCCGTTAATAAACGGGTAACGGGTATACCCGTTTAGAATATCCGCGGGTATCTATTTAAAGTACCCATTTTCTACCCGTGGCGGATTTTATCCGCAGATATCCGCGGGTACGGGTATTTTTGACATCCCTACATATAACTGCCATGTCACATGTACGACATTGAAAGTTTATAAATAAATAAAATAATATTACCAAAATAAATAAATAAATAATATATAAGTTTAAATATATAATTATTACAATTTTTCCCTTTTATTTCATTTAAAAATGAAAAATGAAAAATGAAAAATAATGTACCTATGAAAATATTGTTCCTCCCAATATTTTCAATTCATTTCAATATATGATGGCATGTCAAATAAAATATAAATGCAATCATTTTCTTCACTTTATTTTGTCACCCAAAAGCTGCGTGCCACACACCCTTCGTGCGTGGAAGAGGGAAGAGAAGTGGTTTGTCTAAAACTGTCAAAGGGACACAAGCTTGTGTCCACATCATGAGATTAAAATAATATAACATTTAGCATTCCCATGGTAATGGAAAAATGTAGTTTTCATATTAAAAAATTGTTTTACGAACATCCTCTACTTATCGTTTTGTGTTCAAATTTGTTAAGAGTATGTAATAAAGAAAAAAATTAAGAGTTCGTGATAGAATTTGTTACGTATAAAAAAGAGATTATTAGATAACACGCATGTTATTAGCACTTTTTTTATTTATTTAATAATTATAATTTACTATTATTAATACTTAATTAATTATTCCTACATTTAAGTTTAAAATACTTATTTAAATGATTCGTTAAAAACTTTTATCATGATCATAGAATTAGATCTCTCTTTTCCTTAACTTTAGTATTAATACTTGACTTTATTTTTTTGGAAAACTATGAAATAGGTGTAAAGTACCTATTAGCTTTATTGATGACTAATTTTCGCTAGAGAATGTGGCTAGCCACTTTTAGTAAAATCTCCCTTTCAAACTATATTTTTTTCATTTACAAGATTTGAATCCTAAGGCCTTGTTTAAGGAATCCGAATCCAGTACCACTCAGATCAATGACATGTTGGTAGTATTAATAGCTAACTAATTATTTTAGTTATTTATTTATAATTTATAAATTTAAAGTATATATATTTATTTTATTTTTTTCTTCTAATAGAATATAAAATATTAAAAGTAGGTTAAATTTGTGACAACTTTTAATTCAAGTCAACCGTAAATGCATTTTTACTTTATGCATGAAATCCAACACTTAATAACTAAAATATTTACAATAAAAATTAATTATTAGATACATAAGATTATTGGAGTCATGAGATATTATTACAGTATCTATTTCCATGAAAAAATTGATACATTTACATTGAAACGCAATGAAAATTTATTTCACCAATTCAAATTATATCAATGTATTTTTTTTAATAACTCTGACTTAAATTCCTGGAGAGTTTTTTTTTTTGTCTGGGTATTTGATTCATATACTACAATAAAAAAATGAGTGATAATCCAATTCTTTTAAGCTCAAAATTGTCTTACCATATAAAGGATTTTGTTAGTACTTATTGAGAAATAAAAAAGCACGTTTTTTTTTTAATTTTTAATATGTTGAATATTTATTTTTTAATTAACTTTCTATTTCTAGTTCATTTAACAGGCACCCTTAAAAAGTTTGGCCGCAGAACTTAAAAATAGGTCATTTACAATACCAATCTTACCAATGCATAGGCTTCGAAACTAGCAGCTTTGATCTTTGATTACTTTACTTGGTCTCAAAACAAAAGTTGATTGCGTTTTAACATGGTCCAGTTACTGATTGATCTATGATGATCCGAGCAGAGTTTTACTATTTATATCAGGTTTCATACAAAATTTTATAACTTATTGAATAGTAACTAGAAAATGAGTACATAGTATTAGGCCCCTTCTACCCCCTTGGCAAATACGCTTGACCCTGAACTTTGTCCCTTGACTCTATTCAATTTTGAATGGGGACTAATTCACAAAATTCAGAACTTCAACATCTTTCCATCTCTATCAAGCATCAGGTCATTTATCAGACCGTTAATTTATTTATTTTTCTATAAATATATCTAACGGTTTATATTAACTGGTCTACGACGTGGAACACTGGAACATAACTTTTTTTTGGCTAAAGGTGGCCTAAGGCACCCTTTAACTAGTGTATGTTAATATACCCACTTTCATAATATCTATCACTTCCAAGACATGACATCATCTCTGAAAAAACTGAGTCAACACTAAATAGGTATTGGCCAAATAACCCCACAGACGTTTCTCTCCACGGTATGAGAATCCTGTAGTAATAGCCGAAGCTCCCTCCCGTATTGATGGCAAAGTAAGTGCCACAACTTCAGGAAACATTCAAACTCCTCAACAAAGGATTAGTCGCCACCTATATTCATTCAGAAACTAAGCTCCTGTAGTGATGGCAAAGTTAATGCCACCATTATGGGGGGAAACAAGTTGACCTTTCTCGCCAAACTAACCATTTGACAACTGCTTTGCAAAGCTAACAAATGTCACTTTAAGAGTAACGTTTCCAACCACGAAACTTACGTGTCCTGAACCTATTGATTCAGCATAGGACTGTGGACTACATATTCCGCCTCCCCTGGAACATTTAAAACTAACGAATTTTTTAGGAAAAAGATGAATAGAATGAGTCAAACCTACGAGAGTTTCTCGTGCAATAAGAAATTGTAGAAAAAGGGGTGGGGGGTGAAGGTGTCTTCTGTTCCAAATTTTTAGACTAGGGGGATAAGACCCAGTGCATTGTTGAACGATTTATTGGTTAACACGAAGGAGTAGAAGACGGCGTAGAAGAGACGAGTCACAGGCCAAAAAATAAAAAAACAGAAAATATTGAACCAATAATGCTCATTAATTATACATCTATAAAGAACTCTAAAAAATGGTGATGGACAGTTGCGTAAGTTCATTATAATCAAATATAACATTTTCAGATGTCACTAACCACTAATTGATATTTAACATCATTTCTATTCAACAAAATGCTGCAAATTTGAAAAACTCTTCATCCCTGCAAGAAAATTAAAAAAAAAGTTGAAACATGCTCAAGTGTATGGCATCTGATAATTAATATCATAAAGCAGATGCTAACTATATTGTAGCATCCTGCAAAAGGTCAAGAAAAGAAAATAGAAAATAGAAGAGTAACTTACAGGACATCTGGAAGTGGTAACATATTTCTTTTTTCTTTTTTTTTTTAAAGAAAGAAAAGAAAAAGAATGCCTCGTAGATGAACAAATATTTCTAAATTAAACTCCAATTTAAGAACACGCTACCAAATGCAGAAATAGTGTAACACTCACATTCCACAAACATAATAAGCCTTGTTCTATGAAATTTAAAAATTCTCAGCGATAAATATCTAATCAAATTGTAGTAACAAAAGATTTGACTTTCTTTACAATGAATGTTACTGGCAAGAAGATTGAAGTTTTATTCCACTTGTGAAGATAGAATTTTGACATTGAAAAATCACATACCACATTTTGTGGCAGAGACAGCTAACGTTTCATCTAGCATCAGTTTCATTAGAAATTTGGTGACTTTTGTTTGTAAATCAGCTAGATGAGAAACAGAAAGCATCAAAAGCAGAAGATAGTAGAAAGATAATTCATACAAAACAATTTCCACAGAAATCTTGCAAGAAACCAAGAAGGCCCTAAAGCAAGCAAACATGACTTCTACAAAGTTCAACAATGAACATAGAAAGTCTATCAATAATTCAAACAAATTTGAGAGTTGAAAGAACAAGAGGAAGTCCTGGAAAATAACATTACTTCAGTAATGATCAGTCTATAAATATATGAACCATAATCTTTTTTTTGTTGTTGATATTTGATGTCTATATGGTTCTTCAGATTTGAAAATAGAAAAACAGAAGCATATGAAGCCATGACCCTTAAGCGATGAAATAAGTAAAGTTTTAAAGCACCCTATACAACCGTCATCATGCCAAATTAGAGGCATGGTCCAGTCCAATTCAAATTCACTAAATGGCAAGTATGCCATCAAGCTCAAGCAGTGCAGATAATTTCTCATAAGTGACTTAAAAGTACTGGAACTTGAAAGTAAATTAATGAAGGTAGCCCGTAATCGAAATTCTATTTAACAGGCTTTCCAGAGCCTGGATAAGGTATAAGAGATTCTAGTCTTGTGTGTGTGTGTATATATATATATGTATGTATATATGTATGGCATGTTCATTAATTCCCTAAAAACGGCTTTGTATACTGGCTTGTTTTATTTAGTAGACATAATGACACAACAAAAAAAAGACTATTAGGGGGATTTTATGGATTTTTCGGCATAAAACAAAGTAGGGACTACTTTTTTGAATATAATTACCCAAACTATCTGAATGGCTCTCTAGCACAGTGTTGTCTGTTCAAAAAAGTAAGATCTTTGATGAACCCTTACTAGTGCTAAAATCTGTTATTGTTTTAAGTATTCTAGCTAAATATGAAGGATATGAATAATGAAGTAAATCTAAAAAAAAAAAAAAAAACCCTCGATATATTACCAAATATATGCCATCGAGAGAATTGTCATGATGCCTATGAAAGGAAATTTTAATGGTAACGGAAGAGAGCTTAGAAAATTCAGTTTGGGAAATTCTGAGTTTTGACTTTATATTCACAGAAATTATCTTCATTCATTAATTGTTATTACATTTAACTTAATTGAATAAATAAACAGAATCTATAACAATAAGAGATCCGAAAGACCAGAATGAATCCTCTCATGTCAAATTTTAACATGACTGGGTCATGTTCAAATTCTGTGTTTATCTCTCTCATCAAAGACATTAAATAAACTCCACCTATTTAGCGTCAGGTACATGATATGAACCATTCCCCCAAAAGACAGTTTCTCTATTTAGTGCAAACAAACAATAACTGAACTGGAAAAAATAAAGGTCTTGATATTCTGCCAGGTCTACATCCTCAAATCACTTGAAAAATAACATACATGACCAACCATTATGCATAAGGTTTAATTAAATTCTAGGATCTCGCTCCTAGGTGAGGAGATCCACAAAGCAAGAAAGTCAGAATATATTTACTGTAGATTAAAAATTAAGTACCTTGTAAACTTCACCCACTTTAAATCAATGGTAAATATACTTTTACTTTCTCACTTTATACATTCTTACTTTAATGGAGCCAAATCCCAAATTCTTAGGTGCATCCTCTATAACTGTCTTGCGTCTCCTCTCATAGACCCTTTTAATAGGAGGTCTATTCCTATCGAAGTGACATACAATATTATTTTCCAGACACATTGCATCTAAGATTCAAAGAACTACAAATTCTTAAGAGTTCTATCCCTCCCCTTCGTTCAGTATCACAAGGTTAAAACCAAGGAATGCTAGTAATTGACCATTTCAGCAAACAATTGATCACATACTTTCCATATCTCTTTTGCTCAAAATGCCACATAAAAAGATGTCATCTACAACTCTGCATCAAGGAAATCCAATTGGAAGGCTCAAATAGATTGCGTGAAAGATTATTGTTCAGCAAGTAGTAGCAACAATTTTACAAAGAAGGTACAGAAGCCAAGGGTATCAAATCATATCAGCAGAAAGAGATATAATGAAATATCTATGTATTGAAAATTGTGGGGCTTCCCTCCTTGCTCAAGAAGTGGTGCTAACTATTTTTTTGAACAGAGTCCAGACAGTTTCTATTAATTAGAGAAAAAAAATAAAAATCATCAAACAGATTTTATCAACTGCAGAATCCTCATGAGCAGGATATAAAATTATAAAAATGCCTAATAAAAACACTAGGTAAGTCAACTATCTTAGTTTGAGAAGGAAATCATCAAATAATTGATATTAGGGCTATCTGAACTTCCATTTACAAACCAATAATTTTTTAAAGACATACATTAAGAGTACTCATCGACAACATGAGAAAGAAAGCAGTTCCCTCTTAAACCTTTAATTTGAATTTATGGAAAGCCATAATTATAAGTAGTGTAGTGGTTTATTATAAACAACAAGGGCATAAAACTTATGAGCTATGCTATGAAATTATGGGGAAGGTGATTGAGTATAAATTAAGAGAAGAGACTAGGATCAGGGATTAAAATAGCGTGCTATAGCATTGGGATAGCGCCATAGCGGGGCGGAGCGGCCTCTAGCCACAACAAGGACCTCCGGTGAGGAGCGGTTCACTGTAGCGGCCGTCGCAGCCAGCGTAGTGGCTGGAATTGCAGCTGTAGCGGCTGAGATAGCGCCGCTACAACGTTTTTGCAGGTGCCCATGAAAAAAAATAAAATTAGCTTTTGAAAAATAACCGTTTGGGCACCTACTTATTCTGAACAGCTATTTTAAAATAATACTTTAGTTACAATTTATTATATTTAATTAAAAATCTGTTTTGACATTTTTTTTTACTGAAACCCTACTCCACCAGCCCCTCCTTTTTCTGAACAAAATCTGAGACACATAAAGGAGGCTTCAAAAAGTCTTCCTTACTTTTTCATTTGTCTTTTCTAGTTTCTCCTACTCCTCTGAAACGTAAAGGAGCCATCAGACCCTTCTTTTTTCTTTCAACTTTCTTCCTTGCTAAGACCCACTTCATTCCAACAGCTTACTAAGACTCCACCCACTTGCTGCAGCAGTTTGTGACCTCCTCCAGCAGTTTGTGACCTGCCCCAGCAGTCCAGCAACTGCTTTCCTGGTTCCAGGAACTGCATTTCTTCCTCTGTTTTCTTCTCTGCATATCTTCCTCTTATTTCTTATCTAATATCTAGGAGACTAGGAAACTTGTATTTTGTTGATGTATACTTCTATGTTTTGTTTAAAACACTTATAGACTCCTATGACTTTTTGTTGTTAATTATGAATGTCATGAATCATACATTATCTGACTTGAACAGAGTTCCTGACTTGCAGTTTTATATATATATGAATCTGTTTCTGTGATTCTGTTACTGAATTTTTACAAAATGGACACTTATGATTCTGTTTCTGTGAGAACAGAGTTGCTGACTTGCTGTTATATATGTATGATACTGTGAAGAGAATTGCTGTTAGATATTTAATTCATCTAATGCATTTTGTGAAAAGTTGCTGCATATAGTCTATATCACATAAACTATATAAAAAAAATTTAGAATAGCAGCTGTCCCGCTATCGCTATACCGCTATAGCGTTTTCGGGGTCAGCCGCTATCCAAGATTTAAAACATTGACTAGGATTGCAGAGAATCAATTTAGATGTATGACAAGAAGGTGTACAACAGAAGCTATTTATCTTCTACAAGGGTTAATGGAAAGGTACTGGAGCAAAAAAAGATACTTATATATGATTTTCATTGACTTGGAAAAAGTATATGATTGAGTGCCAAGAGAAGTGTTGTGGAAGGCTTTAGAATAGAAAATTGTTCGCAGCTTATATCCAGGCTATTCAAGACATGTATGATAGAGTAGCTACTTGTATGAGAACTCTGGTAGGCGAAACTATGGACTTTCCTACAAGGACAGGTTTACACCAGGGCTGAATCGTGAGGACATTCTTGTTTAATCTAGTTTAGATGTGCTTACCAAAGACAGACAAAAGATTATCCATAAATGCATGCTTACTGCAGATGATATAGTTTTGATTGAGGAATCAAGGAAAGAGGTAAACTCTAAACTTGAGTTTTGGAGATAGACATTGGAATTAAAAGGGTTTTTACTTGAATATGAGAAAGGCAGAGCATATGCATTGTAATTTTAGCAAGAAACAAGAGGAAAATGACTTGAAGGTAAAAATTGAAAATGTCGTTACACATTTCTAAGTATCTACGACCAATATCACAAGATGATGGGAAATTAACAAAGATGTCACACACAACAGACAAGATGGGTGGTTAAAAAAGAAAAAAGACATTGGAAGTTATTCATGACCACAAAGTACTGTTGAACTCAAAGGAAAGTTATATCATACTGCCACACAACCAATTACACTCTATGGTGGTGAATGTTGGACGTGTAAGGAACAACAAGAGAAAAACTGAGAGTAGTAGAAATCAAAATGTTAAGATGAATGTATGGCCACACAAGAAAGGACAAGATACAAAATGATTGTATATGGGGTGATATCAGTGTGAAACCGACACCTATCAAGGAAAAGATGATAGAAAATTAGTGAAGGTGGTTTGGACATGTCCAAAGAAGATCACTAGAGGCACCAGAGAGGAGAGTAGATCACATGGTTTTTAATCCTATGATAAAGGGAAGAGGGAGACCAAGGACATTAGAAGAAATTATTAAAAGAGATCCAATAGTGAATAATATCCCTGAAAATTTGGTTTTTAATTGAACTCAATGATGTCGTGTGATCTATGTAACCAATCTCACCTAGTAGGATAAGGCTTATGTTGTTGTATATTTGTCCCAATCAAAATTATTTTATACAAGTGAAATCATATGGACCAGAATGCAGTGATGCTTAAGGTCAACTAATCGGATTACCTCTCCTTACATAGATCAAGTAGTCTACAAGTTGGATAGAAACATCTCATTCCATACCTCCAACGTTTAACAGATATGTGATTAAGCAGATTTTAATATTTCACTTGGCAAAAATATATCTGTACTCTTGAATACTAGTTACAAGCACATATCAGGTCCTAAGTAGCAACCTTTTGGGCAAACTGCAATAGAAAATGGGCATTAACCCTTCCATTTATCTTTAAAAAAATCAAAAAGAAAAGCCATCATTGTTCTTCAGCTACCATAACTCCAGAATAGATCGAAAAGTCATCCTCTCCTTTAATCATTAACATTCTTTAACAAAAGCTTCATTTTATATCTTATACCTTACAATAGCAGCATAGCCCTCTGCTTCCTTCCTTTTTATCCTAGCATCAACAAGATGTTCTCCAAGTCCAAGGTATCTTCCATAATAAAATAAATCATGGATAAACTGAAAGACTGCTATGTAATTCCCCTATGCTTACTTAAAAAAACCATATTACCCATGACCTTAAATGATCCAAACAACAAGGAATCATGGAGGACCCCCATATATGTATAAATCCAATTATTGATTATTTTAAAAGTCAAAACACAACTTTTCTGTTCCATTACTATTAATTTTGATCTCAAAAAATCTTCCAAGACCTAATAAATTTTCCTGAATCAAATCCTTTTCCCTTTCCCACAGAGAGAGCTTAGTTAATCAAAGTTTTCCCCATCCAAAATTATAATTAAAGTTCATTCAGAATGCATTGTGTCAAAGCTTTGATGATGCAACTACATAAAGTTTCTAACATTTACACCACACATCCTTTGAGATGCTTTCCCATTTAAATGAAAAAAAATATTTTTACATTAGGAAGGCAGAAGGATAACTTACAAGTATCAACATCATTTGTAGGGAAGAAAATAATGAAATTTACACTGCTTAGGGACTGTTTGATTCAAGGAAATGTTATCTCTTTCTATATAGCAGTCTGCTTTACTAGCTTTGAAAATAAGCTTCCATATGCATTCCAAACAGACAATTCATAGTTTTTTGGCAAAAAAAAAACTACTACTTCCTAAATTACACTAATACAGTATTAAATCATTGCCACCAAGAAGTTAAATCATTTTATAAAATATACACACCTCATGACACGCATTTCATTTGATATTAGCAATTCGTTAGTTCTTTTTCAAAACAACAAATGGTTCACATTGGTTCATAGTGAATCACTGTAAGTATATGTTCTATTATTATATACCTAGTTTTAGTACCCGTGCAACGTATGGGGACATTAAAAGTTTATTTCTAATTATTATAATTATCATATATCATATTAATAATTAATAAACAATATTACATCCAGGTAGTCAGTATCACCGCTAAACACGGACCGCAGAGCAGTTTTTCACTCGGCACGACGTGATACACTGTTGTGGTGCTGATTCATGATAGCAGAGGGTGCGGCCATGTTTTGCGGTGGGTTCACGGAGGGTGCGTGAGCAAACTGGTGCGACTTAAGCCTGAGATGAAAAAAAAACTGATTCGTCCCTGAACTTATCGTTCAGATTTTGTTTTTGGATTTGTTTTCATCTGTTTTTATCCTTTTTATTTTTTTGTAACTTACTTTTTCCTCTTGTAATTGTTTTACAAAACTGCCCCTAATAATAATGCTTCTTTCTTCCCATTTAAGTCCCCACTTTTTTTAAGAGAACCTAAAGCCCACTCTTTCACGAGTACCTCTTGAAAATTATTAAGTCCCTCTTTTTCACAAGAACGTGAAACTTTGTGTTCCCCTTTCTTCTTCTATTTCTTCTTGATTCTTCACTATTATTCTCAGTCTCTCAAACCTCTAGCTCTTAAGCCTCTTATTTCTATTTTCTTAGAGAAATTTTGTGTATTTTTCTATTTTTCAGTACTTCCATGTGTATGATATAAAATTATAAATTATATATATTGTTTTCTAGACTTCGCAATAGTGGTCATTCCACTATCCACTATCCCGCTATAGCATTTTTGGGGGTGGCCGCTCCGCACTACTATCCAGGATTGACTACTTAGTATTACATGTGCATTAAGATTAGCATCATTAGCATTTAGTTATTTATTATTTAAGTATGCATTATTAACATGTTGATAATAAGAAATGAATCTAAATAGAAATAATTTTAGTATCATTATATATTATTTAAGTATGGATTATATATATTATATGTTATATATTATATATTATATATTATGAAAGCAAGGTTCTGATCATGGTGGTTCAAGCTCACTGATCGGCTAACTCCTCAAATTTAAACAATACAAGAGATTGAAAAAAAAAAAAAAAAAACTGTTGTGGCAATGGCTTTTATATTTATCTCCAAAGAAGTAAGGACTAAGTCTGCCACCAATCATTATTTAACTCATATGACTTCTACTTTTCAAGTCGAAAAAAAAGAGAAACGAAATTTGCATCCTTTGTTGGCACCAATGTTTTAAATCTTGGATAGCAGTGCGTAGTGGCTAGCCCCAAAAATGCTACAGTGAGATAGCGTATAGCGGGATAGCTGCTATTTTGAAATTTTTTATATAGTTTATAGTATATATAATGTATACTATATACATATAAATTCTCAAAAATGATAAAAAATTACACAAAATTAATGACATTCATAATTAACAATAAAAAGTCATAGGTGTCTTAAACAAAATATATAAGTAAATACCAACAAAAGTCAAATACAAGTTTCCTAGATAGGAATCATCAATCATCATCATCTTCTAAATATAAGTCTTCTTTAATCTTTATCATTTTCACTATTATTACGTCTATAGATTTCATTTTTTGAAATTAAAATGCCAAAAATAGCCCTCTGAAAAAGCTCTAATGTCTTTGTTCAAAGGGGTTTTTTTGAAATCAACACATAGCGCCCTATAGTGCCCACTACGGCTGCTATTCAGCCCACTATTTGGTCCGCTACAACCACTACCCTAAACGGCTCTGCTACGGCAGCCCCTATAGCAAGCAGGGGCCGCTTCGCACCACTACACCGCTATAGCGGCACTATAGCACACTATTTAAATCCCTGGTTGGCACATGCTAAGAGTTTACTTCCATAATTACGGACATTGATCAATAAGGTGATTGCGTCCACCAAAACAGAACAAACATCACCAAAGCTTTTCTTACCCCCCGCCCCCCCAAAAATTCATACACCAAATAAGGAACATAAAGATAAAGTAAGTATCTTAATGTAGCAGCAGCACAATTATTTAGACAAATTCATAATTTTAGAAACCACACATTATTTCATTGATTGAGGCACCTCCAATTATGAAGAGAGAAATTTTCCTTTACAGTAACTTCCCAGATATTCCATAGCTGCAAGCTCAAAGGAAATGCCACCTAAAACTAACTTGTCATCTACCGGCCAACATGCAACAAATTTTAAACCATACAAAGTACCCTCAGCCCCTCACAGTCACCGGACAATTACATTCACTCGAGACGAAGAAACAGAGGGAAAATAAAAATAGTATATCACGACAATAATCCAGAGCCAAACTCAGCATAAACTATCACTTTTATGCTACTTCATCACGTATATTATGGCATCTGAAACAGAGAACAGCACAATGCAAAACCTAGACCATAATTTGCAAGCAAAACCATCCAACAGAACCAGAATTCAACACTCAAAAGAAAGCGGTAATATCCAAACTTACATATAAAACACGAGCGGTTCTCAATCGAGATCTTCCTGTCTGGTCTCCGACTCAAAATTCCGATTCCCCCTGTTTCCGGAATTCGATTGCCCACCATTATTCCCACTATTGCTATTACTGGTATTGTTACTATTGTTATCATTGTTGGCATTCCCAACATTACTTGTCTCAGCAGCAGAAGAAGCTAATTGCGTAAACGGCCACGGCAAAGATACCCTAAACCTCCTCCTCTGCGAATTATCACCACCACCGCTGCCACTACCGCCACCAGACGAATCGGCGGAACCACCGCCCCCCACAGCCAGGTTCCAATTCACCTGGGGGGTCACCCCACCGCCGCCGCCGCCGCCGCGACGGGCCCTCTGTTCGTAATCGGGATCATCTGTGGGCAACTCATACCGACAAACGGGACAAGAATTATGCAATTCCAACCAAGGCAAAATGCAATCCGCGTGATATATATGCTTACACGGTATCTGCTTCGCGGTCTCGCCGAGCCCGAATGTGTCCTTGCACACGGCGCACTGCGCCGAGTCCGACGCCAGCAGCGCCTCGGTGACCGCGACGTCCGGCAGCCCCTCCACGGCGGACTTGGACGCCGGCGGGGTCCCGTAGCGGTTGGGGTCGTTCTCGGCGAGGTGCTGGATCAGCTCCTCGAGACCCGGCCCAAAGAAGTAGTCGCCGTGGGTGACGTTGCCGCCGCCGCCGCCGGGGAGGCGGAACGCTCCGGCGGGGTCGCCGGACTCGATCACGAGTTGGAGGTTGGCGCCGCCGGCTCTCAGGGTTTGGAAGTAGTTCTGGAGGAAGACCAAAGGGTTGAAGGCTTCGCCGGCGGAGGTGGCGTCGGATCGGGCGCCAAAGAGGGCGGAGAGGTCGTCGAAGGGCGGGGCGGCTCCGGAGAAGACGAGGGGAATGGTGGCGGTGCCCGAGAGGGGGAAGTCGGAGGAGAAGAAGGGATTGGGCGGGTTAGGGTTAGGGATTGGGATTTCGAGTTCTTCGAGGAAGCCACCGTTGCAACTGGGGCAGAGGAGATCGGAGGAGGGGGAAGGGGAAACGGAAACGGTGCGGTCGCACTGGTGGCAGAAGTATTGGCGAGGCTCGCCGGAGGTGCCGCCTCCGCCGTCGCCGCCGGCAGAAGACATGTCAGGGGAAAGGGAAGAGGGGAATGAGAGAGAGAGAGAGGATAATGAGAGAAGGGAATGGAAGGAGGAATTGTAAAGGAACAGAGGCAGGAAGAGGGAGTGGTGGCAAAATTGTAAATATTGTCAACGTGGAAAATCTTGGTTGAGTGGGTAGATGGAGGATGAAGTCACGCGCTAACTTCGGGAGTTGACACTAAGCGCGGACTTAGACCAGACACGACCATGCTCGGTTTCGAACCAAATTATCTTTGCCTGCATTTGTCATTTACTTTCTCGGCAGATTCCAGGGTGGGAGAGTGTTTGAAGTCTCCCAGTGTGGAAAACCATTTTTTAACCTTTAGTTATATTAGTTTTAAATGAATGGCTGATATTTTTTTTTCACTGAGTTCCACCTCCATTCACCAAATTGTTGTCTTCTTCATTATCGTCACCACCCTCTTCCTCTAGGTCCTCCACTATCCCACCACCACACCTCCCTCGCCGCCCATGCGCGTCCACTACTAAATTGAAAACACCCATATATGAAGACAGATCGTTCAACACAAATGAAAATAAAAAATTCCTTAACCGATTCACCAAATTGGAGTCGCCATTAACTGATTCACCTTTAGTTATATTAGTTTTAAATGAATGACTGATATTTTTTCTTCATTGAACTCCATCTCCATTCACCAAATTGTTGTCTTCCTCATTATCGTCACCACCCTCTTCCTCTAGGTAATCCACTATCCCACCACCGCACCTCCCTCACCATCCATGCGCTTCCACTACTAAACCGAAAACACCTATATATGAAGACAGATCATTCAACACAAATGAAAATGACCAATTCCTTAACCGATTCATCGTTGGTCCCCATATCACTTTTTTTCTATGGTTGTTGTTTTCGAACTCTTTGTCGCTATTCACAAGTTTAATCACGAAGTGTGCCTTGGAGGCTCTAGAAGATTCCTTAGGAGTACGTCAGCGATGACAATCAAATATTTTGTGCGTCTTCCAACAAATATTGAACACACCCCCAAATTTGTACTTTGAATGCAACCCGCTAGCGAAGGTCATGTGTCCTCACTTTCTTGTTCTTGTGCTGAAAATGAAATTGAATACACCCCCAAATATATGCTTTTCTAGGGTTTTTGCAATTCACCCAGATAAATTAGAAAACAAAAAATGTGTTTGATGACTACTGCACTACTTGAATGGAGTCTTTGTTGGCCTATAGACATTGAGAATGGTGCATGGTTTGATTCCATGGCTGTCTGTCAGTAGGTGTCATAGGGGAGATGGGGGTGGGGATAAATTAGGAAAGAGAAGGGAAAAAAATATCTTGGCCTTTGATTAAGAAAAGAATATATCTAACAGACATAAATTATTTCTAGGGGTGGAACTGGGCCGAGCCTTGCCTAAGCTTAGCCTAGCCTACTTTATAACTCTATGGCCCAAGTCTAAGCATGTTACCTATTATAGGCCTTTTTTCTAAGCCTGACTTGGCTTTTACATAAGCATGGCATGGCCATTAACCTATTTAAAGGCCAATTTAAAGGTTAAAAAATAAACCAAACTATATGAATTCTTTCAAGGAACTGGTGGAGAACCAAAGAAGGAATTTGTTGCATAGTTCAAGGGTATTCTTGCTTTAAACATTTATTTGACATTCCCTGATGTTTGAAGCCAATTTTATCAGCTACGTAGAAGTCAATTCTATGTCTCCCACACAAGCCAAGCGTTGATGCTTGAATTTGAAGTTGTTTCAACGACTCCGACGTAATGAATATGTTGTGGGGTTTGGCTTAAAATAATTATAATATTTCTCTTCTAATATGTAATTTCCTTAAAATAATTATAATATTATATATTATTATATATTATATTAATATTAATATTTTTATTAAAATTAACATTGTTGATAAATAAGCTAGGCCGTCAGGCTTTATAAGCTTTTTTAAAAGCCCATAGCCTAGCCTATTTGACTGAAAAGGCTTTTAAAAAAGCCCAAGCCTAGCCTTTCTATTTAACTAGCTAGGCCAGGCTAGGCCTTAAACAGGCCAACTCGTAGGCCCTTGACGAGCGGCCTAACCTACTTCCATCCTTAGATATTTCCCACGGTGGGAAACTTTCCTACCTCTCCCATGTTGGAATTTTCTTTCCTACCCTTAAAGTAGCATGTTAAGGGGGAAAACAAGCTTTAATATATATATTTTTTATTTTGTAGTTAATTTTATTTTTATATTTTAAACCTTTTATTTCATTCTTATCTTTTTATTTTGTTTAAGTTTTAATTAATATATCCACATGTATCATTAAAAAAATAACTATTCAAATTAATATGTAATAATTATAAGAATAAAAAATTTAATTAATAAAATATTATAAGAACCAAAACTTACATTCATTAATTTTCTACTCTGAAGATTTTTATAATGTCAACCAATTAAGAATTACTTTATATATAACTTTTAAAGTAATTATTACAAAAGTTAATATTATTGGCTAATTGACCAAATTGAAACTCTTTTAAAAACTAAATATCAAAATGGAATTGTTCTAAAACATATTACTAGATGGAATTGTTTTGACTATTGACCAAGTTAATTCGTTAGTCAAACTAGCATATTCCATACCACATAGTACATGTTTGGTTTGAATTATCTAACGTAGTTACTCATGTCAACCTGAAGTAGCTCATCATAGCTTCTACCTAAAATTAGAATTGGACATGGAAAAAATTGAGAAACGCACATAGTTAAAGCACAATCAAACACGCACGTAAACTAGCAAGTTTGACTGCTTACATGACATGGAACTAACTAGTTTGACTAGCACATTTCATGCCATGTGGTGGTTAACCTGCATATCAATTCCTTTTTGTGTAAACATCTCAATGCAAAATTTACAATTAAAATTAATTTTATCACATATTTCAAATACATTTAAAAAAACGCATGTGATATCAAACTAGTTAGTCAAACTAGCAAGTTTGACTTTAACCACTTACATGACATGGAACCAGCTAGTTTCACTAGCAAGTTCACCTGGTCAACGGTCAAAATACTCTATACCAATAATATGTTTCAAAACAATCCCATTTTGATATTTATTGTCTAAAACTGTTCCAATTTGGTCAATCAGTCCAATATTCTTACTATTCCTTACAATTTATGATTAGATGATGTACACTATTAATACATTCTAATATACTCCTATATTATAAAGAAAAATACTAGCAACATACTACCTTTGCCCCCATATATAAGACTACTTTACTCAATGCATAAGAATTAAAAAGGTTGGTTAATTTAGTTAGTGCTATTAAATTTGTTAATAAGATGTATTATTTTTTCAAAATTACCTTTAAAATTATTGGGACAACCAAAAGAGAGAAATATTTTATCCTATTAATAGCATGTTTGCTTTGGCATCACATTGATGTCGATTTGCTTCCTTTAGAAGCATGTTATTGTGGCTTTTGTGTTTGGGTTGTTTGATGTAGTTCTAGTGTCAGATGTGGTCTAAAGACATTGTTCCGAACATGCTATAATTTCATATGGTTTGTCATTTCCTCAATCTTTGCAAGAGAGAGAAAAATAATTTCATCTAGCTAGTCGTCTATTCCGTAATTCTCACAAGAAAGAGGAAGAATTTATCTTATTATTTTACAACATTTATCATTTATTGACTAAAAAATTATGAAGTAATTATAGGTACTTTGGTAAAAAAAAAATTAATGTAAGAGACAATTTGGAGGGAGACTTATAAAAAGGACAAAACAAATTTATTCAAAAGGTTCCTATATGAAGGGACGAAAGTAATACTCTCTAACACATTCTTTTAAACACATTAGTTATTATTAGCTAAAATGTATTTATTATCAGTTGAAATGTATTGGAAATCACAAGATCGTACAGGTCCCACTCCTTATTTAATGAGCTTTAGTTGTGATTTTGTAGTTTGTAATAAATTTTAATCAATAGCAAAGAGTAAGTTAGAGAGAGTGTTTGGCTAACACTTCTCATATTATAAATTAAAAGTTTAATTACTCATTTGGTCCCTATAATTGCATCATATTTACTTTTTGGTCCTTATATTTAGAAACTAATGTTTTAGTCCTTCCACATTCACTTTTAATATTATTTTACTCCTTATCGTTAAGTGTGTCTTAACTTTGTGAAATAAAACTATCACAAAATAAAAATTGGTAGTGTAAAAGCATCACAAATTTTCTAGTGGTTTTTAAACCCTCACAAATTGATCTTATAAAATAAAAAACACATAAAATTTGTGGCAGTTTAATGACCGTTAAAAAAATTTGTGGTAGTTTTATATCGCTAATTTTCATCTTGTGATGGTTTTACGTCATGGAGTTAAGATACACTTAACAGTAGGGACCAAAATGATATCAAAATACATATGTAGGGACTAAAACATATAATTTTTAAGTTTATGAATTAAAAGGTAAAGATGATGCAAGTATATATACCAAATGAATAATTAAACCTAAATTAGAATACACAATTTGTAGAGTGAAACTCTCACTCTCTTAATTAAATATTCTCGATACTCTTCCTTTTCTCTCCTTTGAGGTGCATTTCACATATTGTCTTTCATAACTAGCCAAAATCATATCTCAATCTTGTTGGAAAAAAAAAAAAAGAGATACGAATCTCTAATGAAGCAAAATATTCCTCCCCCCCCCCCCCAAATCCGTGCTGATAAATTGACACAACAAAAATATTCTTCCACAACAAATTTTCAATGATAGAAAATATAAACATCAAAGACACCACAATTTCAACATGAAATTTTCTCCAAAGTAGGGAGAAAATCACGGGTCCAAGTCCAGCAAAAACTTTCACTAAAAATATTAATGGGTATACTAAGTTTTCCTAGTCACTAGAGAACACCAAATCAACACAAAATCACCCGATAAATAGAAACAACCAAGCAGTAACAAAGAAACTCCATAAAAATAAATATCACAATGCAACTCAAAGAAAAAGGCAAAACAACAATCTAACAACATCAAAATGAAGCCTCAACACCAAAACAATACACTAAAATGTCTCAAAGATTGAAAGAAATTTACTCGTCTAATAATGACGCAAAGTCCCTAATTTTTTTTCCTCTTCTCGTACACCGTCCCTCTGATGCTATTACTCCCTTTTTTTTCCTTTGTTTCTAATATCCTAAAAACCTCACGCCACTCGCCTTCTTTCTTTCTTTTAATTTTTAACTTTTCAAAAAAAAAAAATTCCTTTTTTAATTTTTATTATTTTGTGTGGGTTCTAAAAAGAGGGATCCACGAACAAAATTACCATTTTTTTTATCTTTATATATATATATATATATATAATTTTTAATAATCTTTCTAATTCAATTTATATTTTTGAATTAAATTATAATAATTTTTAAAATTGTCTACAATTTGAAGCAAAGCTATCAATGTGCATTTTCCTGTATTAAGAAAAACTACTAAAGTGGTTGAAGTTTGCACATGTTGTTGAATGGAGGAAAGCTAGTGTGATAGATAAGAAATTAATTTCAATTTATAGATTCCTTTGAATCAAGTTTGGAGCATGCAGTATAAGGCCAAAACTCAGCTGAGAAATCCATTTTCAAGTCTTTTTTATTTTCCACGAGAAATCAGTTATAATTACTCTCACCCTTCGATACTTTTTATAAGATCTAATTAATTAATTTATAAATTAAAAAATTAGTTAATTTAGGTAATAATATTAAATTTATCTTATATTTATATTTTTTAAAATTTTCTTTTAACATTAATGAGACATACTTTTGTTCTTTTTTCAAATATTTTTATTAATTTTAATTCTTTTAATTTCTCTCATTAGTAATATATTTACTACTTTAATTTTACTGACTATGTATGTGAAGAGATGAAGTAAGATTTCCAAAATTCTCTCAATATAAAGCAAAGTTAAACTCACAAAAAGTTTAAGACATTAATGTATCTCATCTATTATTTATTGAACTTAAAAAAATGACTCATAATTAGTATTATATTTTTTTAAAAAAAATAATTAATGCAAAAGAATTTTAAATTGGTTATTATAAAAAAGACTAAGGCTATGTTTGAGAAGCAAATTCAGCTAGCTATTTACTGTTTTTTACTAGATAAAAAGCTTGTTTAACTATATTAATAGTGTTTGGTAAACAAATTTTTTTTAGTAGTTTGTAACATTTTTTGTGACAGTACTTCAAGTAGCGTTTCTTAAAATGCCAGCTCCTTGATTTTTATATTTCTCCTTTTTATCTTTCAAATATTTATTAAATTTTCTTATTACCTTTTTTTATATAAGGTAAGATTTTATTTTATTTTTTCTCCTCTTACACTATTTATTTTAACTATTACACTATTGGCATTATTTCGACTTAATTACTCATTTGATCTCTATAGTTACAAATTTTTTTCCTCTTAGTGCCTATACTTAAGAACATTTGCTTTCAGTTTCTACACATACTATTTTTATTTTTTTTTAGTCTCTACAAATATCAATTTAATCTTTTTTAATCACTATGACAAAGACTAAAAGGAATTAAAAGGAGACGTTTTTAAGTATAGGGACTAAAAATTAAATCCATTATTTATCATAATGTTTTAACATTGTACTTCAAGATATTTTAACTATTACACTAATAAACATAATAAAAGCATGACATCAAACTTGATTGAAAATATTTTAAGATGTAATATAAAATTAATAGTAGAATATAATACAAAAAAAAATACCATGATTGAAACTAAATATTATAATTAAAAATAATTAATCTATACATAAAAACTACAAGAGTTAAAAAATAATCAAAAAATTATAATTATAATGATCTCAAAATATATTTTATTAATAAAATAAAATAAAATTAAAATTTATATACAAATATCATATAAATATGTTCATTTTTATTATTTTACATTTATCAGTTACTTCAATAGATAATTTTATGAAATGCTTACAATTCAATAAGTTAGTTTAACAACTTTCATCTAACAACTGCCAGTTTTTAACTATCAACTAGTTCTTTAGCTTCCAGCTAGATTTTCCAAATATAGTCAAATCATACTTTTAATTTCGTTCTTATAAAGAGATAAAAGAAAATAATAAATATTATAATATTTATTTTAACTCAAAATTTTGAATACGATAAATCACATGATTCCAATAATACCAAATATTTTCGGTAAAACATCAAAAATTATATAATTACAGCAAAAGATATTGGGACTTATTGATAAATATAATGCGAACAAGGTAGGTCTTGACCTCTCTTCTTCAATATACGTTCAAAATTTGTTTTTATTACTCTTTTGTTATGCATTTATTTTTTTAAGGAAAATTCTCTTATTTTAAACGCATACCACTACAATGTATAATTTAAAAAAATGAAAAATGATATTTGAGTTGAGGTTTTTGTCTTCTCCTTCTGAATTTAATTTAAGAAGTTATCAAGCTCACTAATTGTCTTTTGACAAATGTATAGTTTGAGTAAAAAATTCCACTGGAATTTTTTCACATGAATAAAAAAGAGAAATGCTAGTTATTAAGATGATCCTCTAATACGTATTACAGGCATAAATTCAGCTAATCAAAATAAAAATGAAATAGCAGGACAAATAGGACATTTTCCTACTTCATAAACAAATAATCATATCGATTGAATAGGTTAGTGTTTGGTAGCACTTGTCATCTCCTTAGCACATAATCTCGAGATTTGTAATAAACACCTCTCGTTCGCTTCGTTCACATAAATATCCGAAGATATGTGAAATATTTTTTCATGCTTATACAAATTAAAAATGTGATGCATGTCCTATATTAAGTCCTTTTTTAAGATCGAGTACAAAATGACACACACATGCATATCCCTCTGACATATGAGATTAACCATTTGAGTATCTTTTAAGAGGTCCGTCTAACAATTGTTATTTACAGTGTGAACTTTAGTCCTATGATATGAAAATGATACAATATCTGCAATAACTGCTTATCATTATTGCAGCCGATACAACGATCACCTACCTCTGGCACTTGGGACACAAAAGCAGATAAAAGCAAACGTGATGCACATTATAAAGCACTGAAAGTCTGAAATAGAAATCAATTAAAATCAGGCCTGAACAGCATGCTTTCTTAAAGCCTAGAAATTTAATGGAAGTAAGGAAACAATAAGAAAAGGATTAAAAAAAAAAAATCAAACTGACTTCTAAGGGTAACAGGGTTATTTACCTAGCTTAATGTTCTGCAATTGAGTATTGAGTCTTTAATCTTATGTTTGGTAAAGAACAAAGTTACATAAGAAACGACACAAAAGCAAGAACAATTATAATTATAATGATTTTCTACAAAAAGTTTTTTTTTTAAATAGTTTAGATGTTTAGTCCTGTTTTCACTGTATCCTTAGTCTCCACTCTGGCTTTTAGAATCTACATACAATTAAATTGTTGCCCAAAGTACCAAGTGTCAAACTGAAAAACAATCTCGACTTCTTTTATCTATATAGACATTTATGGGAGATTTTACCATACAAGCAGAATTAAAACTCATTGCTACATGCAGAATTAAAACTCGTGCTTGCCTTTTCTCAGTTTATGCAGCTACCATTCAACCGTAGCAAAGCACATGTATCTCTTAGTTCACCAAGAAATAAGATAAATTTCTTGTTTCTGATAAGAATATTAGCGAAATGGTTTAATAAATTATATTTTTACTCCAAAGTTAACAAACTCTAGACATGAAAAGCTGATTATGAAATTCACTTTTTAATTTAAGAAGAGAGATCAACCAATCTGATGTTTACCACGCTTAAATCACTGAGGTCATTTTGTCAGAGAAACTGGAATTTCACATCTCATAAATTTCAAAACAACCATCTATCATACCATCTTAAGAAAATCCTTATCAAGAAAATGAAGAAGACATTCATCTGAAATTCAAGAGAGGCATAGAAGTAAACACATATATTTATATGCCCCCAACTCAGAGTGAATTAGCATCCTAGGTAGGCATTCTGCTAACAAGTATTGAAAATTTAACTCTCAAGTTCGGTAAGCAGCTGATATAGTAGTACGAAAAACCTAAGCAATACAATTACAAGTTTAACTGGTTTGAGTCTTTCTCCTTCCTGATCAAATTATTTATCATAACCAGCAGCTTGATCATCCTAGCAATAAGATGGAAAAAGTTAAACCTGCAAAAGAAAAAAGTTTAAGATGATGTAAAAGTGTATTGACTGAAATATTAAAAATGATTTATCCCAGAACTATTGTAACTTCAAAGCATATGCCAACCAAAAATATGTTCACTGCTCGAGAAGTTCAGTGTCTACTGATAATCATTTCTCATTTCTCCATTTTTAAAGGAGGGAAAAGAATTTATAATTCTTTCAAACAATCAAGTTCCTGTCTCTAATGATTCTGCAAGCTCAATTACTGAGTCTTGTATGCACTGAAATTATTTGTCAAAAATAAACATGGCATTTTTTTAGTACAAGACAGATTGAGTACAGACTATATTGTATAAAAAGTAAGATCTTCGTGGTCTATAACAATCATTTTGATAAAATAATTAGGGATCTTCAACTCTTTTTCCCATAGAATTCTAGTTGCTAACCTTACTTTTTGCTTTTTAATCCCTCTAAAAAAGAAAGGTTCTCAACTTACAAGCTTGTTGTAACAATATTTTTGCAAACAGAAATCTCAAATTCTTAAGTTGTGGAAAAAGGAATCAAAAGTCTGCCAAATAAAAGATAACTAAATCAAGATGGGGGAAAAATTAAATGCACCTGACTCTCACCTTGCAATACTACAATGGAAGCAAGCAACCCCCGAGAAGACCTATTCAAACCAAAAAGGAATTATTCTCAACCAAGAGGAAAATTAAACCATGGAAATCCTGTTACAAATTCTCACCACAATTTCATTTGCATGCAGTCCTGTATTTGCATAAAAAGATGTTGAGTCACAGTTCTTTCATTCATTCAATCACTTATCATAACTTTTGGCAATACAAAAATCTCTTGTTTAAGAGAGCAGTCACTAGTTTCCTGCAATGGAAACCAATGCTACTGGAGCAACTAGCAATAATTTGTATGGGGATTTTGAACCTTACAGTAAATGGCTTACAAAGGAAGGACAACAGAATCTTGAATAGTTTTCTGACTATGCTCATCATTTATCGTCTCACCTCCACTATCTAATTCTTTAAAGTTATAATCATCAAGGATGGAAATAGGCCAGGTCAAACTTTGCTAGGCTTAAGCTTGACTTTCATTAAAAAAGATAAAGCTTGAACCTAACCTATTTATTTATCATAGTCCTGACTTACATAAAAGTCTGGTCTGACTTACAAGCCTGCTTAAAAACATATTTTTTTATAAGACTTATAAAAAGACTGGTAGGCTTATTGGCTTACCTAGGCTTGTTGGCCTAAATAGATTTGTTGGCTTAAAAAAGCCTATTTGACCTAAAAAAACTTATTAGTAATTAGACATTTTTTTATATTAGTATATGTAATATATGTATTATATATAATTATGTATATATAATATAACATAATATATAATGTAATAATATTATATTATAGTATATTATATAAATAGACCGACCTATTAGGCTTAATAGACTTTTTTTAATAATAGTATTTTCTTACTACTAATTCATAATCTAATAGCACAGTTTGTCTAACAAATTTAGTTTTGCTTAAATTACTATTACCTAAATTATTTGAAAATTTTTAAATAGGTCCTTAAACCAAAAATTTTTTAATTGGGTCTTTAATCATGTAAATTTTTTTAAAAGAGCCTCTAAGATTTTTAACACCACCATAAATTATCAATTTCTAATAGTTTCAAGCTGCCAAAAACTAACTCCAAGATTTATTTTTTAGTTTAGGAACTCAATTAATTTTTTCTTAATTTAGGAACCTACATAATAATTTAACCTTTATTTTTTTGTTACTACCGAAACAACAAATTGAATTCATGCATATATTCTTCAAGAAAAAAAATTAAACATGCACACCAATTGTCAATTGAGCACTCTAGGCCTAGTACTTCTTTTCTTTTGTTCCATTTATATAGATCAAAATAATAAGGACAATTAAAATCAGTTACTGTGATATAGCACGCCAGAAGATAATTTACCTTTGACACTAATGATGCCCCTGATCTGCTTTGACTCCATTGAATTTGAATCCAAGTTCACAATATTGTACAATGACTGGATTGCTTAAGTAGGAACAAGTGAAAATAGCTACATGCCGAGTTCAGTAGACATGACCATGAAACTAATCATTCCGAGTCCACAATCCTACGCTTTTTAGCAACTGGCCGTTTAGTGACTCAGAACTGTTGAGGTAATCGTCTAATTTTCTCTTCCTAGGATTAGCGAATCGAATATCCTCCATGCTGCTTTCCTGTTTGAATACATGGATTCCACTTGCTTTAACGATTGAGGGCTCCAACACACCTTCATATGTAACCTTCACATGGTTCCATCCGTTTTCTAAAGGCACCTCAGACAGATCACCATCGAAATGTAACTCATGTAGATCAAAGAGGTATGTATGATCGAATTCCAAAATCCTCATGTGTTTGTTGTCAGGACGAGGAAAGCGATATTCTTGAACTTCGCCTTTGATGAACACCATGGGTCTAACCAATCCAAAGAAACCACGCACAGGTGCAACAAGAAAACAAAGAACTTTGGCAGGGAATTTATTTTGAAACCAGAAAGAAATTGAAGGTCCCCTGCTTTGGTGATCGAACCACTCTGGAATCCTTGTTCCTGGCAAATGAAACGTGTGAAGGTTTCCAGCCTGAAGCAGTTCCTGTTAGTCATAAAGCAATTCATAAGTTTACCCACATCAAGTACACTATATATTATTAAATCAAACTCGTTAAGAAAAAGACAAAACCTGACTCAGGAACATGCTTATACTCGGGGAAGTCAAGGATTTACAGTTCATTGCTTCCACAAATTTTAAGTTTGGTGGAATCCCTGTAATTTCCTGAAGAAGCTCGCAATTATTCACATGAAGGGACCATAAAGATTGACATTCTTTGATGCATTCAGGAAGGATTTTGAAATTATTCCCATCTAGATATAATTTTGTCACTTGAGCAAACCGCTTGAAACCTATTGAAAAAAAATCGTCATTCAGGTTGCAACGGTGGGTAGAAATCCAATCTACCTTTGAAGATACTATTGAGCCCACATTTTCTTCACCGTCTGGCGATATTACCCATTGCCACTCCCTGCAATCCGCAACCAGTAAAAAAGACAGATGAGGCATCATGACAATGCTCCTTCGTAACTTAACAATTCCACATCCCAGTATTAAAATGTCGAGTCCAATAAGATTTTCAAATGACGATTTTAATTCTATTATGGGAAGGCCTTTCAATTCAAGTTCGTCATGTTTTCCATCTTTCCTGATATTTCTGGAAAATTCTTAAGCCTGGAACAATTTGAAAGCTCAAGTTTTTCAAGAGAGGGCAAGTGAAGAGGTGGAAATCTCATAAGGTTGCTGCAACCATTAGCACTACTCAATATTTTAAGTTTACCCAGAGAACCAATTGAGTTGTGAACTGTAATCAAATCTCCACACCCTTTAAATGAAAGTTCGACCAAATTTGAGAGATTAGATACGTCAGGTATCTCTGTTAAAAATTGGCAGTTGTCAAAATTCAAAACTGTTACATTCACGAACTTCTGCATTAAATAAAGGAAAAAATGAAACAAGAACAGAGTGAATAATCTTAAAGTGAATATATTAATTTACAAGATGGGAAAATGTATTCTTTAAACTTGCCTTCGATAAGTCATGGAACTCAAATGACGGAAAGCAACTATCTTGTAACTTGCATATGACAAGATTCTTCGGATGAAAATTAGATGGTAGACAATTCAAAGGATATCCTCGCCATTCCAGTACTCTCAAACTTTCTGGAAAATAATTGGGACTTTCGGAAAATTTACCATTTCTAATAATAAGAATTTTAAGGTTTGTCATCTCCTTGAAGGCGTTTCCGTTCCATTCTACTGTTTCTTCTTTGTTTTCTTCTTTGTCAGATATGGAGAAATCTAGACATATGATTTCAATTTTACTAGTTCCCTGTTAATGCAAAAGGCACGAATGAACCACAATACAAGTATATGTAAGACATCAATTCACGTGTTTAGAGAAATTTACAAATTATCAAGAAAAAAATAAGTATCATGTGAACATACGATAGACCAAAAAAGATGAGTCAAGATAAGAAACCAAGCCAACCATTCATGAATCTCACTTACCGTGTTGTCTTTTAAAACTAGGATTATATCTTTCGGTAACCATAATCTCCGGCACTTCCCTGGCTCTTCCGGTGATTCTTCCTTGGCAATTTGTTTACCCATGTCCTGAATCAAGTCGTGCATTTTAACTATACCACGCCTAACCTTTATGAGAGATTTGTCAATCAACACATCAATATGATGTTTCGTGCTGGAATCATATAGAGCATGAAGTATCCGTTCAACCTCTCTCAATTTACATCCTTTCAAGCAACAAGCAATGTCAAGAAAAACTTTCTTCTCTTCTTCTTCCAAACCATCAAAGCTTACTTTAAGTGTCATAAGGATTTCGTTCTTGGGAATTCTTTTATATTTTTTGATAGCAGATTCCCATACTTCTATACTTTTTCCACACAAGCTGGAACCAATTACTTCCAAAATCAATGAAAGGCCAGAAGCATATGTTACTACATCATTCAAGAGCTTCTCGTAACTTGGATCAACACTTTCCCTTTTAAAAGCATTCCACGTAAGCAAGCGAAGAGCATAGTTCTGCTTCAATTTCCTCACCTTATATGTTCTTTTAACCTCATGACATGCCAGCAATTGTTTGTCCCGAGTCGTGATGATGACGCTGCTGCCCGGGCCAAACCAATCAAGTCCTCCAGCAAGTGTCCGTAATTGCTCGTGCTTGTCAACATCATCTAGAATCAAGAGAACCTTCTTTCGCTGGAGCCTACGTTGTATCATTGAAGCTCCTTGTTGAACACTTGTTAAGTTGATTTCCTTCTCTCCAAGTATTTCCTGAAGAAGGATGCTTTGGAGGTGTTTTAACCCATGTTTGTTTGATTCTTCTCTCACGTTTTCAAGAAAACACAAACCATCAAAATTCTCATAAATCAACTTATTATAAACATCTCGAGCAAGTGTTGATTTTCCTACCCCACCCATTCCATGAATCCCTATCATGTGGACGCCATCATCAGATCTAACATCCAAAAGCTTCCATACCTCTTGAGCTTGTGACCCTAGTCCAACTGTGTAATCCAAATCACGTAAACGAGTAGGATTAATCTCCTTAGAGACCCGCTCAACAATGCTCCCAATAAACTTGTATTCGTATTTATCTCTGTTTCAAATAAAAAGGTTTTATTGAAGTTAAACCAAAAGCATCGTATCCATGTCTTGATAAGTATGTCGTCATGGTTAACAAACTAACATTTCTTTTCTCTTTAAATTTTAACGTTAAATCATTAGACAAGCAAAACTTAATCCAACAAAAATTATAAAGTAAAAAGATTGGTATGGTCGGATACCCATCAAAATGATAGCCAGACAAGTCAGCTACTTCACGCAGAGCCATCTTCCATCCATGCAACTTCTCCATGTTATGCCTTTCCTCATGCTTAGCCAATGCTTCTCCATAACAATCTTTCTGGTGCCGCACGTGAGAAGGATCCACGTTATAAAAGACGGGCAAGACCAACAGACCTTTTCCCTTACGGCACTCAAGGATGTGGGCGAGTTCATCTAAGCAAAATGAGGAAGAAGCATAGCTGTCAGAGAGTACAACGATGGCAATCCTGGACTCTTCAATTGCCTTCAGAAGTGCTGGTGTTATTTTCTCTCCGCTCCGAAGCTCCTCATCGTCAATGAAAGTGTAGATTCCTCTGCTATCAAGAGCTTTGTAGAGATTGCCAGTAAATCTAAGGCGTGTGTCTGAGCCTCTAAAGCTGAGGAACACATCGTAAGTGAATGCATGGGAAGGTGATGTTAGAGCCATTAGAAAGTGCGACTATGGTTGGCGTGATGGAACTCTGGAATTGTTTTGGTGGAATTGGGCCTCTGAAATCAAACTTGAATAGATATGAAATTTATAGACTGAAGTGTTAAGCGTAGGTATCAAACATTATTAATTAATTTAGCGCGGACCAAATGTTATTATTATGCTGACGTATCGTACCAAACAGTAATTATCACGCGGACATGTCTCTCTTTTTTTTGCCCGTTTCTGTCAAAAGTCAAAAATTGTCACTGTATTTTTCATGTATTTTTTTTGGTACAGAAAAAATAAGGCAAAGAAAAAAAAAAAGTGAAAAAAAGAGAGTTTGGAACTTGATTAAATTATGTTTTTAGTCTTCATATAATTTGTAATTTGTAATTTTGGTTATTCTATTTTTAAGTTTATGATTTTAGTTTTTTAATTTTTAAAAATCTATAGCGATGAGAGTCTTGACTTTTGCTAAATACTTCTGCAATATCGGCTCCTTGGCTTAATAGGCCCCATTAATCTACGAGATCATCAATTGGGAATCGTTACAAACGTGCAGCGACGTGACGCCAATGTCGGGCTCCATAATGAGTCTGGCTATGCATGCCTCATATTCTGCCTGGTTATTGGAGGTGGGAAATGTAAAAATTAATGGCTGTTCCAACACAATGCCGTCCACATACTCCAACACTATGCCAACTTTGCTTCCTTTCTCATTGGATGACCTATCCACAAAAAGAGTCCAGGTCAAATTTCTAGATGAGGACTCCGCTGGGGTCAATTCTGCTATAAAGTCGGCTAGCGCTTGGGCTTTCAATGCCTGCCTCGGTTCATATTGAATCCCATATTCTGATAATTCTATGGCCTAGGTCATCATTCTTCCTGCTAGCTTGAGCCTATGTAAAATGTGTCAGATTGGCTGATCCATTCTTACTGTAATCTGGTGTGACTGGAAGTAAGGTCTTAACCTTCTAGTTGTCATTACCAGAGCAAACACAACCTTCTCCATCTTAGGATATCTCGGTTCAGCTCCTTGGAGAGCTCTGCTAACAAAGTAGACTGGCTTTTGCCCTTCCGGCATCTCTCGTATTAGCGCCACACTCACGGCTTCATCGGCCATGGCTAACTATAGGTACAACACTTCACCCGTCTCGAGTTTAGTATGTAAGGGGGAGAGGATAAAGTCTCTTTCAACCTTATGAATGCAGCTTCACAATCATCTATCCATTCAAAAGGTTTGCCCTTCCTCAAAAGCCGGAAAAAAGGGAGAGCATTCTGTGTCGATCTGGCTATAAATCTCGTCAACGCAGTCAGGTGCCTAGTTAATTTCTAAACCTCCTTCACGTTTTGAGGGCTTTTCATCTCCAGTATAGCCCGACACTTCTCCAGATTTAACTCAATCCCCCTCTTAGACAGCATGTACCCTAAAATTTTCCTACCGAAACACAAAATACGCACTTGTTGGGGTTTAATCTTATGTTAAATTTTTCCAACTAGGCGAAAGTTTCTTCCAAGTCCTAAAGATGTGCCGAAGGGGTGGCACTTTTCACGATCATATCGTCAACGTATACTTCCAAATTTTGCCCTATCTGTGCCTCAAATACCTTGTTCATTATTCTTTGATACGCGGCCCCAGCGTTCTTTAACTCGAAGGACATCACCTTGTAGCAATAATTAGCCTTCTCAGTCATAAAAGTTGTTTTCTCCTGGTCATCCAGATATAGAGGGATCTGGTTGTATCTAGAATAAGCGTCCATAAAAGACAGATAACAAAATCCGGATGAACCGTCCACCAGCTTGGTAATGTTGGGGAGAGGGTATGAGTCCTTCGGGCAGTACTTATTTAGGTGGGTGTAATCAACACACATTCTCCACTTGCCATTTTGCTTCTTCACAAGCACCACATTAGCTAGCTAGGAGGTATACTTCACTTCTCAAATGAATCCGGCTTTCAGTAACTCCTCCACCTGCCTGTCAATCTCCTGTAGGCGTTTAGGGGCCATCTTTCTCCTTCTTTGACACACCGGTTTCATGGAGGGATCGACTTCCAACCGGTGGAAAAAGAGATTGGGATCTATTCCGGGCATATTTTCCAACTTCCATGCAAATAAGCTAGCATTGTTCTTCATAAGCATCGACAGATCTTCCTTCATTCTTTCGTTTAGGTCGACACCAATTCTTACGACCTGATCCTTCTCCTTCCTAATCTGAACCGGGATGCATTCCCCTTCAGGCTTTGGATGGGGTATCTAGGTGTCTCTCTTTATCTCATCCCAGCAGTCTAATTCTGTTAGGAGTATTTCGCCTTCTCCTGGATTGGGTTTATAATCTATGTCGAGATTTATGCCTGACTTTAAAGAACTCCTTATAGCATTCCCTTGTTTTCCTCTGGTCTCTCTGAAGGGTGACCACCTCCATATTATCACCAAAAAATTTCATAGCCAGATGCGAGATCGAGATAAAGGCCCTTAATGCATTCAACGTCGGTTTGTCCAAGATTGCATTATAGGAGGACTTAGCGTCCACAATTATGAACCGTGTGGTTATGATTTTTATGCATGGCGGCTTCCCAAATGTTACGTGAAGCTTTATGTAACCCACCGACGTTTTGTGATGACCGGAGAATCTTATCAGATCTTTATTATACGACATCAACTCGAATTTTGGGATTTTCAGCTTCTTGAAAAGTTCATAGAACATAACATCGGCGAAATTACTGATGTCTACCAGCAGCTTGTGAACTTCCTTGTTTGCCATCAGAGTGTTCACCACTAGAGGATCATCGTGGTTTAGCATAACGTCGGCGTAGTTAAAGTCATCAAAGATCAGGGACGGCGCCATCTTCTTCACGAGGCTATCACCAGCACGAGCCTCGAAAGAAGTTGCCAAAATTTCTCTGGCATGCCTCTTTCTTGCGTTATTCGACAGACCTTCTCTTGAGAATCCGCTTGCAATTACGTATATGATCTTATAGCTCCACGCGAGAGAATGGGCGGGAGATCGTGTAGGTCACCAGGATGACGACCGTCTGGGAGACTGGCGACTATAGCGTGTACCTTGACATCGTCCCGAGATGGTCGGGGTGGTGAGTGGCTTCTCGCAGGACTATGTCAGCGTGGTGATCTGTCTCTCTGGGGTGGAGAATGCCTCCTCCTTAGGCTCCTTGATCTCTTTCTCCTTGGTGGTGAAGGGCGTCGTCCTTTGTCACTACGACCCCCATTCCGCTTGACAAAGCGGTCAAGTCTCCCTCATCAAATCAGCACTTCAATTGCGTCTTTCAGTTGGAAGCATTCATTAGTGTCATGTCCCGGCGCCCTGTGAAACTGGCAGTACTTGGACCTATCTCCCGCTTCTCTGTTTCTTATTGGCTTCGGGGGTTTTATTCTTTCTTCCATAAACTCCACATTATATACTTCATTCAAAATTCTTTCTTTAGAGGCATTCAACGGCGTGTATTCTTCAAAGCTCAGGCCTCTTTTGTATAAACCCCGGTCTTCGTGACGAGGCGGTTTATTGGCCTTTGCCCGTGGATTTTTCTTCTGCGGTGCGATCTCGACCATTTTCACCTGCCCGGCCTCCAGCATGTTTTCATAGTTGATGTATTTCTCCGCCTTCTTCAAAAACTCCTCCATTGAAGTTGAAAGTGTTTTAGCAATTGACATGAAGAAGGGCGAGCCTGGTCTCACCTCATCCTTAGCCAGCATCAAAACCACTCTGGGTTATAGGTTTTCAGCAGCTTTTGCTTCTTGGTTGAATTTGTCGATGTAATCTCTTAACGGCTCATCAGCGCCCTGGCAGATCCTTCTCAGGTTGGCCTCAATCTTTGGCCTGGCCTTGCTGGTCACGAAGGCAGTCTTGAATTTTTCTCTTAACATCGTCCATGAGTCGATGGACCTCGGTTCCAAAGACTGGAACCACTTCAACGCCACTCCCTTCAACGAGAGTGGGAATGCCCTACACGTTAACAAGGCTGACGCTCTTTTGTACGACATTGCTGACTCAAACACTGAGAGGTGGCCATTTGGATAAGCAGATCCATCATATAACTCTAGCGAAGGTAGCTGTTACAGCTACTTCGAGACTTGCAAATTCAGGATCCTCAAGGAAAAAGGAAGATTGAACGGAATCATCTTATCCTCCTCATTCAACTTCGTTGCCATATGCACATCATGCATCTTCGGCGTAGGCTTCAAAGCATATACAACGGACCTCTAAGTGTGATCCTAAGTGTTCTCTATAGCCTTCTTACTATCTCTCTCCGTCCGGAGTTCAGCAATGATCTTTTCTTCCTCCTTCAACGCCTCTCTCTGCTGTTGCTGTAGGGCAGTAAAGTCCGCCATTGTGATTGACGGTGCCGGAACAACGTTCGTGCTAGGTGTCGCCTCAGGAGTGGAGGAAGTAGCTTCGCCATCCTTAGGCGACAGTGGTGGAAGCTTCGGTGGTGAAGGTGCCACAACGGACTTATGGTTTCTTGTGCTAACCATTATGATCTTTAGAGAACGAAGAAAACAAAGAAAATGAAGAGAATTAGAAAACGATTCCCATAGATGACGCCAATGTTATGTGGTGAACACAAGAATGCGTCTCCGGTAAGCTCCCACGGTGGTCGTTGGCTTCTCCAGTAGTGGCACCTACAAGGACTCTGATGCCTAAGTCAATAAGGATTCAAGTGTGAGTGAGTATAAGAGAGAGCGTGTGTACCTGATGGGTATATAGTCCTTTATATAGTGTGTTTTGAAGGAAAATTCTGTTAGAGCTAGGTGCCACGTGGCAGTGTGCGTTTGGGTGCCTTATTACACGCGTTCCTTGCCGTTAAGCGCTTCCCATGCCGTGCCGGGATAGAGATGGAGTCGGTCCAAGATAGCAAGAGTTTCCAAGCCCGAGTACCCACGACCGTACTAGCTGGGGTAGGTGAAGTGGGAGTCTACTTAGAGCTGTAGGTCTGAGTAACCTCCAGAATAGTTGCTCCCAAGCCGGTGATGCTTAGAGAAACATCGTTGGCTTAAGAGTGTAAGTCGGCCCCATAACACAACCGATGTAAAAAGCCCCCTTTTTACATCGGTTGTTACTATAACTGTTTTTGCATCGGTTATTTTAACAATCGATGTAAAAACTTTTTTTACATCAGTTCAATAACTGATTTAAAAAGTCCATACTTTTTACATCGCCTAAATCTATAATGTCACTGTAACTGATGTAAAAAATCATTTTTAACCAATGTAAAAGGTCTAATCTATAGTAGTGGCTCTAGTTATTCCTTTTAGGAAGAGAAACCCAAAAAAGAGTTAGATGAAAGATCACTTAAAAATTTTCTCATAAAAAAGTTTTTTTTACTATTTTGATAAATTTGCTACATACATTAAATTATTTTAAGAATCTTTAATCCTTAAAAAAGTATTCTATTTACTATATATTAAAATAATGATTTCCCACCATTTCTTTCATGGAGAGTACGCTGATACGTGTCTACTTCTCACCATTTCTATTTCCAAACCATTTTCCCAAATCAATCCATCCTTAATAATTTTCCAAAACAATCTACTCATTAACATTCAATTTACGAATTTCTATCAACATTAATTAAGCAAAATCCATGGTATGCTAAGTGTGGAACAAAAGTAACGGATTGAAAAGAATTAAAAGAAAAGAACACTCTGATTGCATGTAAAGAGAAGAGTAAAAGCAAAATCAAGCCAACGTCCCACCACATACTTGGGCACTGGGCGCATGGCTTGAGAAGTTAGGTGTCCACCCTCTAAAGCTTGGGCATTGAGCATTCTCCGTGAGACACTGGGCATTAGCAAATGGGAAAATAGGGAGTTAGGGACCTTGGATGTGCTGCAATGAGAGAAAGCCTAGGCATCTCACATTTTGTAATTGGAAATATCACTTGGGGACAAATTTTGTTGCATTTCCCTCATTCAATTCTCAAACAACTTGTTGGTTGTTTAAGCAATGTTGCTTACATATGGTGATCATGTTGGAGCGTTCCTTCTATAAACTGTGCAACGGTTTGGTTCTTTTATTTAAGAAAAAGGATAGCTAGTGTGGATAAACTTTTCAGTAATTACTTATAAAAAAAAAGATAAAATAATTTTTTTTCATAAGTTAATTTATGTACTTAACTATTTTAAAATTTTTTTATTTTGCTTTTTCAAAACTTGAGGTGCATAAATTGATTTTAATTTATAAGTGAAATTGGAAAAAACTCAATTCTTACATCGACTAGAAATAGTGTCAAGATAGAATATATAAGTGAGGGACAACCCTCACTCTATTGGCTAGCTTTTGAGGTTAAGTTAGACCCAAAATCCTTAATTCTTAGATGTATCAAAGCCTATTCTAGATCCATTAAGGAGTCATCTACCATATTATCCACACATTAAGCCTAATAGTGCTGGGTGTGAGGGAGTGTATTGAAAAAAACTCAAGTTTTACATTGGCTAGAGATAGTGCTAAAATCGAATATATAAGTGGGGTCAACCCTCAACTATGAACTAGCTTTTGGGATAAGTATGCAATGAGGTATATAAGTCCTCTTTTAAGGGATCGAAAAGACTTTATACACATATATTTGATTAAGATATTCCTCCAACGTTGTTATGTGAACCTTTTGGGTATTTTTCTAATTAAGAGGTCCTTCAATCAATTGTTATTTTCACGGTTTGAACTTTAGTCTTACTCAACCTTTGTTAGTAACCTCACTAGTTTATGAAAAAAAAAAAATAATAATACAATTTATCTACAATAACCGCTTGTCATTAGTCCTATTGCGGGCACCAAAACTATCACCCTCCTCTGGCACTCAGGATAAATGCAGATAAAAACAAACGTGAGGTAATGCACATTATAAAGGACTGACACTTTATGCAAAGTTAAAACTCGTGGCTTACCAGGCTTATCACTTATGCAGCAACCATCCAACCATAGCAGAGTAGATATATCCCAATGTTCACCTAGAAACAAGATAAAATCTTGTTCCTGATATGAATAATAGCTAAATGGTTTAATAAATGATTGTTTCCACTCCAAATATAACAAGCTTTAGGCATGAAAAACTGATTATGAAATTAAATTTTAATTTAAGAGAGATCAGCCAATCTGATGTTTATGGTCATAGGTATGTCAGGCTTAATCACAGAGGTCATATTGTCAAAGAAACTGGAATTTTGTATCTCATAAATCTAAAAACAACCAGCTATCATGCGATTCTAAGACAATCCTTATCAAGAAAATGAAGAATACATAAATCTAAAAGATATTTGATTTGAGGGAGGCATAGAGGAAACACAGATCTATTCATATGTCCCTACTCGAGTGAATTAGCATCATAGGCAAGTGTTCTATTTATAACTACACAAAATTTCGCATGTACCAAGTAGAATGCTACAAACAGCTGATATAGTAGTATGATAAAACCTAAGCAGCACTTTTACAAAATTTAACTGGTTTAAGTCTTTATCTCTTGATCAATTATTTATCACAATTCACAACCAGCTGCCTGATCATCCTAACACCTAGAAGATAAAAGTTCAACATGCAAAGGTGAAAAAGTTAAAGCTGAAGTTAGTATGTATTTACTGAAATAGTTATGACTCCTTCCCAAAAGGATTGGAACTTCAAAGCATATGCCAACCAAAAATAAGCTCACACTGCAACATATGCTGCAGTGTCTATTGATAATTCGTTTCTCATTTCTCCAGTTTTAAAGGAGGGAAAAGAAATTATGAATTCTCCAAGCAACCAACAAGTTCCTGTCTCTCTAATGATTCTGTAAGCTCTATTACTCAGTTTTATATTCACTGAAAATATTTTTGAAAAATAAATATGACATTTTTAAAGTACAAGACCAAATGAGTACAGACTATATTGCATAAAAAGTAAGATCCTTGTAGTGTACAAAAATCATTTTGATAAAATAATTATGGATGTTCAACTCTTCAACTCTTGATAGTAAGTCCATTTGAGAATAGAATTACCCTTAAAGCTAATCATAACGTAGGGAAAAATAAATGACACAAGATTCTTTACCTACATCACTAGTTTATGTCAAAACCCAAGCTTGTCATTGTTGGAATCCTGAATCTCAAAACACTTTAAAAGACGCTTGACAAAACATTTACGTGTGTTCATTATCAACGTCACTAATACCCATTTTCCTATTCAAACAATTTCACAGCCTATAGGGATTATTATTAAACTGGACATGCTATTTCAAATTATGAAGTCAAAATAATTTACTAACATACCACATAAATAAAAAATTATAATAGTATTTTTCTAACCACTAATTCACAATCTAATAGCATTCAATTTCTCTAACACGGGCAAATTTAATTTTTGTCACTACTGAAACAAAAAATTAAATTCCTACACATTCTTCAGAAAAAAAAAATTAATCATGCACCCCAATTGAGCACCGTAGTCCTAGTGCTTCTTTTCTTGTGCTCCATTTATACAGATTAAAATAATAAGAGCAATTAAAATCAGTTACTATGATATAGCTCGCCACAACATCATTTACCTTTGACACTACTGGTGCCCCTTATATGCTTTGACCCATTGAATTTGAATCCGAGTTCACATTATCATACAATCACTGCATTGCTTGAGTAGGAATAAACAAAAATAGCTACGTGCCCAGTTCAATACACGTGACCATAAAACTATACATTGTTGTTGTTGCACAAATTGTATCTATGAAACTTCCATGTCCACAAACCTATGCTTTTTATCGATGAGTGGTTTTGTGATTCCGAATTGTTGAGATCATCGTCTAACTTTCTCTTGCCATAGGGACGAGTGGTTTTGTGATTCTGAGCTGTTGAGATCATCATCTAATTTTGTCTTGCTATAAGGATCAGCAAATCGAATATCCCCCCACTGCTTTCCTGTTTGAATATATGGATTCCGCTTGCTTTAAGGATTGAGGTCTCTAACACACCTTCATATGTAACCTCCACATGGTTCCATTGCTTTTCTAAAGGCCCTTCAAACAGATTATCATTGAAATGTAACACTTGTAGATGAAAGAGAAATGTATGATCCAATTCCAACAGATACACTATTTCTATCTTAGGATGTGAGATTCATTAACTTTGCCATTGATGAACACCATGAGTCTAACGAATCCATACTCGTATTCTACAGGTGCAATAACAAGACAAAACTTTAGCAGGGAACTTGCTACGAAACCAGAAAGAAGTTAAAGGTTCCCTGCTGAATTTTTGTATTAAAATAATCTATTTTATTTAAATTGTTTAGAAAAACACTTTTTGTATTAAAATTATTACTATAAGTGTAAAGTTATTAATCACCAGCGGTTACATCTTCCCTGAAAAATTTATTGTTAGAAATAATAATAAAAAAAAGGTTAATTATAAAAGTAATGTAATTTTTAATCATAAGCGCAATTCTTTTTTCTTTTTTTTGCTACTATGACTATTTTTTAATTATAAGCTTCAAAATTTTTCTTATATCAGAATTGTGTTTGACTCAATTTTTTTAATTTTAAAATTGCTTTAAAATTAAAATTTAAATTAACAGTTTTAAAAATAAAATTAAAAACTATTTGATATTTTTTATTTTCATCAACTTAAAACAGATAACCTAATAAACAAAAATTAGATAATTTACACAAAATTTTAAGTTTAAACTTTATTATCAACATTATGAAAAAAAAAAAACCTAAAAATGGAGTACTAATATTCGTACCACTGACATTTTTCACCCAAAGAACATGGTTAATTATATATATATATATATATGATTATTTTAGTTTCACAAATGGTTAAAAATACATGAATGCAATCGAATATAATTATGGATATGTGGTTAATAATTTCATGAGGCTATTGAAATGTTTAATGGTGGTTAACTTTACTTCACAAGTGGTTAATAGTGACATCACACATGGTTAACTACATGTGTAAATATCGTTAACTTTGACTGACAGATGGTTAAGTGTAAATGAACTTGATTATATACAATTATCGATGTGGTTAATAACATCATGAGGTTATTGAAATATCTAATAATGGTTAACTTTATTTTACAAGTGGTTAATAATGTTATGAGGTTATTGAAATGTCTTCTAATGGTTAATTTTGCATAACAAGTAGTTAATATTAACCACATATCAGTACTTGTATATAATTATATTTATTCACACTTAACCATTTATAAAACAAAGTTAACTATATCTATACATACAATTAACTACATTTTCGAGTAGATGCAAGGTGGACAAAATCCTGATGTATGTTGATTTTTATTCCTAAAAAGAGCATGGAGAAAAAGAAAACAAGAGAAAAGAGAAAGTAAGAGAGAAAGCTTTGTAGATACTGCCAATAAAACCATGGCATATGTTACACGGACATATGGTACAAAACACGCTATTACACGGACATATCCTGCTGAACTTGTTGACTTGAGCCTTATGAAAAATATCTCTCATTTTTGTTTTTTTTTTTTCTTTCTCTAATCTTTCATTGTTCTACAAGAGTACAAAGTACAAGCAGCCATAAAGAAAGATGCCTTTGCATTTTCATTTAAATTGACTAAAAAAATACTTTTTACAATAAAATTATAAAAAATAAAGAATAAAATTAATTTTAATAATTGGTACTGAATTTAAAATAATTAACTGTTGGTACATCCCCAAAAATAATTGTTAGACATTAAAAAAAATATTAACTAATATGTAATATAATTAGCTTAATTTTTATATTATTATTTTAGTTTCTATATTGTATAGGATAAATATTTATTTTTATATAAATAAAAATTTGTAACAAATAAATATTTTTAATATATAAATTATATTATAATTAAAATTCAAAATAAAAAATACCTTTGAATATAAAAATCATATCTTGGATTTACAATAAATAATTTAAATTATGATGTAAAATTATTTTTAATTATTAATAATTTCTTTTAAAATTGAAATTTAATTTATAGATAAAGATAAAAGAAGATAATTTGAAATCATTGATAAAGAAGTTTTTTAATTAGTTGCAAAAGTAATGTGCAAAATACATCTCCTCTAAAAAAAAAAATTATTAAAAATATTTAATAGAGAGAATAGAAAGATTAAATCTCATTCTTCAAATTATGAATTCTAATTTATGATATAAGAATGGAAGTTGATTTCTTTTGTTCCATTTATGTAGATAATCAAAATAAATTGGGTCACTAAAAATAGTTATTGTGACAGCAAACTACAAGAGAATTTACCTTTGACACTAGCGATGCCTCTTATCCATGTTGTTACGGTTGATTTGAATCCTAATTCATATTATTATCCAATGATTGCATTGCTGGAGCAAGAAGAAATGAATGTCCTAGAAACATCCATGTCCATGAATCTATGCTCTTTCCACAATGGGTGGCTTTTATGATTCTGAGTCATCATCGAATCTTCTCTTTGTATAAGGACCAGTGAATCGAATATCCTCCATGCTACTCCTCTGCTTGAACACATAGATTCCACTTTCATTCCGACACATAATTTTTATAGTTGATATTGTAATTTTAGTAATTTAGATTTTATGAGCTTCATCTCTTGAGTATTTGGAATTTAATTTACTAGGTGAAATTAATTTTTGGATTCTTTTTGGCTAAAAACTTAGATAATTTTCCTTTCTATTAATTTAAAAGCATTCTCTGCTTCAACGTTTGCTATTTAACTGTTTTAGTTGTGATTATTATTTTAAGCTGTATCATTATTATCACTGGTGTCTCAATTTCTTCCCTAGATGTCATTCGTTGAGATTAACATTAGATTAGAATCAGGCATTAAATTAGAATCAGATGAAGATGGATTATAACTGTTTTCCTTCTCAGAACCGTAAGCATGTGCTGGCACCATCTCTGTGTCCCACCACACCACAGGACCACACGTACATAGTACCTATGCAATCGTGGCAGCTCCCGGAAGTTCAAAATTGAGTGACAAATTCTAATTCATCACGTCACTGCCCCTTGTAAAACCTTTGGTCATCCAAGCATTCAGTTTCTCTAACACAAGCAATTTTATTTTTTGTCACTACTCAAACAACAAATTGAATTCCTATATATTCTTCAAGAAAAAAAATTAATATTCATGCACCCCGAATCCAATCAAGCACTCTAGTCCTTGTACTTTTCTTCTATTCCATTTATATAGATCAAAATAATAAGAGCAATCTATTTATAATATATAAAAACTAAAACCCAAGCAGTGGAGTCGACACATCAACATTAGCATTTTATATTTTCAGGCCACGTCAGATGAACATTCTCTATTACGTAACCACAGCATCCATTCATCCCTCTATAATGTAATTCTTACTTACATCACTCAAAAATTTCTTTAATTAAAATATTTCAATTTCTATAGCTCTTAATTAATTTTAATTATTCATAAATGAGTAATATTAATTAATATTAAATTTTCAATTTCTATACCACAATAAAGGAATTGGAGGTAGTGTGTGATCGGGTCCTCAAGTGAAGATTTGAGGCTTTCCTGATTCTTTTCTTTCTTTGGAGTTAAGAAGATTAGAGCTTCTAGGTTCATCAAGTGCATCACTATTGAGGATCAAGTGCATCACTATTGAGGATGGAGCTGTGGGTAAAACCTTCTTGCTAATTTGCCACATGAGCAACACATTCCCCACTGTTAGCTCTTCTCCTTTTTTTATGCTTTATTGTAGAACATCATATAAGATTTGCTCAAATAAGCAACAATTGATGTTGATATTTATTGTTAATATTTTCCTAATTCTTTTTGTTGGCACAAGGGTTGCATAGGTGCATTGAAGAGATTGAATTCTTTACTCAAGCAAGATATGGAGGTATGTTTGTCAACCGCCCCTCTTTATACTATGTCGTCTACCATTTTTTATGTCATTCTCAGTTCTATGATGAGTGATATTACAAAACCAATTCATCCATCTACCTCTTAAGGTAATTGTTACTTATACAACACTTCAATGTTTCTTTTATTAGTATATTTTAGAGATAGGGAGGTATATTTGTCAGCTGACCCCTTTTTCTACAGTGTCCTTTACAAATTTTCATGTTATTCTCAATTCTATACCGAGTGATATTTCGAAACTTCACCATCCATCTACCTCGTAGTGTAATTCTTATTTACATCACTTCAATTTTCTTTTATTAGAATACCTCAGTTTTTACACCTCTTAATTAATTTTAATTATTCATACATAAGTGAAACTAATATTGAATTTTTAATTTCTACTCCTAACAGTTTCACTCATACCATGACAAAGGGATTCAGTGTTAAATTCTGTTGTTTTTTTACTTCAGTTTTAAGTTTTAATCATTAAGATATTTAGTTAAGACCTAGGTAGTGGCTACGTCATGTGGATGCTTCATAATTAGGTATAGACAAGGACTTTATAATCTCAATCAAAATTTTCATTATACATGTACAGACATACACACATATTATCTATATTTTTATTTATTTGTTCATTTGGTTTTATCAAATTGAACTATGAAGTGTAATCAGATGTGGTATAAACCCGTGTTATATTATATTATCATATTATTAATCCTATAGCATAAATTGTCCAGCACAACATAATTGGTAAGAATCTATTCACATTTTCAAGAGGGATGGTGTTTTTTTTTTTTGTTGAATTGATAATTGCTAAGAAACTCACCCCTCAATCACATATTCCTATAAATAATATTGATCGATATTGATCTCCCATTAGATTATTTAATTTTTATTGTGTTTCTAGCAAAAAGACCTAAAAAATTGCAATCTTAATTTTTGAGGAATTGTATCTCTCAGTTTGGGTCTCAATTTTCAAGCTTTTGCTTAAAATTGTCTAAGCTAATAGTTAAATGGAAGAAGAGATAATTAATTTGTGCTAGAGTTATGTTGTAATAATGTGTATATTTATTGGGTTTTCGATGAAATTTAATTTGTTGTGTATAAAGCAAATCTCAAGTGCCATCTTTCACGTAATTATACTGGTGTAAGCTTGGGAGGGTGCAAAAATTACAAAATGTACAAAGTTTGGTGATACTTGAATGTGCTTCAATCCTACACTACTTTTAGTTGTGTTTAATAAGAATTTGTCTTACCAACATAAAATAAAATATTTTATATGATCATCTATATTTGATACATATATGAGAAGAAATTTAATTTCTACCATGTGTTTATGAACTGAACTAACAATTGGGCAAAGGAATTAAAAAAAAAAAAAAAAAAAACCTATCAATCACCTCTGTTTAAATTATCGCTATCCTCAAGATTCATTATCCATAAGTTTGCCCTGAACTAACTTCTTCCAGTAATTGGTATTGATTTTACTTTAAAGCTTATCTTATTTCTTTCTTTCTTTGTCAACAAATGTTGCAAAATTTCTGGTTAACACATCTTTGACAAGAACAGTCTGATTGAATATTTATATACATGAAGGAATTCATGATTATTGATTTATTATGTTTCTCGCGAGTGCATATTAAAATACTCTAGGGTGATTAACTTTTGCCATTTTTTTTAGCACTTGAGGAATTATGAAAGGATTTTCCTTTTAGGCTTTTGTATTCTTTAGAGTCTATAAAATTATCTTTGATATTATAGTTATGATTTGATATAAATAGCTATTGAAGGTTTTGTCACTCCTTAAATGCTAAACTCATGGGAGATAAAGTAGCTAACGATTCTTAATTATATTAAAATAAAATAAATTCAGGAAAAATTGCAATTGTATAAATATAACAGATATTATATTTATATAAACAAATATTGTAAATAAATAAACAAATTATTTATCTACATTAACTACAATATAAACTTTTAGGTTTACTTTATGATAAATTTTGGCCTGAAAAGCACTTTCTTCTTATATATTTACCGTGGTTTGCACCACATTTCATTCTAACTACAACTACTTTCAAGACTAATTCTCTGTTTCAGTAATTGTCCTCTGTACATTATGTCTTATTCAAATTTTCATGCGAAGTCGTTATGATATAATATTATTATACTATAATAATTAGAAATGTATTTACTTAAAATATTCAAATTTCAAATGCCTCAAATTCAATAAAGATGATAGTCATTTTATCAAAAAAATAAAGACGATAGTCAATAACATATAAATAGGGTCAACAATCTAAATCATTCTCACAAACTGTCGGTAACAATTTGGATCGGCATAACAAATATTAGTAGTGTTAATAATTTTTTATATTTTTTATCTCATTTATTTATTGAATTATATTTCAATAAAATATCAATAAATAACATTAATTTTTTTTAAAATTATTGATATTTACACTTTTATTATCCAGTCAAAATCAGTTACTTTGATAAAGCACACCACAAGATAATTTACCTTTGACACAAATGGTGCCCCTTGTCTGGTTTGACTCTATTGAATTGAATCCAAGTTCAGATTATCATACAATGACTTGAGTAGGAAAAAATGAACATAGCTACATGCCCAATTCAATGAACGTGACCATAAAACCATACATTGTTGCTTTTGCACAAATTGTGTCTATGAAGCTTCCATGTCCACGAACTTACGCTTTTTTAGCAACTGGCAGTTTGATGATTGAGGACTGTTGAGATCATCGTCTAAAGGATCATCGAATCGAATATCTTCTTTGCTACTTTCCTGTTTGAATACATGGATTCCGCTTGCTTTAACAATTGAGAGATCATCTATCACACCCTCATATGTAATCTTCACATGGTTCCATTCATTTTCTAAAGGAGAAAACTTCAGTGATGGTAGTTCTGAAAGATATGTATGATCCATTTTCACCAATGTTATCTCGCCAGTAGGATGCCAAAATGCATGAACTTTGTCATTGATGAACACCATGGGAATGAGCCTCTCTCCGATCCCTATTGTCACAGGTGCAATTAGAACACAAATAATTTTGGCAGGGACCTTATTACGAAACCAGAAAGAGCTTGAAGAATGTCCACTGCTTTGGTGATCAAACCACTCTGGAATGCATGGTCCTGGCAAACAACAATGATCCATTCCAAGTGTATCCGGACCAACCTCATACAGTTCCTGCTAGTCACGAAGGAATTCATAAGTCTACTAACATTAAGAACACTATAAATTATTAAATCAAACACATTAAAAACAAGACAAAACCTGATTTATGAGCACGCTTGTACTCGAGGAAGTCAAGGACGTACAGTATATTGCATCGAAACTTTCTAAGCTCGGTGGAACCCCTTCAATTTGCTGAAGACGCTCACAATAACTCACATTAAGCTCCCATAAAAATTGAAGTTCTTTGATGCAATCAGGAAGGAATGTGAAATTATTCCCCCTTAGGTCCAATTTTCGCACGTGAGCAAACCGCGTGAAACCTATTGAAAAAAAGGATCATCCAGGTTGCTCCATGGGACAGAAAGAGATTCTACCTTTGAAGATACTATTGAGCCCATGTTTTCTTCACCCTCTTGCTGTTGTGTCCATTGCCACCCTTCGCATTCAATGGCACGAAATGAAGTCAGTTGTGGCATCATGAATATGCTACTTGGTAACTGGCCAAATCCAAGTTCGCTCACGGTTAAACTTTGGAGTCCAATAAGATTTTGAAATGAAATTGGCAATCCTTTTGTGGGAGTGTACTCCAAGTCAAGTTTTCTTATGTTTTCCATTTTTCCTGATATTTCTGGAAAATTCTCAAGACTCCGACAAAATGAAAGTCTAAGTTTTTCTAGAGAGGTCAACTCTAAGCGTGGAAAACTAGCAAGGTTGCTGCAAGCAAAAGCATTCAACGTTTTAAGTTTAGGAAGAGAACCAATCGACTCGTGAACTCCAACCAATTTGTCACAAAATTGAAATGAAAGTTCCTCCAAATTTGAGAAACCAGATACGTCAGGTATATGTGTTAAACTTTTGCACTCGTCTAAATTCAAAACTGTTAGACTCAGGAACTTCTGCAAAGAAACAAAAGGGAAAAAAGAAACAAGAACAGAATGAATAATTTTAAAGTGAATTTACTGATTTACAAGAAGAGGAAATTATACTCTCTAAACTTGCCTTCAATAAGCCATCCAACTCAAATGACTTGATGGAACTACAGGGTAACTTGCACATGGCAAGTTGGTTCGATTGAAAATCAGATGGTAAATAATGCGAAGGACATCCCCGCCATTCCAGTACTCTCAAATTCTTTGGAAGATATTTGGGACCTTTGGAAAATTTACCATTGTTAATAATAAGTGTTTTGAGCTTTTGCATCTTCTTGAAAGCCTTTCCATCCCATTTTACAATTTCTTTGCTACATACGGGGAAATCCAGACGTATGATTTTAGTTTTATTAGTTCCCTGTGAATGCAGAAGGCAAGATTCAGCCAAAAATACTATACAAGTATATGTAAGAGTTCAATGCACATAATTAGAGAAAATTTACATAATATAAACGGGTAAAAAACAACTATGATGTTAACATATGATAGTCAAAAAGATAAAACAAAATAAGAAACCAAACTTCATAAGTCTCACTCACAATGTTGTCCACCAAAACTTGAATTATATCTTCCCGTAACCATAATCTACTGCGCTCCTCCGGTTCTTCCGGTGATTCATGCCTGAAAATTTCTTTACCCATGTCCTCAATCAAGTCATGCATTGTAACTTCGCCGTAAATAAGCTTTACGAGAGATTTTTCAACCAACACATCAATATGATATTTCATGCTGCGACCATAATGAGCACGAAGTATATCTTCAACCCCTGTCAATCCTTTGAAACAACAAGCAATGTCTAGAAAAACATTTTTCTCTTCATCTTGCAAAGCATCATAGCTTACTCTAAGAATATCTTGGATTCCATCAGGAGGAAATCTTTCATAATGATTTATGGCTTCTTCCCATTGTTTAATATTTTTTCCAAACAAGTTGGAACCTATTGCTTCCAAGGCCAATGGAAGGCAAGAAGCATAATTTACTACACGATTCAACACTTCAACAAAACTAGGATCAGCTTTTTCCTTTTTAAAAGCTTTCCACGTAAGCAATTGAAGAGCATCGTTCTCATTCAGTACCTTGACCTCATATGCTCTTTTAACATCATGAGATGCCAGCAATTGTTTGTCCCGAGTCGTGATGATGACTCTGCTGCCCGGGCCAAACCAATCAAGTCCTCCAGCTAGTGTCCGTAATTGCTCGCGCTTGTCAACATCATCTAGAATCAAGAGAACCTTCTTTACTCGGAGCCTATGCTGTATCACTTCTTGAGTACTTGCTAACTTAATTTCCTTATCTCCAAGTATTTTCGAAAAAAGGATGCTTAGGAGGTGTTTCAACCCATTTCTGTTAGATTCTTCTCTCACGTTTTCAAGAAAACACAAACCATCAAATTTCTCAGAAATCAAATCATTATAAACAGCTCGAGCAAGTGTTGATTTTCCTACCCCACCCATTCCATGAATCCCTATCATGTGGACGCCATCATTTGAGCCATCATCCAAAAGCTTCCTTACTTCTCGCACTTGTGACTCTAGTCCAACTGGGTAATCCGCAACACGTAAAGGAGCACGATTAATCTCCTCAGAGAACTGCTCAACAATCCTCTCAATACACTTGTATTCATATTCGTCTCTGTTTCAAACAAAATAGTTTTAATGAAGTAAAACCAAAAGTTTCGTATCTATGTCTTGATAAGTATGTTGTCATGGTTAACAAGCATTTCTTTTCTCTTTAAATTTTAACGTTAAATCATTAGACAAGTAAAACTTAATCCAATAAAAATTAGAAAGTAAAAAAGATTGGTATGGTTGGGTACCCATCTTTGAAAGGAAAGCCAGACAATTCAGCTACTTCACACAGAGCCTTCTTCCATTTCTGAAATTTCTCCATGTTAAGCTGCAACCTTCCCTCATGCTTAGCCAATGCTTCTCTATAGCTACCATTCTGGTGTCGCACTTGAGAAGGATTCAGGTTATAAAAGACCGGCAAAACCAACAGACCTTTTCTCTTACGGCACTCAAGGATGTAGGCAAGTTCTTCTAAGCAAAATGAGGAATGAGCATAGCTGTCAGAGAGTACAACGATGGCAATCCTGGACTCTTCAATTGCCTTCAGAAGTGCTGGTGTTATTTCCTCTCCGCTCCGCAGCTCCTCATCATCAAAGAAAGTGTGAATTCCTCTGTCACGGAGGGCTTTGTAGAGATTGCCAGTAAATCCAAGGCGTGTGTCTGGGCCTCTAAAGCTGAGGAACACATCGTAAGTGAATGCATGGGAAGGTGATGTTAGAGCCATTAGAAGAATGTGTAGTGTGATTACGGCTGGAGTGCTGGTACTCTAGAATTTGTTTTGGTGGATTTGGAAACTCTGGAATCAAACTTGAATACATAAGAAATTTATAGACCGAAGTGTTAAGCGAAGTACCAAACATTAATTAATTTAACGCGGAAATAGCGTGCCAACTGTTATTGTTTCGTGGAGTAGCAAATATTAAATGGAGTTGTGTAATTTAATTTAAATAAAAATATGATTAAATAATTTTATTTAAAATAATTAATATAATTTTCTTATATATTTTAAAATAATTGATTGTAAATATTAATTTTATCAATTAATTTAAATAAATTTGTTTAACTCCATCTTTACTTAAAATAATTGGAGTACCTCATGTTAAATATTACACTGACATAAAGTAATTAACACGGGAACATGTCTCTCTTTATTGGTCTCTCTTTTTCAAAAGTTAAAATCTTTCACTGTATGCCTATCCTGGGATATACGTCAAAATCGTTGACTGACTTTGCCTTAGGAAGGAAAGTGGGGAAAAAAATGAAAAAATTTAAATTTAAATTAAGGTTTCGTTTGGTTAAGAAGAAAAAAATTTAAAATTTAAATTAAAGAAAAAGAAAAAGAAAAAAAAATTGTTTCTAAAAGTTATTTTTTTCCTTTTTTTCACTTTTTTCCAATCAAACCAATTTTTTTTTTGTTATTTGTATTTTTTTTTCCAAACACACCATAAAAGAAAGGTTAAAGAAAAGAAAATTTTAAATTTTTGTTTCTAAAAATAAAATTTTTACTTTTTTTAACTAAATAAAAAAAGATATCGTTATTCGTGTTTTTTTATTTTCTTTTCTCCTATTGTCACCTCTTCCAAATATAAGATAATTATTATCAAAATTAATAAACTTATTATGCATGTTAGTTCGTAATTAAATGATAGTAGAAAATTCTTGAGAAATGCTAGCAACACACTCTTTGACACATTGTTTTGAACACATCTCTCTTATTGGTTAAAATTTTTGAGAAATTACAAAAAAACTATGGATCTCATGTCTTATTTAATGACTCTCCTTCATGATTTTATAATTTTCAATAAATTTCAATCAATAAATAAAATGTGTTAGAAAGTGTATTCTTAACACTCCTCAAAATTCTTTTACACTGTCAATACATAAATTATTTTCTCTTCATTTAAATTCTTTTACACTGTCTCAAAAAACACTTTTTATAATCAAATTATTGCAAATAAAATATAAAATTATTTTTAATAGCGGAAACTGTATTTAAAAAATTACCTGGTGATACGACTACTTCCCCCCACCCCAAAAAATAATTGTTAGAGATAAAAAAAGAATAAAATATTTACTAGTAAGTAATTTGATTGTTTTTAATCACTAGTTTTTCTCCCACTAACCCTTTGTTTGATAAAGAAAAAACAGGGTGGATAAAAAAGGAATATGTGGGAATTAAAAAGGTGAGTGTATTTGGTAAAAGAGAAATGAGAGAGAAGAAAAATAAAAAAGTGTGGGACTCATTAGTTACTTTGATTCTATTTCTATTTACCTATTTATTTTTTTTCTTATTTGTTCAGTATTTCTCTTAAACTAACATCTTTATTTTTACTACATTTTCCACCTATTTTTATTCATTTTTTTTATTTTCATTTACTCTATTTCTCACCTATTTCTTTTTTTCCTACCAAACGGACCCTTAAAAAAATTTGTTACCTTGATAATTTTGATAAAAATATTAGTTTTTTAAAAAAGCACTTTCATCCTAAAATTTTCATCCTAAAAAAGTTTTTTTTCTTAAAATTAATCATATGTATATATATACAGAGTTATTTTACTTTAAGTTGAATGTATTTATTTTAAAAGTAATATTTAACTATCATTATATATTTTTGTATAATAAATATTGTATTAAACATTAAAATAGACTTTTTAAGAAATTATTTTTGTGATAAAGTTATTTTAAGTTATAAAATTAGTCGTTTTTAGAACATCAAGGAGATTAAATTTTCAAGACAAAATCCCATTCGCTTAAACCAACTTATGTTAGTTGACAAGATTGGTTATAAAATAATATATGTTTACTAGAAAATAAATTTTTGTAAATAAATTAAATCAAATGTAAATATAAAATTATAGAAAACTCGCATAATTAAAATTATATAAAAATACAAAATTAGTAAAATTCACAAATGCTCTTCATGCGGTGAAATTGATTGTGCAATAACACTTTCTTTCAACTCCAAGTGCAAGGCTATTTTTGGAACTTTAGTTCTAAAAAATGGAACCAACTTCTAAATTATGATTCATTTAACTTTCCATAGGATAGGAATGAGATGTTTGCTCCAAAGGATGTTTAGATTGTTATGAATTTCTTAAATTTGATATACTCTATGACAAGTTAGAATTTAATAGTGAAATTAATAAGATTTATTTGCGCTGAAAAATTATTGAATGTATTGTCCTATAAAATTTAACATGTTATATCATTTGAAAATTTTTAATAATTTCACTGTTTAATATTTTAATATTATCTCAATAATTATATTAACCAAATTATAGATAAATTATATATTTGTAGTTATGTAATCTTATATTAAGATTTATTATATTTTAAAAAATTATATTATACATTAAATTGAATTTATTATTTGATGAAATATCAAATAATTTTAATTTTTTTAAAAAAATTAAAGACTTTATTTATTTAGTAAAAACTTTTAAGTTATATGAGAGTAAAAAGAAGTTGTGCCACCTTCCATTCAGAAAAAAAAAGAATAAATTTGGAAAATATAATTATATATGAATGATTAAAATTATTTTTTTGATTTGTAATTACTTAAAACAATCATTTAACTTTTTTTAAAAATTACACAAGTTATTAATCAACTGCCGGTACATCTTCCCTGAAAATCATATTGTTAGAAATAAAACAAAAAACAAATGTTAACTAAAAAAGTAATATAATAAATTTCATTCATAAGCGTTAGAATTTTTTTTACTAAAGTGAGAATTTTTTAATTATAAGCTTCAAAAATTTTCTTATATTAGAATTGTGTTTGACTCAATTTTTTTAACTTAAAAGTTGCTTTAAAATTAAAATTTAAAATATTAGTTTTAAATATAAATAATAAGTATTTAATATTTTTATTTCCATTAACTTAAAACAGATAATTTACTGATGGAATATTTGGATAATTTACAACAAATCATATAATTAGACTTTATTATCAATATTATAAAAAAAAAACTAAAAAGAACACAGAAAAAGGAAACTCCGTAGAAATTGCCAATGAAACTGTGGGGTATGTTCCATGGACATATGGTACAAAACACATTATTATTTGGTGGACATATTGTACTAAATTTGTTGACCCTTATGGAATATATCTCTCTTTTTGTTTTTTCCTTCCTCAAAGTTTTCATTATGCTTAAGCCAAGTCCACTGCTTTGTTTGGTTTAAGAAAAAAAACAAAAGGAACAAAAAGGAAAAGAATAAAAAGTGGAATGATTTTTAAGTTGTTTGATAAAAAAAAAAAAAAAGACAAGATAAAAATTTTCTTTTCACTTATTTAGTTGTGTAATAAATAAAAAAGAAAAAAAATATGTATATAAAATAACATAAATATTTCTAATAAAAAAAGTATAAAAATAATAAAAATTTAGTATTTTAATTATATAAACCAACTTTCTTTCTTTCCTTCCTCCCAAAACAGAAGGATTACAAAAATTATGGTGCCCAGCTACTATTTTAGAATTTGTTCTTCCTTACTTCAATACCAGACAAGAGAAGGTATCGCTCTTTCTATTTTCTTTCTGCCTCATTCCGTTCTTCTACATTTCACCAATTCCAAACTGAGTGTACATTTTACAAGTGTACAAGCCTCAAGAGTCAAGAGTCAAAATATTTTACTATGCGCTTCACCCTTGATGTAAGACTTACAAGGTACAAAAAGCCTTCATCATTACTATAAAGAAAGATGTCTTTACATTTTCATTTAAATTTTCTAAAAAAATACTTTTTATAATTAAATTATTACAAATAAAGTATACAATTATTTTTAATAATTGATACTGTATTTAAAATAATTAACTGGTGGTACTACTACTTCTCCTTGCCCCCAAAAAATAAAGAAAAACTCACAAAAATAAAAATAAAATATATTAAAAATCCCACAAATTTTACAAATTTCGTCATCAGAACATGAGAAAGCTCAAAAACACATTCTTTTACTTTTAATGCCAAGTAGAAGGTTGTTTAGGGGACTTAATTAGTTTTAGAAATAATTTAAATTTTTTTACACTTTTTTTTAACATTCACCTAAGTACATTTCATCCTTTTTTTATATCTCTTTATTATTTTATTTATCATATCTATCACTTTTTTCCTTTTTCTTTCTATTTATCTCTATTTTCAAAGAGTATATAAACCCATTAGGATGTTAAAAAAAACCTTTTTAAAAAATAGAATTAATTTCAATCCACCGTTTCCTTCAAGCTTCAACTCTCCAAATTCTTCATGATTTTTGCTTCTACTTCAATGAGGTGTTTCTTGCAAATAAATTTTAGATAAAAAAAATTGGAGGAAATTAATTTAATTTTAATAAAGAAAAAGAGAAAGTGTGTTTTTTTAAATGAAAGTTTAAATGCAGCTCGAACTATACCATTTAGTTTAAAATGTTCATTTTGAAGAATTAAAGAGGTGTGCTTGTTGCATTTTTTACCTACTAGGTTTTTCTTTATGTTTTTTTTATTTATATATAGTTTTTTCATGGCCATTTTCATTAGAATAACTCACTCTTTAAACAATGAATCATAACAAATATTGGTGGGTCAAATAAAATTTTGCATATTTTAATTTCTATTCTTATAGTCTATATATATACCATAACGTATAATTTTATTTGCATTTTAATCAATTTTTATCAAATTTAAAAGTAAATTTACTAAATAATAATTTTCAATTTATCTTTCACTTTATCCAAATTTCTTCCTTGTTTTATCCAACTTTTTTGTTTACGAATATTGTCATCCTAAAAAAAGAATGATATTCATTTTATATGAATAACATTCTTTTATATAAAACAACCGCGTTTCCTTAAGAAAAAGAAAGAAACGTGATAGGCCCTCCAAAACAAACACGTTTCCAAAAGTAGCTTCTTTAACTCCAAGGGCAAAGGCTGACAACACGCTTTCTCATTGGCTTCTTTAAATCCAAGGGAAAATAAGTATTACTTATCGTCATTATCTCCGTAGAATCTTTGGAGAGAGAGAGAGGGGAGGTGGTCAAACGTGTGGAGAGGTATTACACTACAAAGTTCTTGTGATGCCAACTCACAAGTCATAAAGGGCATGGTGGTATTATCGTGGAAGCTTCGCGGCACTTCGTCTTCCTCGAATTTCTTCTGCAGAAGAAATAATTAAATAATAATAATAATAATAATGATGATTGAAATGAAAAAAGGGAAAACCGCTTTTCATTTATTTTTTTAGCTTCAACAAAGGCAGAAAAAAGAAACAAATGTGATGGGCCTAAAAACACGCTTTTACATGAGCTTCTTTAGCTCGTAAGGCAATGGCCGACAACACGCTTTCTCATTAGTCTCTTTAGCTCCAAGGACGAGGACAAAAGCAGCGGGGCGGTCTGTGATTCAGAAGGGAAAATAAATATTTTTTGTCGTGATTAATGATTATAGAGTCTTTGGAGAGAGAGGGGGTCAAATGCGTGGAGAGGTATTAGAATATAAAGTTCGTGTGATGCCAACTCACAAGTCACAAAGGGCATGATGGTATTCTCGTGGTGCCTATACAACAAAGGTGCAGCTGCCAGACCAAAGAAAAAAAGTGTATCGTCAAGTCACACTCAATGGCTATTCTCTTGTTTGAAGAATCAACGTGCTGCAGGGGTGGAGCGTATGATATGGCGTAAGCAAAGAGGAGATGTTTGGGTGCTTATTTTATATTCTAATGGCCATGGGTGTACCCACATTGGTGCATTTTGGGTTCTAATTCTAATGTTTGGGAGGCTTCGTTGAAAGCCACATGCTATATTTATGTATTTTTAAAAAATTATAAATAATTAAAAATAAATTTATCTTACAATTTAAATTATTAATTGCAAATTTAAAATTTAATTTATACAATCAAAAATAATTATTATTATAAATTTTAATTAAATATAATTTATATATTAAAAAACTAAAAAATATTTATTTATTATGAATTTTAATTATATAAAGAAACATTTATGTTGTGTGATACTCATAATAAATACTAGTTTATTGGTATTTGATTAAACTAATAACAACTAGTTTAATAATACATTTTGAAATTAAACCAATGGGTATAATAATATGTGAACACCTCCATTAGACAAATATCTTATTAATACTTATTATTTTTTTCATTTTTTTATCACATCATATCACATATTTTATCTATGTTTCTCTCCTTTTTTTTTCTCTCCCTAAATATAAGTAGCAAAAGTGGCCCATACAATATTTTCGTTCCTCTTCTATCTAAAGGGAATTGTGTATAATAATACTAATAATGAAAGCAATGTATCTTCTTCTTCTTTTTCTTTTTGATAAAGCAAGGTATCTTCAGTTTAATATATATGTAAAGCACCGTCATTTTGTACTTTTATAATCCACTGGATTTCTTGATTTGATTCAATAGAATTACGAAACCTAGCTTCCAGGAAGATCTATAATTTTTTTTGGCTTAAATATGATTTTCGTCTCTATAATTTCACCGCCTTATGATTTTGGTTCCTATAATTTTTTTTGTTTTTGCCCCTATCCTTTCCAAACGTTTCTCTTTTAGTCCTTCCCATTAATTTTCGTTACAAAAAAGCTAATATTGATGACATCATCGTGTATTGTAAAATTGTATATTATTTCATCAAACTAGTTTTTAGGTTTTTTTTTATAAGCCATCAAACTAGTAACAACTACATCACATCAAAAGAGAATAATCTATCATCATCATCATCATCATCATCATATTATTATTATTATTATCATCATCATCATCATTATCATCATCATTATTATTATTATTATTAACCTATATAAAAAAAAATTGTATGAAATGCCATCCATCCAAGATAAAAAAAAGAGCTTCAAAGCGATGTTAAACATGAATATATACATAATTATACTTTCGTCTCTAAGAACACTATAGTAAATCTAGTGATTTTTCATTAAGGATTTCACTATAGACTATATGTAAATTCATCAAATAAATGGACTTGTAGGGCATGAAATGAGATGTCATTTATTGGAGCTTAAATTAGACTTGTAGGGCTATAATTTAGCATCAAGAATCACTTAAAAAGATTAAGAAATGAAAATGATATGCCTTGTTGAAGTTGTGAGCCAATGACTAAAAAAACGTGATCAGGCACTATCAACATTTTTGCTAATCTGTAAAAATAATTTCTAAAAACAAATGGTATGTTTCATTTGTTGATTTGGTAACTTAAAAGTTTGAGTTAACTAGTGGCATGTGCATTGGAGTTTGCTGTTTTTTTTTTTAAAGATTTAGCATGTTTTGAAAAAAAATTGATTCTCTTCACTCACAATGAATTAGGAGTAATATAATTTACCTTTTTGAAAACTATATTCATTGGGCTGTAATATAAAATTAAGTTTGACACGAATCTGATTTAATTTGATTGAGAAAACTTCCTTGCAAGTGAAATGTTTTGCAAAGTCAATGACTTGAGCAGCACCTATTCTAAAATTAGAAAACTGTTGTAGATTTTTGTTGAGGATAAAACCTGTCAATTTGAAAAGTAGACTCAAAAACCTTCAAAGTGATATAAAGTTCGCTTTAAACAAAAATAGTTTGACCTTTGAAATTGATATCTCAATTTGTCCCTGAATTTCAGTTAGTATTGTTGAAATTGTTCTACTAGTTCTCTTATATTTCTATGAAAAACTTTACTGTTTATTCTAATTTGCTTTAGAAAAATTTCACATATTTTCCTAAAACCTTAAAACCAAATTTTATGAATTAAATTGTATTTTTCAAAATTTATGATTTTATTTGACGTTATTAAGAAATTCAAATGAATTAAATAGGCAATTTGAATAATTTTCTAATACTTAATTAGTCCCTCAAATTGATTTGTTTAAATCAGGTTGATCAAACTCATGTCACCTCCAATCTCAAGCTAACATTTTTTACTACTTATTAGTTCATTATATTAAATGTATAGTGATATCTTTTGCATTTATATTTTTGGTAATGTAAAAAATTTATTTCTATATCAGAGATTCATTTAGATTAATTGTGAAAAATATTTCAATAATTAACTATATATATAGTTAATTATTTTTATAAATAATTTTAGAAATTAATAAGTTTCATATTTAAATATTTTGAGTAATATTTTACTCCTTTCAGTCCTTTATATAAGAAACAAATAATTAATTCATCAAAACTAATAAAAATAGTTAAGTTAGTTAATTTTAATTAATAATGTCATAAATTTAAATCTTATTCTAGAATTATCCATAGAATTAAATAGCTTTAGTAATAGTTATATTTAATGACACTATATGTAATTCAAGGAATAATTTTTCCTACCAATAAGTGTGACTTATATTACTAATAAACCAATGTATGCATCCATTTGCAAAAGGAAAGAGTAGGTGCCTCATTAATAGATTTTACAATAAATTAAGAGTATAAAAGAACATTAACAATTAATACATCTGAAAGTAGGTCCATGTTTCTTATAATTAAAATAACAAAAAAATGCACCTATTTATTTTTTATATAAACAACCTAATGTAGTATTTTAAAATAATTTATTTTGTTTAAATTGTTTAAAAAACACTTTTGTATTAAATTATTATTATAAATATAAAGTTATTAATCAACTGTTCGTACATCTTCCTCAAAAGCTTATTGTTAGAAATAAAACAAAAAGTGTCAGAATATTTTTTGCTAATGTGAGAATTTTTTAATTACAAGCTTCAAAGTTTTTCTTATATTAGATTTGTGTTTGACTCAATTTGTTAATTTAAAATTTTTTTAAAATTAAAATTTAAAATAACAGTTTAAAAATAAAATAAAAACTGTTTAATATTTTTTATTTTCATTTTATGATGGAAGATTTGGATAAATTACACAAAATCATATAATTAAACTTTATTATCAACGTTATAAAACAACAACAAAAACCTAAAAAAGAGCATAGAGCAAAAAAAATAAAAAAATAAAAAGAGAAAAAGAAAGCATCATAGAAATTGCTAATAAAATCATGACATATGTTACATGGACATATGGTACGAAACACATTATTGTTACACAAACATATCATATAAAACTGGTTCAGCCTTACGGAATATCTCTCTCTCTTTCACTTTTTTTTCTCTTTCTCTAATTTTTCATTGTGCTTAACCTGAGGTATACGTTCTACAAGAAAAAAGCCTTAAGAGTCAAAATATTTTATTGTGCGCTTCACCCTTGGTGTACGATCTACAAGCTACAAAAAACCTTTACCATTGTCATAAAGAAAAATGCCTTCACATTTCCATCTAAATTGTCTAAAAATACTTTTTATAGTCAAATTATTACAAATATATGTATATATATATACATATATATACATATATGTATATATATATATATATAAAGTATAAAATTATTTTTAATAATTGATACTGTATTTAAAATTATTAACTAGTGGTACTACTACTTCTCCTTGGAACATCTGTTGATCCAAAGTTTATTAAAAAAAGTCTTGGAAAAATCTTTTAAAAGAAAAATAGTCTTTGAAACCACATATGGGTTCGGGAGTTGATTACTCGTAGAGAAGATGCTACCACTTTACGATATCCGTCATAAAGACGGTTATTCCTAATTAAATATACAAAATTAAGATAGTATCAAAAATATTTATTTTACCCTTAATGAAGATTTATTTATTTTATTATTCATTTATCAAAAGAAATTTATTTAAGAAGGAAACATTTCATTTTTTGAAAAGAAATTAATTTTATTATTTTGAGATCGACAAGAGTAGGCCCCTACCCTTATGTATCTTCTGCTACAATGAAGAACTCAAACTCACATAGTTCTTTGGAAAGAAAAACATTTCTGTTGGTTTATTTTTTTAATTTTAATTTTAATTTTTTTATTGTTAAATTTAACATCACTAAGCTATACAATTCAGATGTGTCAAATTTACTGGATGACCAAACATGAAGTACTTCCAAAGTAGTCATATAAAATTTTTATTTTTTATTAATGACAAGAAAAGAAAAGATATTTTGTTATTTTTCTTAAAAAAGGCTAATTTAGAAAGCCAAAGGAAGGAAACGTGAATTCATTTTGTGGTTTAAAAAAATAAAATAAAAAACTTATTCTTAATTCAAAGAGACAATAAAGAAAGTAAACTGAAAACAATAAACTAAAGTTATTCAATTAACGAAAAAAAAATTATTATTATTATTTTAGTTTTTATTAATTGTACCCTTAAAAAAACTTGGATTAGAAAACTCTTGGCAGTGGGACGTCAAACCCACCGTCATGAAAATCGACGGAACAAATATTGGGCTCAAACCTATTATTCATGGAAATAAAAAAAGAAAAGGAGGCACATGAGAAGGAAAGGAACATAAACCAAAAATCTAAAATGAAAGATGTGATTCGTAAGGCGTAATCGTCTCCTCCGCAACCTCTAATAACTCTGATGCATGAGATTCTGACTTTGAGCGAAGCAAACTGCGACAATCAACGACGGTACCGAACAAACGCGATCTCAGCGAAACAGAGATGGGGAAGATTGCAAAGAGATGTGCATTCCTACTTCAAGTTTCACATCCAACCACGATGCTTATGCGGAATGGGTCGCTTCAATCTTCAGGAAAACAAATGGTCACGCGAAGACGACGAAGGTAATAGCTATGCTTGTCGTACAGAAATCTCGCACCCAAAGCGAGCATGACTCCGTAGTGGAATTGCGCATACAAACGCGCGCAAACTCTACCCATTGTCCCTCTGTTTTTACTGCTCAGTGAACGTGACAAAGCCTTGTGCGTAAGGAAAATCAGAATGCAGTTCAGAGTAGCACAAATTTGTTTGGATTTGATTCAGAATAATGATGTTTAGGTGCAATGTTTATGGGAATGTGGATGGTTTGGTGAGTGTTGTTTGTGTTGCACAGAGAATGGTGGATCTAAATCGTGGGATTCTGGAGCAGGAGCTGAAATTTCTTTTTTTTTTTTTTTTTTAGTTATAATTTTTTTATTTACTAATGCTGGAATATTTATTGAAAATTCTCGGTGAAATGTGTCATTATGTGTGTGAATGTGTTTTTTATCTTCTGCGTATGTGTCTGTGTTGCAGAGTGAGTGAGAATTTTTCAAGTGAATGTGCAAGAATGTAGAGAAAAAATAAATGAGAGAAAACATGTGCAATGGTGCGTGTGTATGTTGATGTGTGAGTGTGAGTCGAATATGTGAGTACAGCTTGTGCATATAACAGCAAATGAAGAAAAATAATGTAAGGATGACGATGCCTGTGCAAAGAAAGAAAATACGGGAGATATTTGCATACATTATCCACATACTCATAACGAGAACAAAAATAAATCAAACACAGAGCACAGATAACCATATCAGCAAGTAAAACTTATTAAAGCAGCAACGTCCATGCTAAAAAAGAAGAAACAGACTGAGTTTATTTCATAATGCCAAAGAAAATAGAACACTATAAGGAGGAGAAGAGCTTCATACCTTCAAAGCTACTGCTAGTAAAAGAAATAGCATGACCCAAGCAAAAGGTGAGAGTGCAGAAGCGTATACGTAAGCGAGAGTCTATGAGAGTCTTTTCTTCTCTCTTCCCTCTTTTCTATTTATAGGCCAGTGTAAGGTAGAGAGGGATAACTGTTTTCCTCTCTCGATCCTTCTTTTTCTTTTTCTTTTTTTATTTTATTTTTCGTTGTATGATGGACTCTTCTGGAATCAAAATGCTGTTGTGATACTGATGATATCGTGTGTGGTGTATGCATGGAGTAATGGGAGGTATGTGTATGCATGTTGGAATGATGCGCTGATGAATTGGTACTAAACGTGAGTGAGAGTGGCATGAAACATGTGGATGGACAAGCAAAACGTGACTTGCTTTCTTTTTTCTTTTTTCCTCTTTTTCTCTTTTCAAAATCCAGAATCTTTTTCATTTCTCTCTTTCTTTTATTTCAGATTTGGGTATTTTCTTTTCTGGGCTCACAACAAATTAAGCTCAATGAGCCCAAGAGGAGGAACTTATATAAAACCCCTTATTATTATTATTATTATTATTATTGCTTAATTAATTTTATTTAACATTATGTAAATTATCAGGATAAAATTTGGTGTTCACAGTATTATATATAATAAACTCATAAAGTATAATTTTATCTGCATTATAATCATTTTTTATTAAATTTAAAGTAAATTTACTAAATAATATTTTTCAATTTATCTTTCACTTTTTCCAAATTTCTTTCTCATTTTATCCAACTTTTTTATATATGAGTTTTGCCTTCCTAAAAAAAGGAATAATATTCATTTTTTATGAATAACATTCATGTTATATAAAACAACCGTGTTTCATTAGTTTCTTTAACTTTGACAAGGCCAGAAAATAGAAACAAACATGATAGGCTCTAAAAGCATGTTTTCACACTAGCTTGTTTAGCTCGTAGGACAAAAACAGAGAAAGCAAAAGTGACGGGCCTTTACAAGTAGCAAGTAGCAACACGCTCTATTCTCGCTTAGAAATTTACGGAAGTAAATGAAGCAATAAGAAAAAGGAAAAGAATAAAGATGTAATTTTTTTTTCAATAAAGTAACATGCAAAAGCATCATCATGATGAATTTGATTCCAACCATGTTGGCATCACAAGCCCCACCAAAGATTTGCAGATTAAAGATGCAAATTGACTTCTAAGGACCACAAAGCTATTAGATCATCTACCTTGCACAACATTCTGCCATTGAATATGGGATGTTAATCATCTAAGAGAAGAAAAAGTTTACATTAGAGTATGTGTACCCCCTTTTTTTTTAAGTCTTTAATTCATTTTTATTAGATCTTTAGTAGATCTCACCAAGTGACATTAAATTTAAGAATATAATAACTTTTTATTTTAGTGAAACTAACTAAAATTTTTTAATGAGTCATACACATTAACTCATATTTTTTTATTTTTTTATTTTAAGATAATAAATTATTTATATATAACAAGTTTATAAAAAAGGTAACATAAAAAATGAAGCGTAATTTTGATTCACTAATTAATGTAAAAGTTTTTTTTTTCTTTTACAGAATTAATCTAACGTGTACTGATAAATCATTTGGTTATCGTAATAATCTTTTATAAGACTTCAACACATCATTAGAAATGCATCATAGAATGTACGTGTTAATTAAAAAAAAAACTATACATTAGTAATTGATCAAATTTTAATACTAAAACAAATATTGATTGTATTATTCAATAAGGTTTGGATACCTAATAAGTTATTTATCTGTGGATTAATACACTTTGTTTTGAAAACAACTCTGGATCCATTTTTCTAACATACAAATATAAAAATATTTTGATAATATTTTTTTTCTAATTTATTCTGGTACCATAGGTTCAATGGGTTTCGTATAAAATTAAGATACAAACTTATATAGTTATAGAAAGAGTATAAATGAGCTAAATTATTCATGAACTATTTGAGTGCGACTCATTAAATACTCAATTAAGTTTGTTTGTTTCTTTAAAAACAAACTTAAGCTTGAGATTTAGCTCAATCATTTAAATGGGTCAAGTTCAAACTTCACAACCTCAATATTAACGGCTCATGAATAACTTGTTTATTTAAGTTGATGATAAGGATTTTACTAGCTTTGTTATTTATATAACTGTGAAATATGTAAAACTTTGTTGAGAGCATTACAATTAATTTTAAAGGTTTTTTTTTTTGTAGTAGTCAAGAAGTTATGAATTTTTGATTTATTAGTTATGAAAATGCAATAGTCAAGAATGTTTGAATTCTACATACCACGTTAAGCACACATTTGTATATGTTGATTATCATCTAGCACTAAAATGTTTATTAAATACTAAATTGATAAAGTTAAAAAATAATTTAAGAAAAAGTTTCATAAAAACAAAATAAGTAAGTTGTAAATGAGCTAAACTCGTTTAAATAAATAAGTTAACTTTAAGCTTTCAGTTAAACTCGTTTAAATAAATAAGTCAAGCTTGAACAACTTAATTTTTTCAGAAGTCCAGCCTAAACTTCAAATGCTCAGCTTGGCTCGACTCGTTTACACCCTAGTTATAGATGTTCAAAACTTTATGTAGTCTAGTTACTAGCATGTTGTCATCTTGATATTGTTCCAAAATAATATAAAGAAAACACACCGGTCAAGCTTATGTTTCTATTGTAGATAAGCTTTCACATTTCAGCATTCGTAATTAAATATCTTCACAACTAGACAGACAGCAAAGACTTCCAGTTCACACTTGGTTCTTCCTTTACACTAAGTAATATAGAATTAAAGCAAAGCTATCGATGTGCTTTTTCCTGTATTAAGAAAAGCTACTAAAGTGGTTGGAGTTTGCATGAGTTGTTGAATTGAGGAAAGTTAGTGTGATAAATAAGAAAGATGAAATATTAGTTAATTAATTTCAAATTATAGATTCCTTTGGATCGAGTTTGGAGCATGCAGTGTAAGGACAAAACTTAGCTTAGAAATCCATTCCCAACTCTTTTTTATTTTCCATGGGAAATCAGTTATAATTAATAAATATTACAATCTTCATGTTAACTCAAAAATTTGAATACTGATTTCGGCAATCCCAGCTATTTCATCAAACATGGGATATTTACAACAAAAGGTATTGCAACTTATGGATGAATATAAGGTGGACAAGGTGGGTCTTGACCTCTCATCTTCGATATACATTAAATGTTTGTTAACATTACTCCTTTGTTATGTATTTTATTTTAAAACCATATCATATTACCCCTGCAATTTGAATATCTGACTTGCTAAATTCATGTTATAAAAAAGTGTATAATTTAAAAAAAAAGAGAAAGAAAAATGAGAGTTGAGTTGTGGTTTTTGTCTTCCCCTTCTGAATTTAATTTAATAAGTTATCAAGTTCACTAATCATCTTTTGCCAAATGTATAGTTTGAGTAAACGATTCTACTGGAAGATTTTAGCATGAATAAAAAAGGGAAATGCTGGTTATTAAGATGATCTTCTTATATGTAGGCATAAATTAACCTAATCAAAATAAAAATGAAATAGCAAGACAAACAGTCCTACTTCATAAACAGATAATCACATGGGATGAAAAGGTTGGTGCTTGGTAGCACTTGCCATCTCGTTAGTATGTCGTCTTCGACTTGTAATAAACGCCTCTCGTTAACTTGTAAATTCTGTGTTGTAAACTTCGTTCACATAAATATCCAATGATTGATTTTGAGAAGTATTTTTTTCATGCTTTATACAAATTAAAAATATGATGCATGTCCTATATTAGGTCCTTTTTACAAAATGACACACATACATATCCCTCCGACATATGAGATTAACTTTTTGAATAATACTTTTTAAGAGGTCGCTCTAACCAGTTGTTATTTCCAGAGTGTGAATTTTAATCCTATATAAGAGTGAGTCACTTATCACTCCACTCAACCTTCGTTAGTAACCTCAATAATTTATGATATAAAAACAAAACAAATTATCTGTGCATTAACCCTCCCTTATCATTAGTCCTCATTGCAGCCGACAAAACTCTCACCTTCCTTTGGCACTTAGGACAAAAGCAGAAAAAAGCAAACGTGATGCACATTATAAAGCACTGAAATAGGAATCAATTAAAATCAGGCCTGAAAACATGCTTTCTTCAAGCCTAGAAAAGTAGAGATTTAAAGGAAGTAAGGAAACAATAAGAAAAACATAAAAAGAGAAAGGGTAACGGGTTATCTACCTAGATAGCATAATGCTCTGCAATTGAGAATTGAGTCTTTAATATTGTGTTTGGGAAAGAACAAAAATTACATAAGAAAAGGCAGAAAAGCAAGAACAATAGCACATACTAATTTTCTACCGAGGTGGTTTTTTTATTTAGTTTAGTCCTGTTTTCTTTGTACGTTGTACCCTTAGTCTCCAGTCTTGCTTTCAGAATCTCCGTCTGATTAAATTGTTGCCCAAAGTGCCAAGTACCAAATTGACAGACAATCTCCACTTCTTTAATCTATGTAGACACTTACAGGAGATTTTATCATACATGCAAAATTAAAACTCGTGGCTTGCCTCATCTCACTTTATGCAGAATGCGGATGCCATCCAATGTTAGAGCCATCAGAAGAATGTTTAGTGTGACTATGGACGGCGTGCTGGTACTCTGGAATTTGTTTTGGTGGATTTGGTCGGACATGTCTCTCTTTTTTCGTCTCTCTCTGTCAAAAGTCAAAATCTTTCTCTGTATGCCTAACCCCGTGGTGTACGACCAACAAGCCTTCGTATTTTCGTTCGTTTATTAATACGGAAACAAAATGTGAGAAAGAAAGTGGGTAAAAATAGGAAAAAATGAATGAAAACAAATAAAAAATAAAAGTATCTAATTTAAGAAAAATAAAAAATAAAATTGATAAATAAGTAAATAAAATTAGATGAAAAATAAAATAAAAATAATTAATAAGCCTCACACTTTTTTTTTATTTCTCTTTTCTCTTATTTTTCTTCTCTCGATCACACTTATCTTTTTATGTTCCACTTTTTTTTTATCTTATTTATTTTCCACCAAACAAAAGGTTAAATTTTCTAAAAGATACTTTTTATAATCAAATTATTAAAAATAAAGTCTAAAATAGTTTTTGTAACTGGAACTGTATTTTAAAAAATTAACTGGTGTTACTAGTGCTTTCTCCCACTCGAAAAAAAAATTCTTAGAGACGAAAAAAAAATTTACTAATATGTAATCTGATAATTTTTAATCACTAGTCTCAAAATTTTTCTTATATTAAAAAGATTTTTCAAAATTAAAAGTATTTTTTCTTTTAATATAAAAGTAGCTTACTTTAGTCTCTAAATTTAATATCGTTAAAAAATTTATTTACGTGACTAATTATATATTTTTGAGCGATTTTAAATTTGCAAGTTTGTGATGATTTTTGACCGTAAAATACGTTGAAACCCATTTCCAACAGCTCTTGATCTTCTTCCTGGAAGACACAACAGCAGCCATCAACAACTGTGTTGGGAACTACGATGGGAACACTTTCCCTCACACACAAAGACTCCAGACCTTGGCTTCTCCCATTTTCATTTGCATAATACTTCACACTCAATAATTAAAAGTTCCTCACATGCCACTCATTCGTAGTCCACGGTTTTCACAGTGCTGTGGGGAACACAAAAATTCCTCCCTCGTGCACATTAGCTGCCACGCAAAGACGCATAATCGCGTCATCACCTCCGTTCTCTGCCCCTCTTTTTCGATCTCTCTTTCTCTTTCTCTTTCTCTCTCGTACTCCATGACACCGGAGTCGTATGTACCGTGCTGCTAATAACCGCTGTGGATGACGCCCTCTACCCTGCTGGTTTCTTTCCCTCTCCTCTATTGTGCGACGCATGCAGTGTTGCTTCAAGGGGCTTCGAAACCCCTCTTCCTACTTTATTTTATTTTATTTTTATTTTCCTCTTTATTTGTTATTTACTTGTTTTATTTTGCACAATTTTTATTATGTGCTTTGGGTTATTTTTCACGATATTGATTATGTACTTCCAGGGGATTTTGAGAATCTGGAAAATGAAGATGAAGGGTTTGTTAATGATGGGGGAAATAGGTTTCAGGGTGAGGGGTATTTTGTAACCGTAAAAAACTGTCACAAATTGTAAATCCAAAATTGTTAAATAATGCACTTTTAGTTACATCAACAAAATTTTTAATAGTGTTAACTTTAGGAATTAAAATGAGTTATTTTTATATTAGAAAGACTAAAAACATTATTTTTAGATTTGAAAAATTAAAAAAATTGGCTTAAATTTAAGAGATAAAAAATATATTTAAGCCTATAATAAATATCATATTAAAATATAAAAATTGACTTTTAAGCAATTATTTTTGTGATAAAGTTATTTTTAGTGATAAAATAGTCGTTTGCTGAATATCAAAGAGATTCTTTTTCAAGACAAAATCGCTTTCACTTAAATCAACTTTTGTTAGCTAGCAAGATTGCTTAAAAAATAATGTATATTTACTATAAAATATTATTTTGTTAATAAATTAAATCAAATGTAAATATTAAATTTTAAAAAACACGCATGTTAAAAACATGTAAAAATATAAAATCAGTAAATTTCACAAATTCTATTCGGGAGGTGAGATTGACTGGGCAAGAACACATTCTCTCAATTTTCGAAACTTTAGTTCTAAAAAATGGGTAAGAATGAGACGTTTGTTCCAAAGGATGTTTAGATAAATAAAATTAAGTTGCTGGAAATTAATTTACAATTGAATTAAATTTTAGTCTTTAAACATTATTTTTAGAGTTTAATTTCTATGCATTGATATTGAAAAAAATTTACACTATCAACTAATAAAAATAATAGTAGATATGACTTTTGAAGTAGTTATTATAAAAGTAAATAAGCTTATAATATATGATAATTTTTTATTAATTGACATTAAAAAAACTTTTGTACTGTCAGTATATGGACTATTTACTCTTATTTTTATATTTTCAATTTGATTTTTATATGAAAAATCATTTAAATTAATTTGTATATGTAAAAATTGTTTCAATTTAATTTAGAAATGACAATGTAATATACTTATATTTTATGTATAATGAAAAAACGACGTGATACGTTTATAATATATATATATGTATATATATAATCAAATGATAGTTATTTATTTATATTTAAATAGTACATCATATGTTAAAATGTGTAAAGTGGCAAAGAATTAATTAATTTTTTTAATATTATAAAATTTGGTAAATTTGACATAATTTATGGCAACTTAAAATTTAATAGCTAAATTAATAAATTTATTTGTGCTAAAAAATTATTAAAAGTGTTATCTTACAAAGTTAGCATTTTATATCATTTGATCATGTTTATTAATTCATTCATTTAATATTTTGATATTATCTCAATCACTATATCTACCAATACATTTGTAGTTATGTAATTATTATATTTAATATTTAATTATATTTTAAAAATTATATTATATATTAAATTAATTTAATTTAATAAAATGTGAAATACCTTTAAAATTTTATAAAAACTTAAAGACTTTATTTATTTAGTAACAACTTTAAAGTTATATGAGAATAAAAAAGAATAAGTCTAGATAATATAATTATGTATGAATAATCAAAATTATTTTTCAAAAAAATTGTAATTGCTTGAAAAAAATTATTTTACTTTTTCAAAAAATTACATGACTTATATATTTTAATTATGATTTTATTATTTTAATATCTAAAAATGTAAATCTATTTGTTTCCCTTCTTCAGCCATTGACCCCTAATCATGAAACAATCATGCTGCTCTAAACAAGGTGAATGCATAGTAACATGATCATAAAGCCATGAGAAAAAAGCTTAGCATGATCATGGATGGAGTGTTAATTCAACCTCCATAATCAAGCTTTGAAGGGAGTAAATATGAAACTAATAAAACTAAAGTGTTATGCGAACATGTCCTACATCACGTGGATAAAACTTTAGGAACACATCCCTCTTTCTTTCTTTCTACATTGCTATGTGCATGATGTAACACCTTTAACTGTCAACTTTTCTATAACTCAAATTTGAGCTCCAGTAACTCAGTAGTACAAATTAAGGTAGATTTTTTTTTTAAGGTTTTTAAAACAAAACGTAAAGTTTTGAAATGAAATTCAAAACGTAATAAAAATATTGAAATATTTTCTTTTATAAAACGAACTAAGGTTTTTGTTATTAAACCATTAGTAAAATACCATGATAACAAATATAAATGAAAATGAAATACAATTCAAAACTCCAAAGAAATACAAATATGTAGCTACATATTCTTGACACAAAAAGAGGTTTTCATTACATTCTAATGACATTATCGCACAGTATACTACACAAGTGGATACCCCTTTAGATTGAAGTATTACCATTCTAATTTCAAAGGAATACTAGTCTTGACACCACACTAGACTTTTGCGGTACCTCATGTGGTAAAACTAAACTCTAACATCCTCATTCCCGAGAAACAAGTCTTTTACGTTTTCATACACGCTTCTGCCGCCCCAATCTAATATAATCCTGGTTGGGGGTTGTAAGCCTTCAGATACATGTAGTACCTTCGACCAATGTACTTCTTTTGCCAATATCACGCATTGCTAAACTGTGTACTTATTCACGTACAATCCAAAAAGCAATTCACTCCCTATTTCCATTCTAAACATTAACAGATGAAGGAAGGAATGGATTAATTAGGGGCAAGAACTAGACAATTTAAATCCAAAGAAATCAAATAAACCCAAAGACCCACCCAAACCATATTCCATATCATACCATTCATACAACATACATTAATGGAGTCATACTATGCAATAGACAAATAAATCATTTATCATACATCATAATACCTGATTAGTACACATAACACATTATCATAGTGTAAGTACCTATCACAGACATTACACATGCAAAGTGCATCCCATTCCCATGTTGCACACGTCAAGTATATGATGCATACTCTACCAATGTGTTTTCTTTAATCACCATTCATTTCCACCAAGTTACTCAACAAATCCATATGTTAGTGGTGTAAGTACTGTGATCGTTCGTCTTATATCACACCAAGTTTGAGACTTTGTTGAGCACTAGGGCAATGCAATGCACGAGGGCCCTATCTCTTGATGCTCATCATCAACAAAGGTAATCAACATATATATCACCATTATGTATCATTGGGAAGATATCATTGAAAGCCTCTTGTATCCCATCCTAGTAATTATGAAGCACATCAATAACCATATAGCACATCATCAATAATCATAAAGACAACCAACTATTCAAGCCTTGGCTGCCAAGGATGGATACTGCTCTTTAGTATATGGCCTTTATTCAGTTGGTGTTGGGGTTACATAAGTCAATTATAGGCTTTTCCTTGCTCAGTGTGCAACTCCGGTCATTGGGATATCCAAACTCAAGTTCAAACCCCCGAGGCTCTTGTGAGCCTTTGCCTACGATCCTCAATGTACCAAACTGTCATCTTCCCTTAATCTTACTTTTCATAATTGTGCATATGATGTATGAACATCTACAAGAATAATACATTCAAGTACAAACTTCATACTTTTCCAAAAAATTTAGCAAAACCTCCTCTATTTAGGTACATTTCATCATACTTCTCATTAGGTATAAACAATAAATCAATAGAGGAAAACTATGGCCAATATATCCATTCACAAATTCCATTTAAACCATCTATGTTATCATTAGAATCACTTTCTCATTCATTTTAATTCACTTGGTCATTCATAGATAGCATTCATAGATCACCTTTCATCAATTCCACATTACTTTAATTCTAAATGGGAACACCATAACTCAATTCAATTATTCAATCAAATCAGTTCACAATTAGAAATGAATCAACACATGTCTCAAATCTTACCACCTAAACCATGAGCTACAAGCTCCAATTTATAGGATTTTTGCACAAAAAAAAAAATCCACATCACTTATATAATCATAGGGCAACATATTTAAAGCTAAATCAACACCAAATCATCATTTAAAACATGGTTTAAGGCTATTTAACGTGGCAAGACAGCAACCACGTTTTCCTAGCAAAGCTTCACAAAATATGAGTTGTAAAGTTTTAAATCATTAGAATCATGCATTAAAACTTCTTTCATCACTTATATAATCAAAAGGTAACATAAAGGAAAGTAATTTATCACAAAATCATCATTTAAAACATGATTCAAGGTTGAAGAAAGATGTAGGAAGCAAATCTTATTTTTATGCAGCAGCTCTCACACATCTGAGGTATCTCTATAAACAGAGTTAAAAATAATTGATTTATTTTATAATTTATTTTATGACCTATTTACAAAGTTATTTTTATAAAACTATTATAGAGATTTTAGTTTGAATTCTTCTTGTTCAGGTAAAGTCTAGACATACTAAAGAATTATTTGTAATTTTTAAAGCTCATTTATTACAAAAATTCTGAAAAATTCTTGAAAATTCATGATAAGTTTCTAATCATTTTTTAAGCTTAAAAATTATTTTTCTTAATTTTTTTACTATTCTATGATTTATCTCTTAATTATCTTTCTTTATTTTAATTTATTAATTGCAAGAAATCTAATTTTCTTTATAAAGTTACCAAAAATTATTTTTATTTCTCAGATACCTTTCTATTATTATTTTAAGTCTAAAACATAATTTTTTAAAATTTAAAAATGTCTCTACTAATTATTTAAGCCTTCTTATGTAATTTTAATCACCATTATTATTATTATTATTATTATTATTATCATTAAATCTAGATATTATTTATTCTTTTAAAATAATTTAAATCCTTCAAGATTTATATGTCTTTATCTAGAATTTTAATTACTATTACAAAACAACTAAACAATTAATAATAATTATTAGATAATCATTTATGTGACATTTTGAGGGTGTTACACATGAACCTTTGGAGAAAACCTTTTGGAAAATATCTTTTTTCTTTCTTTCTACTTTGCTTGACTTGTGGTCTACAAGCAATCATCAACGTAATAATTCTCAAGTCATTAGCATTCATTTTATTAATATTATATAATATAAAATGACATAATTCAGTCGGGTTGGGTTACTTGCTTTTCATTTGTTCAATTCGATATTCAACCTGAATTGGTTAGGTTGAAAAAAATGAAACTTAACATGTCAACTCAATCCAACTTGATATTTTTTGTTTGGTTCAAATCGATTTGTTTGAGTAAGTTGGCTTGATAATTTCAAGTTTTTTTTTTTTCTACTTCTTATTACTTGATTATATTATATGTATTGTGATATCTTATACAATTGTATTTTTGGTAATATAAAAAGTTTATTTCTATATCAATGATTTGTTTAGATTACTCGTGAAATATTATTTTAATAATTAATTATATACATAGTTAATTATTATAATTAATTATAAAAATAATTTTTATAATTAAATATGTTGAATAAAAGATTATTTTTAAAATAATCTATTTTATTTAAATTGTTTAAAAAACTTTTGCATTAAATTATTACTATAAGTATAAAGTTATTAATTTACTGCTGGTACATCTTCCCCGAAAAATTTATTGTTAGAAATAAAACAAAAAATAAATGTTAACTACAAAAGGTAATGTACTTTTTAATCATAAGTGTCAATTTTACTTTTTTACTAAAATGACTATCTTTTAATTATAAAGCTTCAAAATTTTTCTTGTATTAGAATTGTGTTTGACTTAATATTTTTTAAATTTAAATTTCTTTAAAATTAAAATTTAATATAACAATTTTAAAATTAAAATAATAGCTATTTGATATTTTTTATTTTCATTAACTTAAAACAAATAATCTGATAATAAAAAATTGGATAATTTACACAGAATTTTAAGTTTAAACTTTATTATCACATTATATAAAAAAAACCTAAAAAAGAGCGTGGAGAAAAAGAAACAAGAGAAAGCAAGAAAGGAAGCTTCGTAGATATTGCCAATAAAACCATGGTGTATGTTACACGGACATATGGTTCAAAACACGTTATTACGCAAACATATTGTACTAAACTTGTTGACTTGAGCCTTATGAAAAATATTTTTCTTTTTTCTTTTTTCCCTTCTCTAATATTTCAGTATGCTTAACTCGAGGCCTACGTTCTACAAGAGTGCAAGGTACAAGCAGCCATAAAGAAAGATGCCTTTACATTTTCATTTAAATTGTCTAAAAAAGTACTTTTTACAATAAAATTATAAAAAATAATTGGTACTGTATTGAAAATAATTAACTATTGGTACATCCCTAAAAATAATTGTTAGACATAAAAAAATATTAACTAATATGTAATATAATTAGCTTAATTTTTTTTTATATTATTATTTTAGTTTGTATACTGTATAGGATAAATGTTTATTTTTATATACTTAAAATTTGTAATAAATAAATATTTTTAATAGATAAATTATATTATAATTAAAATTTATAATAAAAATACTTTTGAATATAAAAATTATATCTTGAATTTATAATAAATGATTTAAATTATGATATAAGTTATTTTTAATTATTGATAATGTCTTTTAAAATTAAAATTCAATTTATAGATAAAGATAAAAGAAGATAATTTGAAATAATTAATAAAGAATTTTTTTAGTTAATTGTAAAAATAATGTGTAAAATGCATCTCTTCTAAAGAAGAGAAGAAATAAAATATTAAAAATGTTTAACAGAGAAAATAGAAAGATTGTGAGTCTCACTCTTCAAATCTCATTTATGATATAAGAATGGAACTTGTTTTCTTTTGTTCCATTTATGTAGTTTAATCAAAATACATTGGGTCACTAAAAATGGTTATTGTGACAACAAACTACAAGAGAATTTACTTTTGACACCAGCGGTGCCCCTTATCCATGTTGATACAGTTGATTTGAATCCTAATTCATATTATTATCCAATGACTGCATTTCTGGAGCCAGAAGAAACGAATGTCCTAGAAACACCACGTCCATGAATCTAAGCTTTGTAGAGATTGCTGGTAAAACCGTAACGTGTGCCTGTGCCTCTGAAGCTAAGGACCACATCGTAAGTGAATGCATCTGAACTTGAGTGCGAAACCATGAGAACTGAGAAGAAAGGCTACTATGATTATGGATGGAGTGTTGGGTCTCCAAAATCAAACAGGAACAGAAACTTATGAGTTACCCATGAAGCTTCGTATGTTTATTGTTTCTGGCCCTACATAAATAAATAAAATGATGCAATTAAGTTTGATAATGCAATCAATAATAATAAAATATTTTGCTCAACATCTCAAATGATGTCCAGTTGGATTCGCATTTGGATATCGATCTATTTATCTATTTATTATTTATTATATATTAAAAAAATGTCTTGATTAGATACCTGTCCACAATTGGTGCAATTTTTTCTTGCCTGACCAAATAAATAGAAGCACAGTTTCATCCATGGGTTTTGTTTGGACTAGCCTCGTAATTTATTTATTATTATTTATTTACATATTATCTATTTATTATATATTTAAAAATGTCTTGATTAGACACCTGTTAACAGTTAGTGCAATTTTTTCTCCCCCGACCAGACGAATAGAAACACAGTTTCATCATGGGTTTTGTTTGGATTAGCATAGTAATTTATTATTTATTTATTTATTGAGGTTTGTTAACGTATACTTACTTATTTTTTAATTAAATTATATTAACAAGTTATATCATTGATATATTTTAAGATATATTATAATTATAACTTGTTAACATATTTCAATTAAAAAACAACTGTGTGCATGTTAACAAATCTCACAAGTATTTTTTAACATACGCATATTTATATTTTAGTTAGAATACGTTAACAAGTTATATTGTAATATATTTTAACATACATTATAGTTATAAATTATTAACGTATTTTAACTAAAAAATAAATGTGTATATTTTAACAAATTATTTATTTATTATATATTAAAAAAATGTCTTGATTAGACACGGGTCAATAGTTGATGCAATTTTTTCCCGCCTCACCAAATGAATACAAACACAGTTTCACCATGGGTTTTGTTTCAATTAGTGGGTTAGCTTAATGATCTATTTACTCTTTTTACTAGTAATCTATTTACCTATTTATTTACTATATATTGAAGAAGCTGTCTTGATTAGACATGTGTCAAGAGCTGAGACAATTTTTCTTGCCTGATCAAATGAATATAAAACACAATTTCATCATGGGTTTTGTTTATTAGCCTGCTAATTTATTTATTATTTATTATTATTTATTTATGTATTATCTATTTATTATATATTAAAAATATGTCTTGATTAGACACCTGTCAACAGCTAGTGCAATTTTTTCTCGCCTGATCAAATGAATAAAAACACAGTTTCATCATGAGTTTTGTTTGGATTAGCCTGGTAATTTATTTATTATATATTAAAAGAATGTCATGATTAAACACGGGTCAGTAGTTGATGCAATTTTTTTTCGCCTGACCAAATGAATAAAAACACAGTTTCATCGTGGGTTTTGTTTCAATTATTGGGTTAGCCTAATAATCTAGTTACTCTTTTTACTAGTAATCTATTTACCTATGTTTTTACTATATATTGAAGAAGTTGTCTTGATTAGACGCCTGTCCACAACTGGTGCAATTTTTTCTTGCCTGACCAAATGAAGAGAAGCACAGTTTCATCATGGTTTTTGTTTGGATTAGCCTGGCAATTTATTTATTATTATTTATTTACATATTATCTATTTATCATATATTAAAAAAATGTCTTGATTAGACACCTGTCAACAGTTGGTGCAATTTTTTCTTGCCTAACCAAATGAATAGAAACATAGTTTCATCATGAGTTTTGTTTGGATTAGCCTTGGTAATTTATTTATTATTTATTTATTTATTTATTATATATTAAAAAATGTCTTGAGTAGACACGGGTCAGTAGCTAGTGCAATTTTTTCCCATCTGACCGAATGAATAGAAACACAGTTTCATTATGGGGTTTTGTTTCAATTATTGGGTAAGCCTAGTAATTTATTTACTACATATTAAAGAAATGTCTTGATTAAATCAAATGAATAGAAACACAGTTTCATCATGAGTTTTGTTTGGATTAGCCTTGGTAATTTATTTATTTATTATATATTTAAAAAATGTCTTGATTAGACACGGGTCAGTAGCTAGTGCAATTTTTTCCCACCTGACCGAATGAATAGAAACAGAGTTTCATTATGGGTTTTTGTTTCAATTATTGGGTAAGCCTAATAATTTATTTACTACATATTAAAGAAATGTCTTGATTAAACACGTGTTAACAGGCAACAACTGGTACAACAATTTCATCATAGGTTTTGTTTCAATTATTGGGTTAGCCTGGTAAGTGGTGGTATAAATATTGTTGGGCGTTTGATTTTTTGTCCCATCAAATTTTATGAATAAGGTTGTGTTTGTTTTAAAATATCATAAATTATTTTTGAAAAAGTGAACATGAGAATATCACATTCTCATATTTGATATAAGTTTTAAAAAAATATTTTTAAATATTGTTGATTTTTTGGAATGTAAAATACTCATCATTGTCTTACTTCTTATTCTCATAGTAATAGGTAGATATCTTTCATTCTTATGGAAATAGAGCTTATTTCTTATGATAACTACCTATTCCTACTCTCTTCTTCCATATTTTTTTTTTACTTTTTTTTAATTAATTAATTTTTTCTGAAATTATTAATTAAATGTCAACCAAACATGTTCATAAAAATAATATTCTCAAGCATAGTATTCCAAGAAATGTGATTCCTAAGAATGCAATATCAAACTTTGAAACAAACATCCCCCAAGGTACAGAGAAGCATCAAGATTTACAAATCAAAATGAAAAAAATAGGAAAGTATTTTATGACTTTGGTGAGAGGAATTTATATTTTCTGTTGTTCAATAATTATTTATATTAATAAAGAAATATATTTCCCTCATAATGATAATATTCTTTAAGTTAACTATTTATTGAAATATAAGAATATAAGATTTGAGTTCAACGACAGAGAAAAAAATGACAGGATTTATATTTTACTAGCAAATATCCTTATATTGCACGAATATTTGTAAATGCATATGTAAAATATAAAAAATTGTAAATTTTTGTATCATATTTGATGTTGATTAAAGGAAATTTGAATATTAATAAAAATAATTAAGGAAAGTAAAAATGTATTTGATTGAACATTTAACCTATTAAAGAAAAAAAAATATTGATTTGACATGGTATATCAATTCGTAAAACACAAGACTATATAAGGAGAGTAAGTATAAATGTTGTCTAATTTTCAAAATTAATGACTTAAATTTATAAAATAAAAATTATATTAAGAAAATAATTAATGAAGGTAGAGTCTTTTCAGGTGAGAAGTCTGTAAAATACACGAGTAAATATGTATTACATTCTTGAACTTTAATTAATGCTTTTAATATTATACTAGTAATTAAATTGGTCAAGACACCAATTCAAATTTCAATAATTCAACCGTAGTTGAACTAATATTAATAAAATAAAAATAAAAATATTAAAAAAATATAATATTATAACTTTATAATATTAAAAATTAAAAATAAAACATAATTTTATAAGTTTTTAACATTTAAAGTATACACAAAAATTTAAATCAAATATATCATAATACTTATGCCTAAGTTTTCAACCATACACAACAATATTCATTAATAATAACAAATATGCGTCTAAAATAAAAAAAAAATACATACTTTATAAGATATATTTTTCATTTTTTCAATTAAAAAAGTCAAAATGACATGGCAAGTTCATCTAAACCAAAAGAGGAAGAAACATTCTTTATAGAGAGCACAATGATGCAATCTTGGACTCTTCAATTGCGTTCAGAAGTGCTGGTGTTATTTGTTCTCGGCTCGGGAGCTCCTTGTCATCAATGAAAGTGGGGATTCCCCGGATAGGAAGAGCATTGTAGAGATTGCCAGTAAAACTATGAATCTATGCTCTTTCCACAATTGGTGGCTTTTATGATTCTGAGTCATCATCTAGTCTTCTCTTCTTATATGGATCAGTGAATTGAATATCCTCCATGCTACTCCTCTGTTTGAATACATAGATACCACTTTCAATAAAGACTGGGATCTCCACGTTCTTTTCTTTTTCATTGAATCTCTGCTTGACTGAGTATGTAATCTCTACATGGTTCCATTCATTTTCTAAAACTTCTTTGTTCAGTTTATCTGCAAAATTTGTCTTTTGCAGATCAAAAAGCCAAGTCTGATCCGTCTCCATCCATAAATAGGAACCACCCTTTGCGTCAAGTAAACATTCAATGCCATTGACTATCACAATAGGTCCAACAATTTCAATATATTTGTAATTAATTGGGCTTGGTCCAATAGCAATACAAAGAGCAACGGCAGGGAATAACTTATTATGAAACCAGAAAGAATTAGATGGTCCCTGGCTGTGGTGGTCGAACCACTCTGGAAACCTTGCTCCTGACAACCGAAACATGGTGTTTCCAGCCTCGTGCAGTTTCTGCAAGTCATAAATAATTAATAAGTTTAGTGACATTAGGTACACTATCAATTATCACATCAAATGCATAATAAAAAGAAAACAAGACAAAACCTGATTCAGTAATGTGCTTCTACATGAAGAAGTCAAGGATATACAGTTTCGTGCAGACAAATGTTCTATGTTTGGTGGAATCCCTCTAATTTCTCGAAGACAGCGACAATAATCTAAATTAAGCTTCCATAAAAAATGACAATCACTGATGCATTCAGGAAGAACTGTGAAATTATTCCTTGATAGGTTTAAATCTTTTATATTAGCACACCATGCGAGACCAGTTGATAAAAATTCATCGGACAGGTTGCAGCCCGAGAGATAAAGACAATCTACGTTTGAAGACACCCTTGAGCTTACTTTTTCTTCACCCTCAACCTGTTCTGGCGATAGACAACCTTCCAAATCCCAAGCAATAATCTCAGCCAATATTGGCATCATGAAAATGCTACTTGGTAACCTAAACATTCCACAGACACGCAACTGTAATGTTTGAAGTCCAGTGAGATTTTGAAATGAAAATGGCAATTCCTTTACGGCGGAGGCCTCCAACACAATTTCTGTTATATTTTCCATTTTTCCTAATATTTCTGGGAAACTCTCAAGACTGGAACAATATGAAAGTTCAAGTTTTTCAAGAGAGGTCAACTTGAGGGGTGGAAAACTCCTAAGCTTGTGGCAACCAACAGCATTCAAGAATTTAAGCTTACCTAGGAACCCAATGGAGTCATGGACTGTAATTAAATTCTCACAATTTTTGAATGAAAAATTTTCTAAAATTGGGAGCCCAGATACATCAGGTATCTGTGTTAAACCTGCACATTCCTCAAAATCCAAAACACTCATATTCACAAACTTCTGCAACCAACAAGGAGAAGAAACAAGGAAACAAAAATTAATAATGGAAAAGTGAATTTATAAATATATTAGTTTTGGAAAATGAACTGTTCACACTTGCCTTTGATAAGTCAGCCAACTCGAGTGACCCAAAACAACTTTTAGGTAACTTGCATATGGCAAGTTTATTTGAACGAAAATCAGGCGGTAACCCTTGTGAAGGATATTTCAACCATTCCAGTACTCTTAAACTATTCGGAAGATGTTTGGGACCTTTAGAAAAATGACCATTTTTAATAATAAGTGTTTTCAGGTTTTTCATCTTCTTGAAGGCCTTCCTGTTCCATTGTATTATTTCTTCTTTGTCGACTAAGGAGAATTCCAAATATATGATTTCAATTTCACTAGTTCCCTGTTGATACAAAAGGCACCAATCAACCATAATGCAGATATATGTAAGACTTCAATACATATATTTAGTTAAATTTAAATATTATTAAAGAAAACACTGTGACATGAGCGTATAATAGTCAAAAAAGATAAGTCAAGATAAGAAACAAACCATTCATGAGTCTTACTCACCGAGTTGTCTTCCAAAACTTGAATTATATCTTCTGGTGACCATAATCTACTGCACTTCCCTGGCTCTTTTGGTGATTCCTGACGGACAATGTCTTTACCCATGTCTTCTATCAAGTCATGCAATGTAACACCACCATACCAACTACGTTTTAGGAGAGATTTTTCAACCAATACCCCTATATGATATTTCATGCTGTGACCATAATGAGCACGAAGTATATCTTCAAGCTGAGTCAATGCATATCCTTTGAAACAACAAGCAATGTCAAGAAAAACGCTCTTCTCTTCTTCCTCTAAAGCATCAAAACTTATTTTAAGCACCTTCAGGACTTGTTTATTAGGAATTTTTTCATACTGCTTGATGGCAGATTCCATTCTTCTATACTTTTTCTAAATAAGTTGGAACCTATTACTTCCAAAGCCAATGGAAGGCCAGAAGCATAAGTTACTGCACGATTCAAGACATCCACATAACTTGCATCAACCTTTTCTGTTTTAAAAGCTTTCCAACTAAGCAGTTGAAGAGAATCGTTCTTGTTCAACTTCTTCACTTCATATGTTCTTTTAACCTCATGACATGCCAACAATTGTTTGTCTCGAGTTGTGATGATGACTCTGCTGCCAGGACCAAACCAATCAGGTTTTCCAACAATTGCCTGTAACTGCTCATGCTTGTCAACATCATCAAGAATCAAAAGAATTTTTTTTTGCTGAAGCCTATGCTTAATCATTGAAATCCCTTGTTTCACACTTGCTAAGTTGATATTCTTTTCTCCAACCAGTTCAGAAAGAAGGATGCTCTGGAGATGTTGTAACCCATGTTTGTTTGAATTTTCTCTCAAGTTTTCAAGACAACATAAACCTTCAAAATGGTCAGCAATGGAATTATAAACTGCGACAGCAAGTGTGGTTTTACCAATTCCCACCGAGTCCGTGGATCCCTACCATGTGGACACCATCATCAGATCCAACATCCAGAAACGACTTTACTTCTTGCACTCGTGACTCTAGTCCAACTGGGTACTCCGCAACGTGTAAAGGAGCACGATTAATCTTTCTAGAGACCAATTCAAGTATCCTCTTAATAAACTCGTGTTCATATCCGTCCCTGTTCAATCAGAGAAATTTGTGTGAAGTCAAACTAAACACCTCATATCCATGTCTTGATATGTATGTTTTCAAGGTTAATAAGTTTTTTTTTTTTTTTCTCTTTAAATTTTAACATGTGAGAAATAATTAATGCAACGAAAACAAAATAAGTTAAAAGATCGGTGAGGAAGGGTACCCTTGTTTGAAATGATAGCCAGACAAGTTAGCTACTTCATGCAGAGCCATCTTCCATTTCTTCAGCTCTCCATGTTAAGTTCAAGACCCTCCCTCTTAGCTTTGAACTTCTTTTCATGATTAGCCAACGCTTCTCCAAAGCTACCTCTGTGGTGTCGCACATGAGAAGGATCGACGTTGTAAAAGACTGGCAAAACCAACAAATATTTTCTCTTACTGCACTCAGGATGTAAGCGAGCTCGTTTAAGCAAAAGGATGAAGATGCGTAGTTCTGAGAGAGGACGATGATGAAAATTCTGGAGTCTTCAATTGCCTTCTCAAGTGCTGATGTGATTTCGTTCCCTTTCTGGAGCTCCTCGTCATCAATGAAGGTGTGAATTCCGTTGTCACGAAGGGCTTTGTAGAGATTGCCGGTGAAACCGTAACGAGTATCTTCTCCTCTGAAGCTGAGGAAGACATCATAGGTGAAGGAAGATGAGGATGATGGCACAGCCATGCGTGACAACTGAGCAGAAAAGTTAGTATGATTGTTTGTGGATAGTGTTTTAGATATCAAAATATCTAATCTAATAAGGATCGACAAAAACAGTAGAAGACGGAAATGTGGTTCCGAATAAAGTCAAGTCAACAAACGAGTAATATAAAAAATTAGTTTTTTATTTTATTTTTAATCTCCATAATTATAAAATTATTACTTCAGTTCAGCTCCGTCACCTCAATGTTTGATTATAATAGCTAACAGGACGACTTGGTATCTATGCTTATATACCATTGCACTTTTTTTTTTTTAATTTTACATATGTATCAAAATAACTTGCACATGGGCTGTCAAAACAATAACTTGTAAATATAATATATTGACTTTAAACTGTTTGTTTCTCCTAAAACTTATTTCAAAACAAAAATATTTTTCCATAATTAATTTTTTTAATATTGGTAATAAATAATAAATTAAAATCATTATAAAATATATCGAAATCAGAAATTATAAATTATTATTTTATCAGTTAATTTTAATCATTTAAATAATTATCAATTAATTGTCGTTTTAATACTTAATTGATAAATTAATTGCCTTAATTTAAATGATATCAATTTGTTTAACTGATTTCACTAGATTTTTTTCTAAAAAAAATTGTCAATAATTAAAAATAATTTTTTATCATAATATAAATTTTTTATTATAAATTCAAAATATAATTTATAGGAAGGGATCAACTTACTTCAAGAATAAGTTTTTAAATTTACTCTCTTTAATAACTTTTTATAAATTGTGAAATTTGCAAATACAACTGTTGAATTATAAATATGTAAATCCAATTGTTGAATTATAAATATGTAAAATTTACCAAAGAGGATTGAGTCTAATGAAAGGGATTAGTTTTTTATAACGTGACAAACTAAGATTTAAATCCCTACTGAGAAAGGTGTCCATATTTAATAACTGACAGTGCCTCTGTAACATCTTGTTTTCCTAATACATGATTAAGTGTTTTAATAACTAAAAAGTGAAAATCTGATAGGTAATCTAGGTGATTAAAAGAAACAAATGAATTGTTGGTATGTGGTGATGGTTGTGCAATGTATGTTTGAAATTTCTAGCTTGATTTTAGGAAACTTGAGATATGTGCTTGAGCCAATATGGGTGTGCTGTAAGTATGATGTTGGGTTTTGAGAGAAAACCAGTTGAGTAAACTAGTTTTGAAATAACGGGAGTGGTTTAGTGAGATTTGGGCCTTAGTTGGCCAAAAGTCCGTATGAGAGCTCCTAGAGGTTGAGTATATAAGAGGGGGAAGGAAGAACTTTCTCTCATTTCTCACATTCTCATTCTCTCTCTTCACATTATCTCTCTATCTTTCTCTAGAATCTCTCAAGTTAGTAAGTGTATTAAAGGATTTAAAGTTCAATTTCGTGCTTTGGGTGAGGGGAGGAGCAGTCTTTGGCAGCTTTGGCTCAAGACACCGAATTCTCAAAGAGTTGCCTAGATTCAAATTTGGGACCTTTTAGAGGTAAAGGAAGCTTACTTTGCTTATGAGTTGATTGGTTTGTTGTTGTTAAGCATGATTCTCGGATTGGTTTTGATTGAAAATTGATTGGATTAGAATTATGTGAAATTTTGTGTTAGAAATGAGTTTTTGGCTTGATTTTGATGATTTGCTATTCTATGTGATTATGTTTGGAAGTTTATCTTGAATTTATTGATTCTGATTGTATTGGGAGCTGGTTGAACTCTGTTTAAGTGAGATTAGAGTAAGAATGAAAGAAAAGTGGAGAATTGCTGAGCAAAAATCATTTCGCTGAGCAAATGGTTATGTGAATTCTAGAAATTTTCCAGCATGTGGTTTGCTGAGCTAGTCAAACACTCACTGGGCGAAGGATGCGTGTTATAGAGAATGCTGAAGTGGTTTGTTGAGCAAGACCTGTCTTTGTTGAGTGAGTTAGAGTCCTGGAGGTTGTGGCTCTTTATTGTAAGTGTTTCGCTGAGCAAAACATCTGTTCGCTGAGCGAGAATTTTACCTGAGACTTGGTTGCTCTCTGGAATCGAGTTCACTCAGCAAGACTTGTACTCGTTGAGCGAGAACCTTCGAAGGAGAGTGCTATCTGTATGAAAGGAACTCATTGAGCGAGCATATGGATTGCTAAGCAAGCGTGTAATTCTATTTTGTTGTGTGAGAATTTGTATGAAAATGGTAGTTGGGTGGAAGGTTGCGTAAATAGGAACCTCCACTAATTGTATAGTGTTATGATGATGAGATACCTTATCTTATTCACTATGCATGGGTTAGATTGGGCCTGTATAGAGTTGGAAGTTGTTGTTGGGCCACGTGAGGTAACTAACAATGGACCTCATGTTGTTGTGCGGGTTGGCGACTGAGGTAGCTGATGATGGACCTCATATTGTGGTGTGAGTAGGCATGTAAGTTGTGCGTCGTATCATTCATACATTGACATATGGGGTTGACAACATGATGTGTTGTGTTGTATTGTATGTAGACCCATCTCTTAAAGATTTGGATTCCATCTTGCTATGTTGATGGTGTGAGAATATGAATTGAATATATTATGTTGGTTTTTGTTTCATAAGCTTACCTTTGCCTTGCGTTTTGTTTTGTGTTGTCATGGTTGTTGTTGTTGCTGGTGTGGTTATGTGTGTTACTATGACTGTGATGATCATGTCATTTTGATGTGGGAGCAGAGGGAGAGGCTTTAATAGATCCGACTTCCCACAGTTAATGGTGGAAGATCTAGTGAAAGTTTGAAGACCCTTTTGGGGTGGATCCTTTGGGAAGATCTTTTTGATGTTTTCTTTTGTAAAGGTTGTATAGTTGGCAAGCTGTAGAGAGTTTTGTTTTATATCTCTCTTGGGGTTGTAAATATATATTATTTTATGTAAGATATATATATATATATATATATATATATATATTTCATAACATGTATGATGATGTAATGATATTTAGTGTTAATGTTTGAATATCTTAGTAAAGTAAAAGTATTGTATGTAGTACTGTAGCGCCAGATGGTCGTTACAGCCTCGAGTAGCATTGCCTTTAAAGGAAGATACTTGTGGGAAAAAAATAGATATATAAAATTTTAGATGAATTGAACATTTATAGATATGTAATTTTAAAGTCAACATTTACTTATATTTTGATTAATATACTATACATTAACATAAAGTTGATTGATGAAACATCAAATAATTTTTAAATTATATGAAATTTTACACACTTGATCTACTTAATGTGAACTTTCAAATCAACAATTAGATTAATGAAATTCAATGTCTATAAAAAATTATTAAATAAAGTAAATTAAACATGTTTTACTCTTGATGTAAGTTGATTCCTCCTCGTAATTCATAATTTATATATTTAAAATATTTATTTATTATGAATTTTAATTATAATATATTTTATATATTAAAAATATTTAATTTTTTTAAATTTAATTATATAAAAATAAATGTTTATTCTGTGAAATATACAAGATAAATACTAGTTTTTTTGTTATAATATGCGAATACAAAATTACATGCACTTTCATTCCAAACTTGTCCAAATTAGTAAGATTCTCTATCATTGTTTCCATTTATTTTAAACCAAAAGTTAAACTAATAGTTAAAACTGAAATAATGTTACCGAACTAGTTGCTCACCCGTGCAATGCACGGGGACTAGTTCTAATATCTTTAAAAAAAAATCTTCTATGAAATAATAATTGTTTTTTTTATAAGTTAAAATATAAATATTGGTCAATTTCAAATTGATTTTATATTTGGTAATTTTTTATTTTTTTTAAATATAAAAAGATAAACATTAAAGAAAATGAAATTAAATTTGAAAGAGCAAATACATTTTATATCTTGTGAAACATTTTTTTTATATACTTTTCATTGGTGTGTTTGCAACAGGTAAAAGGGTTCTAAAATTTCCATTTGGATTAACAGGTAATATTTATCTAAAATCCCAACTAAGAACAATAATCTTTCTACCCCTGTAAGGCAATGATATTATTGTCTTTATTTTTAAAATATGGAAAAATTCACATGATACAAAGTAAAATTAAATTCCAAATGTTTTAAATCACAGTTTAATTACATATTTAAAAAAAATTGATATAACATAAAATTATACCAGTTTAAATCTCAATATTTTATATTTAGGTCAATCGAGTTTTATGAAGTAAATTTTCTTTTTAAGATCATTTTTAATGTTTTCAGTCCTCACCTACCTGTTACTCTGGATATATGGTCATAAAGAAAATGCAAGCTCACACAAAATTATTTCTAGGTTCAAACAAATTAAGAATAACTTCCTTTATAATCAAGAAATATTTTTTAAATTGTTTTATTTTCAAATAAATTCCTACCCAATTAAATTCAAATTTATTAAATGTCTAATGTGATATGAAAATACTAATGATCAAAATCCAATGCTGGGGATATTTTTGTCTTTATTTTTAAATTTATAAAAAAAATAATATGATATAAAAAGGAATTAAATTTAATAGTAAATTATTTTCATTTACAGTAAAATTATTTGTTTATTTTTTTAAAAAATGATATAATATGTTTTTTAGGTTTCAAATTTGATTAATAATATTTAAGATTTAAGTCAATCAAACTTTATTAAGTAACTTCTCTTTTTAAGATTATTTTTAATTTTTTTAAATTAATTTAAAAATATTTTAAATTGCATATACAATTTAAAAATCATAAAATTGATAAAAAAATGTAACGCACTGAAAATTAAAAAGAATCAACTGAGTTAAGTAAAATTTTAGTAAAAAAATTAGTGGTTGATGCTTGAAATTTTTAAAATTTTCAACATATTGCCTATTTATATCCATGTATATACACGTAATTTTTTCTTTTTATTTATCGAGTACATTCTCTATTTTTATTTTTTTTTGGTTTTCTCATGTAATATCCTCTCTTTTACATGTACATTTTTTTTTGTACATATTACCTTCTTTGAAAAAGATATGATAACATTTTCTCATTTGATTAATAATATTTTTATATTTAAATTTCTTGTAATGTAATTTTACATATAAGCTAAAATATATTTAAACGGGGTTTCATATTCGAAATTTTATCCTCTGCTAAAGGTTGGTTTCATGCAAATTTGGTTGCTAGACTACCTGTAGGAAAAAAGAATAAATTATTTAAATTAATGACAAATTATTTAAATTAATTATACAATATTTATCATCAAATTGAAAAGTCCAAATTAAGATAGTTTTATAATTTTACCATGTAATTTAAATATTGATAGATTTTGATATAAATATTAATATGCCATATTAATAATTTTCGTGTTGATATTAACGTCCATCTTTATATTGTATATGAACATACAAATTTTTATATATAAATGGTAAAAAATTAAATAATTTTCTTAAATTCAGAGATAAAGAGAATATACATAGATTTTCATTTAGAAAAAAAAATTATAATAACAATTATAAGAATCTTGTTTACATAATTTAATGATGAATCTCATAAACCCATTTGAAATAAATGATAAAAAATTGGGCTCCTAAATTTGTCTTCCTTTTATGTAAATACTATACTTAAAAGAGTAAAGAAATATATACATTCGGTAATACTTTTCTTATATATATGACAGATCATAAAATTATAATTAAAAGAGTATGTGTGTGTACCTTTTATAACACTTGTTTATATATATTATTATGAATCCTAATAGTTAAACTAATTTAATTTTCATCACACAAGTTAAAATATTTAAACTTCTTTTTCTCAAATCAGGTGGAATCGTACATATAACTAACACGCGTTAAGCATTTGGTTTATTTCTTTCATATTACAAAAATGGAGCATCTACTATTTGAATTTATATCTAGTTAGCGATGACGTTACTTAGCTCTACATTAATTATTCAAAGGTGTAATTTGATAAAAAAATATAATATTCAAAATATTATTAATACATTCTCACTATAATTTTTAATACATCTAAACATGATACAAACTGGAATCAAGTATGATGATATTGTATTAACAAAATTAGAATTACATCTAAAACTGATCACTATAAAAAATGCATTACAGATTGTATCTCTCGTTCTGTGTAATACTGGAAAACAGAAAGAAAATGACACACGGTTCTTTAAGTAACCTGCAAATCTTCTACGCTTCCCTATTCAATTTTTTGCATGGTCTCACACTTCTTATCTTTCGCTATTTTATTCTCATTTCCCATAATTTTATTCTCTTCTGCTACTACTCGTTGCTAACTTAGAATTCGATTAGCTACACTATTAGAATGAATGTTCCCCATTTTGATTTCCTTACCTATGTATAGTATACACCTTAGTAGAAGGCATCTATCAAGATGACAGTGCCAGCACAAGTGTTTAAAAGATTGCATTAATTTCCTTGAAGCCAACAATGTTAATTACTGGGGTCCAAAGGAGATTATTGGTTTTTTTTTTTTTAATATATATACCATCTACAATACAAAAGATTGTGACAAGGTAGATCAACTCTCAAAGATTCAGTTCTTTAATTATACCATCACAGGTTGTTATAATTAATCTAAGCTTCAAAGTTGAAACATCAGAAACGTTGCAATGGAGATTTTCTTGCAGTTTAAGTTGTAAAAGTCACTTCATCGTACGTATCCAATAACTATAAGGATTTGTACCAATTTCAAAAGTAGTATCACATACCACACAAACGTATTCACTCTAACAACATCAAGCAATGTGATATATCAATACATTCTCACCATATAATTTTCAATAAATTGTCACTATAATGTCTCTCGCATGCTATACTTATGCAGACTAATTATAGATGGTTTCACGTTAAAACTTCCCTTGCTTTTGGAATTATAGATTTGACACATGACTAAATCACTAACTTCCTCAATAAAGATAACTCCTCCCTTGAAATTAATTTACTAACATCAAATTGATGTTGCAGATATCTTCCAACTTCATTTGAGTTATGGCCATAGTGAATAGATTAATATGTTCAATGGTCTTGGAATCAACAGGGAAACCAGAAGCACCAACAACATAGAAAGTGTTGAGTACTTTGCCTAGCTCCTTTTGTGGTGTCCTGGTAACTGCAGAATATACGTGTGACATCATATAGTAGTCCAACATTGTTGATGGTGCAGAGTTCGAGAGCTTCAACCCCTTAATCAATAAGAAATAAAAACACAAATTAATGGTCATATAAAATAATAGGAGACAAACCAAAAAGAGGGTAGATGGAGAAATAAAGAAAAATAAAAAATACCCAAATGGCAATTGTATAGAACAAATAAGAAAATACTATTTACAGTTCAGAAGATTTCTTGACTAAATAAAAGTTTAGCAGAATTAAAGAGCAAAAGACACTAATATAAAATAAAAAAGGGTACTTCCATTGATTGAAATATTGTTTAGGTTCTGTAAAACCAACAAAATTGTGACTCACCTTCAAAGTAGACTAATTGTTAACCAAACAAAGAAATCTAGTTAAATAAGTCTATTTCAGTCCTCATTGAGAAAATCAACCTGGCAGTGGGACATGACATTACTGTAGTCAAAGTCTACCAATTGTAATTCAACTAATCTTTGAGCACTAATATTGACATGATATAAAATACACAAAGGTCACATGTAGCTTACAGTTTCGGTGAAGATTAAGACTAAATCATTGCACAGAAAAAATAAGGATCCATAGTCAAGCATAATAATGAAAAGCATGACTGCATGAACTCCAATCTCGAATTCAATAACACTAAGTCACTCACCTTAGAAACTCTACTCTCAATTGCGACAGCAAGACATTGTATCACTCATCTCTCTTAAAGTTTGAGGCCAGCCAATCAACAATTATCTACAGGCAATCAGGCAATGTATAATAATAGGAAATAGTTAGCATAAAAAACATCTTAATCATAACCCAAATCAATTTATAATACTCAAGATTAGAAAGGGCAACCTTGTCAAAGTCATGACCACCTAAGTGCTAGATCAAGCTCTTTCAAATAATTAGTTGTGAACTCAATCAATCTCTACCCTCCATATGTAAACCATATCTCGTCTATGAAATTCAAGATCCCTAAAAGTGTCACTTTGCTACCACTGCTTCCTTTTTCCTTGGCTCCTTCTATTCATATCAAGAATTTGATGAATTCTTTCCTCCAAGTTGCCACCAACAATCAGATTGAAATGTTGCTTGCCCATAGATATCAGAATCTGCCCTGCCTCAAAAAAAAAAAAAAAAAAAAATCTTTTAACAACAATTTTTTTTTTAAGGAAAGAATTAAGACAATTGAAGAGTTTTCATCTTTCCAAACACAAAATTATAGGAGCAGTAAATACTACATTCCAAACATTGTAGGGAATAAAATATTTACATAGTGCCCGATTATATAGGAGCTAGAGCAGGTAAAGGTGCAAGTGCATTAATAGATGCAAGCCTATCACATTGAAATGAAGCCAAAATAGTTGAATCCAAAATTTATCCAAACTCAAGAATGCAACGAAAATTCAGCAACTCATAGTGGCTCCTTGTAGCAGCAACTTGGGGTGATAGTGGCATTGGGCGGTTGACTCTCACATTCAGACTCCATATATCTCCCTGCAAAGTCATAACTCCTAAATCATTAATGATGTTAAGTGAAAAATCTTCCTCAAATGTATAAAAGATATGTGATTTTTCCAAATATAGCACAATATGTGATGTAAGCTAAGAATCAATTCCTTTCATCAAAAGGATGAAAGAAAAAACCCAAATACCTCAAATGTATATAAGATATGGGCCACCATACAGGCAGGTCACAGGGGCGTAAAGGGAAAGAAGAGTGATAGCAATGATAAATTAAGGTAATCTTGTACCAGGAAGATTCCTAGGAAAATCAAATTAATAGAATGAGAAAATGAAAATTTCTAAATAGATAACTCACAATATTATTGGCAACTCTCCCTCCACAAAGCAAGAGAAGCTCATCAGAGCATGCACTGGAAGTTGCATACCTACTCAAAAGTAACTGACAAATGAACAACTCAATCCCAAATTATAAAAAAAGCACCAGGTGAAAGACAGCTTAAATAAATACAAAGAAAGTTTTACAGTTATTCGATAGCATCGATCAAGGTTCTTAAAGTACACTTTTGAGCTTCAATAAAAACACAACAATAGTGGATGTCATGAGTTGGCTTGGCTGTCATGCTCCTTTTTCTTAAAGAGGGATGAACATTGGAAATGAAAAATTTTATTCTACTATTCATCGGTGTTGTATATCTTTTAATTTAAATCTACCTCAATGTTATTTGTCCATTTTATAGTGTTCTTTCATATATTCCAATCAGTTATCATCAAACATTTTACATTGAAAATAAACTATCGACATAAAGTAGTAGAAAAAAGGAGAACTAGGATTAACAAAAGGAATAAGTTAGTTATATAGATAGGAACATAATAAATCATTATAATGAGTTGATGACATAAGAAACGTCTTCACATAAAATGTAATTGTACCTGCCAATTGTAAAGCTCTGAAATTTCTTTCTTTCTATATATGCTGCATATTTCATCTCAAGTTCCTCTTCCACCCCATTATTTTCTGCCATAACCATAAAAGAATCATTAGCCACTGGAGCACATAAACCATCAACAGGAAAATAGCAGTACCAAATTCCCATTGGCAAGCAAGAAAGTAGCAGTACCAAAAATGCATTATTAAAGAATACAATGCAAGACAATGCATTATTAAAGATATTTGCTCTGCCAATCAAGAGGGGAAAGTTTATTTTTCAAGACACAAAAAATCTAGTTTCCACTAAACTCGGCTCCATTAACAAAAATATTTCTATTATTTCACACTGTCAATGAGGAACAAAAACACTTCATACTTACAGAAGCCAAACAAATAACTCACAAGCATATGATATGCTTAACATCATTTGGCTATGAACACAGGAATAGCTTAATCATCTTATACCAAGAAATCTGCTTAAAATTTAACAAAAATTATAAATTAAATTATGGGCTTATTGAATAAAACCCACCAATTGTAGGAATAATTGATGAAACTTCTCCAATGTGGATCTTGTATAGTATAGTTGTTTTGCCAGCAGCATCAAGACCAAGCATCACAACCTAAAAACATGACAAATTATTAAAAAAGTTTAAGTATAGAAACTCATGCAAAGATTAATATTTGATTATGGTAATAATAATGGTAATAGAAAGGCAAATGAAGGAAATGAAAGAAAAATATTTACATTTATCTACAAATAAAAATGGAAGGATAAACACTGAGCCTTGGAGAAGATGAGTGCGAAGCTACTGTTTTGCATGAAGGGTCATGAATGGTAAGAAATAAAACCTGTATATTTAAAAACCACGTGTCCAATTCAAGGATTTTATAAAATATGCTAGTTATGTTAGTTTCTATACATATTATAATGATAAACTAATGCTTTTGAGGTCAGAAAACACCTTCCCTAAACCCAATTAGCAAAATCAAAATAAGTAGGATCATGATCTTGCAAAAATTTATTGTTATGATCCTGCAGAAGATGAATTGTAAATGACGAATTCTGAAAGCTGAATACGCTTTTCAACCATCATAAATCCAATATATTAAGTTTCAAATTGTCCTTAATGTGCAGTATGATAACTAAACCATTGTCTATTGCAAGTGTAACCTAAAACTGAAAACGTGTTATAAAAAGAGAAAGCAGGTTTAGGGAAATCAAAAGCCATTCAAAAAAGAATTAAGATGTTTCACACGCAAATGAATTTGTGAGCATCAGACAAAAAAGCTAACTGTGTCATTTCCTTCCATCTCAATTACTTCCATTCCCATTATTTTATCAGCCAGTGATTTTCTTCTCTGCTTTTTATTTCATTAGTGCCAACGAAATCCCAGCTGAATTTGTGAATAAAAAGACTTGATACTAAATAGCATTCTTCTTCAAAAATAGCATTTACAAATTGTTAAACATTACTCACAAAATAGATAAGTATTTGCATTGAACACCTTCAAAAATATAGAAAATCAATGCACGAAAACATTAGACTACAAATAAATCCTCTTTCTAAACAATAAAAAAAATCCCTCACAGCATTACATATAGATTAGACATTTCAAATCATCCACATGACTGAAATTAAAAAGAAAAAAAATGTAACAATAGCATATAATTACCAGAACCTTTTTTTTTTTTTAAATTAAAAAAAGGCAGTGAATGAAGCAAACACTGGATCAATGTGAAAAACCAAAAAATAAACATAAAAGAAGCTTACCTGCGTAGCCAATTCAGAAAAGCTTCCCTCAATCCCCAACACACCCTCATCGCGAATGCACACTAAGAGAAGCCACTCCCATCCACCATTCCACAAGCCCGTGTCACAGACCAGCCGCCCATCGCATCCCGCATCGGACCCAGCCCGCTAACGCCAAACCGTTGTACTCTCAAACCCTTAAAAGGGTTTCGATGGAGGTAAAGAATACGTAACTATTCTGATTCTGAATTCTGATGGTGTATATTCTGATGCTTCTAATGGTATTCAAATTCAAATTTCATAGATATTTATAATTGACTGGCGCACCCATCCATAAATAGCTGCATCATTCCCTTAAATTTCGGATAACTCCCCCAGTATATCAGCAACTTGCTGGTCCACATGAAAAGCAAGTGAAAATAATAAAATATTAAAACTCCCATGAACAGTTGTCGAAATCCTGGGCAAATGTAAAAAAATAGATTAAAACCTCTTGGAAGACTATAATCAACAGGAAAAGTATTGGCAAAAATCTGCAGAAGACGTGAAATAAATTAAAAAAAAAAAATGCACATATTTATTTAAAAAATACAATACAATCCAAACCTGAGCTGAAGAGCCAAATGTCTCAGCCACGCCACACAACTTCAAGAGTTTTATCAACTTTGCGCTTAGCTCCGTCCTGATAATCAATCCTGGCAAAGTGTACAGAGTCAAAGCCAAGTTGTAGGGACAGTATGGAAGGCAGATTACTCCTTTGTTGTTAACCACAATTATTATTATGATATCAAATGTGAGGCATATAATTCATAAAAAAAAAGGCAAATTAATTGACATAACATTTATAAGTGATATGATGATGGGGGAAACAAAGTGACAAGAACTGAAGAAAGCAACCTTACCTCAGCACCCAGTAAGTAAGCTTGAATAGCAAAGTGTTCAAACAGATTAGTCTGGCACCTTGCACGAGGAACCTTGTTTAATTAGTTTTTGATGAAGCGGTGACCCAGAGTGGTTCGATCAATCATGTCTATGTGGTTGCATGCACCAGCCACCATGCATTTCTGCACCACACAAACACATCACACTCATATGTCCTCAACCTAATGTGTGTATTGCACACCCTATGTGGATATATAGAGAGAGGTCACTATTCATCTGTTTCACACACACACACACACACACACACATATAAGCAAGAACACAAGCTTTCTCACTTGCGCATGTATTTCTTGACTACCCACCATCTATGGAAAAATGCCCTCCGTTCACGTTAAAATATAAAACCCAGAAACTGGAATTTATGAAAACTCTTTCAATCCAATAAGATATGTATGGGTTTCATATATATGATATTGACATCGTTTGAACTTGGTTATGTTAATAAGTAGTAACTAAAACTACACAAACTGAACTGAAATTGATGAGGACTTCAATGACCGCCACCAGATCAAATCAGAACAACGTGACTGAGACTGTTCAACACCTGTTATTTCATGATCACCGGTGAGAATCCCGACCACAAAACTGTTGATCTCCGTAGTAATTTATGCAGCTGTCTTTGACTAAAATAAGAAAAAAGCAGTAATTCTAACGAGTTTTGAGAATTCTTCGAAACGAAACCTGCCGAGATATTAGAAAAAGAAAAATTGAGTCAAATTGCCTTTTTTTTCTATAGTCATAAATTAGAAGAAATTATTAGATGGTCCTAATTAATTTTTATATAAAATATAATTAAGTGTTATTAATTCTTTATAGTAAATTGAAAAACTTGAATATATTTCAGATTGACTGGGATTATAGACACACAATGATTCGAGACTACCTAATAATTTTTCATAAATTAGGTGGGAAAGTAAGTGAAGTACATGTTGACACTTAACAAAACAATTTAGTGAATGAGACTCTTACTTTCATCAATCTCTCAAATAGACAATTTTAGTATTCTCTTAGTTTTTTTTTTTTTAATGTGCATTTCACACATTACCCACTAATATATTAGTAAAAAAAAATAAAATTCTCTCAAACATCTCAAATTATATATTACCATTTTATCTTTATTTGTATACTTAATTTTCATAACCACCTATTTTTTTCAATCACTCTCTTTCATATCTATCTCTAAATTAAATTTCAATAAGCTTTTTAAAAGAAATTATCAATTGTTAAAAATAATTAACCTTATATCACAATTTAAATTGTTCATCATAAATTCAAAATATATTTATATATTAAAAATATTGATTTAATATAAATTTTAATTATATAAGAATAAACATTTATTTTGTACAATACACGTGTTAAAATATTATTTAATCTTATTTATCGAAAATTCATTATTTATCTTGTTATATCTTTAAATAATTCTTTACATTTATGGAATATGACATCAAATGCTTATATTTTTATATTTTCTCATGTTGATATGATTATTATCTTCAGTTTGTCCTTTTGTGTTAATAATCTCAAAATTTTATTGTGCAAGCTCTTAGTCAACTGCAAAGAATGCAATAACTTACCCAAAATTATGTTACATGTGTCCCAAATGCTTCAGAAATAGCTAAGTGAGAATATTGAGAACAAATAAGGTTCCCGTGTATCTAAAGTCTTCTGCATTTCATTTTAGAAAATATGATCCACTGGTATAGTAATGGGCTTGACTAAAGCCTTTTTTCAGTATAATATTAATTCCCAGAAATAACATAAGCAATGGGGGAGGGAATGTCTTTCCTTTTCTTTATTCTTTATAGCCCTCTCTGTGTCCCACCCCACCGACAGAACCACACCTATGTAGTACCTGTGCAATCGTAGCAGCTCCTGGAAGTTCAAAATTGAGTGACAAATTCGGATTCATCACGTCACTGCCACTTGCAAAACCTTGGTCATCCAAGCATTCATTTTCTCCAACACAAGCAATTTTATTTTTTGTCACTACTCAAACAACAAATTGAATTCCTATGTATTCTTCAAGAAAAAAATATAAAATTAATCATGCACCGCAAATCCAATTGAGCCCTCTAGTCCTAGTACTTTTCTTCTGTTCCATTTATACAGATCAAAATAATAATAAAAGCAATTAAAATCAGTTACTGTGATAAGCACGCCACAAGATAATTTACATTTACATTAGACACAAATGGTGCCCCTTATCTCATTTGACTCCATTGAATTGAATCCAAGTTCAGATTATCATACAATGACTGCTTTTTTTGAGTTGGAGAAAATGAAAATAGCTACATGCCCAGTTCAATGAACGTGACCATAGAAACATACATTGTTGCTTTTGCACAAATTGTGTCTATGGAGCTTCCATGTCCACAAACTTACACTTTTTTACCAACCGGCAGTTTGATGATTGAGGACTGTTGAGATCATCGTCTAAATTATAAGGATCAACGAATTGAATATCTTCATTGCTATTACTTTCCTGTTTGAATACATGGATTCCGGTTGCTTTAAGAATTGAGGTCTCTATCACACCCGCAAATGTAACCTCCACATGGTTCCATTCAATTTCTAATGGCACTTCAGACCGATCATCAAACGTCAATGGTAATTGAAAAAGATATCTATGATCCATCTCCATCCTCTCTGTGTTTTTGCGTATACTTAAACGAGATTCATGAACTTTGCCATTGATGAACACCATGGGAGCGGGATAATCATATACAAGCATACATTTCACAGGTGCAATTATTACGAAACCAGAAAGAACTTGAAGGTCCCCTGCTGTGGTAATCAAACCACCCTGGAATCCACGCTCCCGGCAAACAATATTGCCTGATTCCAGCCTCATATAGCTCCTGCAAGTCATAAAGGAATTCATAAATTTACCAACGTTAAGCACACTATAAATTATTAAATCAAACACATTAAAAACAAGACAATAGCTGATTTATGAGCATGCTTATTCTCGAGGGAGTCAAGGATTCACAGTTTCTTGCATCAAAAAAACCTAATTTTGGAGGAACCCCGCTAATTTCTCAAAGATGCTTGCAATCATCAACTAGAATGGTATGCAAAAATTGAAATTCTTTGATGCATTCAGGAAAGAATGTGAAATTATTCTGCCCTAGGTTTAAAAATTCCACGTGAACAAACTGCATAAAATCTATTCAAAAAAAAAAATCATCATACAGGTTGCTCCCTGAGACGCGAAGAGATTTTACATTTGAAGATACTATTAAGCCTACTTTTTCTTCACCCTCTTCCGGTTTTACCCATTGCCACCCTTTACATCTTGTAGCAAAAATTTTAGTCAGTTGTGGCATCATGAAAATGCTACATGATGATGATAACTGAAAAATTCCACTGCCATCCAGGTAGAAATCTTCGAGTCCAATAAGATTTTGAAATGAAAATGGAAATTCTTTTATTTTAGTGCCCCTCAAGAAAAGATATCTTATGTTTTTCATTTTTTCTAATATCTCTGGAAAATTCTCAAGACTCCGACAATTAGAAAGATGAAGTCTTTTTAAAGAGGTCAACTCGATGGGTGGAAAACTCTCAAGCTTTTTGCAACTAAGAGCACTGAATATTTTAAGTTTAGCAAGAAAACCACTCGACTCGTGTATTATAACTAAATTAACACAGAATCTAAAATAAAGTTCCTCCAAATTGGGGAAACCAGATACGTCAGGTATGTGTGTTAAAGATTTGCAATGGTCAAACTTCAAAACTGTTAACTCTCGAACTTCTGCAAAGAAACAAAGGGGAAAAACAAAAAAAATAAGAACAGAACGAATAATTTTTAAGTGAATTTATTAATTTACAAGATGAGAAAAATATAATCTTTAAACTTGCCTTCGATAAGCCATCCAACCGAAATGACTCAATGTCACTATCGGGTAACTTGCATATGGCAAGTTCCTTCGGTTGAAGATCAGATGGTAAACAATGTGAAGGATATCCCCACCATTCCAGTACTCTCAAACTATTTGGAAGACATTTGGGACCTTCGGAAAAATTACCATTTTTAATAATAAGTGTTTTAAGGTTTTTCATAACCTTGAAGGCATTTCCATCCCATTCTACTGTTTGTTCTTTGTCAGATATGGGGAAATCCAGATATATGATTTCAATTTCACTAGTTCCCTGTTAATGCAAAAGGCACAAATTAGTTACAATACAAGAATTCACTACTATACAAGTGTACATAAAACATCAATCCACCTGTTTAGAGATTTTACAAATTATAAAGTTAAAAAAACAACTATGATATGAACATATGATAGATAGACAAAAAATATGAACAAGAAACCAAAATCATGCATGAGTCTCACCCACTGTGTTGTCTTGTAAAACTTTAATTATATCTTTTGGTAACCATAATCTCCTGCGCTTTCTGGGCTTTTTCGGTGATTCCTTCTGGTCAATTTGTCTACCCATGTCTTGAATCAAGTCGTGCAATTAAACTGTACCAGACAAACTAACCTTCACGAGAGATTTTTCAACCAAAACCCCAATAGAATATTTCATGTTGTCATCATAAGAGCACAAAGTATAACTTCAACCTCTGTCAATTGATATCCTTTCAAACAACAAGCAATGTCAAGAAAAACCCTCTTCTCTTCTTCCCCCAAAGCATCAAAGCTGACTTTAAGTTTTTCTAGGATTCCATGTCCAGGTATTCTTTTATATTTATTGATGGCAGATTTCCATTCTTGAATACTTTTTCCAAACAAGTTGGAACCTATTACTTCCAAAGCCAATGGAAGGCCAGAAGCATAAGTTACTACATCATTCAAGACCTCCACATAAGTTGGATCAACTTTTTCCTTTTTAAAAGCTTTCCATTTAAGCAATTGAAGAGCATCGTTCTTATTCAATTCCTTTACCTCATATCTTCTTTTAACCTGATGAGATTTCAGCAGTTGTTCGTCCCGAGTCGTGATGATGACTCTGCTACCGGGACCAAACCAATCAGGTCTTCCAACAGTTTCCTGTAATTGCTCATGTTTGTCAACATCATCTAGAATCAAGAGAACCTTCTTTCGCTGGAACCTTTTCTGTATCATTGAAGCTCCTTTTTGAACATTTGCTAAGTTGATTTCCTTCTCTCCAAGTATTTTCCCGAAGAAGCATGCTTTGGAGATGTTCTAACCCATGTCTGTTTGATTTTTCTCTCACGTCTCCAAGAAAACAAGAACCATCCAAATGGCCAGCAATGACGTATTCATATCCAGCTCTATTTCAAACAAAAATGTTTTAATGACGAAGTTAAACTAAAAGATTGTATCCATGCCTTCATACATATATTGTCAAGGTTAACAAGCATTTCTTTTCTCTTTAAATTTTAACGTTAAATTATTAGACAAGTAAAACTTAATCCAATAAAAATTATAAAGTAAAAAGATTAGATTGGTATGGTTGGGTACACATGTTTGAAATGAAAGCCAGACAAGGTAGCTACTTCACGCAGAGCCATCTTCCATTTCCACAACTTCTCCATGTTATGCCGCAACCTTTTCTCATGCTTAGCCAATGCTTCTTCATAACTACCTTTCTGGTGTCGCACGTGAGAAGGATCCAGGTGATAAAAGACTGGCAAAACCAACAGATTTTTTCTCCTACGGCACTCAAGGATGTGGGCAAGTTCATCTAAACAAAAAGAGGAAGAAGCATAGTTGTTGGAGGGTACAACGATGGCAATCCTGGACTCTTCAATTGCCTTCAGAAGTGCTGGTGTTATTTCCTCTCCACTCCGAAGCTCCTCATCGTCAATGAAAGTGTAGATTCCTGTGCTATCAAGAGCTTTGTAGAGATTGCCAGTAAATCCAAGACGTGTGCCTGAGCCTCTAAAGCTGAGGAACACATCGTAACTGTATGCATAGGAAGGTGATGTTAGAGCCATTAGAAGAATGTTTAGTGTGATTATGGTTGGTGTGTTGGTACTCTGGAATTTGTTTTGTTGGGTTTGGGACTCTAGAATCAAACTTGAATAAATATTTTATAGACTGAAGTGTTAAGCAGAAGCTTTGTATTGCCAATAAAACCATGGCTAATGTTATACGGATATATGATACGAAACACACTATTATTACGCTGTTGAGTGCTATGAAATATCTCTCTTTTTTATTCTTTTCTTTCTCTAATCTTTCATTTTGCTTAACCTGAGGTCTACGCTCTACAAGAGTACAAGCCTCAAGAGTCAACAGTCTAAATCTTTCATTGTGTGCTTCACCCTAAGTGTATGACCTACAAGATACAAAGCCACAAAGAAACATATATTCACTTTTTCAATGAAATTGTCTAAAAAATACTTTTTATAATCAAATAATCACAAATAAAGTATAATTTTTTTAATAATTGGTCGTGTATTTAAAATAATTAACTGGTGGTACTACTCCCCCTTCCAAAAAAATATAAAGAAAAACTCACAAAAATTAAAAAATATATTAATAATCCATCAATTTTTCAAACTTCGTTATCTCAACATGAGAATGCTCAAAAACACATTATTTTACTTTTAATCCCAAGTACAAGGTCGTTTAGGGGACTTAATTAGTTTTAGAAATAATTTTAATTTTTTTACACTTTTTATAACATTCACCTTTCATCCTTTTTTTATATCTCTTTATCATTTTATTTATTATATCTATTACTTTTTTCTCTTTTCTTTCTATTTATCTCTATTTTCAAATAGAATGTAAAAAAATAATCCTTTTAAAAAATGAAACTAATTCCAATCTACTGCTTCCTTCAACTCTCCAAATTGTTCACAGTTTCTTTCAAATGATATTTAGATAAAAAAAATAAAGAAAATTAATTTAATTTTGATAAAGAAAAAGAGAGAGCGAGTGTTTTTAAATGAAAGTTTAAATGCAGCTCCAATTAAACGATTTAGTTAAAAATGTTCATTTTGGAGAATTAATGAGGTGTGCTTGTTGCATTTTATCTCCTGCTAGTTTTTTTTTATGTTTTTTTTTTTTGTTTATATGTACTTCTTTCATGGCCATTTTCATTAGAATAACTTGCTCTTTAAACAATGAATCATAGCAAATATTAGTGGGTCAAATAAAATTTTACATGTTTAATTTCTATTCTTACCGTCTCTCTCTCTCTCTCTATATATATATATCATAAACTCATAAAGTATAATTTTATTTGCATTATAATCATTTTTTTATCAAATTTAAAAGTAAATTTACTAAATGATATTTTCAATTTATCTTTCACTTTATCCAAATTTCTTTCTCATTTTATCCTACTTTTTTTATGAGTATTGCCATCCCGAAAAGGAATAATATTCATTTTATATGAATAGCATTCATTTTATATAAAACAACTGCGTTTCATTAGCTCCTTTAGCTCTGACAAAGGTATAAAAACAAACATGATAAGCCCCAAAAACACGTTTTCACATTAGCTTCTCATGGGCAAAGGCAGAAAAGTCAAAAATGACAGGCCTTATCAAGCTAGTAGTGTAATACTCATATCTCTCAGGAGAGAAATATGTAATTTATTTTATATTTTAATATAAAAGGGTAGGGCACTTTAATACTCACATCTCTTAGGAAAGAGGAAAGTAATTTATTTTTAATTGTGTTAAGTTAAATGGACTAAACTGTATATTTCAACATAAGGAAGAATATTGTAATACTCGCATTTCCTAAAAAAGGAAAGTGTAATTTGCTCTTAATTATATTATATGGTTCAAAAATTTTCTTATATTGAAGTTGTGTCTGACTCAATTTTTTTAACTTAAAATTGAAGTCTAAAATAAGAGTTTTAAAAGTAAAATAAAAATTATTTGATATTTTTTATTTTCTTTGACTTAAAGCAGATGACTTGAAAAAGAGCGGGAAGAGAAAGCAAGCAAGAGAGAAGAGAAATTGTTATTTAAAAAAAAAAAATCAATTCCTTCACCCATTTTGATTAAAAGCTATTTTTCCTTTTCTTTTATAAAAATTAAGCTGATTGATTTTTTAAAAACATTTTAAAAAACATGTTTGCTCTAGTTATTCCTTTTAGGAACAGAAACCCAAAAAAAAAGTTAGATGAAAGATCACTTAAAAAGTTTTTCTCATAAAAAAGTTTTTTTTACTACTTTGATAAATTTGCTACATTACATACATTAAATTATTGTAAGAATCTTTTATCCTTAAAAAAAGTATTCTATTTACTATATATTAAAATAATGATTTCCCACCGTTTCTTTCGTGGAGAGTACGCTGATACGTGTCTACTTCTCACCATTTCTATTTCCAAACCATTTTCCCAAATCAATCCATCTTTAATAATTTTCTAAAACAATCTACTCATTAACATTCAATTTACGAATTTCTATCAACATTAATTAAGAAAAATCCATGGTATGATAAGTGTGGAACAAAAATGACGGATTGAAAAGAATTAAAAGAAAAGAACACTCTGATCGCTTGTAAAGAGAAGAGTAAAAGCAAAATGAAGCCAACGTCCCACCACGCACTTGGGCACTGGGTGCATGGCTTGGGACGTTGGGTGTCCACCATCAAAAGCTTGGGCACTGAGCATTCTCCGTGGGACATTGGGCATTAGCAAATGGGAAAATAGGGAGTTAGGGACCTTGGGTATGCTGCAATGAGAGAGAGCCTAGGCATCTCACATTTTGTAATTGGAAATATCACTTGGGGACAAATTTTCTTGCATTTCCCTCATTCAATTCTCAAACAACTTGTTGCTTGAATAAGCAATGCTACTTACATATGGTGATCTGTTGGAGCATTCCTTCTATAAACTGTGCAACGGTTTGGTTCTTATATTTAAGAAAAAGGATAGCTAGTGTGGATAAACTTTTCAGTAATTACTTATAAAAAAAAGATAAAATGAATTTTTTTTCATAAGTTAATTTATGCACTTAACTGTTTTAAAAGTTTCCTTATTTTACTTTTTCAAAAGTTGAGGTGCATAAATTGATTTTAATTTATAAGTAAAGTTGAGAAAAATTCAAGTTTTACATCGGCTAGAAATAGTGCCAAGATAAAATATACAAATAAAGGACAACCCTTACTCTATTGGCTATCTTTTGGAGTTGAGTTAGGTCCAAAACCCTCAATTCTTAGATGTATTAGAACCTATTCTAGATCCATTAAAGGATCATCTATCATATTATCTATGCATTAAGCCTAATAGTGTTGGGTGTGAAGGGATGTATTGAAAAAAACTCGAGTCTCACATTAGCTAAAGATAGTGCTATAATAGAATATATAAGTGAAGGACAATTGTTAGCCTCTGAACTAGTTTTTGGGACAAGTATGCAATGAGGTATATAAGTCCTTTTTAAGAGATCGAAAAGACATTATACACACATATTTGATTTAAGATATTCCTCCAACGTTGTTATGAGAACCTTTTGGGTATTTTTCTAATTAAGAGGTCCTTCAATCAATTGTTATTTTCAGAGTTTGAACTTTAGTCTTACTCAACCTTTGTTAGTAACCTCACTAGTTTACAAAAAAAAAATAATAATACAATTTATCTACAATAACCGCTTGTCATTAGTCCTATTGCAGCCACCAAAACTATCACCCTCCTCTGGCACTCAGGATAAATGCAGATAAAAAAAAAGTGAGGTAATGCACATTATAAAGGACTGACATAGCAATGCCAATTAATTGAAAACAGGTTTTTCTACCTAGCGTAATGCTCTGCCATTGAGCATAGGGTCTATATTAATCTTATCTTCAGGAAAGAATAAAAATACATAAGATAAAGCAAAAAGGGTGAAAAGCAAGAACAATAAACTATTTTTAATTATATTTTCGACTGACCAAATATTTTTTTTATAAAAAACTAGTCCTGTTTTCTTTGTATTTAGAATCTACATATAATTTAAATTGTTGCTCAAAGTACAAAGTGCCAAATTGAATGACAATATGCATTTCATGCCTTAAAACATTAATATCTTGAACTTAACGAGCAACTTTCAGAAAATCAGCAGACCTCTTTGAAATAGAATATGTAAGATTAAATCCTCAGATCCTTTAATTTAGGTCCACATTTAGGATATTTTACCATCATGCAAAGTTAAAACTCGTGGCTTACCAGGCTTATCACTTTATGCAGCAACCATCCAACCATAGCAGAGCAGATATATCCCAATGTTCACCTAGAAACAAGATAAATATCTTGTTGCTGATATGAATAATAGCTAAATGGTTTAGTAAATGATTGTTTCCACTCCAAATTTAACAAGCTTTAGGCATGAAAAACTGATTATGAAATTAAATTTTAATTTAAGAGAGATCAGCCAATCTGATGTTTATGGTCATAGGTATATCAGGCTTAATCACAGAGGTCATATTGTCAAAGAAACTGGAATTTTGTATCTCATAAATCTAAAAACAACCAGCTATCATGCCGTTCTAAGACTATCCTTATCAAGAAAATGAAGAATACATAAATCTAAAAGATATTTGATTTGAGGGAGGCATAGAGGAAAACACAGATCTATTAATATCCCCTACTCGAGTGAATTAGCACCATATATAGGTAAGCATTCTACTTATAACTATAAAAAATTTCGCATGTATTCTACAAACAGCTGATATAGTAGTATGATAAAACCTAAGCAGCACTTTTACAAAACTTAACTGGTTTAAGTCTTTATCTCTTGATCAATTATTTATCACAATTCACAACCAACTGCCTGATCATCCTAACACCTAGAAGATAAAAGTTCAACATGCAAAAAAATGAAAAAGTTAAAGCTGAGGTTAATATGTATTTACTGAAATAGTTATGACTCCTTCCCAAAAGGATTGGAACTTCAAAGCATATGCCAACCAAAAATAAGCTCACACTGCAACAGATGCTGCAGTGTCTATTGATAATTGTTTCTCATTTCTCCAGTTTTAAAAGAGGGAAAAGAAATTATGAATCCTCCAAGCAACCAACAAGTTCCTGTCTCTCTAATGATTCTGTAAGCTCTATTACTCAGTTTTGTATTCACTGAAAATATTTTTGAAAAATAAATGACATTTTTTAAGTACAAGACCAAATGAGTACAGACTATATTGCATAAAAAGTAAGATCCTTGTAGTCTACAAAAATCATTTTGATAAAATAATTAGGGATGTTGTTCAACTCTTCAACCCTTGATAGTAAGTCCATTTGAGAATAGAATTACTCTTAAAGCTAATCATAACATAGGGAAAAATAAATGACACAAGATTCTTTGCCCACATCACTAGTTTATGTCAAAACCCGAGCTTGTCATTGTTGGAATTCTGAATCTCAAAACACTTTAAAAGACGCTTGACAAAACATTTAAGTGTCTTCATTATCAACGTCACTAATACCCATTTTCCTGTTCAAACAATTTCACAGCCTATAGGGATTATTATTAAGCTGGACATGCTATTTCAAATTATGAAGTCAAAATAATATACTAACATACCACATAAATAAAAATTTATAATAGTATTTTCTTACCACTAATTCACAATCTAATAGCATTCAATTTCTCTAGCGCTGGCAAATTTAATTTTGTCATTACTGAAACAAAAAATTAAATTCCTACATATTCTTCACAAAAAAATATTAATCATGCACCGCAATTGAGCACCGTAGTTCTAGTATTTCTTTTCTTGTGTTCCATTTATACAGATCAACATAATAAGAGCAATTAAAATCAGTTACTATGATATAGCCCGCCACAACATAATTTACCTTTGACACTACTGGTGCCCCTTATCTGCTTTGACTCCATTGAATTTGAACCCAAGTTCACATTATCATACAATGACTGCATTGCTTGAGTAGGAAAAAAAAAAAATAGCTACCTGCCCAGTTCAATACACGTGACCATAAAACTATACATTGTTGTTGTTGCACAAGTTTTATCTATGAAACTTCCTTGTCCACAAACCTATGCTTTTTATCGATGAGTGGTTTTGTGATTCCAAATTGTTGAGATCATCGTCTAACTTTCACTTGCTATAAGAACGAGTGGTTTTGTGATTCTGAGCTGTTGAGATCATCATCTAATTTTGTCTTGCTATAAGGATAAGCAAATGGAATATCCCCCCTACTGCTTTCCTGTTTGAATACATGGATTCCGCTTGCTTTAAGGATTGAGGTCTCTAACACACCTTCATATGTAACCAGGGCCATGTCTAGTAATATTGGGACCTAAGACAATTCTTCAAGAGATTTTATATAATATAAACAATCAATTCTTATATTAATTTTATAGTTTTTAGTGCTGCAACATCATTTATCAATGTTCTATAATCAAATATTCCTAACATTTCACTCTTAATATATAAGATGGTTAATTCATTCAATCTATTTTGTAACATTGTTAATCTTACATAGGATTTAAGCACTTTTAATATTGAAAAACTTTTTTCGGTGGTAGTCATTATTATAATCAACAATATTCTACAAATAATGTATATATTTGAAAAAGAATCTAATATTTTTATATAGTTTAATACTTTTATTGGTGTTAATTTTTTCTCATAATACTTCCTTGAATACTTTAATTCTAAAAATAAATCTTGACTATCAATATATCTTAAAAACTTTTCAAAATTAATATAATAGTGTTTTAATTTATGCTTGTCTAGAGTTTTAAATTTTTTGGATTCAAATAAAAACTAAAACTAATTTTATATTGTAAAAAATGTTCAAATCAAATTTCAATAAAAAAATTATATTGATCTACTATTTATACAAAATATTTAATACATTTACATTAAAAAAGAATAATTGGTAAATAATTATGTGATTTTTCATATTCAAATTAATATTATAAATTTACACTCTAATTAATAATAATAACAATAGTAATTAGTAAAAATAAAATGGGGCCTAAGGCCATTGTCTTATTGGCCTCGCATATTCCATGGCTATGTATGAAACCTCCACATGGTTCCATACCTTTGCTAAAGGCACTTCAAACAGATTGTCATCGAGATGTAACTCTTGTAGATGAAAGAGAAATGTATGATCCAATTCCAACAGACGCACCATTTCCACGTTAGGATGAAGGCGAGATCATGAACTTTGCCATTTATGAACACTATGGGTCTTAGGAATCCATACTCGTATTCCACAGGTGCAATAACAAGACAAAGAACTTTGGCAGGGAACTTGCTACGAAACCACAAAGAAGTTGAAGGTCCCCTGCTGAATTTTTGTATTAAAATAATCTATTTTATTTAAATTGTTTAAAAGAAACACTTTTGTATTAAAATTATTACTATAAGTATAAAGTTATTAATCAACTGCTGCTGGTACATCTTCTCCGAAAAATTTATTTTTAGAAATAAAACAAAAAGTAAATGTTAACTATAAAAGTAATGTAATTTTTAATCATAAGCGTCAATTTTTTTATTTTTTTTTTCTAATATGACTATTTTTAAATTATAAGCTTCGTAATTTTTCTTATATTAGAATTGTGTTTGACTCAATTTTTTGATTTTAAAATTGCTTTAAAATTAAAATTTAAAATAAAAGTTTTAAAAATAAAATTAAAAACTATTTGATATTTTTTATTTTCATAACTTAAAACAGATAATCTAATAATAAAAAATTGAATAATTTACACAAAATTTAAATTTAAACTTTATTATCACCATTATGAAAAAAAAAAAACCTAAAAATGGAGTATTGATATTCGTACCACTGACATTTTTCACCCAATGAACATGGTTAATTATAGGTATAAATACAGTTAGTTTTGTTTTACAAATGGTTAAAAGTAAATGAATGCAATTGTATATAATTATGGACATGAGGTTAATAATTTCATGAGATTATTGAAATATTTAATGTTGGTTAACTTTATCTCACAAGTAATTAATAGTGACATTACACATGGTTAACTATATGTGTAAATATGGTTAACTTTCACTCATAGATGGTTAAGTGTAAATGAACATGATTATATACAATTATTAATGTGGTTAATAATGTCATGAGGTTATTAAAATATCTAATGATGATTAACTTTACTTTACAAGTGGTTAATAACTGTGAACACCCAATTTTGTTTGGGTGAACAAAATAAAAATGGAAAAAATGAAAAATTTCAAACAAAAAAGAAAACAATGAACATTTAAAAAAATGGTAACATACATGAAACAAAGAAAATGCAATCGGAAATTAAAAAGCCAAAAAACCAAAAAAGTAACAAAAACAAAAATACAAAAAAAATAATATAAAAGAAGAAAAAAGTAAGGATAAAGAAAAGAAAAATGCTTGAGTCCAAATCTTATTTCATTTTGTTTCCTTTCAATTTAATTTATCATTTTGTAGAATCACTAAAATAATAAAATAAAAAAGAAGAAAAAGTAACGGTGTATTTATTTGTTTAGAGTAAATTACACTAACACTTCTTGAGGTTCTTTGATATTGCACAAAACCTCATATTTTTTTAACCATTACAGCAACCTCCCTTATAGGAATACCAAGTATAATGTTTTTCAAATAATTAAGGGGTGTTAGTGTAATATATAAGGAGTGTCAGTGTAATGTTTTTCAAACAATTAAAGAGGTTAGTGTAGAGGTGAAAAAAGAGAAATATCGAGTGTAATTTGACGAAACCTCAAGAGTGTCAGTGTAATTTACTCATTTATTTATTTTGATAACAACGGTGTGTTTATTTTGAGAGTCAAGGTCATTGGTCTTTCGAATGACTCATTTTCCCCCCTTTTCTTGCCCAACATAGTACGCTAGACAACCACTCTCTCTACAAGATCTGCCACTGTTTTTGTTTGCATTCCCACGGAACCCAACATATAGAGAGACAAGAACCTCACACTCTCATCACAATTCCACTCGCTCCTCACCTTCCTTCTTATAAAAAAGGGACACACACAAGGTTGAAGGACACATCCTCACACATGGATCCTCTTCTTCTTCCTTCAAGAGACACAAATTTTTTTCTATCATCTCAGACCTCACCTCTTTCTCTTGGGTATTTTTTCTTAACACTCACCATCATGGTTCTAAATTACGGTCCACAACTGCAATTGCGGTCGCAACATAAAGGTTTTTGGACTCATCGCAATCGCATCATGACCACAATTACGGCCACATTAGCCGCATTTTCCGGCAAAGTCAAGGATTGCAACAAAACTGCAACTGCGACTGCAACTGCAATTTAGAACCATGCTCACCATCCTCACGCACACACGGAGAGAAAGATTAATGGCAATTTTTGCCTTCAAACCCTCATGAATGCAGAACCACGCCAGCCACCACCACACACATAAACAAAATTCTCTCTCTCCCCACACATCACAAATACCAAACCCAAGAAGGCCATGACTCTTTCCACTTTTGAGTCACCTTGTACAAAGACCAGAAACAACAACAGCTTCCGTAAACCACCATCTCTCATCGGGCAACATTGCAAGCTGTAAACCATCAGAATTCTCAAAATCTTTCTCAAGAACTCTTGCACACACACACCATAGCAGATGCACTACCAACACAATATCATATCACTCACCTCTAGCATTTATCTCATGCGCAAACATCCACCAGCCCACATCCATACTGTGCCATAGCGTCGCCAACCCTTCACAACACTCAGCTCACTTTCATGCAAATACATCTTTCTTTCTTTCTTTCCTAGGACACGCACATTCACTCACACACGGACCTTTCTTCCTTTTACCTAAGCATCCACACTCTCGTTTTTATAAATAACTCACTGCACCCTTACTTTCGTTGTAGGTAATGGAGTATTTCAAAAGGTATAAGTCCCACATTGTTTGGTTTGGTTTCCAATCAAATGTTTATATATCAAAATGTGTTAATGGATTTTAAAGTGGCTAGTAAAAAGGAGGAGATTCACGCACATGAGAATGGGTCTTGTGGGTTTGTTACAGTGTAAATTTGTCAATTTGCCCCTCCTGTGCAATTAAATTATCTTTTTGAAAATTGAATTTAAATTTAAATTTAGCTTATTCAAAAAACACTCTTTTTTTGTAATCGTTTATTTGATCGAGTCCTACCTGAAAATCTTGGGATTTTTACCTCCATTTTTTAACTTGATTTCCTTCAAAAAATAAGGGATTACATGATCTTTTCTAAACATTTTCTTTGTTAGTATTATTCTTTATTAACATTATGTTTTTTTAACATTATTCTTGGTTAATGTTTTAATTATTAACATTAATTCTCATTTTATATAATATGGTTTTTCAAAGAAAAATTTAGGTGACACTGCTTGTTCTTCCACGAAAATCCTCTCTAATTCTGCTCTGGTTCTCAAAACTTTTCTCTTACTAGTTCTGTGCCTCGGATTCATCATGGGAAGTTCTTGCTGTATCTTGGGAGACTTGCACATTCTACGCAAATAAGTCCTCTAGAATAGTGCTATCACACACCTCGGGAAAGTTTGCTCGTGAAATCATTGTTGTCGCTAACAATCCGAAGGACTTATGTCCAATGACATGAACATTGATGCAACTCCAAGCGCTATTGTGCAACCTGCCATTTCTACTGTCTTCATCGCCTATGCAAAGCTGCTTCCCTACATATCAAAGATTAAGGAATTTGTTAGGTAGAATTTCTATTGATGGCAAGAACGTGTCCACACCATGCTAGACATGCACAAAGTTGCTTTTGCATTCATAACCCTAAAACCTAACTCTGGCGCAACTAATAAGCAAATTGAAGATTGGACACATGTGAATTAGGTATGTCACCACACCTTAATTAGTGCCTTATCTAACGAATTGTTTGATTGTACTGTTCCTACAAACAAGCGAGGAGATACGGGACTCCATGATTCTAAAGTATACTGCTGAGGATGTGGTCAAACAAAGGTTCATTATCGGCAATTACTACCACTAGGAGATGGTTAAAGATAAGGACATCAAAGTTCAGATAAATGAGTACGATAAGCTACTTGAAGACGTGAAGGCGAAAAATATAAAACTTCCTGATGAGTTCGTGTCAGAGGTATTGATCGAGAAAAGTTACTCGAGTCATGGATCGACTATAAGCAACAGCTAAAGCACATGCACAAATAAATGTCCCTATTAGACCTCATCACCCATATCATCATTGAAGACACCAACAGAAAAAAGTGTGCTACTATAAGGGCCAAAGCCTTGGCTGCAAAGGGAAACATGTAAAACAGCAATAGGCGCACAAGAAGGGGGGTTGAATTGTGCGTTTAATAACTTTTTGTAATTTAAAACAAGTTCGAAAATGTTTTGAGCTAAAGGATAGAGAAGACAAGAACACAGAGAATTTTATACTGGTTCACTCAACCTTGAGCTACGTCCAGTCCTTTCACCTAGAAGGTATTCACTAACCAACCTTAGGTTACAAGTATTCTTCACGGCCTCTTGAGTGTTTACAATGCAATCACCCCAGATTGCTTTACCCAAGTATTCTTTCTCACAAAGCCTCTCCAGGCTTTCACAACAAAAATAATTGTTTACAAATAGATTTAACTCACACAATGAGGATATAAAAGATTTAAGCACAATACTCAAAAGAGTTTTTAACTATCGTCCAATGGACGCTTAACAAAACACTTTACAGATATCGTTTGTAAGCTTCTTTTATTTGGATTCGTCACTCGATTGTCCCTCTATCGCTTCTTCTTCTCTCTCGATATATATAGTCTTTAGCGAAAAAGATCTGTTGAAGAAGTCTTGGCTTCAATCTTCAAGAAAGAGGTGCGCATATCGAGTTTTTAGACAGATCAGAATAGACAGCTTTTAGCCTTGCACCGAAACAGAAAGTGTAGTGCTATGTTTTTTTGAACATTCTTCATTTAGCTTGGCAGAATGATAAGTTGACTTGCTTTTTTTGTCTTGTTGCGCGTTTGCACTAGAATGATTCTGTCTACCATTTAATGCTTGAAATATTTGAATGTTAGTTCTAAAAAAAAAGGTAAGGCATTAGTCTCGAAAATATATATAAGTAAAACTTGTAGATTGGACAAGCATTTTAAAACTTAGCCGTTAAAGAGCTTTTGTCTGAATGCGTCTAATGATAATGTCTGGTCTCAAAGGCATACTCCATAAAGAGACTAACTCTTGGACAGTCCTCATATATGAGTCAATTGGACGCTTGTTTTAACTCTGGCGCATTGGACGCCAAGAGGTTGGACACTGTGAAATTGTTAATTTCAAACAGGGACATAAACTTTAATAAGTTTGTTATCTTCAAAACTTGGAGGGACTAGATGCTTCAATGTCTTTGGTTCCAACAATCTCCCCCTTTTTAATGATGACAAATCTTATTAATTTTTAAGTTTTGCTAATATATAATACAAGGAAAGCGCATATGTAAAAAGGTTTTCGATAGACTTACTATGCTCCCCCTGAGTCTGATATATCATGTTTTGCATACTTGAGACATAGAAGATATTAGTTCAGATAAAATTTAGTCTATACCAAGTATCAAAACATAGTTCATGACAAGTGTCAGAGCATACAATGTCCAATTATCAGATATGCACGAATGTGATATTAAAGCGTATCAGAGCAATGAACAACTTCTAAAAAAAACATATCAGAGCAATCACTTAGAGTAAATAAGGCATCAGAGAAAATCAGTTAATCAGAGTAAATACGGCATCAGAGAAAATGCATTGATATGGAAAAAAACTTATGCTTTATTTATCAAAACTTAAGACCATACAGACAACATACAAACAAAAACTTTATTTCTCCCCCTTTTGTCATTATCAAAAACAAACAAAAAGAAAAGGGAGGGTCATTATGGTCACTTTGGCACTGGTGGAGGTGGAGGTGGGGAAGGTTGTGGTGTGCAAAGGAGTTCTTGTTGATTTTGGAGGATTTGTTGTAGAAGGGTGAAGATGGGTTAAAGTTGGCTAGTGACGTATTGTTGGACTACGAGGTCAACAGTAGAGATAAAAGAAGGGGCAAAAGTGGAGATGGGAAGGCTTGCTGAGGCTTGAGAACCAAGAGTAGGCGGTGGTGGGGGTGTTGGTGACGATGTTGGTGGATGAACTTCTGTGGGTGGAGGGGGTGCCTCTAAGAGCAAAAGGCTAGGAACTTGAAGTTGGTATGGATGCAGTGTTGTCTATGGGTAGGGTGGTTTGAAAGTGTTTGGATAGGTTAAGGCAGCAATCAAGGTATAAAGAATTGAAGTTTCTGTACCAATAATTGGACGCGCATGTACTCACAACTTTTCCTTGTTAGAGTGTTAGCCTTGTCGTCTAGTGAGACTCCACTACTGGACGCCTCTTGTTCATAAGTGAACATATGTTGTTGCCAGAAGCATTTAGCGTTGTCCTCGTCCATGTCTTGTGAAAGATGTTGAGCTATGTACCATTTCGGAGAAATGGTTGGATGATGTTGAAGTTCAGCTCTGGACGGTAGCAGTAAGGAATACGGCTTGGTCAGAATCTTTTGCTTCTTGCTGTTAACATCAATGATAGGAAGCCTTGGGCAAACACAGTCAGGTTGGATGCAGACGGTGGTTGATGGTTTGACGTGTTGAGAGGGAGGGATGAAGAGTTGATGCTTCAAAGTTGCAAAGCTCCTTATAAAGTTGCAAAACATTTGATCAAAAAGTGACGGGAAAAATCCATCTTCTTTCGGGTCTAACGGCCTAAACTTCAAATCTGCTGACCTTATGTGGACGGTCTATTCGGATGCTTGATGTCTCCTTTGTTGTAGAGCTTGTTCAATTTCATCCACTGGATGTACTTGATGTTGAAGTACTCCAAGAGGATGGGCAGTTAAACGCCAAGCTCGCACCAATCTTGGATACCTTTGTCGGATGAACCACTTAAATGGCAAATGTTCAATTGCACCAGAAGGTAGTGCCAAGTAGGCGTTAGATGGTTGATGAACATAGTCATCCATATACTTGTCAAGAGATAGAGGTGAGTAGCGAAATCCGAAGTCTGGCTCAGGAAGAGGCTTTGGACGTAATATAATCACGTTGTTGTCCACTTGGTTTTGTTGGTTGCCATTTATAAACAGTAGAGGCCACTGTTGTTTGGTTTTCTCCAGGTCTTCTTAGTGAGTGGGTGATATGGCTAAGGTAAAGAGGGAAGATGAAGAAGGTTGTTTGGGGGGTTTGATGGAAAGGTGCAGTTTGGTGAGTCCAGGTGTGGGTATGGTGCAGGTATAACCTTCATCACCAGGCAGTAGCATGTCTAGTTCAAGTACGGCTTCTATTTGGGCTTGTGTTTGGTTAGAAGGTTGTTTAGTGGATTCAACAATCAAGGATTCAACCTCTGATTCAGCAACAGCATGAGTAGATAACTTACTTTTCTTTGGCTGTGCTTCTTCTGGTTGTGATTTTATTGGTCTTTTGGATGGTTGAGAAGGTTAGACGGCTAGTGCTTGAGGTTGGGTTGGAACAGTGACTATAGCCTTCTGTTTCTTGAAGAGAACACCAATAGGCTCATCATTCTCATCATCGGACTCAATAATCATCTGGAGTCTTTGTTTGGCAAGTGCTTGTGCAGGTGCGGTGGCAGGTGCAGCAACAGGAGGAGGTGGAGCAGCTGCAAGAGGAGCAGGTAGAGCTTGAGGTTGTTTAGACTTAGACCTCGTCACTCTGCACGTCCTAGCCTTAGATGATTTCCTCCGTGTGGACGGTCTGGCAATAGCTATCGGATTAACAAATAAGGCTTCATCGTCCATAGGCTCAACATGTTGGACGATTTGCTCTTCTACTTGCTGAGGTATCTCCTCAACAGGTTCTTCTTTAACGTCCACTAGCTTGGTCGTTGTTTCCAAAGGCTTCAGCACAAATCCAGCCTTCATCTAGGCAATATTGTTGCACCTAAATGGTAACTGGGTGAACCTGTGGTCACCACCTTGTGCTCAGATTTGCATCTGTTCACCAACAAACAGAGCAAAGAAGGCATGGTATACCTTTTATTGCTAGAAAATCTTGTTCAACAGAGTGGCATAAGTGATCTGGTCAAGCTTTCCTCGTCCCCTTATGGTGCGGAAGATTTTCTTAGGATGAGGTGAGGTAGGTTGAACTGCTGACCGGTTATCATGTGGAACAGCACAAACCTATGCAGGAAGGTAACGTTGTCCTTCAACCAACCCTTGTGCAGTATACCTTATTCAGAAACTGTTGGTATACTTTTCCTTCTTTTGTTAGCTTGCTGTATTCAACGAGGCCTTCGCCTTCTAGTCCCATCAAGATGGCGTCGACGGTTGTCATGGCCTCCGAAGATTTTCTCCCAGCCATTTTTTATGCATGACCCAGCCCGTTCACAGCCAATGGCTTGTGCAACTGTTCCAAGGTCCAGTGTGACCTTCACTCCTAGAACAGTACCAACAATGTTCGTCTTAGAGAACTCTGCAAAATTCCAGAATTGTTTGATGAGTTCTAGGTATATGATTTCATTCAAGTGGAAATAGTTAAGGATTCCACATCTTGTCAAATTATCCTTGACCTTCACACCCATGTTGTCGAGAGCTTGTATGTTAAAGTGGCTCTCAATCAAGATGATAGTCTTGTCTAGGCTTTCTACGTGAGCCACGGTCTTCATGGCGGCATTGGTCTTTTCCATCACCATTGTTGAAAGATTTGAGGTTTTAGGGCTCGAGAGATTTCGGGAGAGATAAAGAGTTTTAGAGAAAGTAAAAGTCAGGTGAGTGTTTAGTCGCAGGTGTTTGAGTGTATAGTAAGAAAACTGATAGGTTTATCTTTTAGTGGTTCTTTGAAATTTTGAAGAGAGATAAAGGCGCATTTAATGCTGGTCAGGCACACACGTTTCACGAGGGCAGTTATACGGCGCATAAATGACTCAGACAATAATAAAGCATTTATTTTAAATCATTATCAGTGAAAACATAATTAAGTACGGATGAAGATTTTTGTGCATACATAAATATGAACCATTATAGAATGCGAATAGTTGTGCTCATGGATGCATGCGTAATGGACAGTGTAAAGATATTAGATGGTATAAAACATTGGACGCTACATGTCATTAGATGGTTAAGGCACATAGAAGAAAACTAATCCTTTATAAATTCCATACCAAGACAATCTCAGATATGGATGAGTTATCTTTAGGAAGTGATCTTGTAAATATGTCAGCTAGTTGATTTTCAATATTAATAAACTGAATATCAATATCCCTTTTCTGAACATAATCTCTTATAAAGTGATGTTTTATTTCAATGTGTTTTGCTCTTGAATGCAATATAAGATTTTTAGACAAATTTATGGTAGCAGTATTATCACAGAGGATAGGAATCTTACTCTCATAAATACTATAGTCCTCTAATTGATGCTTGATCCATAGGATTTGTGAGCAACAGGATGCTGCTGAAATGTATTTTGCTTCTGCTATGGATAGGGCAATCGTCCTTTGTCTTTTACTTGTCTAGGAGACCAGATTTCCACTAATAAGGTGATATCCTCCACTATTGCTTTTTTATTCTATTCTGTCTCCAGCATCACAGAATCCAACTAACCTGTATTCATTATTTGACTTAAAGCATAGACCAAGGTTAGTGGTTCTTTTCAAGTATCTAAAAATTCTTTTTACTACTGTGAGATGTGTTTCTTTAGGATCAGACTGAAAACGTGCATATAAACATACACTAAACATAATGTCAGGCCTATACGCTATAAGATATAGTAGAGATCCAATCATACCTCGGTATGTAGTTTGATCTACCTTTATGGATGTGTTGTCCAATCCAAGTACTGAAGATGGATGCATAGGTGTGCTCATTTCTTTGGCATTGTCCATCTTGTACTTCTTAAGAAGTTCTTTTGCTTACTCCGTTTAATGTATGAATATGCTGTTGTTAGTCTGTTTTACTTGTAATCCCAGGAAGAATTTAAGTTCTCCCGTCATACTCATCTCAAATTTAGTTGTCATGAGCTTAGAAAAATCCTTGCACAGAGCGTCATTAGTAGCACCAAATATGATATCGTCCACATAAATTTGTACAATAATAAAATGTGAATGGACGTCTTTGCAAAATAGAGTGGTATCTACTTTATTTCTTATGAAACCATTTTCCAAAAGAAAAGAACTTAATTTTTCATACCAAGCTCTTTGAGCTTGCTGAAGTCCATACAAAGCCTTTCTAAATTTGAAAACATGCTTAGGAAAAGTATCACACTCAAAACCAGGAGGTTGTTTCAGATAAACTTCTTCATTTATTATACCATTGAGGAATGCACCTTTTACATCCATTTGATAGAGCTTCATATTGCTATGAGTAGCAAGTGAAAGTAAAATGCGAATGGCTTCCAGTCTAGCTACTGGTGTAAAAGTTTCAGTGAAATCTATACCTTCTTGTTGAGAGTAGCCTTAAGCTACAAGTCTGACTTTATTTCTTACCACTTTTCTTGCTTCGTCTAGTTTGTTGTGAAACACTCATTTTGTTCCTATGATACATTTATCTTTAGGTGCAGGAACTAGCTACCATACGTCGTTTCGTTCAAACTAACTCAGTTCTTCCTTCATAGCATTGATCCAGCCTTCACCCAAAAGAGCTTCGTCCACTGTCTTTGGTTCCATCTAGGAAATCAAGGCAGTTTGAGCTTGCTCCTTGAAGGTTGATCTTGTCCTTACATGATCATGTATACTTCCAAGAATTTAGTCATCTAGATGATATGTCTTCATTTGCCATTGTCGTCCAGTTGGTTCTTTTTCTTCTATCTTTACGCTGGTTGGTTGATATCGTCCAACTTCATATCTACAAATGAGTCATCTAACTCTGATAGTTCTCTATCAGGCTTATTGTCATTGAAATTTACATGATTGGCTTCTTCAATCATTAAGGTTCTAGAGTTGTAAACTCTATAGGCCTTGGACGTTTCAGAGTAGCCTAACAATATTCCATCATCACACTTAGAATCAAACTTTCCAAAATTGTCCTTAGTATTTAAGATGAAACATTGACACCTAAAAGGATGAAGATATGATATGTTGAGTTTTCGTCCTTTCCACAATTCATAGGGAGTTGTTTTCAAAATGGGTCTAATATATATTCTATTTTGTAAATAACATAGTGTTTACAGCTTGAGCCCAGAAGTGCTTAGGAGTGGAGTTATCATTTAGCATGGTTCTAGCCATTTCTTGTAATAGCCTATTCTTTCCCTCTACCACACTATTTTGTTGAGGTGTACGTGGTATAGAAAAGTTGTGGAGAATTTCGTTATCCTCACAGAACCCTTGAAAACTTTCGTTTTCAAACTTCCCTCCATGATCACTTCTGATTGAGGCTATGCAAACACCTTTTACATTTTGAATTCTTTTGCAGAAAATAGAAAAGGTTTTATAAGACTCATCTTTATGTTTTAAGAACATAACCCATGTCCATCTAGTATAGTCATCTACTATAACTAATCCATATCTTTTTCCACTAAGAGAGGTTGTTCTAGTAGGACCAAACAAATCAATATGCAAAAGCTCAAGTGATCTAGTCATGGAAACAATATTCTTTCAATCAAAAGAGCTTGTCACTTGTTTCCCTTTTTGACAAGCATCACAGAGAATATCATATTCGTATACAAGGTTTGGAAGTCCTCTTACGAGGTTATGCTTGCTTAGCTTTGAGATTAATCTTAAGCTTGCATGTCCAAGTTTCTTGTGCTAAGTCCATTGATTCTCGTTGATGGATACTAGGCAAGACACATTTTGATTTGTCAAATCATTTAGGTCAATCTTATAAAGGTTGTTTTGCCTATTAGCAGAAAATAATATAGATCCGTCTAAGTTTATGTCTGTACATGCATCTTTGTCAAAGAAGACACTATGTCCACTGTCACATAATTGACTTATGCCCAATAAATTGTGTCTAAGTCCCTCAACATACAAAACATTTTCAATAGAAGGGAAGGGATGCTTATCGATCTTACTTATACCTCTAATTTTACCCTTCTGGTTTCCTCCAAAGGTGACCCATCCACCATTTTTTGGTTGGAGGCTTTGGAACATACACCTTTTGCCTGTCATATGTCGTGAGCAACCACTATCCAAGTACCATGATTGATGTTTCTTTTTGTTGTCAAGCGGATCTGCAACAGGAATTATCATGGACTTAGGTACCCAGATAGACTTGGGTCCTTTCTTATTAGTTCTGAAGGCATTGGACGCCTTCTTGACTGGACGATGAAAGCATCGTAATGGTTCATGCCTACTTTTTCCACATATTTTGCAAAAGGTAACATTTTTTATTATTTTACAGGCTTCTTCCTTAATAAAGTCAAGCCCAGATTTGTCGTAAGGACTCTGTCTATAAGATAAAATTTTATTTAAATTTTCAGTCCCATTGACAAACTTGGATAGGCTTTCCTTCAGATGAGTAACTTTCTTTTGAAGTTCTAATGCTTCATGAGGAGGTATCTCTTTTGGAGTAACCTTAGTTTTTAAATTCTCATTTTCTTTTAAAACATTTTCATAATCTTCTTTGAACGAATTAAATTCTTTTGTTATTTTTGAAAACTTCTTTTCAAATCTTTATATCCTAATGAAAGAGTTGAGGAATTAGCAAGTAATTCATTATATGCTTCTTGAAGAAAGATTAGGTCATTTAAGTTTACCTCTTCGTCTTGCTCATCTTCTGAGCTTTTTGAGCTTGTCTCTGCCATGAGACATAGATTTGCTTCTTCCTTTCTTTCTTTAGAAGAAGAAGATAGGTCTATGTCCTCCCAAGTAGCCATGAGTCCTTTCTTCTTCTTTTTGAAGAAAGTTTTCTTCTTCTCCTTTTGCAGGCTTGGACATTCAACTTTGAAGTGTCCAGGCTTTTTACATTCAAAACACACTGATGGACTTTTCTTCTTGGGCTCCTTGCTAAACTTCTTCATGAAGTTTCTAGCTCTGGATCCTCCTTTCTTCCTCCACATGGCTTGTATCCTTCTTGATATGAAAGATATCTCGTTCTCATCAGAGTCGTCTTCTTTGGACATTTCCTCAGAAGACTCTTCCACATTTAGGGCTTTGGACGATGATCCCTTTGGACGCTAGATGCTTAAGGCGATGGACTTTCTCTTTTGTCCTTCGTCTTGCTTTAGCTCAAACTCGTGAACTTTGAGAGTTCCAAGTAATTCTTCCCTGGAGAGTGTTGTTAGATCCTAGGACACTCTCAGCGCAGTAACTTATGGTCTCCACTGTCTAGGCAAGCTTCTTAAAATTTTGTCAATATGATCATAATTATCATAAGTTTTGCCTAGGGATCTTAGGTTATTAATGATAGCTTGAAATCTACCAAACATAAGTTCGATAGTTTCATTATTATCCATAGTAAAAAGTTCATATTGTCTTACAAGTAAGCTTAATTTAGATCTCTTTACCTATGAGGTACCCTCATAAGCAAGTGCGAGAGTATCCCACATCTTTTTAGCACTTCTTAAACTATGTACTTTTTCATATTTAGATTTGGATAAAGCACATATAATAGCATTTCTAGCTTTAGAGTTAAGAAGATACCTTTGTTTGTAGGCTTCTGTCCACTGACCTCTAGGTAACACAGTTCTAGCTTGGTCTAGGGGCAGATAGTCACCAGTTTCCACTACATCCCACATGTCGATGTGGCATACATCAAAAAATGCTATCATCCTTTGTTTCTAGTAGTCGTAGTTTTGACCTTTAAAGAGCGAAGGTCTGTTTACAACTTGTCCTTCATTTTCCATCAACGCTCAAGATCTTTTTACCCCTGCAGTGTTAGATGCTCAACCCCAAGAGGCCGACCTCTGATCCCAATTGAAACAGCAATAGATGCACAAGAAGGGGGGTTGAATTGTGCGTTTAATAACTTTTTGTAATTTAAAACAAGTTCAAAAACGTTTTGAGCTAAAGGATAGAGAAGACAAGAACACAGAGAATTTTATACTAGTTCACTCAACCTTGAGCTACATCCAGTACCTTCACCCAGAAAGTATTCACTAACCAACCTTAGGTTACAAGTATTCTTCACGGCCTCTTTAGGGTTTATAATGCAATCACCACAGATTGTTTAACCCAAGTATTCTTTCTCACAAAGCCTCTCCAGGCTTTCACAACAAAAATAGTTGTTTACAAATAGATTTAACCCATACAGTGAGGATATAAAAGATTTAAGCACAATACTCAAAAGAGTTTTTAACTATCGTCTAATGGACGTTTAACAAAACATTTTACAGATATCGTTTGTAAGCTTTTTTTTTTTTATTCATCACTTGATTGTCTCTCTATCGCTTCTTCTTCTCTCTTGGTATATATAGCCTTTAGCGGAAAAGATCCGTTGAAGAAGTGTTGGCTTCAATCTTTAAGAAGGAGGTGCGCGTATCGAGTTTTCAGACAGATTAGAACAGACAACTTTTAGGCTTGCACCGAAACGGAAAAAGTAGCGCTGTGCTGGCGATCTGCTTTTCTGAACATTCTTCATTTGGCTTGGCAGAATGATAAGTTGACTTGCTTTTTTTGTCTTGTTGCGTGTTTGCACTTGAATGATTCTGTCTACCATTTAATGCTTGAAATATTTGAACGTTAGTTCTAAAAAAAAAGGTAAGGCATTAGTCTCGAAAATATATATAAGTAAAACTTGTAGACTGGACGAGTATTTTAAAACTTAGCTGTTAAAGAGCTTTTATCTGAATACGTCTAATGCTAATGTCTGGTCTCAAAGGCATAATTCATAAAGAGACTAACTCTTGGACGATCCTTTTATATGAGTCAATTGGACGCTCGTTTTAACTCTAGCGCGTTGCACGCCATGAGGTTGGACGCTATGAAATTGTTAATTTCAAACATGGACATAAACTTTAATAAGTTTGTTATCTTTAAAACTTAGAGGGACTAGACGCTTCAACATCTTTGGTTCCAACAACATGGTGTAGGACAAACAAACCCTAAAAAGATATGATCAAAGGCCTAATCATAATAAGAAAAATAAATTTAATAATTTCACTTGTGCTTCTAACCCCACCTTCAAGAAGAAGGGCAATTGTTATGTCTATGAAATCTAGGACATTATGCACCTCAACATAGGCATCGAGTGAAGAGAAACGATAATCCTCCTAAGCCTAGGGCCAACCTGGTAGAAGGTCTAACGCCTGACCGCTTTCACGTTCAGTGATTGTCCCCACAAACCAACATAAGACTTTTTCAGCACGCTTTGTCCTCACTAACACGCTTCCTGGGAAACTTCCCAATAGGTCACCCATCCCTCAATTCCTCGAAGTCAAGCACGCTTAACTATGGAGTTCTTAAGTGATAGGCTACCAAAAAGTAGATGTATCTTGTTGGTATAGGTAGCACTTATTAATTCCTTTAAGCTATCCTCAACTGTACAGTCCTATACTTGCACAGCCTCAGGATCCCTCTCATTCGGGTGTGTATTCGATTCATTCATGTTTCCCTCCCGCTAGAAGCCTGTCAGGAGTCGCTCCTTGTCTGTGCCTTATTTCTTTTGCATCGGCGATCACTCCTTGCCCTCGTTAGTGCCCGGGATGTTACAGAAAGAGATGATGTAATTGCTATGGTCATTTCTCAAGTCAATATGATGACCAATGTGAACAAACGAATGGTAGACTCTTAGGCTACTTGACACATCTGTGCGAGCAGAAATGCTTTTACCTCCTACACTACTGTGGGGGGTGGAGAAGAACAAGTGTATCTGGTTGATTCTAGGACTACTCCAATTCTAGGAAAGGGGAATGTTCTTCTGAAGCTCACATCTAGAAAGATGCTAGCTTTAAGTGACATGTTGCATATGCCCTCAATTAGAGTTAATTTAATTTTTGTAGCGTTGTTAGGAAAGGCTAGGGTTAAAGTGTCATTCGAGTCTGAAAAGATTGTAATGACAAAAAATAATGTATTTGTGGGAAAAGGCTATTGTGATCAAGGACTTTTTGTACTTAATGTTTCTGAAACTATGAATGAACTTGGATCGTCTTATACTTTTGTGATTGATTCATATGATATGTGACATATTAGATTAGGACATACAAATTCCTCGTATGTTATTAAGTTATAATGACTAGGCTTGATTAATTTGCATGATAAACAAATTCAAAAATGTAAAATATGTGTTGAATCAAGACTAACTAAAACACCCTATTTTAATGTCGTGTTTTCTTAATGTATGATTTAGTGCTTTATGTAGTGTCTTGTTTTTCCTAATGCATGATTAAATATTTTTAATAAGTAAAAGTAGAACTTAGACATGTAATCTAGGTGATTAAAAAGAAATAAATGAATTGTTAGTATATGGTTTGTAGTATGTGATGATAGTTGTGTGTTGTATGTTTAAAATTCGGGTTTGAATTTAGGAAACTTGAGATATATAATTGAGTCAATGTGGATATGCCGTGGGAGTGATGTTGGATTTTGAGAGAAAAATAGTTGAGTAAACCAATTGTGAGATAAAGGGAGTGGTTTGGTGGGATTTGGGTCTCAGTTGGCCAAAAATCCGTGTGAGAGCTCCGAAAGGTCGAGTATATAAGGGGATAGAGGGGCTTTTCCCTCTCATTTTCCTCATTCCTTTCTCTCTCTACTCCCATTTTCTCTCTACATCTTTCTAGAATTTCTCAAGCTTGTGAGGTTGTAAAAGAGTTTTAAACTTAGTTGAGTGGTTGTGGCGAGAAAAGGAGCGATTCTTGGAAGATTTGGCTCAAGGCAATAAGTTCTCAAGGAACCTAAATATGGATTTGGAAGCTTTTAGAGGTAAGGGAAGCTTACTATTGCTTGATTTTGTGTTTGTGGTTGTAGATATGTTGATTTAATGCTTTAGAATCGGTTGATTTTGGTGAATATTTGGTGTATGTGGATTTTGACACAAAATGGGTTTTAGAAAAGGGATTTGATATTTATGGATGATTTGTGGATAAAATGGTTATATAATCGGTTAGAAAGGTATTAGAAATGATTAAGATTGTTTTATGATGCTTGTTGTTGATTGAATTGGTCAAAAATGAGTGTTTGTGAGTGATTTGCAAAGAAAACGAGCAAAAATTGCACCCAACGATTGATAGCTCGCTCAGCGACCGAAATTCTCGCTTAGCGACAGATTTTAAGGTCGCTGGAATTTGTCATTCACTTAGTGACGAAAATGTTGGCTTAGCGATGAATTTTGAGGTCGCTGGAAGTCCACTTGCTCAGCGAGTGAAATGCTCGCTTAGTGACAGTTGCTTAGCGACAAATTTTTCGCTTAGCGAAAAAAATTGATGCTCTCTATTAAGTCACTCGCTTAGCAACAAAGATCTTGCTTAGCGACAGAAATGCTCACTGAGCAAGAGAAAAATAGGATTTTCTCTACTTTCTTATCATTTTTGTTGGTTGTTGATGATTTTATTGACTCCTATGAATGTAAAATATATATTTTAAGATAATTGGATGTTCAAATGGTTTTCTAAACTAGTTTTTGGGTTTTTCTTTATTATTGTTGAGGATTTGGTTGATAAGTTGTAAGTGTCTCACTGAGCGAAACATATGTTCGCTGAGCGAGAATTTTACTTGAGACATGGATGCTCTTTGGAATTAAGCTCTCTGAGCGAGAACCTTTGAAAGGGAAAATGTGCTGCCTGTATCAAAGGTACTCGCTGAACAAGCATATAGGTAGCTGAGCGAGCGTGTAATTCTATTTTTGTTGACTTTCATTAGTTGTAGAGTGTTACGATAATGAGATATGTTATCTGTTGACCATGCAAGAGGCCAAATTGGGCATGGATGGGGTTGATAGTGATTATTAGACCACAGGTGGTGCTGAGTAGGCCACGTGGTGATATGTTGATACATATATATATGATATGATGATTGTTATGGTTGAGTTGATAGTTATGGTGATACATGCATTAGCATGCATATGTTATTAGCTGAGATTATGTGGGCCTCAAGTCAAGCTGAGGTTGTGTAGGCCTCAAGCCGTGTACAGGTAGGCATATAAGGTGGATGGTGACTAGAGTTGGTACTCAGATAGGCCTCCAACCTAGTGCCTGGGTAAGAAGTGGGGCTTTAAAGCTGGGCCTAGAGGATAAGTGGATGGGTAATCTCGTAGGGGGCCAAGGCAGTGCAAGTCTTATGTCGTAGTTTACCACCACCCATATACACTTATCCTAACAACCATAAGCTTATCCAACTAATCAGAGTTTTGGCAATCTCTGAATGGTGCTAGATGGCCATGGTGGGGGATAAGATTTGGCTGATCGCCCGAAAATGTAGAAAATATCTCGAGAGTCGTGTCATTCATACATTGACATATGGGGTTGAGAACATGTGTTGCTTGTGTTGTATTGTATGTAAACTCATTTCCTAATGATTTGGATTCCATCTTGGTATATTGGTGGTGAGATTATGAATTGTATATATATATGTTGGTTTTTGATTTGTAAGCTTACCCTTGCCTTGCTGTTTTGTTTTGGTATGGTTGTTGTGGTTGCTGTTGTTGTTGTATGATGCTATGACTCTGATGATCACGTCGCTTGGCGTTGGAGCAGAGGGAGAGACGTCCACAGATCCATCTTCTTAGAGCTGATGGAAGAGGTCTCAGATGGAGACTTTTGGAGGCCTTTTCGGGTGGAGCTTTTCAGGAAGCTCTTTTCATTTCTTTTTGGATTTGATGTATATGTTGTATAGTTGACCAGCTATAAGGAGTATTGTTTTGTATTTCTCCCTTGGTATTGTATATAAATGGACCTATATATAGTATTATTTCATATCTTGTATATGTTAGAGTAACATGTGGATTACTATTATTATTATGTGTCTTTATATACATATAGGGGTTTATGTGTAGTTCTGTGGCGACAGAGGGTCATTACACTTTAATAACCAAAAGTAGAAATATAATATGTGATCTAGGTAATTAAGACGAATAAATAAATTGTTGTTATTGATTGTTGTTGTGTGGTTATGGTTTTGTTGCTGTTATCTTGGAATTTCCGGTTTGAATTTAGGGAACTTGAGAAAATGTGCTTGAGCCAAATTAAGTGTGTTGTTGGTGTTTATCTGGATTATTTAGAGAAAAATAGTTGAGTTGGACCAGTTGTGAGTCTTGGGGAATGGTTAGATGAACCATAGGCCTTAGTGAGCCCAAAGCCGTGTGAGCGCCTTGGAGAGTTTTAAGGCACAAAAAAGGGGGGAGCCATTTTCATTCCATTCTCTCATTTCTCATTCTTCTATCTCTCTCATTCTTTCATCTCTCTATCTCTCCCAAAATCTCTTAACCCACTAAGTTAGAGGCAAGATTAGAGACAATTTCACTTCCCTTGGTGAGAGTTAGTGCTTGCTCTGAGGATTTGGCTTAAGAGTTTCACATTTCTCACATTTTCTTTCCTTAAATTCAGATTTTTGGAACTCCAAGAGGTAAGGGAAGCTTACTTTCTTTGATTATCTGTTGTATGGTTGTTGTTGAATGAAAATGTGGCCTTGGTTTGTATTGAATTCAAAATCTAAATGAGTTGTGTTGAGATTTCGGTTGGAAATGGGTTTCCTTGAATATGTGATGATTTGTTGTTGATATGTTGATATGATGTGAAATTTGTTAAGTATGTTGTTGTGGACCATTGTATAGTTGTATTCGACCTTCGTGTGGTTGATTTAGTGTGAAAAAAGAGGAAAGTTTGGATTTTAGGGTTTTTGAAGAGTCTCTATTGCTGTCATCTGATAATCACTGAGTGACTATTTGTGTCACTAAGTGAGTGTTCTTGAGTTGTAGGAGTGACGGAGGAGAAGAGGATACTTGTTGAGCAATGACTGATTCGCTAAGCGGGTGATCATAAGAATTCTGGAAATTTTCCAGAAAGTGACTCACTGAGTGAGTAGGATGCTCGATGAGTGAGCAATGAGCATTCCAGAGGGTCTAAAAATGATTTGCTGAGCGAGAACTGAGCTCGCTAAGCGATTTGAGGCCTAAAGAGTTGTTGCTCTCTATTGCTAGGTGTTCGTTGGGCAAGGAACATGTCTGGAGCTTGACTACTCTCTGGAATGACTAGTCGCTGAGCGAGCAATGAAACTCGCTGAGTGAATGGTGTGCAAGAGAATAGTAGAGGAAGTCCCTGGAGCAGATTCGCTAAGCGACCCTTGTTGTCGCTGAGCGAGTGTAACACCCTTACTTTTACTTACTAATCTGTTTTTCTAATTATTCTATAATTATCTATGGAGAATCAAATGGGAATCTCATGAGTATGATCGCACGGTTACATTCATATTAGTAAATAATAGTAAGTTTAGATTTTTAATAATTTTTCTGATGCCTAGAAAACAATAAAATGACTATTTTGTCCTTGTAAGAATTGTATAATTGAGAAAATAGCTAAAAATAGTTAGAGATGTCTAAAATTTATTTTTAAGTCATTTATGTATTTAGAATGATTAATATTAATTTTATAAATTTTTTAAAAATTATTGAGATAGTTTTTGTGAAATGACTAATATACCGCTAAACGACTGCGGGAGTCAACCAGAGACTTTTTGACCTCAAAATATTTGAAAATTTATATTGAGTATATTTTAATTATAAAAATTTTATTTTGAGGGGAAAATGTTGAAAAAACGAAAAATATAATTATTTGATAAAAACTTGATTTATTAGCTTAATAAATGTCCTTTTTAGTGAAAATTTTATTATAAATAATATATATGTGAGAAAATTCCAAAAAAAAAAAAATTGGACTCACAAAAATATATGTGAATGCATGGTGTGGTCAGAATTAATTAAAACTGGCCCAATAATTTAATCCAATTATTTACCATAAACTAATATTTTATTACTTTTACCATTACTAACACATGGATAATTTGCAAGTCAACAAAATCAACTCTTATTTTCTCCCTTTTGGCTCTATTTTCATGCTGATTCAAAGCTGTTAGTTGGGGCAGTTCAATTTAAAAAAAAAAAATTATGGGATTAGTGGAAAAAAAAATTAAACAAAAACTATACTAATTTTCTCCTATAAATACCCCTTCATCTATGATTCAATTCTCACACTTTCTTCTTCAAATTTCAGACTCTCTTCTCTGCTGTGGTATTGAATGTCCCTCTTCTCTCCATTCTCCAAGCCATAATTTTTTTTTTATCCACCATTAAAGCACCTCCAACCATAAGTTTAGTTCTAACACCTTAATACCTCCTTTCCTCTTCCATATTCCACCATCAAGCTACTTATTTAAGGTAAAGGGGGAGTGAGGTTTAAGCCTCTAAATTTTGTTTTCTTAATGGGTGTGTGTGTTGGGTTATCCCTTAAACCCATATTATTATACTAATCCTACTACTATCTATATATATAAGTAATTATTTACTTTCTTGTTCATTTTAATTTCTTGCTTTACTTTAATGACATTTAATTTGATGTTATTTATTTTCTTGCTCTTGTTATTATTATTTTTATGTAGATGGTTTTGGAGTGGGTTTTCCCCCCAAAACTCTTTGTTTTTTCACTTTCATTTAATTGCTTTCATGTAAATAGTTTTGGAGTGGATTTTTTCCCCAAAAACTCTTACCTTTTTACTTTCCATTTAAGTGCTTTTATGTAGATGGTTTTGAAGTGGATTTTTCTCCCAAAACCAGTAGCTTTTTACTTTCCATTTAGTTACTTTTATGTAGATGGTTTTGGAATGGCTTTTCCCCTAAGACTCTTAGCGTTTTACATTCCATTGTTATTTATTTTTATGTTGCCTTTATTTTGTTGATACTCCATTAAAACTTATTATCCTATTATATTAAATTATCATTGAACTTAATTTTATATAAGTTAATTATTTTAAATCAAGCATATGGTCTTGAAAAAAAAAGATTTAAAACTTATTTCTAATTATAGACTTTCGGTTTTTCAAAAAAAAGAAAATTAAGCTAGAATTATTATTTTTTGTGACAACTAAATAACTAGTATAAACAAAGTGGTTAAGGATAAAATAACTTATAAATTAGAATTTTTCTAGAAAAAAAATAAATGGCGTTGATTAAGAAATAATGGTAAGTTATCAAATAAATTTTTAAGACAACTTAGCAAGTATTTTAAACTCTTGTATTGAAAAGAATTTAGAAAGAGGAAACAAACAAAAATTTATCTTGAAATGAAAATAGTAGAAGGAGGATTAAATTTTTACAAAACTTGAAATTTTGATTTTTATGAAATGTCCAAAATTTCAAAGTGAGAAAATGAAAAAGTTTTTGGTTGTTTTACATAAAAGGCTCACGACCCTTTTTAAATAGATTAAGAAAAATGAATTCCTTTATTAATTTAAGCATTTTGACAATTACTTAATTTGGTTCAACTTAGAGAAAAAAAAATGAATCTTACAATTAGTAGAAAAATTTAAAGAAAAGTTTTTCCTTTATCTTTTATGAAACTAATTTAAGAAGCAAGGTTTTGAGTCAATTAAATTAAATGGGCTTCTAGCCCAATTAGTAAAAGTTTTTAGAAATAAAATTTTTATTGTATGAATTAAGTGGTTTTGACATCTAATCTTTTGTTCACTTATGGCTAAGAAATGGAAATTTTGTTCAACTAAGCCTTTCTAGTAAATGTTTTTGTCAAATAGAATAAAATGCCAAAACTTGTAAGTAAAGAAAACGTTTTAATTAGCAATTCTCTCAAACTTTAATTTTTTAAATTTTCTCCATATTTATGGATTAAGAACCTTTCCTTTAAAATAGTCTAATTTAAAAAATTAGAAAAAGATAAGGATAAATCAAAGAAGTTAAATTGAAAACTTATTTTTTAAAAGTATGTATGTGTAAAAATGAATTTTTGTATGCAACTTTAAGCGATGACATTTTCTTGCTATATTTTCTAGTTGAATTGTTTCTAAGTCATTATGAATGATTGATGAATATCTCTGTGAAGAGTGATTCTGAAACTCTGTTGGATTACCCAGAGAGTATGCCTGAAAACTTTGAAACAAAGTCATAGGAAACCCCTGGTTGAGTTAGAACCATGCTTGAAAGCATAAGTTCTTGTGTCTAGGAAGCAATAGTTAGTACACTATGAGATGAAAGGCAGAGACCATTATTGGGGTCTTGAGGGTAAATGTACCAAGTTGTGAACGTCCCAATGGTCAGGTTAGCACCCTAAGCCGGGATAAATCACATAAACCGACTTGGTAACCCTGACGCTTGCTCAGCATCACCATGATTGGTGGAGTGTATATCCCTGATGGGCATATGGCCCTTTCCTCAAGGATGATGATTACAACATGGATGTCTGTACCTTGTGAGGGATTATACGAACTCCCAATCGCTTTCCCGTGATTCCTGATGGTTAAAGTAAATCATCAGAGATAGGTATGGATCCATACATCTGGTAAAGGTTGAGATTGAGTCGTAATGACATAGGTCAGACCTTAGGATTTCCCCAATTGGTTGTTTAATTTATTGTTTGTAGCCTATTAAGAAAATTAATGAGGCTTTTATAAAAACCTCACTCCTTTCTTTTCTGTTTCTTTTCATATATGATTGTGGTACTAGTAGATGGACTTTGAGCACTTGCAATGATGGCGACTCTACGTATGATTTTTGTAGATTTTATAGGATTGGGTGACCTAGTTTAGACTTATATTGCTCTGACATAGGTTGTTTTGTTGTACAGCTACGAGCGGGCATCTAGGATGTACTTTTGTTGTATTTGCTAATGTATTCCTTATATATGTACTCTAACTTTGTATGTAAGGCTTAACGTTTATTTCACAATCATGGTTTTTTATATAATGTCTCTTGGGATTACTAAATGTTTGTGAAAAATAAGTACATATAAGATTTAAATCAAGCCGACGTTCTAACGAACGGATTAATAAATAATAAAATAAAATGAACGTATGTCTTATTATAATGGGTGTCATAGCGAGGACCCTGGATATAAAGAAGGGGTACTTTTTGGAATTAATGTTTGCTGAGCGAGACTTGTACTCGCTGAGTGAGAATCTTCATGAGGGAAAATAGACCCTCTGTAAGGAGGATTTTCGTTGAGCAAGCATATGGACCGCTGAGTGAGCCAGGTAGTTTGATACTGTTTTATTTAAGAGTTGAATTGTATCAAACATAGTTGAGAAGGACTCCTGGCGTGAGTCTAATGTGAGAATGGTTGAGAATGTAGAAGGAGTGGAAGGTTGCTTGGATGGGACCTCCACTTGTTATGAATAAAGTTGTTGTGGTGAGACACCTCATAGGGGGTGAAGGTTGCTTGGATAGGACCTCTACCTGTGTTGTGTGAGACTTCTCACAAGGTATGGGCTACTTGGATAGGACCTTACCTGTAGACCATGCATGGAGCTAGATTGGGCCTGCATGGAGTTAGTAGTAGTTATTGGACCACAAGTGGTGTTGAGTAAGCCACGTGGTGTGTGTATGCTATGTATATGTATGTTGGCTTGTTAATGTTGAGGTGATGTTATGGTATGATGCATGCACTTCATGCATATGTTATGGGTTAAGGTTGTGCGGGCTTCAAGTCGTGGTGCTGGTGGGCATGTAAGTTGGCTAATTGACAGGAGTTGCGGCTCAGATGGGCCTCCAACCTACTGCCTGGATAAGACATGGGGTCTTAAATATGGGCCTTCGGGGATGAATGGATGGGTAATTTCGTAGGGGACCAAGGAGGTGCAGGCCTTGAGTCGCAGTGAGCCACCACCCACATACATTTATCCCGACAAACCACTAAGCTTATTCGTAGATCAAAGTTTTGGCAATCCCTGACTGGTGCTTGGATAGGCCATGGTAGGGGGTGAGACCTAGTTGATTGCCTGAGATGTTGTAAATTTCTTGAGAGTTGTGTCATCATGCATTGACATAGTTATGGTGGAATTGTTGTAACGTGGAGTTCTGAGATGAAAACTCTTGATATAAGATTGTATGTTGTATAGTTGTGATTGAATGTTAGGAATTGTGAATGATATCTTTAACCATGCATGTTATGTCGTTATTTTAGTAAGCTTACACTTGCCTTATTATGTTTGTTGTGGTTCCTGTTGTTGCTGTTGGGTGTTGGTATGACTGTGATGATCACGTCATTCGGCGTGGAAGCAGATGGCAAGGCTTTCGCGAATCCGGCCGCTCAGAGCTGATGGTGGAGCTTTGGTTGAGGAGGCGATTGACGGGGTGTCTTTTAGGTTGATGTTTTGGGTTGATTCTTTTTGCTTTCTTTTGTATATGATGTATAGGGTGACTAGTCGTAGGGAGTACGTCTTTGTATCCCCTTTCCCTTTGAGTTGTACGATTTGGTGGCTTGTTGGCACATGCCTTATGGATTCATGTTTTGTATATCCTTTATATCACAGTTGACTCAAAGAGGAGGTAGTTAGCCTCCCATTTCATGTATTTGTATATATGTACATGGCCTAGTGATATGCTTATGTTCACTTTAGTTTGAGGTAATATCATTATTATTATCGATATAACACGAATGTATTTTTGGAGGGAGTTGTGATGTTGTCTTGTAACGACAGTGGGTCGTTACACCTATCCCCCCGTGTAATGTGAAACTAAACCGCTTGGTTTAATTCATTCCAATCTTGTAGATTTAAAACAAACTATGTCTAAAGGTGGTCAAAGTTATTTTGTAACTTTTATAGATGATTTTTCTAGATATAGTAAAGTTTATCTAATCAGACATAAAGATGAAGCGTTTGACATGTTTTTAATATATAAAGCGAAAGTAGAAAATCAATTAAATAGAAAGATTAAAAGAATAAGAATAGATAAGGGTGGTGAGTACACTTTGTTTAATGACTTTTATGAGAAGGAAGGTATAATACATGAGGTAACCCCACCTTATTCACCTGAATCCAATGGAGTACCAGAGAGGAAAAGTAGAACTCTTAAGGAGATGATGAATGCATTGTTGATTAGTTCTTCTGCACCTAATAACCTTTGGCGAGAAGCCCTTCTAACTACGTGTTTTCTATAAAATAGGATACCACATAAGAGAACTGGTAAGACACCCTATAAGTTGTGGAAAGGATATCAACCTAACTTGAAGTATTTGAGAGTGTGGGGGTGCCGAGCTAAAGTGATGCTATCTAATCCAAAGAAAAGGAACATAGGGTCTAAGACTTGTAATTGCATGTTTATAGGTTATGCTGAACATAGTGCTGCTTGTAGGTTTCTTGTCCTTAAGAGTGATGTGATTGATCATAATACCATAGTAGTAGAGACTAAGAATGCTGAATTCTTTGAGGATATATTCCCTTTAAGGTCTAATACTAGTTCTTCACAACCTTTAGAAGCCCCTAGTGAATCTATGGTTAAGGATTTGAGGAGGAGTAAAAGACAAAGGAAAAAGAAATCTTTTGGAGATGATTTTTATATCGATCTAGTTGAGGATGATCATATAAGTTATTTGGAAGCTGTTAAATCTTTTGATGCAAAACTGTAGGAAGCTATTAGGATTGAAATTGATTCAACTAAGAAAAATAATACTTGGACTTTAATAGAACTACCTAAAGGAGCAAAACCAATTGGATGTAAGTGGATCTTTAAGAGAAAGTACAACCCTAATGGATCTATAGAGAAGTATAAGGCAAGATTAGTAGCTAAAGGGTTTACCCAAAAACAAGATATAGACTACTTTGATACCTTTGCTCCTATGGCTAGGATTTCTTCTATTCGTGTGTTGATAGCTTTGGCGTCTATCCATAAGTTTGTGATTCATCATATGGATGTAAAGACTACTTTCTTGAATGGTGACCTAGAGGAAGAGATATATATGACTCAACCTAAAGGGTGTGTGGTTCTTGGTCAAGAGAACAAAGTGTGCAAACTTTTTTAAAGTCCCTATATGGTCTAAAACAAGCACCAAAACAATGGCATGAGAAATTTGATTAGATTTTACTTGACGATAGTTTTTCTTCTAGTAATGCTAATAGATGTGTGTACACCAAGTTTGTGAATGGTGATTGTGTGATTATATGCTTATATTTGGTACATGCAATGATATAGTTTTTAAAACTAAATCTTTCCTTGCATCTAAATTTGATATGAAAGACATGGGTGAAGCAAGTGTAATTTTAGGAGTTAGAGTCATAAGGAATTGTGATAGTATATTACTATCCTAAGGACATTATATTAAGACTAGGAAGTTTGGCTATTATGACTCTAAGTCAATGTGTACCCGTTACGATGCTAACTCTCAACTAAAGAAAAATATAGGAGATTTTATTGCTCAATCTCAGTATGCCTAAATCATTGGAAGCCTACTACATTTAATGAATTTTTCTAGACCTAATATTGCTTATGTAGTAGGCAAACTGAGCAAATATAATCAGACTCCTAATTAGGATCATTAGGATGCATTTACAAGACTCATAAGATACATGAGAGGTACCATGGATTATGGTATTTAGTATAGTGGATTTTCCACTATAGTAGAAGGGTACAGTGATGCTAACTGGATCTCTGATTCAGATGAGACAAAATCTAATGGTGGGTATATGTTTACACTTGGTGGTGGTGCAGTTTCATGGAGATCAGGCAGGCAAACAATTATTGCTAGATCAACATTGGAGTCAAAGTTTATAGCTATAAAGATGGCTGATAGTAAGGTTGAGTGGTCGAAAAACTTCTTAGCAAACATTCCTTTGGGAATGAAACCAACACCATCAGTGACAATGCATTGTGACTGTCAATCGACAATAGCTATAGTTAAGAACAAAACTTACAATGAAAAAAATAGACATATACAACTGAGACATAATGCGGTAAAGCAACTACTAAAGGATGGAATAATTTCCATTGATTATGTGAAGTCAAAAGGAAATTTAGCAGATCCTCTAACAAAACCCTTAGGGAGGACATTAATATTTGAAACATCGAGGGGGATGGGACTCAAGCTACTTGAAAATAAACAAGTGATGGTAACTTAACCTTTGTGATTAGATATCCCATGAAGAAGGTACAATGGGAAGAACAAGTCACTTGTTAGTTCTGCTAGCACTAAAATTAATTTTAGTTGATTTTTAGTTTTAGTCCCTTCCTATGATGTGAAAAAGTGCTAGACATTGCATTAATGTGAGGTTAAGCTTTGTAGTAAAGCTTTGTGAAGTTGAGAAAGCTTTACAGTTTATAAAGCTTTTAAATGATTTTCATATCCCTTATGGGTGGTGTATGATTCGCAACATACACTTGATGAAATCACCTATATGAGTGTCAAGTGGGGCCGCTTTATGGGATCCTAGCGAGATCTCTAGAGCATTCATGAATACCAAGCATGCGCATGGTCTAGTAGCACAAAACAACGATAACGACAAGGATTATGGGGGTATAATGTGATTAATAGACCACTAACACACGTCAAGTATTTTTGGTTCAATAGTTTGCTACATCAACTACGTTGTGTGCTAAGTCTTATCAATCTAGGTCTGGTTCAATAGCTTACTACACCAGGTTCGACACATTACATCCTATTAGAGAACCTAGAAATTTTCCTTTTCTTTTGCTTGGTTTAGTTTTCAATCAAATGTTTATATATCAAAATGTGTTAATGGACTTCAAAATGGCTAGTAAAGAGGAGGAGGTTCATGCCCATGAGAATGGGTCTTATGGGCTTGTTACAATGCAAATCTATGGATTTGCCCCCTTTGCGCGTGCGATCATAGGCCTTAGAATTTTTTGGTTTCGGATTTATTAAATTATCTTTTCAAAAATTGAATTTAAATTTCAATTTAGCTTATCCAAAATATACTCTTTTTTGTAATCGTTTATTTGACTGAGTCATACTCGAATATCTTGGGATTTTTATCTTTTTTTAGACTAGATTTCCTTTGAAAAATAAGGGACTGCATGACCTTTTCTAAACGTTTTCTTTGTTAACATTATTCTTTATTAACGTTACTTTTTTTCTTTAACATTATTCTTGGTTAACGTTTTAATTATTAACGTTAATTCTCATTTTATATAATCTAGTTTTTCAAAGAAAATTTTGGGTGATGTTGTTTCTTCTTCCATGAAAATCTTCTCTTCTGCTCTAGGTTCTCAAAACTTTTCTCTTGCTAGTTCTATGACTCATTTCAAAAAGTTCCTGTTGTATCTGGGAGACTTGCGCCTTTCACGCAAATAAGTTTTTTAGGATAGTGCTATCACATTCCTTAGGAAAGTTTGCTCGTGAAATTATCGTCGCCACTAACAACTTCTTGACACTCTCACACACAACAGCCACACATAAATCTACACACACGCTTCTCTCCACCCTCACACAACAGATGCACGCGCTTTTTCTCTCTCACATTCTCTTCACCTCGGCACGCAACATACCGATCTCACTTACAGTAGAGTCTGTCTTTTACTTTATCACTCTCTGCACACAACGAATTGGCACACACAGAAAACCAACAGCGAGCACATGCACACCCATCTCCTCACAACTATTCAAGAAGCAGTAAACTCACCGCACCACCTGCACCGGGGCTGCACACGGCACAGCAGCTGTCATGATTCATGAGATTCTAGCAAGGCACCCCGAAAGCTACGAAACCATGCGCAATATGAGTTGTTGCAAGCCCCTGCGTGTTTCTTTCCTCTTCGGCAATATCTTTTCTTTCTCTTTCAATTATCATGTTTACTTTTGTTTTGTTATATATAGATTAGATGTATATTAGTATAATAATAAATACCTCATAAAGTGAGTGATTGTTATAATCATTTTTTTTTTTGGCTTTCATTTTTATTGGATTACGTTAAATACTGAATTGAATATGTTTTCATTAGTCCAAGTAAAAATTGAATTAACATGAAAAATGAGATTTTCTAGCATATTTCGAAATTGTGTATGTGTGCTAATCATTGCTACGCTACACATCTAAAAGGATATAAAAAAAAAAAAAACACTGAAGCCATGATAATTAAAAATAAAATATTTCACAGTTGTAGCAAAATATTTAAAATCTAAGTTTTATGATTTAATCAAAATTTCAATAAAATTATCAATAAAAAATGAGTTGATTGGATGTGACATCTTAATCCTTAAGTTCTTAGAACACAAGTTGTGACAGTTTGATAGTTCTAAAGCTTTTTAAAATCAAATATTTTGTAACTACTAAAATCAAAATTTAATCAAACATAAAAATGACAATAATCTATAATTATAAACATTTAAGTTTTATAATTTAACTAAATATAGAAATGATGGCAAAATCTTTAATAGAGAAAGAATTAATTGGATGTGACATCTTAATCCTCAGGTTTTGGGACACAAGTTATGACAATTTTGATATCTTAAAACTCTTCTCTAAAATAAAAATAAAAATGTTAAATTAAAATTAAATTTCTGCAAAAATAAAATTAAAATGGATTGGCTTAGGTGTACACCTCTGTCAATTTTGTGTTTTAGGACGTACGAGCCACAATAGTTTAGAAATCCTAAAATAACAATGAACTAATAACAGAATTAAAAAAAATGAAAACACAAATGTTTTCTACCAAAAGAACTACATTAGTTTGATTTTTTATTGCACTGAAAGATACATAGTAGCAGGAAACCACTTCAGTAGATCTCAAAAACAATAAAATTTAACCATCTCAAGATAAAATAAAATAAAATATCGTAATAAACAAAATCTTTCTTTTCAATTTTTTTTTGCTGAGATAAACATTTTAAAAGTTATTAATAAGTTACTTAATTAATTAGAGATAACCGTTTTCATGAAAGGCGTTATAATGTGTCAACATCTTTCATACACGAAATTGACTCCCGAACCCAAATCTGGTTTCGAAGATTATTTTTCTTTTCGAAGGTTTTTCCTAAATAAATATTGGTGGTGACTTCTTATTTTTTACCATATTTTCGCCATTTTGTCGCAACCTTGGTTGTGACAATAATATTACGAGGTTATTGAAATGTCGATTAATGGTTAATTTTGCCTCACAAGTAATTAATATTAACCACATATCAATACTTGTATATAATTATGTTCATTCACACTTAACCATTTATAAAACAAAGTTAACTACATTTATACATACAGTTAACCACATTTTCGGGTAGACGTTGGCTGAACAAATTCCTGATGTACATTGATTTTTATTCCTAAAAAGAAAGCATGGGGAAAAAGAAAACAAGAGAAAAGAGAAAGCAAGAAAGAAAGCTTCGTAGATACTGCCAACAAAACCGTGGCATATGTTACACAGACATGGTACAAAACACGTTATTACATGGATATATCATACTAAACTTGTTGACCTGAGCCTTATGAAAAATATCTCTCTTTTTGTTTTTTTCTTTCTCTAATCTTTCATTATACTTAACTCGAGGCCTACGTTCTGCAGGAGTACAATGTACAAGCAGCCATAAAAAAAGATGCCTTTGCATATTCATTTAAATTGACTAAAAAATACTTTTTACAATAAAATTATAGAAAATAAAGTGTAAAATTATTTTTAATAAACGGTACTGTGTCTAAAGTAATTAGCTGTTGGTACATCCCCAAAAATAATTGTTAGACATTAAAAAAATATTAACTAATATGTAATATAATTAGCTTAAATTTTTTTTATATTATTATTTTAGTTTCTATATTGTATAGCATAAATATTTATTTTTATATACTTAAAATTTGTAATAAATAAATATTTTAATATATAAATTATATTATAATTAAAATTCATAATAAAAAACTTTTGAATATAAAAATTATATTTTTGATTTACAATAAATAATTTAAATTATGATGTAAAGTTATTTTTAATTATTGATAATTTCTTTTAAAATTCAAATTCAAATTATAGATAAAAATAAAAGAAGATAATTTGAAATCATTGATAAAGAAATTTTTTAATTAGTTGCAAAAGTAATGTGTGAAACACATCTCCTCTAAAAAAGAAAAGAAATAAAATATTAAAAATATTTAAGAGAGAGAATAGAAAGATTAAGTCTTATTCTTCAAATTATGAATTCTAATTTATGACATAAGAATAGAACTTGTTTTCTTTTGTTCCATTTATGTAGATAATCAAAATAAATTGGGTCACTAAAAATAGTTATTGTGACAGCAAACTACAAGAGAATTTGCCTTTGACAATAGGGATGCCCCTTATCCATGTTGTTGCAGTTGATTTGAATCCTAATTCATATTATTATCCAATGATTGCGTTGCTGGAGCCAAAAGAAATGAATGTCCTAGAAACATCCATGTCGATGAATCTATGCTCTTTCCACAATGGTTTTTATGATTCTGAGTCATCATGCAATCTTCTCTTCGTATAAGGATCGGTGAATTAAATATCCTCCATGCTACTCCTTTGCTTCAACACATAGTTTCTGCTTTCATTCCGAGACATAATTTTTATAGTTGATATTGTAATTTTAGTATTTTAGATTTTATGGGCTTCATCTCTTGAGTATTTAGAATTTAATTTAGTAGGTGAAATTAATTTTTGGATTCTTTTTGGCTAAAAACTTAGGTAACTTTCCTTTCTATTAATTTAAGGTTTAATTACTTTTTTGGTTCTTATAGTTTTATGAACTTTACCTTTTGGTCCTTATAGTTGAAAATAATCCTTTTTAGTTCTATATATGCACTTTTGATACCAATTTGGTCCTTGCGTCTTAATTCCGTGAGAGAAAACAGTCACAAAATAAAAATTGGCGATAAAAAACCACCACAAATGAACATTTTCTAACGTTTTTTATTCAATTTGTAGTGATTTAAAACGACAGGAACCAAACTGGTATCAAAAGTGCATGTATAGAGACTAAATTGGATTATTTTCAACTATAAGACCAAAAGATAAAGTTCGCGAAACTATATGAACAAAAAAATAATTAGACCTTAATTTAAAAGCATTCTCCCCTTCAACGTTAGTTATTTAACTGTTTTAGTTGTGATTACTATTTTAAGCTGTATCATTATTATCACTAGTTGATCTGGTGTCTGAATTTCTTCCCTAGATGTCATTCGTTGAGATTAACATTAGATTAGAATCAGGCATTAAATTAGAATCAGATGAAGATGGACTATAGCTGTTTTCCTTCCAAAACCGTAAGCATGTGCTGGCATCATCTCTGTGTCCCACCCCACCACAAAACCACACGTATATAGTACCTGTGCAATCGTGGCAGCTCCTGAAGTTCAAAATTGAGTGACGAATTCTGATTCATCACGTCATTGCCACTCGCAAAACCTTTGGTCATCCAAGCATTCAGTTTCTCTAACACAAGCAATTTTATTTTTTGTCACTACTCAAACAACAAAATGAATTCCTATATATTCTTCAAGAAAAAAAAAATTAATCATGCACCCCGAATCCAACTGAGCACTCTAGTCTTAGTTCTTTTCTTCTGTTCCATTTATACATATCAAAATAATAAAGCAATTAAAATCAGTTACTGTGATAAAGCACGCCACAAGATAATTTATCTTAACACAAATAGTGCCCCTTATCTGGTTTGACTCCATCGAATTGAATCCAAGTTCGCATTATCATACAATGACTGCATTGCTTGAGTAGGAAAAAAAATGAAAATAGCTACATGCCCAGTTCAATGAACGTGACCATAAAACCATACATTGTTGCTTTTGCACACATTGTGTCTATGAAGCTTCCTTGTCCACAAACTTGCGCTTTTTTAGCAACTGGCAGTTAGATGATTGAGGACTGCTGAGATCTATAGATCATCGTCTAATTTATAAGGATCATCGAATCGAATATCTTCATTGCTACTTTCCTGTTTGAATAGGTGGATTCCGGTTGCTTTAACAATTGAGGTCTCTATCACACCCGCATATGTAACCTCCATATGGTTCCATTCATTTTCTAAAGACACTTCAATCCGATAAAAGCTAAATGGTAGTATTGAAAGATGTGTCTGATCCTCATCCATTTCCTTCAATGTTTCCCTCTCTTTATGAAACCTAGATTCATGAACTTTGCCATTGATGAACACCAAGGGAGTGGGAGAACAACATCCTCCATACATGTATGCCACAGGTGCAATTAGAAGACAAAGAAGGTCGTCAGGGAACTTATTACGAAACCAGAAAGAGCTTGAAGGTCCACTGCTTTGGTGATCAAACCACTCTGGAATCCATGCTCCCTGGCAAAGAACAACCAAACATTCCAGCCTTATACTAGTTCCTGCTAGTCATAAAGGAATTCATAAGTTTATCAACATTAAGTACACTATAAATTATTAAATCAAACACATTAAAAACAAGACAAAACCTGATTTCTGAACACGCTTGTACTCGAGGAAGTCAATGGATTTACAGTTTACTGCATCGAAACCTCTTAAGTTTGGAGGAATCCCTCTAATTTCCCGAAGAAGCTCGCAATAACTCACATCAAGCTGCCCTAAAAATTGAAGTTCTTTGAAGCATTCAGGAGGATTGTGAAATTATTCCCCGATAGGTCTAAATACCCCACGTTAGCAAACCGTTTGAAATCTATTGAAAAAAAATAATCATCCAGGTTGCTCCATTGGACATTAAGAAATGTTACCTTTGAAGATACTATTGAACCCACTTTATCCTCGCCCTCTTCCTGTTTTACCCATTGCCATCCTTTGCATCCCCTAGCACAAAAAAAGCCAGTTGCGGCATCATGAATATGCTACTTGGGAACTGGCCAATCCCAAAGTGATTCAGGGTTAAACTTTCGAGTCCGATAAGATTTTGAAATGAAATTGGCAATTCTGTTATGGAAGTCCCCTCCATGTCAAGTTTTCTTATGTTTTCCATTTTTCCTGACATTTCTGGAAAATTCTTAAGACTCCGACAATATGAAAGTTTAAGTTCTTCTAGAGAGGTCGACTTGATGCGTGGAAAACTCTCAAGCTTGTGGCAACCAAAAGCATTCAATGTTTTAAGTTTAGGGAGAGAACCAATCGACTCGTGAATTTCAACTAATTCTTCACAACTTTTAAATGAAAATTTCTCCAAATTTGAGAAGCCAGATACGTCAGGTATATTTGTTAAACTTTTGCACTCGTCAAAATTCAAAACTGTTAGATTCTTGAACTTCTGCAAAGAAATAAAAGGGAAAAAAGAAATAAGAACAGAATGAATAATTGTAAAGTGAATTTATTAATTTACAAGATGAGGAAATTATACTCTCTAAACTTGCCTTCGATAAGCCATCCAACTCAAATGACTCAATGGAACTACAGGGTAACTTGCACATGACAAGGTGGTTCGATTGAAAATCAGATGGTAAATAATGCGAAGGACATCCCCGCCATTCCAGTACTCTCAAATTCTTTGGAAGATATTTGGGACCTTTGGAAAATTTACCATTGTTAATAATAAGTGTTTTGAGCTTTTGCATCTTCTTGAAAGCCTTTCCATCCCACTCTACAATTTCTTTGCTACATATGGGGAAATCCAGACGTATGATTTTAGTTTTATTAGTTCCCTGTGAATGCAGAAGGCGTGAATCAGCCAAAAATACCATACAAATATATGTAAGACTTCAATGCACATAATTAGAGAAAATTTACATAATATAAACGGGGAAAAAACAACTATGATGTTAGCATATGATAGTCAAAAAAGATAAAACAAAATAAGAAACCAACTTCATAAGTCTCACTCACAATGTTGTCCACCAAAACTTGAATTATATCTTCCCGTAACCATAATCTACTGCGCTCCTCCGGTTCTTCCAGTGATTCATGCCTGACAATTTCTTTACCCATCTCCTCAATCAAGTCATGCATTGTAACTTCGCCGTTAATAAGCTTTACGAGAGATTTATCAACCAATACACCAATATGATGTTTCATGCTGCGACCATAATGAGCACGAAGTATATCTTCAACCTTTGTCAATCCTTTGAAACAACAAGCAATGTCAAGAAAAACATTTTTCTCTTCATCCTGCAAAGCATCAAAGCTTACTCTAAGAATATTTTGGATTCCAGCAGGAGGATTTCTTTCATACCGATTTATTTCGTCTTTCCATTCTTCAATACTTTTTCCAGACAAGTTAGAACCTATTACTTCCAAGGCCAATGGAAGGCAAGAAGCATAATTTACTAGATGATTCAACATTTCCACAAAACCTGGATCAGCTTTTTCGTTTTTAAAAGCTTTCCGTGTAAGTAATTGAAGAGCATCGTTCTCATTCAATACCTTCACCTCATATGTTCTTTTGACCCCGTGAGATTTTAGCAGTCTTTCATCGCGAGTCGTGATGATGACTCTGCTGCCGGGACCAAACCAATCAGGTCTTCTAACCAATGCCCGTAATTGCTCATCCTTGTCAACATCATCCAGAACCAAGAGAACCTTTTTTCGCTGGAGCCTTTCTTGTATCACTGAAACTCCTTGTTCAACACTTGCTAAGTTGATTTCCTTCTCTCCAAGTATTTCCCAAAGAAGGATGTTTTGGAGCTGTTTTAACCCATGTCTCTTTGATTCTTCTCTCACATTTGCAAGAAAACACAAACCATCAAATTTCTCAGAAATCAAATCATTATAAACAGCTCGTGCAAGTGTTGATTTTCCTACCCCACCCATTCCATGAATCCCTATCATGTGGACACCATCATTAGAGCCAACATCCAAAAGCTTCCTTATTTCTCGCACTCGTGACTCTAGTCCGACTGGGTAATCCGCATCATGTAAAAGTGCACGATTGATCTCCCTAGCGACCCGCTCAACAATCCTCCCAATACACTTGTATTCATATTCATCTCTGTTTCAAACAAAAAAAATTTAATGAAGTTGAACCAAAAGTCTCGTATCCACGTCTTGATAAGTATGTTGTCATATTTAACAGACATTTCTTTTCTCTTTAAATTTTAATGTTAAATCATTAGACAAGTAAAACTTAATCGAATAAAAATTATAAAGTAAAAAGATTGGTATGGTTGGGTACCCATCTTTGAAAGGAAAGCCAGACAATTCAGCTACTTCATACAGAGCGTTCTTCCATTTCTGCAACTTCTCCATGTTCTGTTGCAACTTCTCCTCGTTATGCTTGAACCTCCCCTCATGCTTAGCCAAAGCTTCTCTATAACTATCTTTCTGGTGTCGCACTTGAGAAGGTTCCACGTTATAAAAGACTGGCAAAACCAACAGACCTTTTCTCTTACGGCACTCAAGGATGTAGGCAAGTTCTTCTAAGCAAAATGAGGAATGAGCATAGTTGTCAGAGAGTACAACGATGGCAATTCTGGACTCTTCAATTGCCTTCAGAAGTGTTGATGTTATTTCATCTCCGCTCCGAAGCTCCCTATCATCAAAGAAAGTGTGAATTCCTCTGTCATCCAGAGCTTTGTAGAGATTGCCAGTAAATCTAAGGCGTGTGTCTAAGCCTCTAAAGCTGAGGAACACACGATAACTGAATGCATGGGAAGGTGATGTTAGAGCCATTAGAAGAATGTTTAGTGTGACTATGGTTGGCTTGTTGGTACTCTAGAATTTGTTTTACACTGACACAAAGCATTATCACGTGGACATGTCTCTCTTTTTCAGCCTCTCCCTGTCAAAAAGTCACAATCTTTTGTAACTTTTTACTAAAATAATACAAAAAAAAACTTTATTTCTCGATCTATACTATTTTAAATATTATTTCTCAATCTACACTAAAATACTATATACCTTAGAAATTCTCCTCCCCCAAACCCGATTTCTTTTCTTGGTTTTTTATGTTTTTATTTTTTTACCCGTTGAGAATTCGGGTCTTTTTTTTTTTTAGTTTTGTTAATTTTATTAAATATAAACTTAATTTTATTATTATTATAATTATGGGGTTAAATAATATGGTAAAATAATACATTTAGCTGTTAATTAAATTAATTACAGTTAACAAAAAATAATAAATATTAAATAATTGTATTAAACTAATTACTTTGTTTATTATGTTTGTTAGTTTTGGCAAATTAAGACATCAAATTAAGATTGTCAAATGTCATTAAAATAATTAAATGGAAATAAATTGAATAAATATTACATGACTACATGTAATATGTGAGTTCGGTGTACACGTTAGAATATATATCCAACGTCTATAGCGGAAGGTTCCACATGTTGCCCAATGAAGGGTCATGCCTAACATATCACAGGCAGGAATTGTCCCACAATCCAGCTATGAGCAAGAATATTAGTGGACGCCCAAAATCGACTCGCATACGTACTGAAATGGACCTCAGAGAAAGAGGTTAACCAAAAAGATGTTCGGCATGTCGCACACCAAGACATACTAAAAATAAATGTTCTAAACGTGCTGAAACGTCAAGGCAAGCCCCACTAATTTTTAATCTTGTGTAATTTTTATTAATTTAATCATTTACTGTGTTTTTTTTTTTAAATTACCTACTTATTTAACCGCAATTTCAATTTTTTCCATAAAATTACCACATTACTAAAATTAAACATAGTAATTATTTTAATGACATTTGACAATCTTAATTTGGTGTCTTAATTTTCCAAAACTAACAAACATAATAAACAGAGTAATTAATTTAATACGATTATTTAATATTTATTATTTTTTGTTAACTGTAATTATTTTAATTAATTGCTAAATGCATTATTTTACCATATTATTTAACCCATAATTATAATAATAATTAAATTAAATTTATATTTAATAAAATTAACAAAATTGGAAAAAAAAAACCCTATTGAGAAGTTGGGTCCTAGGGACCCGAATTCTCAACGGGTAAAAAAATAAAAATAAAAAAAACCAAGAAGAGAAATCAGGTTTGGGGGAGGGGAATTTCTAGGGTGAATAGTGTTTTAATATAGATTGGGAAATAATGTTTGGGGTAGTGTAGATTGGGAAATAAAGTTTTTTTTGTATTATTTTGGTAAAAAAATCCATCCTTTTGCAATACGCCTAACCCTTAGTGTACAGAGATAAAGAAAAAGACAGATGCGTTCACATTTTTATTTTAAATGTGTTTGGTTTTAAAAAAAGTAAAAGAAAAAAAAAGTAAAAAGTGAATTGATTCTTAAATTGTTTGATAAGAGTGAAAATAAAAAAAAGGTAAAAGTTTTTTTTTTTAACTTAATGTATAGAAACTAAAAGAAAAAAAATATGTATATAAAATAACATAAATATCTTTGATAAAAAAATGTGTAAAAATAAGAATAATTTGATATTTTAATTACAAAAAAAAACAACTTTCTCATCCTTTCTTTCCTAATCGGACAGATTGAAAAATTAATGGGTTTGGCCCTTTTTTTTTTTAGTTTCTTTCTTTTCTATTAAGTTTCCAAACAGAGGAAAAATGATTTTCAAATGCTTTTCTTTTGGTTCTCTTCCATTTCGCGACCTTGCTCTCATTTCAAACAAATGATTAATGCTTTGTTTGAGACACTGGATTATAAGAGGAACAATTGAGAACGAACGGAAAAGTGGAAAATTTCTTTCTCTGTTTGGTGTTGCAGAAAAGGAAAGGGACGGAAGAATAATGTGTGGGACCCATATGTTTGAGGAATCCATCCATTGTGGGGAGAATTGGGGAAGGAAAGGTGATTTATGTAATAAAAGTACCAATTTACCCTTATTTTTGTACTCTTTTTTTTTTATTGAGAAATAATATTTGTACAACAATTTATACAACAATATTTTTGTGTTTATCTCTCTCCTACACATCATTGATTGTATCCATAATGATAGAGGGAGATGGACACAAAAAGTATTATTATACAAATTGTTGTATAAATTGTTATACATGTAATATATCTCTTTTATTAGGGGTATTTATGTTATTTCATATACATATTTTTTCTTTTCTTCCACTTTTTACATAACCAAACAAAAGAAAAGAAAGTTTTTCTTTCCTTTCATTTTTTTTTCTACCAAACAACCTATAAAATTATCTCACTTTTTACTTCTTTTCTTTCCTTTCCCTTTCATTCCATTCATTTTCTTTCCTAAATCAAACATACATTAAGAGTCTAATTGACAGTTAACTAATTAGAATTTACTTTTTATGTGATATAGGATAATTATTATCTTCTATTCTTTATATGTATAAATTAAAATAGTTATTTTAAATAAAAGCATTTTTAGATGCTATTTTTCAACAAGGGTATTTTTATTTGTCATTTTTCAACAAAAGCATGTTTAAGAAATTTTTTTAACCACTTATCTCTTTCAATCTATCATTTTCAATATTTTTAGTTCTAAATTAAATTTTAATTTTTTTAAAATAAATTTTTAATAATTAAAATTAACATTATAGTCTAATGATTGTTTATTATAAATTTAAAATATAATCTATATGTTCAAAAATATTTGTTTATTACGAATTTTAATTATAAAATGATTTATATATTCAAAAGTATTTATTTATTGTAAATTTAAGTTATATAAAATAAATATTTATTATGTGTAATGCACAAGTTAAAATACTAGTTAGGTTAACAAACTTACGTTTGTGTTTGAGAGATAATGTAAAAAATTTTCAATGCATAAGCTATTTTCTCTTCATATAAATTGTCTAAAAAATACTTTTTATAATCAAATTATTACAAACAAAGTATAAAATTATTTATAACAACCAGAACTGTATTTAAAAAAATTATTGGTGGTACTACTATTCCCCTTGCCAAAAAAATTGTTAGAGCTAAAAAAAATAAAATATTTACTAATAAGGAATTTGATAATTTTTAATCACTAGCTTCAAAAGTTTTCTTATATAAAAAAGTTTTGTCCCACTAAAAAAATATTTTGTTACCTTAAAAAACACATTCTTTCAACTCCAATTTCACAAAGTTTTTTTTCCTAAAAAATATATATATAGGCAACGTTTCAAATGAGAAACTTTTACAATGAGAAAATGAGAACTTTTAATGATAACCCTTAGATCATAATTAAAAAAAATTGTAGCTGAGATTAAAACTTAATTAATCATCTCTTATGAAACCATCATTGTCACTGCCTCTACCACCACCATCATCACCATTGTGATAGTGGTGGCGGTTGTAGTGATGGTGACGGTGGCGACGACAACATCAGTGGTGATAGTGGCAGTGACGATGGTGGCGGTGGTCGTGGCGATGGCAGTAGCAGCAATGGTGGTGGTGGTGGCAGCAATTGTGGAGGCGGCAACAATAGTGGTCTCATAAGCTATGTTTAATTGAATTTTAATCTCAGTCCTTTGTTGTTTTTAATTATAATCCAATGACTACTATTAATAATTTTAATTTCTCTTTTTAAAAAGTTTCTCATTTGAAACATATATATATATATATATATATATATACATATATATATATATAGTTGTTTTACTTTAAGTTGGATGTAATTGTTTTAAAAGCAATATTTAATTATCATTATATATTTTTGTATAATAAATATTGTATTAAAATATTAAAATTGACTTTTTAACCAATTATTTTTGTGATAAAGTTATTTTTAGTGATAAAATTAGTCGATTTTAAAATATCAAAGAGATTAAATTTTCAAGACAAAATCCCATTCACTTAAACCAACTTATGTTAGTTGACAAATTGGTTATAAAATAATGTATGTTTACTAGAAAATAAATTTTTGTAAATAAATTAAATCAAATGTAAATATAAAATTATAGAAAACTCGCATAATTAAAATTACATAAAAATGCACAATCAGTAAATTTCACAAATTCTCTTCGTGAGGTGAGATTGATTGTGCAATAACACATTCTTTCAACTCCAATTGCAAGGCTATTTTCAGAACTTTAGTTCTAAAAAATGGAACCAATTTCAAAATTATGATTCATTTAACTTTCCATAGGATGAGAATGAGATGTTCGCTCCAAAGAATGTTTAGATTATTATAAATTTCTTCAATTTGATATACTCTATGGCAACTTAGAATTTAATAGTGAAATTAATAAAATTTATTTGCGCTTAAAAATTATTAGAAGTGTTGTTCTATAAAATTTAACATTTGATATCATTTGATCGTTTTTATTAATTCCATTGTTTAATATTTTAACATTATCTCAATAATTATATCTACCAAATTTTAGATAAATTATATATTTGTAGTTATATAATCTTATATTTAACTTTTATTTATATTTTAAAAAGTATCTTATATTTTACATTAAATTTATTTGATGAAATGTCAAATAATTTAAAATTTTTAAAAAAATTTAAAGACTTTATTAATTTAATAACAACTTTTAAGTTATATGAGAGTAAAAAGAAGTTGTGGGGCTGTCCCTTCTTCCATTCAGAAAAAAAAAAAGAATAAATTTGGATAATATAATTATATATGAATGATTAAAATTATTTTTTAATTTGTAATTACTTAAAAAAATAATCTAACTTTTTAAAAAAATTACACAAGTTATGTATTTTAATTACAATTTTATTGTTTTAATATCTAAAAATTTAACAACAAAAAATGCTTACAAAATTTCCCTTCTATCTGCTTCCTTTCTTCAACCATTGATCCCTCACTGTGAAACAATCATGGTACCCCAAAACAAAGTGAATGCATGGTTACATGATTATACAACCATGAGAACAAAAAACTTAGTATGGTTGTAGATGGTGTTTTAATTTGATCAAAACTTCAGAATCAAACTTTGAAGGGAGTAAATATGAAATTGATAACTAAAATGTTACACAAACATTTCAAACATCACACGGATGAAATTTTTGGAATATATCTCTTTTTCTCTCTTTCTACTTGACTTGACTTGTGGTCTACAAGCAATCATCAGCATAATAATTCTCAAGTTATTAACATTTATGTTATCAATATTATATAATATAAAATTAATGACATAATTAAGTCAGGTTGGGTTACTCAATTTTCACTTTGTTCAATCCGATGCCCAAACCGAATTGATTAGGTCGAAAAAATAAAACTTAACTTGACTTGTCAACCCAATCCAACTTGTTGTTTTTTTTCTAATTCAAATCGATTTGTTTGAGTAAGTCAGGTTGATCAAACCCATGTTCACCCCTAATCTCAAGCTAATTTTTTCTTACTACTTATTACTTGATTATATTATGTGTATGATATCTTTTAAAATTATACTTTTGGTAATTTAAAAATTTATTTCTATATCAGTAATTTGTTTAGATTAATTGTGAAATATTATTTCAATAAATAATTATACACATAGTTAATTTTTATTATAATTAATTATAGAAATAAGTTTTATATTTAATTATGTTGAATAAAAGATTATTCTAAAATAATCTATTTTATTTAAATTGTTTAAAAAAACACGTTTGAATTAAAATTATTACTATAAGTATAAAGTTATTAATCAACTGCTGGTACATCTTCCCCGAAAAACTTATTGTTAGAAATAAAACAAAAAAAATAAATGTTAACTAAAAAAGTAATGTAATAATTTTTAATCATAAGTGTTAGAACTTTTTTTACTAATGTGAGAATTTTTTTAATTATAAGCTTCAAAATTTGTCTTATATCAAATTTGTGTTTGACTCAATTTTTTAATTTAAAAATTACTTTAAAGTTAAAAATTTTAAATAAAAATTTTAAAAATAAAATATTTAATATTTTTATTTTCATTAACTTAAAACATATAAATTAATGATCAAAGATTTGGATAATTTACACAATATCATATAATTAAACTTTATTATCACCATTATAAAACAACAAAAAACCTAAAAAAGAGCACGGAGAGAAAATAAAAATAAAAAAAACAATAGAAAAAGGAAGCTTCATAGAAATTGCCAATAAAACAATGGCATATGTTACATGGACATATGGTACGATGTATGAAACACATTATTATTACGCGAACATATTGTACTAAACTTATTGAGCCTTATAGAATATATTTCTCTCTTCTTCTTCTTTTTTTCCTTTGTCTAATATTTCATTGTGCTTGACTCGAGGTTTACATTCTACAAGAGTAGAGTACAAGCCTTAAGAGTCAAGAGTCTAGAGTCAAAATCTTTTATTCTGCACTTTACCTTAAAAGGTACAAAAAGTCCTCACCGTTATCATAAAGAAAAATGCCTTCACATGATTATTTAAATCGTCTAAAAAATGCTTTTTATAATCAAATTATTACAACTAAAGTATAAAATTATTTTTTAAGGTTAGTATAAAATTATTTTTAATAATTGATACTATATATAAAATAATTAACGGGTAGTACTACTGCTTCTCCCCACCCAAAAACTCACTATATATATATATATATATATAAATTAAAAATCCACAAAGTTTACAAACTTTGTCATTAAAACATGAGAATGCTTAAGAACACATTCTTTTACATTTAATTCCAAGTACAAAGTTGTTTAGTGAATTTAATTAGTTTTAAAATTAATTTTTATTTTTTTACACTTTTTTTAATATTCACCTAATAACCTTGATGGCGTCTAGCGTGTACCTAGACCAGGTAGATAAATGGTGTACCGTGAACAACTATACATATGCCACCAATTTATAAATATAAAATTGAACGGTAATGATAAGTTTTGTGCAACCGTTTTTACTAGTTATTACTATTTTTTTATTTTATTTTTTTGTAGCATTTATTATTTGACGTATTTGCCCTAAAGGTTGAGATGTAATTTCAGCTCTTTGCATCCGGCGGATATAGTTCGAAGAACCCAGTGGGAACCAACAAAACAATGAGAACCACCTTTTCACCACCACCGCGGTCGCTTCCTCCAGCAGGACCGGCACCGCCTTATACGAAGTCCAAAGTCCAGCAGGACCAGCAGCACGTTCCGTAGCAACGTGCCGTTAGCTTCACAGTTTTCAACCTCGATGGGGCGGCTAGTCCACAAGACGAAGAAGATGTGGGTGGGTGAAGTCGGTTAACACGGAGAGCTTGGCGTCAGCCTTGGCGGGGTCGGAGACGTCGCACTGCATGTACTCGACGGGGTGATCGGCATTCCACGGCGGGCGGGTCCACCGTGCCACGCTGTAGACTTTCCACGGGCCGCCGGGGGTGTCGGGCAGAGGGAGGATCTCAATGCCTGTCACGCCGATCACCAGTCCCATGCAATGGAAGCTTCGCAGCACTTCGTCTTCCTCGAATTTCTTCTGCAGAAGAAATAATTAAATAATAATAATAATAATAATAATAATGATGATTGAAATGAATAAAGGGAAAACAAGATGAATGATTGATCATCTTGCCTTGGCAGCGCCCATTGCTCCAGTCCACCACCAACTCATTTTTTATTTTTTATTTTTTATTTTGAATCTGATAGAGGGAAGAGGATAAGGAGAGATGGCGACGGAGAACTCGTTCTTCTGCAGATTCTCTTTTCTTTAGGTTACCTTTTTTAATGAAGGACACAAACGTTTATTCAATGAAGGAAATAAAGATTTTTTTAACGAACAGTACAATGGTCAGTTCATATTTTAAAAAAATATATTAATTAAAACCTACAAAACCTGTTATAAACTGTCAAAAATACTGGATTACCCCGAACCATATGTAAAAGTGGACCACCGTAGCATCTGTTAATAACTTTTCATCCTTTTTATACCAGTTTATCATTTTATGTATTATATCTAGGCGAGTTCCAGCGTGAAGAAGTGGCACATATGGTTCATGGATGGTGAAGTGAACAGTGCGTAAATAATAATTTAAAAATTTAATAAGAATTATATTTAAAAGTGTAAAAAGACAAAATAATCCCCTTTTTTAAAATACATCACAAATAATGTAGTTTTGGAACGTGAAACCCGCGGCCGTTGAAAACTCTTCGATTTAATTTGTAACAGCTTCTACAAAAGAATTATTACACTAATATAACAAATGAAAATGAAAAAAAGAATATAAAAATGTAGAAAAAACTCTTCGATTTTAGTTTTTATCATTAATTAAAATTTGGCATATTAAAAATTAGTTTAAATTATTTTTTTATGTCTTTTGTACTCCTTATTTAATTTAATTTTTTAGTTTTTAATTTGTTCAGAAATAATGAAATTATAATAAATGTAAAGAAAAGTTTCCTCAATTCGATTTAATTTGTAAACATGATTTAATATTAATTGTTGTGTTTATTAAAATTATAATATTACTATTTCGTGTTCGGAAATAATAAAATAAATCGATTTAGAGAAATTAAGGAAAAAATCTTCAAATTAGGTGAAAGAATTGAAAAAATTAGATTGGATGATAATAAAATAAATATAAAAATGTAGAAAAGTATTCTTTAATTTGATCTTTTACCATCATTTAAAATTTCATATATTTAAATATTAGTTTGAACATATTTTTGTCTGCAAAATCATGAGTGTTTTGAGTTAATATGTTTGAATCCATAAAATCACAAAAATAAAAACTTTTTTGGGTTCTTAAAAACACTTTGAAAGATTAAAATACATCAAAAGTCCTAAATTTTTAAAACCCCAAAAGATGAGGAGCATAAAGGAAGGGCAAGAACATTGAACACTATAATTTACAGGAACCTTGGATAATTTTCAAATATAATCCACTAGAGAACATTTACCCTCAAGATACATAACGAAGGTAACCAAACCAGACCTACAAATGATCCTCTCTTAAATATCACTCACACAGAAAAATGAAAAATAATCATCTGTATAATATTTGATGGCACGAGAGTAAACTCCTATATTTGATGACACTTTGATGTCCCTCGCTCTTTTACTTGAAATTCTTAGAAAGGCAGAATGACTTTTACACATAAAGACAATATATAGATGTTGTTGTATAATGTGAGAATAAGAGAATGTGACATTTTTAGCAGCAGGATACATTTCAAAAGAATTTACACATAAGAACAGAGCAAGTAGCTAAACATATTGCAAAACCTGATACAATGTCACATAAAGAGGACAACAGAAACATAAAGCAATAGGTAAGCACTTCCTTTACTCAACAAGCAACAATTATTGAGCAATTTGACTATAGCCTAATTGATAACCCCTTCCTCATCACTTCCTTTATTCAAGGCTTGCTAACAGGAAATGCCTTCCATCATACATATATAGAGTATATCTCGTTAATAACAGCCTCTAAAGCAAAGAGTAAAACCCATTTTTATCTGTGATAATTGCCTTCACGAAGCTAGAAGCAAAGAAACAACACAATTCCAGTATATGAAATAAAAATCCAAAGGAAGAAACTAAAGATATCTATCATCCTAATACACTAACAACCAATAGCAAACTCCAAACCAATAACATCAACTCACATCGAACTTTAGCCAGTCCAAAAAATTACAACACAAGTGCATCAAAAAAGATTTCATACTCCTACACCAATACCAAGCCAATGGAAAAATGGGCAATATAATTGCATGCTTGGCCTCTGATTTGAAATCAACATCAACATATGAAATGTGGCCTTTATCAATGGCTAAAATTCGAAAGGCTCTACTCTTTCTCCAATAGCCCATCTCCCACTCCCAAAACTCTTGATTTGGTGGGGCTCCCAATGAACAATTTACAGTATTTTTCAAAAGAACTCTGGTGTATATTAAACTGAAAAAGTTTCTACAAGGATGAAAAATGAGAACTCAACTAATGGTGCTGCTTTAAGTTCATACCAAATTTAGTATGGAGATGCCAACACAAGTAAGCTGATATGGAACACTTTAGAATAACATCTTCCAAGGTCCTTATAGAACCAAGAATTTTTAAGCTGTAATTACTACATTTAGTCACTATTATCAACGCATTATCAATGTATACTGATAATTCTAAATTAACAAGACAGAGTCAAGACTCAAGCATTTCAGAAGCATTTCAGAACCAATTCCAATTTTATTTTCAAGTCAATAGACTAGGGTAATGTCACCTCTTCCCTACACAATATACAATAAAACCAAAAGCGTACTATTACAACGCTAGAACTTTTTCAACTCCTCCCTAGTTTTCTACCGTATTCTCACAAATTCCACTTCCAACAAAAAACAATAAAAAACATGAAAGAGAAGAAGTCCGCAAAGAACAAAATGTATAACAAAAGGGCAAGTGATAAAGCAACATTGACAAAGAAAAATTATACTAACAAGTAACAAATACTGATGGAAAGCAAACTTGTTAATGCTACATAGTAGGAATTTCCTTAACAAAATCTAGTGAATTTTCTTCAGTTATCCTACTTGAGATCCGTCATAATGACTTGTATTTCTTAATGCTACTACCTTCGACGATTTGTTCGACAGCCGCACCAAATTGGACGCCTCCTATGACGACATTTTCGCTTCCGGAGGAAGCGACGACGCCTTCGACAATCTTCTTGCTAGGTTAGGCGAATCCAAGAAATCGACATGCGTTCGTCGCGGATTTCACGAGAAACTGAATCAGCTTTTTTTGGAATCTATCTTCGATTCAACGGTGACAAGGATTTTCTGTCCGTGTATCGTGCTTCTCCAACGACGGTGATATTTTTTGTCCCTGTATCGTGCTTTTCCCTCAACAACGCCAACTATTTCTGTCATAAGAAGACAACGGACAACATTATGAAATCCCTAAAACGAAAATGCTTTTCTCTCAGACAAACACATAACATTACAGACTCTTGAACCTTCTCCCTCAATGACGACGAGTATTTCGAAAGCAACGACGACACCACCAAACCCCTAAAACAAAAATGGTCCTCCCTCAGCCAACAACGGTGAATACTTCGAAGGCAACGGCGGCTTTCGTTGGCACAAAACTCCTCTTCTTAGCCTAGGGGTAAATGCGTCTATTCGTTATAAATAATATTTTAACATATTAATTAAACTTAATTGAAATTCATATCTAAAATAATATCTAACACCGTTCATTTATTTTAATATTGATCCAACGGTTGCAAACGTATGACACACTGGTGGACCATATAATGTATGGGTCCACCGTAGAAATCGCCTTATATCTATTACTATTTTTTTTCTTTTTATTTATCTCTATTTTCCAAGGGTATATGCAACCCATTAGGTTGTTAAAAAAAAAAAATCCTTTCAAAAAACGGAACTAATTTCAATTCACCAGCTAATTCCTTCAACTCTCCAAATTGTTCACGATTTCTTTCAAATGAAATTTAAATAAAAAATAAAGGAAATTAATTTAATTTTAATAAAGAAAAAGAGTATGTTTTTAAATGAAAGTTTAAATGTAGCTCCAATTAAATGATTTAGTTAAAAATGTTCATTTTGAAAAATTAATGAGGTGTGCTTGTGGCGTTTTTTTTTCCTACTACTTTTGTATTTTTATGTTTCTTTTTTATATGTATAATTCTTTCACGATCATTTTCATTAGAATAACTTGCTCTTTAAACAGTAAATTATAGCAAATATTTGTGGATCAAATAAGATTTTACATATTTTAATTTCTATTCTTATAGTCTATTATCAAATTTAAAAGTAAATTTACTACATAATATTTTTTAATTTATCTTTCACTTTATCCAAAAAAATTTCTTATTTTATCAAACTTTTTAATATATAAGTATTGTCATCCTGAAAAAAGTATAATATTCGTTTTATATAACTAGCACTGATTTTAAATTAAAACAACCGCGTTTCATTAATTTCTTTAGTTTTAACAAAGGCAGAAAAAAAAAAAAAAAAACGTGATGAGCCTAAAAACACGTTTTTACATTAGCTTCCTTAGTTCTTATGGCAAAGGATGACAACACGCTTTCTCATTAGTCTCTTTAGCTCCAAGGACAGGGACAAAAGCAGCAAGGGGGTCTGTGATTCGGGAGGGAAAATAAATATTTTTTGTCGTGATTAATGATTATAGAGTCTTTGGAGAGAGAGGGGGTCAAATGCGTGGAGAGGTATTAGAATATAAAGTTCGTGTCATGCTAACTCACAAGTCACAAAGGGCATGATGGTATTCTCGTGGTGTCGATCCAACAAAGGTGCAGCTGCCAGACCAAAAGAAAAAAAGTGTATCGTCAAGTCACACTCGATGGCTATTCTATTGTTTGAGGAATCAATGTGCTGCAGGGGGTGTAGCATATGATTAAGAGTGTTTGTAAATCGGTTTGGATAGTTTTGAGTTAAAAAGTCATCTGATTTAAATATAAAAAGAACAGGTAGTTCAGTTTAATTTAGATAGCTTATATAAAAAAGTTAATTCGATTCAATTCAAAAAATGTAATTTGAATTGGATCAGTTGATTTGGTTTTTACCGATTTTTTACTTTACTATTTTATGGATACCTTTACCTGTTACAGTCATAAAATCACCTATATTTTTATTTTCTAAATCCATACATGAAAAAAATAAGATATGTAAAGAGAAAAATAAGAAAACTAGTAAATACATTAATTCATCAAGTGTAACTATCAAATACATCAAGTGCTAAACTAAACAACTAGCTAGTAAGTGTACGTGGTTTTAGTATTGCAAATTTATATAGATGCTAGTAAGTGTTCAAATGTATATGTTTATATCTACCCATATATGCGGATTTAGAAGTGTACGTGGTTTTGGTACTACAAATTTTAGGAAAAAGAAATGTTACTTCCCTTTAAGCATGACATATATATGATAACAATTCAACACTTGCTTAACACACATAACATTTTGGTTCAGTTTGGTTCGGCTCGGTTTTAGAGTCACCAACCGAAAACCGAACTTAACCGAATGGTTGGCCACCAAAACCATCCAATGAAATCCAAAGAAATTCGGTTTGCTTTGGTTTTCAATTTTTTGGACTGGTTATCAATTTTTTTTTGAATTGGTTTGGATGTAAACACCCCTACATATGATATGGCATAAGCAAAGAGGATGTGTGCGGGTCCTTATTTTATATTCTAAGTAGTAAGTTATCTGTGCCTTTGCACGGATCTTATTTGTTTGTATGTATAGTTGCAAGTGGTATGTGTACGTATTTACACCAACAGATATTTGATTTCACTTAAGCAATAGTATCAAATAAATTCCAACGAATTAAATAATTTTAAGTAGCTATCAACAGTTAAATAAAATTTACTCAAGAATTTTAATTGTACAAACAATATTGCTTAGAAAATATTTTGATGACATTTTCTTATTGGGAGCAAAAAAAAAAAAAAATACAAGAAACTCATGTGTTTCATGATTTATTTTGGTATGTTTCCACTAATTATATTACATATTAGGTAGCTAATAAAACAAAGCAAAATAGAATGTTGGGTGAATGAAATCTTTGGCACTTGAGAAAAAGACAATTAAAAAAAAAAAAAGTACCTAGCATTGGTGCATTTTGGGTTCTAATTCTAATGTTTGGGGGCTTCGTTGAAAGCCATATGCTATATTTATGTATTTTTAAAAAATTATAAATAATTAAAAACAATTTTATATTATAATTTAAATTATTAACTATAAATTTAAAATATAATTTATATAATCAAAAATATTTATTTATTATAAATTTTAATTATATAAAGAAACATTCATGTTGTGTAACACTCAGGATAAAATACTAGTTTTATAGTATTTCATTAAACTAATAACAACTAGTTTAATAATACTTTTTGAAATTAAGCCAATACGTTTAATAATATGTGAACATATTTTATCTATATTTTTCTCCCATCTTTCTTTTTCTCTCCCTAAATATAAATAGCATAAAGTGGTCCATGCAATATTTTCATTCCACTTCAATCTAACGGGAATTTTGTATAGTAATACTAACAGCGAAAGCAAAGTATCTTCTTCAATTTAATATATATGTATAGCACCGTCATTTAGTACTTTTATAAACTACTGGATTTTTTTTAAAACAAAAGAAACAAAAGTTAAAAAAATTAAAAATACAATGATATTTGAAAATAAGAAAAAAATTGAAATACGTGAAAGTTATATTTTAAAAATATAAAAAATCAAGTGTAAAATTATAAATAAGTAAAGAAAAATGATAATTTTAAAAAATAAATAAAAGATAAAAATGTATGCAAAAGAAAAAATATGATTAGGATTAAAATGAATAAAAAAAGTTTATATAGTATTTTTTGCATGATAACATAATTTTTGAAAATAATGAAAATATCACAATATAAATATTTTGTAAATTTAAAATAAGTGTAAAAATAAAAATTAGAAAAAGAGTAAAAATAAAAAATTATAAAAAGATGAAGAAAATATGATGATGATTAAAATAAAAGAAAACAAAAGTTAAAATTTAAAGAAAAGAAAAGAAAGTATGATGATGCTTTAAAAAGAAAACAAAAGGTTGAAATGTGTAGTTTCGAAAAACATGAAACGTAGAAAAGTAATATTTAAAAAATATAAAATGTTAAAACCAATAAAATTTTGAAGAATGTAATAAAAGTTTATTATCTTTTTAATAAATATTAAACAAAGGTTAAAATGTATAAGAAGGAAAAAATATGATAAGGTTTTAAAAAATTGTAAAATAATTGATTACGATAATAAAATTTTTGAAAATAATATAAATATTAAAACATAAACATTTTGTAAAAATTAGAAAAATTTGTAGAATATAAATTATAAAAAAATGTGTAAAAGATTAAAATAATTGATAATCATAAAATTTAAAAATTATTAAAAAATAAAGAAAATATGTTATTAAAAAACAAACGATAAATATTTTTAAAAAATATGGTATTGTTTAAAAAGAAGAAAACAAAAGGTTGAAATGTATAAAAGTAGTGTTTAAAAATACAAAATAGTTGAAAATAATAAAAGTTTAAAATTATAAATAATGAAAAAATGGTGATCTTTTAAAAAAAGTAAACAAAAATAACAAATGTATGAAAGGAAAAAATATATGATACGTTTTAAAATAAAATTTTGAGAAAATGATAGAAAAATTATGATGTTGTAAAACAAAAGGCAAACAAAAATTATAACAATTACAAATAACAATAAATTGCAATTTGAAAATACCAAACTACGTAAATTATTATTATTATTATATGTTAAAATAGTTTTAAGAAATGTTGGAAAAGATAGAAAAGAGGGTAAAATGTAAATAAAATAAAAAACAGAAAGAATATAAATAATTTTAAATATTAAAGAACTATTAATAATGTTATATTTTTGAAAATTATCATGAAATGAAAAATATGATGATATTTTTAAAAAATAAAAAATGGTGTTATAACAATTAAACGAACAATAAAATACAATTGAAAAATATCGAAAAAAAATTATGTGACATACTATTATGTGAAAAATTAATTTAAAAATACTTACAATAAAAAAATATTTAAAATTGTAAAATTTATAAATAAAAAATAAAATAAGAAAATCAAATGATAGAAAAAGTTGTGTAAAGTAATACAAATTTTGGAAAAATGAAAATATTAAAATGTAAATACTTTGTAAAAATTGGAAAACTTTAAAAATAAAAATTATAAAAATGTGTAAAAGATTAAAAGGATTGATAGTAATAAAAAATAGTGAAGAAAATATGTTGTTTAAAAAAAAGGAAAAAGTTAAAAAATGAAAATATGATGATGTTTGAAAAATAACAAAAAAAAAATGAAATACATAAAAGTTATGTTTTAAAAATATAAAAAATTAAAAAGTGATCTTTAAAAATATTTAAGAAACTTGAAAAAAATAAAGTGTAAATTTTTTAAATAAGTAAAGAAAAAATAATAATTTTTAAAAAGTAAATAAAAATTAAAAATGTGTAGAAGAAATATGCTTTTACCAAAAAAAAATCTTAAAATTTCTTATAATTGTAGATTATAAAAAAAAAATAAGAAATGTTATTTATGCAATAAATTGTACAATTAAAAGAGAAAAAGAGAGAAAAGAGAAAGAAGTATGAGATGTAATAAATGATATGACAGAAAGAGATTGAAACATAAAATGTTAATGTATAAATTGTTGTGTAAATTAAATATCTCTAAAAAAATCAAAAATAATTATATACATCTATTTTTTTATTTTTATTGTTGGGTAAATTATATATACATCTACTGTTGGAGATGCAACACTGTCTCATAACAAAAGAAATCAAATAAAAATAAGGAGGCAAAAATAACGAAAATAAAGATAAATGAATTTATTAAGAGAAGAATATTTTAAAAAAGTTAATTTAAATATTAAAAATTCAAATAATATGATGTTAACGCTGTATGTTGAATATAAACTTTTATATTTGAAAATTTAAAGTTTATATTTAAATACTTGAAATATTAAATGTAATAAAATTACAAGAATATTATTTTAACAGTATCATGTTAAAGTGAAAACATTCACCAAAAAAAAAAGTTCAAATGAATAATCATTAAAATTTAATATTTCGAAAACTAAAGCACTGAATATAATTTTTTGAAAGTTGTATAAAACCTTAAGACATTAGTATGAAGTAACTGTATACCCAAAAATAAAAAAATAGTATGAAGTAATTGTTACATGACATTTTAAATGTTTTGTTGAATTCTTCGACGTTAATCCTTTTTAAAAGTAAAAATCAAAACATGAATGATCAGAATAACGACCTTTTTAATATTGATAAAATTAAATTCAATATCAATCAATATAAAAAGACCCAGTTTTTGAATACTAGAAACATTCCATTTACAAATGCAGTGGATTGGGTGTGCTTAGGGATGGATAGAAGTTAGATGTCTATTTTAGAAATGACATGACGAAGCTCTTGTACCCAAATCAACTAAAATTCTCTTGTGACCTTTTAAGAAACGGAAAATGTTTAACGAATATCCACTTTATCTTTTACATCTCTTTCCACTTTAATTTTTTTTTTTTATCTTTTTTTATATTTTTCATCACATTAATTATTATTTCTCTCTCTCTCTCTCTCTTTTCTATATTTTTCTTTCTTTCACCTCATACATTTCAAGATGGGATGTATGTTTTTCGGTGTCTTTTCTTTGAGAAGTGTTAGCAACACACACTCTCAATTATACTTCTTTTAATACATTTTTTGTTATTGGTTAATATTTATTGAAAACTATAAAATTTTTAGTAGAGCTCATTAAATAAAAAGTAAGACTTACTAAATTTTGTGTTTTTTAATAAATTATAAACAATAATAAAGAATGTCTAAAACAGTATGTTAACAAATGAGATACTAGTATTTCTTTCTTTAAAAACATTTAAATGGGGGAGGGCATGGACTTTTTTTTACTTTTTATTGCCCCTTTTTATATTTTATTTTCTTATATATAAATGTATCTTTCTCAGAAAAATTGAATCCTTTAGGCTTTAGCATGTGGGAAATGATAGCATGAGGGCCCAACGTGAGGAAAATTGTTGTGAAGAATCCAATTAATAAGAAGACAAGATCCACTGAGGCTGACCCCAGTAATGATTTCGTCGAAACAAACAGTTGGTCTCGGATTGGATACTTTAAGACCATCATTATTCAAACACTCGTAGTGGGGCATAGCCATTAACGTGCTGATTAGAACAGGATATTTCATCGTGGCACAACCCTAAGCAAGATGCTAATCACAATAGGAACCCCACAATTAATAACCGTTTCCGTTTCAAACCACCCTCCAATAAAAGTAAACATTTATGGATTATGCGTAGACAGTAAATGATCTTGCTTTACGGAACAAATCTCTTGCCGTTAATAGCGCTCCAATGACTACGATGATCGACTTAATATATACTGTGCTTGCACAGTAGTTTATTTGTTTTTTCTAGGTTAACAGCCTGTCCTTTTCTTTGTTAGATTGACCCATGACCGAGAAAAATAAAATAAAAATCCACCACAATGCTTTAAAATTCAGACTAGCCATCGACTCGGTCAAGACACTAAATCAATGGTCAAGCTAAAGGGTTACTAATTGAACGACATGACTCGGTCTCTATTAAAAATTTTGAAAATATTCATGACACGTAAATTTCATACTTATAAAATTTATTAAATTAACTTTCAATTGTGATATGTAATCCAAAAATAAATAAAAAATCAATAATTATATTCAAGATGAGGGTGAAAGGACTGAAGGTTACGCACTAAGGTCAAACAAATAAGAGCAAGTGAATGAAGGTTATAAATTCATGTTAACACGAGACATTTATGTCATACACATACTTGTATTCACAATTTTGGTGATTATTATCATTAGTAAATAAATATTTTTAAATATGTAAATTATATTATAAGTTGGGATTTTTTTTAATAGTTATAATTAAAACAATGTCGTTTCATGCTTTAAAAAAAACAAATTTTTTGAATTGGTCTAAGTTAACTAATCGGTTCAATCGGCTGGTTCACCAATTCAAACAATTAACCCACTGAGTCAAATCAGGTCAATGACATGTCTGATACAATTATTGGCTGAAACCGATTGCACCATCGGTTCCCGGTCAGACCAGCCAGTCTGAGCTGATTTTTAAAACGCTGATTCACCGTTTCCTTCAAGCTTCAACTCTCCAAATTGTTCACGAATTTTGCTTCTACTTTAATGATGTGTGTTTCTTTCAAATGAAATTTAGATTAAAAAATATGGAGTAAATTAATTCAATTTTAATAAAGAAAAAGAAAGAGTGTGTGTTCGTAAATGAAAGTTTAATGCAGCTCCAATTAAACAATTTAGTTAAAAATGTTCATTTTGAAGAATTAATGAGGTGTGCTTGTTGCATTTTTTTTCCCTGCTAGTTTTGTTTTTATTTATATATAGTTCTTTTACGGCCATTTTCATTAGAAAAACTTGCTCTTTAAACAATGAATCATAACAAATACTGGTAGGTCAAATCAGATTTTACATATTTTAATTTCTATTCTTACGGTCTGTATACATACCATAAACTCATAAAGTATAATTTTATCTGCATTATAATTATTATTTTTATCAAATTTAAAAGCAAATTTACTACGTAATAATTTTCAATTTATCTTTCACTTTATCCAAATTTCTTTTTTCATTTTATCCAACTTTTTTATGTATGAGTATTTGCCATCCTAAAAAAGGAATAATATTCATTTTATATGAATAGCATTCATTTTATATAAACATGATTAAAAACACGTTTTCATGTGAAGGGCTCTAGATGCGTTTCATTAACTTCTGTAGTCAAAGGTGGAAAAAACAAACGTGATGGGCCCTAAAAACACTTTTTCACATTAACTTCTCGTAGTCAAAGGCAGAAAAGGCAAATGTGACAAGCCTTATCCAGCTCCTATGACAAAAGCAGGAAAAACAAAAGTGACAGACTCTATTCTTTTCTAGAAATTTAACAGAAGTAAAGGAAGCAATAAAGAAAAAGGAAAAGAATAAAGATACAAATTGACTTCTGAGGACAACGGACCTATTAGAGTATCTACCTTACACAGATATGCCATTGAACATCGAATCTTAATCATCTTTGTAGAAGAACCATGGTATTTACATTAGAGCATGTACACCTTTTCTTTAGTTATTATTATTTTTATCAGGTCTCACTAAATCACGTTAAATTTAAGAATTTAACAACTTTTTGTTTCACTGAGACTAACTAAAAATTTAAAATGAGTTTTACACATCACCTCATATTTTTATATTTTTTATTTATTTTCATTTTAAGATAATAATTTATTTATATTTTAATTTTAAAACAAATAAAAAATAAAATATGTTAGTTCAATATTTTTACCACAATAATTTTATCACAAAAGCTTGACAATTTAGCAAGAGAAACTACAGCTGTTAGATTAATCTGTACTTGATAATTTTCCCAAAACATCTACTCATTCAGAGTAGAAATTTCTATCAACATTAATTAAGCAAATTTCTACTCACGATCTGCTGCATCTAAAGAGAAGAGTTAAAAAGGAAAGTGGAGGCTAGGATAGGAAAGTGCCACAAATACCATTGGAAATAAATACTGACTATTAGATATAAATGGTAAAAAATATGTGATTATGATTTTAATAGGATAACCGAATCAAACATGCATTTCCTCTTCACTTTTTGACTTCGTCATTCAATATGTCAGCATGGGCCATGTTTTCATTATTTGATTACCTTTCCACTTTATTGATAAGGAGTTGTCGAACCTATTCTAAATAAAAATAAGATTAAATAACTCTATAAAAAATGATTAGTGTAAACTTTTATGTTATAGTAATCATTTTTAAGTACATAAAAAATTACATCAATCATATTTAATGAGGTTGTTTAACTTCATCTTTACTTAGAGTAAGTTAGATAACTTTTCTAATAAATATTATAGTATTCTCTTCCTTCTCATATTTTAATGTAAAACATTACACTAAGATTCATTAACTATTCTAAACTAATATTTGTATCATTTTTTAAGAGAATATTTGTATTATTTACAATATAATAATTCTAAATTTTCGTATTAAATCTTACTATTATTTATTTAGATAAAAAAATATTGAATGTTTTTAAAGTTTTAAAAACATTAAATATGTTTATTTTCTATTAATACCTTTTTCACAAATTATTAAAAATTATAAAATAATTTGTAAGAAGATATAATATTACTACTTAAGATATTATTACACATGTGTTAGAAGACAAATTTTAAGTAAAAATAAATAAAATATATTAAATTATATATTTTTAAATTTAAGAAAAACATTTTTGTACAAAATTTATTAAAATATAATATTAAAAAATATTTATAATGAAAATAATTTATCTATGAATAAAAATTAATCGTTTGAGTAAAATGTGAGAATATTAATAATTATAACTCAATTAATAAAAAATTATAATTATTAATTACTTTAAAATGATTATTTCATAAATGCTTTAGTGTGAAACTTTATAATTTTTTAACATAATAAATATAATAAAAAACATAAATTTTAATTAAAAAATATTTATCATATTTTAAAAAATTTATTTAATATTTTTTTTAAGTAATTAAAAGTATATAAGGGTATATACTTTTAATGTCTTTCAGCTTATATATCAAACACACAAGATAAAATGGTATGTATTAAATTAGAATGATTACATTTTATTCACATATCAAACAAATATTTTTTTCTTTTTACATATTTAATTATTAGCAACATTTAAAATTATAAATATAGTCAAATTAATCTTTCTTTATAATCTTACTTATAATCTTACTTGATTATTCAATGAATGCATTCACAAGATTTTTACTTTAAACAATGCAAATATGATTTTATTTCAAAATCTAATTGACTTGTTTATAATTTTAAGTAATATTTTATGAATAATTACTTTTAAACCATTGATAGTTAAGTAGATTTAAATATTATGAATATATAGTTAATTAAATTAAATTTTAATGTTTAAATTTTTAATATTTTTATTTTTTTATTTAAAAATGTTTTTCATGTAATAAGACAATTCAAATTAAATTAAACATTTAAAATATAAAAAATATCTATTATATATATACTATTCAAGATTTCTATTAAATGTATTTTATATATATATATATATATATATATCTATATATATATATATATCATATATATATATATATATGTATATGTATATGTATGTATGTATGTATTTTCAAATTTTTGATGCATAAAATTAGAATATGTTATTAATTAAATATTTAAAGATTAAATAAATACTATTCAAATACTTTTCAATTTTTTTATTAAAATAATTAATATATTTCATCTAATAAAATAATTCCATCTCAAATAAATATTTAAAATTTAAAAATTTTTCTTATATATATATATATATATATATATATAATATAATATAATATAATATAAAACTACTATTTCATGTGTTTTTTGTATAACTTGTAAATATAATATATTGATTTTAAAACTTTTTTTTCTCCTAAAACTTATTTTCAAGAAAAAATTTCCAAAATTAATTTTTTAAATATTGGTTTTAAAAGAAAAAAGAGGAGGTGAAAACTGGTACCGGTTTTAAGAGAATGATTTAATAAAATAATAAATCAAAATCATTATAAAACATATTCAAATCAGAAGTTATAAATTATTATTTTTGTTAGTTAATTTTTATCATTTAAACAATTATCAATTGATTTTCGTTTTAATACTTAATTGATAAATTAATTTCCTTCACTTAAATAATATCAATTAATATCACCAATGACATAGATCAACTGGTGGGGATTGTTCTAGCTTAGCTAGTGATCTTGAGTTTGAATCTTGGGTACGCAGCTAAGTGGTCCTTCCTTTCTTGAGCGGGATTACTTCCAGTGAAGGATACATGTGATCTTTACAAAAAAAATAAATAAAAAATGATACCAATTAGTTTAACTGATTTTAATATAGATTTTTTTAAAAAAAAAATTGTCAATATTTAAAAATAATCTTATATCCTAATTTAAATTATTTACTATAAATTCAAAATAAAATTTATAGGAAGGGATCAACTTACTTCATGAGTATGTTTTTTAAATTCTCTCTTTAATAACTTTATAAATTGTGAAAACTGTTAAATTATAGATATGTAAAATTTACTAATGGGGGTTGAATCTAGTGGAAGGAGTTAGTCTTTCAAAATGTGATGAACCAAGGTTCAAATTCTTGCTAGAAAAGGTGTCCATATTTAGTGCCTAATAATGTTTTGAATAGGATTGTCTTCAATGAAAGATACATGTGGGAAACAAAAATTAAAAAAATAATAATAAATATGTAAAATTTTAGAAAAATTGAACATTTATAGATACGTAATCTTATAGTCAACATTTACTTATATTTTAATAAATATATTATTCATTAAAATAAAGTTGATTGACGAAATATCAAATAATTTTTAAATTATATGAAATTATATATATATATATATATATATATATATATATACTTGATTTTATTAATGTGAACTTTCAAATCAATAGTTAGATTAATAAAATTTAATGTCTATAAAAAATTATTATGTGAAGTAAGTTAAACAAGTCTTACTCTTGACATGAGTTGATTCCTCCTCATAATTCATAATTTATATATTTAAAGTATTTATTTATTATATATTTTAATTATAACATAATATATATATTAAAAATATTTAATTTTTTTGAAATTTCATTATATAAAAATAAATGTTTATTCTGTGAAATATACAAGACAAATACTAGTTTTTTTTTGTTATAATATGCGAATACAAAATTACATGCACTTTCATTCCAAACTTTTCTAAATTAGTAAGATTCTCTATCATTGCTTCCATTGATTTTAAACCAAAAGTTAAACCAACAGTTAAAAACTAAAATAATCTTGCTAAATTAAAACCTCTTAGAAGACTATAATCAATCAGAAAAGCATTGGCAAAAAGCTGCAGAAGACGTGAAAGGTAAATTAAAAAAAAGATACACATTTATTTAAACAATACAAATTCAAACCTGAGCTAAAGAGCCAAATGTCTCAGAGCCACGCCACACAACTCCAAGAGTTTTATCAACTTTGCGCTTAGCTCTGTCCTAACAATCAATCCTACCGATCAGTACAGAGTCAAAGCCAAGTTGTACGGACAGTATGAAGGTCGATCACTCCTTTGTTGTTAACCACAATTGTTATTATGATATCAAACGTGGGGCATATAATTCAGAAAAAAAAAGGCAAATTAATTGACATGACATTTGTAAGTGATTTGATGTTGGGGGAAACAAAGTGACAAAAACTGAAGAGAGCAACCTTACCTCAACACCCAGCAAGTAAGCTTGAATACCAGAATGTTCAAACGAATCAATCTGCCACCCTGCACGAGGAACCTTGTTTAATTTGTTTTTTGATGAAGCGTTGACCCAAAGTGGTTTGATCAATCATGTCTATGTAGTGGGTCATGGCTTCATCATGCACGCACCAGCTACAATGCATTTCTGCACCACACAAATTAACCCATCACACTCACATGTCGCGTCCTCAACCTAATGTGTGCATTTCACACCCCATGTGGATATATAGAGGGAGGTCACGATTCACCTCTTTCACACACACACACACACACATATAAGCAAGAACACAAGCTTTCTCACTTGAGCATGTGTTTCTCAACTACCCACCATCTATGGAAAAACGCCTTCCATTCACGTTAAAATATAAAACCCAGAAACTGGAATTCACGAAAACTCTTTCAATCCAATATGATATATATGGGTTTCATATATATGATCTTGAAATCATTTGAAGTTGGTTATGTTAGTAAGTTGTAATTAAAACTAAACTGAAACTGATGACGACTTCAATGACCGCCACTAGATCAAGTCAGAACAACATGACACTGTTCAACGCCTGCTATTTCACCGTCACCGGCAAGAATCCCAACAACAAAACTGTTGATCTCCGTAGTAATTTATGCAGCTGTCTTGGATTAAAATAAGCAAAAGGTAGTATTCTAAGGAGTTTCGGGAATTCTTGGAGAGGAAACTTGCTGATATTAGAAAAAGAAAAATTGAGTCAAATTGCCTTTTTTTATAGTCATAAATCAGGAGAAATTATTTGATGGTCCAAATAATGGTCCTAATTAATTTTTATATGACACTTAGTTGAGTTTTATTAATTCTTTATAGTAAATTGAAAAACTTGAATACATTTCATATATAAATTGACCAAGACTATGGTACGTGGTGGTTTGAAACTACTTGATAATTTTTATAAGAGAAATGCTAGCAACACACTCTTTAACATACTTTTTTGAATATACTTTCTATTATTAGTTGAAATTTATTAAAAATCACAAATTTTAGTGAGTCACACTCCTCATTTAATGACTCTCTTTTCTGGCTTTGTAATTTTCAATAAATTTTAACCAATAGTAGAAAATGTGCTAGAAAGAGTGTGTTGGTAGCACTTATCTTTTTCATAAATTAGGTGGGAAACTAAGTGAAGGATATGTTGCCACATAACAAAACAATTTAGTGAACGAGATTCTTACTTTCCTCAATCTCTCAAATAGATGTTTTTAGTATTCTCTCAGAATTTAGAAGTCCTACATTGAGTGGAATAAGAAGTTTGATGTGGTATTTAAGTCAAGAGACTCTCCTACCTAATAGACTAGTCGTTTGAGTTGGACTCTCCTCTTATGTTTAAGTCCTAACAACTAGTGCTTTCATTGAGAGTTTGGCTATAGAAAGGGCTACCCATAGGTTGGATTAAGGTGCAATGTAGCAAATACTGATAGGTGAGTGTAGTTATAAAAGTGAAAAGGGCTACCAATAGGTCAATGTCAAAAGAGTGAAGCCGCCATAAATATTAGCTCTTAAAGGGCGTGACAATGTTAGGAGCCCCACATTGAGTGGAATAAGAAGTTTGATGTAGTACTAAAGTCAAGAGGCTCTCCCACCTAATAGACTAGTCTTTTGGGTTAGGCTCTCTTTTTGTACTTAAATCCAAATACTTAGTTTTCTTTCTTTCTTTTTATATGCATTTCACACATTATCTAATAATTAGTCAAAAAAATTTCTCTTGAACATCTCAAACTATTATTATTTTTCTTTATATGTATATTTAATTTTATTAACCACCTATTTCTTTCAACCACTCTCTTTCATCTCCATCTATAAATTAAATTTCAATAATTTTTTTAAAAAAAATTATCAACCGTTAAAAGTAATTAATCTTATATCACAACGTTTATATATCTAAAATATAATTTATATATTAAAAATATTGATTTGATATGAATTTTAATTATATAAAATAAACATTTATTTTGTACAATTTAATGATAAAATATTAATTTTATTTATCAAAAATTCATTATTTATCTTGTTATATCTTAAATTATTCTTTACATTTGTGGAGTATGACATCAAATGTTTATATTTTTATATTTTTATGTTGATGTAATTATTATCTTCAGTTTGTCCTTGATCTTTTATGTTGTGTTAATCTCAAAATTTTGTTGTGCAAGCTCGTACTCAACTGCAAAGTATGCAACAACTTACCCATACATGTGTCCCAAATGCTTCAGAAATAGCTGAGTGAGAATATTGGGAACAAATAAGGTTCCTGTGCGTCTTAAGTCTTCTGCATTTCATTTTAGAAAACATGATCCACTGGTAGTTGTCATGGGCTTGACTAAAGCCTTTTTCCAGTATAATATTAATTCCCACCAAAATAACATTTTTCAGAACAACATAAGCAATGGGGGAGGGAATGTCTATCGTTTCTTTATTCTTTATAGTTCTCTATTCCCACTGAATTTTCATTTGATATATCTCATGTGAATGTCTTCACCGACTCCTAGTCACAGCAATATTCCCTTGTAACTATTTTGTTTAGGGCTAATTTTAGCAGTGGAAATTGGTGAATGATTAGAATTGGAGACAGGCGGGACTTTAATTGGAGGTATATATTAATTTGACAAATTCCCATCATTTTGTAAAATGTAATTTTGATGGTGTACATGTAAGAAAGCACTATAAAGAAAAGAGAATGAATGTTAAATACTTTATTATACAATTGTTCTTAGTTCTGAAATTTTGAGAATCAAAAACATCTGATGATATCAATTTTCTCCTCCACTAAAAATTTGAGATATTAAATAATTCTTTTAAAGATAGAGAATAACTATTTTTGTTTCTTAAAATTATTTGGGGATTAAATTATAAAAGTTTAAAAGATCACATTACTATGAAAATGAATTTTTAGAGGAATAAATTAATTATATAATTTAAAAAAAATAAAGAATTAAACTAACTTATAATAATTTTATATATATTATACTTTTTTATATAATGATAAATGATAATCATAAAATAAGAATTAAAAAAATATTTAATATATAAATACAAAAATAAACTATATTTTTAATCTCATGAAAATCAAATTATAATACGAATATTAAATTTTATAAGCATATAACAATAAAATAACAATATTATTATTTTAAATAAACATAAAAACATTTTAATAATTTTTTATCTTCCTATGTATTTTTAGGTGACAATTATTGCCAAGTGAATTTTTAGAGGACTAAATGATTTAATTTTAAAAGAGTTAAGGGTTAAAATTAAGTTATAATAGTTTTATATATATTATTCTTTTTATATAATGATAAATGAAAAGTATTTAATATATAAAAAAATAAATTATATTTAAAAGTCTTATATTTATTTCCCTTTCAAATTATAATACTAATGTTAAATTTTAGTAACATATAACAATAAATAATATTATTATTATTTTAAGTAAACAAAAATAAAATGTTTTTAATAATTTTTTATGCACCCAAGATTAAAAACTGTAAAGATTATCAATATAACTTTCCCTTGATTATTCACAATTTGGTTATTGTGACACACATTACATTAGATAAAGGATGTGTCACGATATGAGATTTTATGAAAGTGATTCATCTCATTAGCACTTTTGGCAGAATTAAAACACGAGTTGGCTCTTACCGCTTTATGCAGCTGCCATCCAATCGTAGCAGAACACATGCATTTCTAAGTTTGCCAAGAAACAAGATAAATCTCTTGTTTCTGATATGAATATTAGCCAAACGGTTTAATAAATAATATTTTTACTCCAAATTTAACAAGCTCTAGGCACATAAAGCTGATTATGAAATTCACTTTTAAATTTAAGAATAGAGAGATCAGCCAGTCTGATGTTTACCAGACTTAAAGCACTTAAGTCATATTGTCAGAGAAACTGGAATTCCACGTATCATAAATCTCAAATCAATGGTTGAAGTTTGCACATGTTGATGAATTGAGGAAAGCTAGTGTGAGCGATAAGAAAGATGAAGCATCAGTTAATTTAATTAATTTCAATTTATAGAGTTCTTTGAATCGAGTTTGGAACATGCAGTTTAAGGCCAAAGTTTGGCTGAGAAATCCATTCCCAAGTCTTTTTTATTTTTCACGGGAAATCATTTATAATTACTCTCTTTAATTCTTTTTATAAGACTTAATTAACTAATTTATAGGATTAAAAAATTAATTAATTTAATTATTAGTATTAAATTTGTCTTATATTTTCATTTTTTTCTAAAATTACCATTAATATTAGTGAGACATACTCTTATTTTTTTCTCAAATATTTCTATTAACTTTAATTCTATTAATCTCTCTTCTCAGTAATATATTTATTACTTTAATTTTATTGGCTATGTGTGAATATCTAATTTTATCCGAGCAATCCATGCAATAATAAAAAATTATAAAATAATAAAAATAAAATAAATAAATAATTACAATTTAGAGGGTATTTGTTTTAGGCCTATCTAAGAAATAGACTATAGGCCCATTATTAAAAAAAGAAAAAAAGAAGAGCGACAAAACAAACAGAACAAAAACAGAAAAAGGGGAGGAACGTGGGAGAGGCTAGCATTTTTAAAAAAAAACTTGCAATGCAAGTTTCCGATTTCTATAAATATACAAAAAAACAGATCGGAGATGGGAGGCGGGAGAGAGAGAGAGACGGAAAAGACAAAGGAGGAATGATTAAAAAGGGAGAAAGGAAAAATAGAAAGGAGAGAAACAAAAGGGGAAGGGGAGGAGGCCTAAAAAAAAATTAGAGTGTTATCATGCTATGAAGAACAAGTCGTGGAAGGGATTGGTTGCTCTGTTTCTAAGAGGATCCACTGCCTCTAGAGAGGGGAGGTTTTGAAGGCACGCAACCACATGGAGATTCAAACGTAAGAACGATTCTCCTGCAAAATTGGAAGTTCTAGGAGGTATCTCCTTGTTCTCTATCGCCACCTAATCTATAGTTTCTCTTACGTATTATCAATTCTTGAATGTCTTCTGGCTTTCCCTTGCACTTACATTCGTTCTTGTTTGCTATTATGGATCCATCCATGTTGTTACCTTCCTCAAGCCATGGCAACAATACTTGCATTTAAGCCTCCATGATTGTGTTGATTATGTCAAAAACTACAGAAAACGAAGACGTCATTCCTTTGTTTATTCAATTACTCTGTGTTCTGTATTCGCACAATCACTCTTACACCACTTTCGTTCCTCTAATTCAGCACATCTCATCAATAGAATTTCAATTTTTACAAATAAAATGATAATCAGTAAGTATAATTTGAACTACGGCAAATGCGAGTTTCTCGCATCCACTCATTCGCGCCTCGGTGTGTTCAAATCACGGGACTCTTCTCGATTGGAGACATTTCACGAATAACAGTTGAAACACCGTAGCATTCTCGTTTCTGCAAATCAAATCGCCATTTTTATTGTTGAAGAATTCAATGCAACTGCAATATTAAGAGAGTCCTGAAACCTCTCTAGAAAGTGGAACAAATCAGGAATTTCTCCATCATGTGCCACAACGGTGTTGTGCGGTACGGAACAAATCGAAAGTTCTACACGTTGTTACCGAAGATTTTCGCATAAGGCAGTGCTTACGGCACGCTATGAATCAGCAGGGAAGGAGGCGCAGCGTGGGAACGTCGATCTGACTGCAAAGGTTCTTTCTGGAACCTGTTGGTCGTCATGCGCTAGACTTTGGGGTCTATTCTTTTGGCTAAGTCCGTAGGAGATTGGGCTGAGCCCAATTGTTTTTTTCTTTTTTTTTTTATCCTGGATTCATGGATTTTGTTAAATGCTAATAAAAAAGAATACACAAACATATAATGAATTGTTAACACAAATGCATCAAAGGTTTTTCAGGTTTTGGCTTCTTTTGGCTTTACGTAAAGAATTTAATATTTGAAGTATGATTAATGTCGTTAGCAATAAAAAACGAATGATATATATATATATATATATGTTTTATTTTTTTCTTTCTTTCTCTAATTTGTTTTCTCTAATGTAATAAAAACTTTCGTACTCAATATAAAATTAGTTAATAAGCTGTTAATTAATAAATACTTTTAAATAAAAATTAACACAATCAAACTTGATAATGGCCACCTTGGATGTACTTCCTATTTGGACATTATTAAGTTTCTTTTATGTTAATGATAATCACTTAAGGTGCACTTCTTACTTGATTATCATTTTTTTAAAATAATAATGATAATATATAATAAAATAAAATAATACAATATGTCTTAAATAATAAAGCTTCTAGTGATAGTTACTTAGGATGCACTTCCTATTTGACTATTGTTAGAATTTTTAAAGGTGTATTGATAACCACTTTGGATGCACTTCTAATTTGGTTATTGAGTATGCCTTTATAATGAAAGTAGAACAAAATTGTTAAATTTGTTTTTTACAATATTGAGGGTTTTACAATATTAAACTTTCTTTTTTTAAAAGGATTTTAGATAGTCACTTTGGATGCACTTCCTATTTGACTATTATGAAATCTTAAGAGGTACATTGATAATCACTTTAGATGCACTTCTAATTTGGTTATTGAGTATGCTTTTACCATACTAAAATAAAATAAAATAATAACAAAATAACAATAAAAAAAATAATAAAAAAATCAACCAACCAAACCGTTTTCTACAAAAGAACTACGTGAGTCTGATTCCTCATTGCACTTGAGGATACGTAGGAGCAGGGGCCCACCCCTATCGATCTCAACAAAAATAAAAAAATTAATGTCTTTCTAAAAATAAAAATGTTTTCTTCTAAAAATAAAATTCTTAAATAAAATAAAGATATTTTCTTTTAGGGGTAAAATAAATACTTTAGAAGCTATCCATTTTGCACATTTAATTAGGGGTAACCATCTTTATGACAGACGTCGTAGGGTGCTAACACCTTCCCTACACGTAATCGACTCCCGAACCCATTTTGGTTTCATAGACTACACTTCTTTTTAAAGGGTTTTTCCAAAGTTTTCCTTAATAAACTTTGGTAGCGGCTCCTCGGATTTTAAATTCTTTTTTGCCGTCCGGTCATGATCCCGGTTGCGACACTATGTATGTGAAGAAACAAAGTAAAGTTCCTAAAATTTTCTTTTTCTCTATATAAGACAAAGTTAGACTTTTAAAGGGTCTAAAACATTAATATATCTCACTTATTATTTATTGAACTTAAAGAAATGACTCATAATTAAGGGTATTTTTGTAAAAAAAAAAGTAATTAATGCAAAAGACATTCTAAATTAGTTCTTATAAAAAGAACTAAATCAAGCCTTTAATATGGTTCTTATTTTTGTTCTTACAAAAAGGATAGGATGGAGTAATAAATATAACAATATTCATTTTAACTCAAAATTTTGAAGAGAAAAAAACATATATGTGTATAAAGTTTTTTTACATTGTCATCCAATCACAAACTTAAGATAAGTTTGTTAATTTTAATAGTAATCATCCTTAACTGATTTTTAATTTTGTTGACAGTGTAAAATCTTTTATACTAGCAGTACATATTCATTTAACTCAATTATGAATATGATAAATCACATGATTCCAATAATCCCAACTGTTTTCGGTAAAACATCAAAAACAGTTACATCAAAAGATATTGTGATGGATGAATATAAGGCGGATAAGGTGGATCTCGACCTCTCTTCTTCAATCTATGTTAAAAAATTGTTTTTATTTCTCTTTCATTATTTTGTTATGTATTTTTATTATAAACGCATATCACTGCAATCTGAATATCTGACTTGCTCAATTCATGTTTTAAAAAGTGTATAATTAAAAAAATGAAAAATGAGATTTGAGTTGTGATTTTTGTCTTCTCCTTCTGAATTTAATTTAATAAGTTATCAAGTTCACTATGTGTCTTTTGGCAAACATATAGTTTGAGTAAACAATTCTACTGGAAGATTTTAGCACGAATAAAGAAGGGAAATTCTGGTTATTAAGATGATCTTCTTAAATTAACCTAATCAAAATAAAAATGAAATAGCAGGACATTTTCCTACTTCATAAACATATGGGATGAATAGGTTAGTGCATGGTAGCACTTGTCTTCTCCTTAGCATATAATCTCGAGATTTGTAATAAACACCTCTCGTTAGCTTCGTTGACATATATATCTGAAGATGGATTTCATGTGAAATATTTTTTCATACTTAATAGAAATTAAAAATACGATGCATATCCTATATTAAGTCCTTTTTTAAGATCAAGTACAAAATGAGACACACATACATATCCCTCCGACATATGAGATTAACCTTTTGAGTACTTTTTTGAGAGGTCCCTCTAAAAATTGTTATTTACATAGTGCGAACTTTAGTCCTATCTAAGAGTGTCACTTATCACTGCACTCTACCTTTGTTAGTAATCTCACAAGTTTATGATATGAAAACGATACAATATCTGCAATAACTGCTTATCATTATTGCAGCCGATAAAACTATCATCTAACTTTGTCACTTGGGGCACAAAAGCAGATAAAAGAAGAAGTGATGCACATTATAAAGCACTGAAAGAGGAATCAATTAAAATCAGGCTTGAACAGCCTGCTTTATTAAAGCCTAGAATTTAAAGGAAGAAAGGAAACAATAAGAAAAAGATAAAAATTAAAAAAAAAAATTCAAACTGACTTAGAAGGGTAACAGGGTTATTTGCCTAGCTTAATGTTCCGCAATTGAGTATTAAGTCTTTAATCTTATGTTTGGTAAAGAACAAAATTACATAAGAAATGACTCAAAAGCAAGAACAATAACAATTATAATGATTTTCTACCAATTTTTTTTTTTTAAATAGTTTAGTCCTGTTTTCACTGTATCCTTAGCCTCCACTCTTGCTTTCTGAATCTACATTCAATTAAATAGTTGCCCAAAGTACCAAGTACCAAATTGAAAGACAATCTCTACTTTAATCTATGTAGACACTTATGGGAGATTTTACCATACAAACAGAATTAAAACTCATGGCAACATGCAGAATTAAAACTCGTGCTTGCCTCTTCTCACTTTATGCAGCTACCATTCAACCGTAGCAAGGCACATGTATCTCTTAGTTCACCAAGAAATAAGATAAATTTCTTGTTTCTGTTAAGAATATCAGCTAAATGGTTTAATAAATAATATTTTTACTCCAAAGTTAACAAACTCTAGGCATGAAAAGCTGATTATGAAATTCACTTTTTAATTTAAGAAGAGAGATCAGCCAATCTGATGTTTACCAGGCTTAATTCACTGAGGTCATATTGTTAGAGAAGCTGGAATTCCACATCTCATAAATCTCAAAATAACCAGCTATCATGCCATCCTAAGACAATCCTTATAAAGAAAATGAGGAAGACATTCATCTGAAATATATTTGATTTAAGAGAGGCATAGAAGTAAACACAGATCTATTTATATGCTCCAACTCAGAGTGAATTAGTGTCCTAGGTAGGCATTCTGCTAACAAGTATAGAAAATTTCACTCTTTCAAGTTCTGTAAGAAGCTGATATAGTAGCATGAAAAACCTAAGCAATACAATTACAAATTTAACTGGTTTAAGTCTCTCTCCTACCTGATCAAATTATTTATCATAACCAGCAGCCTGATCGTCCTAGCAATAAGAAGGAAAAAGTTAAACCTGCAAAAGCAAAGAAGTTTAAGATAATGTAAAAGTGTATTGACAGAAATATTAAAAATGCTTTCTCCCAGAACTATTGTAACTTTAAAGCATATGCCAACCAAAAATATGCTCTCACTGCTCCAGATGTTTCAGTGTCTACTGATAATCGTTTCTCATTTCTCCAGTTTTACAGAAAGGAAAAGAATTTTATGATTCTTTCAAACCACCACCACGTTTCAATTACTCAGTCTTGTATGCGCTGAAATTATTTTTGAAAAATAAAAATGGCATTTTTTTTAGTGCAAGACAGATTGAGTATAAACTATTTTGTATAAAAAGTAAGATCTTTGTGGTCTATAACAATTGTTTTGATAAAATAATTAGGGATCTTCAACTCTTCTTTCCCATAGAATTCTAGTTGCTAACTTTCCTTTTTACTTTTTCATCCCTCTAAAAAACAGAAGTTCTCAACTTACAAGCTTCTTGTTGTAACAATTTTTTGTAAACAGAAATCTCAAATTCTTAAGTTGTGGAAAAAGGAATCAAAAGTCTGCCAAATAAAAGATAACTACATCAAGATGGGGAAAAAATTAAATGCACCTGACTGTCACCTTGCAATACTAGAATAGAAGCAAGCAACCCCCTAGAAGTTATATTCAAACCAAAAGGGAATTATTTTCAACCAAGTCGAAAATTAAACCATGGAAATCCTGTTACAATTACAGATTCTCTCACCAAGATTTCATTTGCATGCAGTCCTGTATTTGTATAAAAAGATGTTGAGTAACAGTTCTTTCATTCACTCAATCACTTTTGGCAATACAAAAATCTCTTGCTTAAGAGAGCAGTCACTAGTTTCCTGCAATGGAAACCAATGCTGCTGGAGCAACTAGCAATAATTTGTATGGAAATTTTGAACCTTATAGTAAATAGCTTACAAAGGAAGGACAACAGAATCTTGAGGAGTTTTCTGACTATGTTCATCATTTATTGTCTCACTTTCACTATCTAATTTTTTAAAAGTTATAATCATCATCAGATAATCCCTTCTTAACAGCATCTTCCTTATCAATGATGTTATGTTTATTAAATTTCAGTGAATCAGTTTCTGATTTTTCGCTTATGTGCATGTATGGTCTACTTCTTATTAGCCACTGGATTAGGTACCTTCTTCGGTGGTCTACCTCATTTTAACTTGGTCTCATAGTATTGTTGCCTTCCCTGTTTCTTGACATTTTCTCCTCTTCATTTCATTCTTAGATTGTGTGGTCTGTTAGACTTTGGTTTTCTTATTTCTTAGGCTCCTTCTTACCCTTAATGTTTGCATACTCTCAATATCTCCCTTATTAGACTCACTTTTTTATTTTTTTTACCCCTATTTGTTTGATAGTTTGATAGTAAGTCCATTTCAGCATAGGATTAACCTTAAAGTTAATCATAATTCATAACCTAGGAGAAATAAATGACACAAGATTCGTTACCCACATCACTAGTTTATATCAAATTCCTAGCTTGCCATTGTTGGAATCCTGAATCTCAAAACATTTTAAAAGACACTTGACGAAATAATTGTCTTCATTATCCAACATTACTAATACCCCCATTTTCCTATTTCTCCAAACAATTTCGCAGCCCATTGGGATTATTATTAAGCTGGATACGGTATTTCAAATCATAAAGTTAAAATAATTTACTAACATAGTACATAAATCAAAATTTATAATATTATTTTCTTACTACTAATTCACAATCTAATAGAACACAGTTTGTCCAACGAAAGCAAATTTATTTTTCTTACTACCGAAACAACAAATTGAATTCATGAATATATTCTTCAAAAAAAAAAAAAAATTAAACATGCACCCAATTGTCAATTGAGCACTCTAGTCCTAGTACTTCTTTTCTTTTGTTCCATTTATATAGATCAAAATAATAAGGGCAATTAAAATCAGTTACTGTGACATAGCACGCCAGAAGATAATTTACCTTTGACACTAATGAAGCCCCTGATCTGTTTTGACTCCATCGAATTTGAATCCAAGTTCACAATATTGTACAATGACTGCATTTCTTGAGCAGGAAGAAGTGAAAATAGCTACATGCCGAGTTCAATAGACATGACCATGAAACTATACATGCCGAGTCCACAATCCTACGCTTTTTTAGCGACTGGCCATTTTGTGATTCAGAACTGTTGAGATCATCGTCTAATTTTCTCTTCCTATAAGGATCAGTGAATCGAATATCCTCCATGCTGCTTTCCCATTTGAATACATGGATTCCGACTGCTTTAACGATTGAGGTCTCTAACACACCTGCATATGTAACCTCCACATGGTTCCATTCCTTTTCTAAAGACATTTCAAACAGATCATCAACGAAATCTAACTCTTGTAGATCAGAGAGATATGTATGATCCAATTCCAACATCCTCACTTTTTCCTTGTCAGACCGATAAAAGCGAGATTGTAGAACTTTGCCATTGATGAACACCATGGGATCGGGCCAATAGCATCCACTCTCGGATCTCACAGGTGCAATAAAAAGACAAAGAACTTTGGCAGGGAATTTATTATGAAACCAGAAAGAAATTGAAGGTCCCTTGCTTTGGTGATCGAACCACTCTGGAAGGACTTTATAAAAGAACTCATGCAGTTCCTGTTAGTCATAAAGGACTTCATAAGTTTACCCACATTAATACACTACATATTATTAAATCAAACACATTAAGAAAAAGACAAAACCTGATTCAGGAACATGCTTATACTTGAGGAAGTCAAGGATTTACAGTTTATTGCTTTGAAATCTTCTAATTTAGGCGGAATCCCCCTAATTTCCCGAAGAAGCTTGCAATTACTCACATCAAGGACATATAAAGATTGACATTCTGTGATGCATTCAGGAAGGATTATAAAATTATTCCCTCTTAGGAATAATCTTGTCAGTTGACCAAACTGCTTGAAACCTATTGAGAAAAAAATCATCATTCAGGTTGCAATTTTCCGCAGAAAAATCTACCGTTGAAGATACTATTGAGCCCACATTTTCTTCACCCTCTTCCGATTTTACCCATTGCCACTCCTTGCAATTCGAAACCGATAAAATAAACAGTGGAGGCATCATGACAATGCTACTTCGTAACTTAACAATTCCACATGGCAGTCTTAATATGTGGAGTCCAATAAGATTTTCAAATGACGATGGCAATTCTATTATGGGAAAGCCATACAATTCAAGATACCTTATGTTTTCCATCTTTCCTGATATTTCTGGAAAATTCTCAAGACTGGAACAATACGAAAGCTCAAGTTTTTCAAGAGAGGTCATGTGAAGAGGTGGAAAACTCACAAGCTTACTGCAACCTTTAGCACTCAATATTTTAAGTTTATCTAGAGAACCAATTGAGTCGTGAACTGTAATTAAATTCTCACACTTTTTAAATGAAAGGTCCACCAAATTTGGGAGATTAGATACGTCAGGCATCTCTATTAAAAATTGCAGTTGTCAAAATTCAAAACCGTTAGATTAGATTCACGGACTTCTGCAAGAAAATAAAAGAAAAAAATGAAATAAGAACAGAATGAATAATCTTAGAGTGAATTTATTAATTTAGAAGATAAGGAAACTATACTCTTTAAACTTGCCTTCGATAAGCCATCCAAATCAAATGACTCAATGTAAATATAGGGTAACTTGCATATGGCAAGTTCCTTCGGTTGAAAATCAGATGGTAAACAATGTAAAGGATATCCCCACCATTCCAATACTCTCAAACTATTTGGAAGACATTTGGGACTTCCAGAAAATTTACCATTTTTAATAATAAGTATTTTTGAGGTTTTCCATCTTCTCGAAGGTGTTTCCATCCAATTCTACTGTTTCTTCTTTTTCAGATATGGAAAAATCCAGACATATGATTTCAATTTCACTAGTTCCCTGTTAATGTAAAAGGCACGAATCAACTACAATACAAGTATACGTAAAACATCAATTCACATGTTCAGAGTCATTTACAAATTATAAAGAAAAAAACAACAACTATGATTTGAACATATGATAAATAAACAAAAAATATGAACAAGATAAGTAACCAAACCATTCCCGAGTCTCACTCAACGTTTTGCATTTTGAAACTTGAATTATATCTTTCGGTAACCATAATCTCCTGCGCTTCCCTGGCTCTTTCGGTGATTCCTGCCTGTCAATTTGCCTACCCATGTCTTGAATCAAGTCATGCAATTTAACTGTGCCAGACAGACTAACCTTCACGAGAGATTTTTCAACCAACACCCCAGTAGAAAATTCCATGCTGTCATCATAAAGAGCACGAAGTATAACTTCAACCTCTGTCAATTTATATCCTTTCAATCAACAAGAAATGTCAAGAAAAACCCTCTCCTCTTCTTCCCCCAAAGTATCAAAGCTTACTTTAAGTTTTTCTAGGATTTGATGATCAGGAATTCTTTTATATTTATTGATGGCAGATTTCCATTCTTTTATACTTTTTCCAATTTTTTGTTATTTTGATAATTTTTCTAAAAATGTCATCCTAAAAGAGTTTTTTCCTTGAATTAATCATATATATAAATTTTTGCAAATAAATTAAATCAAATGTAAATATAAAATTATAGAAAACTCACATAATTAAAATTACATGAAGAAACAAAATCAGTAAATTTCACAGATTCTCTTCCTGAGAAGTGAGATTGATTGTGCAAGAACACATTCTTTCAACTTTAAGTGAAAGGCTATTTTTGGAACTTTACTTCTAAAAAATAGAACCAATTTCGAAATTGTGATTGATTTAACTTTCCACAGGATGAGAATGAGATGTTTGTTCCAATGGATGTTTATATAAATAAAATTAAGTTGCTAGAAATTAATTTAAAATTTAATTACAATTTTAGTCTTTAAACATTATTTTCAGAGTTTAGTTACTAGCATGTTATCTTCTTGATATTGTTCCAAAATAATATAAAGAAAACAGACCAGTTACGCTTATGTTTCTACTGTAGATAAGCTTTCCCATTTCAGCATTCATAATTAAATATCTTTTCAACTAGACAGACAGCGAAGACTTCCCAGTTTGCACTTGGGTGTTCCCTTACACTAAGCATTATAGAATTAAAGCAAACCTATCAATGTGCTTTTTCCTGTATTTAAGAAAAGCTACTAAAGTGGTTGGAGTTTGCATGAGTTGTTGAATTGAGGAAAGTTAGTGTGATAAATACGAAAGATAAAATATCAGTTTAATTAATTTCCAATTATAGATTCCTTTGGTCGAATTTGGAGAATGCAGTATAAGGCCAAAACTAAACTCAGAAATCCATTCCCAACTCTTTTTTATTTTCCATTGGAAATCAGTTATAATTAATAAATATTACAATTTTCATGTTAATTCAAAATTTTGAATACGATAAACTACATAATTTCGGCAATATAGCTGTTTTGGGTAAACATCAAACATGGGATAATTACAACAAAAGGTATTGCAACTTATGGATGAATATAAGGCGGACAAGGTGGGTCTTGACCTCTCTTCTTCAATCTACGTTAAAAAGTTGTTCACATTACTCTTCGTTATGTATTTTATTTTAAAACCATAGCATGATACCATTACAATCTAAATATCTGACTCGCGAAATATATGTTATAAAAAAAGTGTATAATATAAAATATAAAAAAAGGAGAGAGAGGGAGAGAGATTTGAGTTGTGGTTTTTGTCTTCCCTTCTGAATTTAATTTAATAAGTTATCAAATTCACTAATCATCTTTTGCTAAACGTATAGTTTGAGTAAACGATTCTACTGGAAGATTTTAGCACGAGTAAAAAGGGGAAATGCTGGTTATTAAGATGATCTTCTTATATGTAGGCATAAATTAACGTAATCAAAATAAAAATTAAATAGTAGGACAAACAGGACATTTTCTTGCTTCATAGACAGATAATCACATGGGATGAAAAGGTTAGTGCTTGGTAGCACTTGTCATCTCGTTAGCATATTGTCTTAGATTTGTAATAAAAACCTGTCATTAACTTGTAATTTCTATGTTGTAAACTTCGTTCACATAAATATCCAAAGATTGATTTGAGAAATATTTTTTCATGCTTTATATAAATTTAAAATATGACGCATGTCCTATGTTAAGTCCTTTTTACAAAATGACACACATACATATCCCTCCGGCATATGAGATTAACTTTTAGAATGCTTTTTAAGAGTTCCCTCTAACCAATTGTTATTTCCAGAGTGTGAACTTTAGTTCTTTGTAAGAGTGTGAGTCACTTATCACTTCACTCAACCTTTGTTAGTAACCTCACTAATTTATGATATAAAAACAAAACAAATTATCTGTATTAACTGCTTATCATTAGTCCTCATTGCAGCTGACAAAACTCTCACCTTCCTTTGGCACTTAGGACAAAAGCAGATAAAAGCAAACGTGATGCACATTATAAAGCACTGAAATAGGAATCAATTAAATCAGGCCTGAAAACATGCTTTCTTCAAGCCTAGAAAAATAGAAATTTAAAGGAAGTAAGGAAACAATAAGAAAAATATGAAAAAGGAAAGGGTTAACGGGTTATCTACCTAAATAGCATAATGTTCTGCAATTGAGAATTGAGTCTTTAATATTGTGTTTGGGAAAGAACAAAAATTACATAAGAAGAAAAGGCAGAAAAGCAAGAACAATAACACATAATAATTTTCTACGGAGGTGGTTTTTTTTATTTAGTTTAGTCCTGTTTTCTTTGTATCCTTGGTCTCCACTCTTGCTTTCAGAATCTACATATGATTAAATTGTTGCCCAAAGTACCAAGTACCAAATTGACAGACAATCTCCACTTCTTTAATCTATGTAAACAGTTACAGGAGATTTTACCATACATGCAAAATTAAAACTTGTGGCTTGCCTCACCTCAATTTGTACAGAATGCAGATGCCATCCAACCGTAGAACAAATGTGTCTCTAAATTCACCAAGAAACAAGATAAATTTCTTGTTTCTGATATGAATATTAGCTAAATGGTCTAATAAATAATAATTTTACTTCAAATTTAACAAGCTCTAGGCATGAAAAGCTAATTATGAAATTCACTTTTTATTTTAAGAAGAGAGAGATCAGCCAATTTGATGTTTACCAGGCTTAAATAGCATATTGTCAGAGAAACTGGAATTCTTCATCTCATAAATCTCAAAATAACCAGCTATCATGCCATCATAAGATAATCCTTATCAAGAAAATGAGGAAGACATTCATCTGAAATATATTTGATTTAAGAGAGGTATAGAAGTAAACACAGATCTATTTATATGCTCCAACTCAGAGTGAATTAGCATCCTAGGTAGGCATTCTGCTAACAAGTATAGAAAATTTCACTCTTTCAAGTTCTGTAAGCAGCTGACATAGTAGTATGATAAAACTTAAGCAACACAGTTACAAATTTAACTGGTTTAAGTCTCTCTCCTACCTGATCAAATTATTTATCATAACCAGCAGCCTGATCGTCCTAGCAATAAGAAGGAAAAAGTTAAACCTGCAAAAGCAAAGAAGTTTAAGATAATGTAAAAGTGTATTGACTGAAATATTAAAAATGCTTTATCCCAGAACTATTGTAACTTCATCTAGAATCAAGAGAACTTTCATTTGCAGAAGCCTACTCTGTATCATTGAAATTCCTTCTTGCTTACTTGTTAAGATATTTTTCTTTCTAAGTATTTTCCTAAGAAGGATCCTTTGGAGATGTTCTAACCCATCTTCGTTTGTTTTTTCTCTCACGTTTTCAAGAAAACAAGAACCATCAAAATGATAAGCAATCAAATTGTAAACAGCTAGAACAAGTGTTGTTTTTCCTATCCTGCCCATTCCGTGGATCCCTATCATGTGGACAACATCATCAGATCCAACATCCAAAAACTTCCTTACCTCTTGAACTTGTGATCATAGTCCAACTGAGTAATCGCAAGAGGTAAATGAGTAGGATTAATCTCCTTAGAGACCTGCTCAACAATCTTCCCAATAAACTCGTATTCATACCCAGCTCTGTTTCAAACAAAAATGTTTTAATGAAGTTAAACTACAAGCCTTGTATCCATGCCTTGATACATATATTGTCAAGGTTAACAAGCATTTCTTCTCTTTTTAAATTTTAACGTTAAATCATTAGACAAGTAAAAATTTAATCCAATAAACATTATAAAGTAAAAAGATTGGTATGGTTAGGTGCACCAATCTTTGAAATGAAAGCCAGACAATTGAGCTACTTCACACAGAGCCTTCTTCCATTTCTGTAACTTCTCCACGTTATGCTGCAACCTCTCCTCATGCATAGCCAATGCTTCTCCATAACTACCTTTTTGGTGTCGCACTTGAGAAGGTTCAACGTTACAAAAGACTAGCAAAACCAAGACGTGACTTGAGCTTGTAGTGTGTTGATCACCTCTAAATGTTTTTTAAGAATTCCTAGTCCAATAATAGGATCTTCATTTTTAGCTTGTCCCTTCTTAGGTCCTTTTAACCCAATTAAGCTGTCCTTCCTCTTATGTCTTCCTTTTCTTCTTCAAGGCCTTCCTTAATATTCATCAGTTCATAAGTTATAACTATAATGTATTTTAAAATACACTAATAGAGTATCTTGCCAAAGTACTTCAATTAAAAAATAAGTGTGTGTACGTTAGCACTAACGTAGACACACTGATTTTTTAATTGGAATACGTTAATAAGCTATAGTTACCATGTATTTTAAAATACACCTATAGTGTAACTTGTTAATGTATTATAACTAAAAAACAAGTGTTTGTACATTAGCAACTCCCAACATATAATAATTTTAACATGTAAATTTAAAATATAATATTAATTAAAATGTTAAAAATTAAATAATTTCTATTCAAATATTTTTTAAAGAAAATTATTTGAATAATAATTACAATTTTAAAAATTTTATATGATTTTTTCTATAATTTTAAGAAAGTAACTACATAAACAAAAAATAATATTGTGTATTTTAATTAAATTATTTTTTTAAAAAAATAAAAAATAAATTAAAGGTTATTTTTAGAAAATTATATATAAAATTATATGTAATTTTAATTAAACAGCAATTTTGTCATTTGAATATAATATATATTTTATCCTATCATTTTCTAGTTTATTATTTGGTATGTACCAAACATTAGATAAAATTATATTTTATTCTGTTCTTATCCTATTCTCACATCCTAACTTACCCTATCCTCAACACCAAACAACCCTTAAAGTTTGCATATTGTCATTATCTCCCTTATTGGACTTACTTTTATTTTTTTTCCCCTATTAGTAGGGGTGTTCACATCCAAACCGATCCAAAAAAAATTGAAAACTGGTCCAAAAAATCGAAAACCGAAGCAAACCGAAATTTTTTGAATTCCATTGGATGGTTTTGGTGGCCAATCGATCGATTTGGTTCGTTTTCGGTTCGTGGCTCTAAAACTGAACCGAATCGAAATAATAATACTAAATATGTGTGTTAAGCAAGTATTGAATTATTATCATATATGTGTCATACTTAGAGGGAAGTAGCATTTCTTTTCCCTAAAATTTGTAGTACCAAAACTACGTACACTTCTAAATCCGCATAGAGAGGTAGATGTAAACATATATATTTGAACACTTACTAACATCTATATAAAATCTGCAATACCAAAATCATGTACACTTACTAGCTAGTTGTTTAGTTGAACACTTGATGTATTTGGTTGTTAATGCACTTGATGAATTAATGTATTTATTAGTTTCCTTATTTTTCTCTTTACATATTTTATTTTTCTCATGTATGGATTTAGAAAATAGGAAATTAAAAAATCGGTAAAGATGATCGGTAAAAACTGAATCAACTGATCCAATGCAAACCGCATTTTTTGGATTGGATCGGATCGGATTTTTTTGTGTAAGTCATCCAAACCGAACGAACCGCATGTTCTTTTCATGTTTGGATCAGATGACTTTTTAGCTCAAAACCAATCCAAACCGATCCACGAACACCCTTACCTATTAGTTTGATAGTTTGATAATAACTTAGGAGAAATAAATGACACAAGATTTTTTACCCACATCACTAGTTTATATCAAAACCAAGCTTGTCATTGTTGGAATCGTGAATGTCAAAACATTTTAAGACACCTGAAACCAAGCCTGTCATTGTTGGAATCGTGAATTTAAAAATATTTTAAAAGAAACATGACAAAACAATTGTCTTCATTATCCAACATTACTAATACCCATTTTCCTATTTCTTCAAACAATGTCACAGCCTATTGGAATTATTATTAAGCTGGATACGATATTTCAAATTAAGAAGTCAAAATAATTTACTAACATTCTACATAACTCAAAATTTATAATAGTATTTTCTTACTACTAATTCACAATCTAATAGCATACAGTTTGTCCAATGCAAGCAAATTTGTTATTTTATCACTACCGCAACAACAAATTGAATTCATGCACATATTCTTTAAGAAAAAAATTGAACATGCACCCCAATTGTCAATTGAGCACTCTAGTCCTAGTACTTCTTTTCTTTTGTTCCAGTTATATAGATCAAAATAATAAGGGCAAATAAAATCAGTTACTGTGATATAGCACGCCAAAAGATAATTTACCTTTGACACTAATGATGCCCCTGATCTGCTTTGACTCCATTGAATGTGGATCCAAGTTCACATTATTATACAATGACTGCATTGTGTAGGAAAATAGCCAAATGCCCAGTTCATAGACATGACCATGAAACTATACACTTCTGCTGCTGCTCAATTTGTGTCGATGAAACTTCCATGTCCACAAACCTACGCTTTTCTAGCAACAGACCGTTTTGCGATTCAGAACTGTTGAGATCATCGTCTAATTTTCTCTTCCTATAAGGATCAGTGAATCGAATATCCTCCGTGCTACTTTCCGGTTTGAATACATGGATTCCGGTTGCTTTAACAATTGAGGTCTCTATCATACCCGCATATGTAACCTTCACATGGTTCTATTCGTTTTCTAAAGGCACTTCAAACATATCTTTGAGAAGTGTATGATCCAATTCCAAACTCCTCAGTTCTTCCTTGAGACGACGAGGAAGGGAAAATTCTTGAACTTTGCCATTGATGAACACCATGGGATGGGGCCAATACCATCCATACATGGATACCACAGGTGCAATACAAAGACAAAGAACTTTGGCAGGGAATTTATTATGAAACCAGAAAGAAATTGAAGGTCCCCTGCTTTGGTGATTGAACCACTCTGGAATCCATGCTCCTGGCAAATAAAGAGTGTTTCGAGCCTCAGTGCAGTTCCTGTAAGTCATAAAGGAATTCATAAGTTTACCCACATTAGGTACACTAGATATTATTAAATCAAACACATTAAGAAAAAAAAGACAAAACCTGATTCAGGAACGTGCTTATACATGCGGAAGTCAAGGATTTACAGTTTATTGCATTGAAATATTTTAAGTTAGGTGGAGTCCCTGTAATTTCCCGAAGAAGCTTGCAATTACTCACAGTCAAGGGCCCGTAAAGATCGACATTCTTTGATGCATTCAGGACGGATTATGAAATTATTCCCATTTAGGTATAATTCTGTCAGTTGAGCAAACTGCTTGAAACCTATTGAAAAAAAAAATCATCTTTCCAGTTGCAACATTGGGCAAAAAAACAATCCACCTTTGAAGATACTATTGGGCCCACATTTTCTTCACCCTCTTCCAATTTTACCCATTGCCACTCCCTGCAATCCTGAACAATCAAAGAAGACAGTTCAGGCATCATGACGAAGCTACTTCTTAACTTAACAATTCCACATTGCAGACTTAATATTCGGAGTCCAATAAGATTTTCAAATGACGATGGCAATTCTATTATGGGAAGGCCATGCAATTTAAGATGCCTTATGTTTTCCATCTTTCCTGATATTTCTGGAAAATTCACAAGACTGGAACAATATGAAAGCTCAAGTTTTTCAAGAGAGGTCATGTTAAGCCGTGGAAAACTCATAAGCTTGATGCACCACAGCATTCAATATTTTAAGTTTATTCAGAGAACCAATTGAGTCGTGAACTGTAATTAAATCCCCACACTCTTTAAATGAAAGTTTCTCCAAGTTTGGGAGATTAGATGTCAGGTATCTCGGTTAAAAATTTGCAGTTGTCAAACTTCAGAACTGTTAGATGCACGACACTCTGCAAGAAAATAAAGGAAAAAATGAAATAAGAACAGAATGAATAATCTTACAGTGAATTTATTAATTTACAAGATGAGAAAAAGTGTACTCTTTAAACTTGCCTTCGATAAGCCATGGAACTCAAATGACATAAAGCAACTATCATGTAACTTGCATACGGCAAGTTCCTCCGGATGAAAATTGGATGGTAGAGAATTTGAAGGATATCTGGGCCATTCCAGTACTCTCAAACTTTCTGGAAAATAATTGGGACCTTTGGAAAATTTACCATTTCTAATAATAAGAATTTTAAGGTTTGTCATCTCCTTGAAGGCGTTTCCATTCCATTCTACTGTTTCTTCCTTGTTAAATATGGAGAAATCTACACATATGATTTCAATTTTACTAGTTCCCTGTTAATGCAAAAGGCACGAATCAACCACAATACAAGTATATGTAAGACATCAATTCACGTGTTTAGAGAAATTTACAAATTATTAAGAAAAAAATAAGTATGATGTGAACGCATGATAAACAAAAAAAGATGAATCAAGATAAGAAACCAAACCAACCATTCATGAGTCTCACTTACCGTGTTGTCTTTTAAAACTTGAAGTATATCTTTCGGTAACCATAATCTACTGCGCCTCCCTGGCTCTTTCGGTGATTCCTGCCGGACAATTTCTTTACCCATGTCCTCAGTCAAGTCATGCATTGTAACTTCGCCGTAACTAAGCTTTACGAGAGATTTATCAACCAACACCCCAACATGATGTTTCATGCAATCATCATAAAGAGCAAAAATTATAACTTCAACCTTCGTCAATTTATATCCTTTGAAACAACAAGCAATGTCAAAAAAAACACTTTTCTCTTCTTCCTCCAAAGCTTTAAAGCTTACTTTAAGTTTCTCTAGGATTTGATTATTAGGAATTCTTTTATATTGATTGATAGCAGATTTCCATTGTTCTACACTTTTTGCAAACAAGTTGGAACCTATTACTTCCAGAGCCAATGGAAGGCCAGAAGCATAAGTTACTGCATCATTCAAGACCTGCACATAAGTTGGATCAACTTCTTCCTTCTTAAAAGCTTTCCATGTAAGCAATTGAAGAGCATTGTTCTTATTCAATTCCTTCACCTCGTATCTTCTTTTAACTTGATGAGATTTTAGCAGTTGTTCGTCCCGAGTTGTGATGATGACTCTACTGCCGGGACCAAACCAATCAGGACTTCCAGCAATTTCCTGTAATTGCTCGTCCTTATCAATATCATCTAGAATCAAGAGAACCTTCTTTCGCTGGAGCCTTTGTTGTATCATTGAAGCTCCTTCTTCCCCACTTGTTAAGTTGATGTCCTTATCTCCAAGTATTTCAAAAGAAGAATGCTTTGGAGATGTTCTAACCCATGTCTGTTTGATTTTTCTCTCACGTCTCCAAGAAAACAACAACCATCAAAATGGCCAGCAATCAAATTATAAACGGCTAGAACAAGTGTGGTTTTTCCTATCCCGCCCATTACGTGGATCCCTACCATGTGGACAACATCATCAGATCCAACATCCAAAAGCTTCCTTACCCCTTGAACTTGTGATCCAAGTCCAACTGTATAATCCGAAACATGTAAACGAGTAGGATTAATCTCCTTAGAGACCCGCTCAACAATGCTCCCAATAAACTTGTATTCGTATTTATCTCTGTTTCAAATAAAAAAGTTTTATTGAAGTTAAACCAAAAGCATCATATCCATGTCTTGATAAGTATGTTGCCATAGTTAACAAACATTTCTTTTCTCTTTAAATTTTAGTGTTAAATCATTAGACAAGAAAAACTTAATCCAATAAAAATTAGAAAGTAAAAAGATTGGTATGGTTGGGTACCCATCTTTGAAATGAAAGCCAGACAAGACAGCTACTTCACGTAGAGCCATCTTCCATCCCTGCAACTTCTCCATGTTATGCTGGAACCTCCTCTCATGCTTAGCCAATACTTCTCCATAACTACCTTTCTGGTGTCGCAATTGAGAAGGTTCCAGGTTATATTGAAAGAGGTAAAAAGTTAAATTTTTTTCCTAAAAACGCTTTCAATAAAAAATGACAGATAAAGCATTTTCATTAAAAAATAACAGCTAAAAACACTCTCGTTCAAAATAACTATTATAATTTTTATATATATATATATATATATAGAGAGAGAGAGAGAGAGGATATAAAATGACATAATTAAGTTAGGTTGGGTTACTCGATTTTCACTTTGTTCAATTCGATACCCAAGTTGAATTGGTTAGGTTAAAAAAACAAAACTTGACTTGACCTATCAATTCAACCCAATCAAAACTTATTATTTTTTGTTTGATTCAAATCGATTTATTTGAGTAACTCAGGTTGATCAAACCCATGTTCATCCCTAATCTCAAGCTAATTTCTTCTACTACTTATTATTTGATTATATTATATGTGTAATGATATCTTTTACACTTATATTTCTGGTAATTTAAAATATTTACTCTATATCAGTGATTTGTTTAGATTACTTGTGAAATATTATTTCAATAAGTAATTATATACATAGTTAATTTTTATTATAATTAATTATAGAAATAAGTTTTATATTTAAATATGCTGAATAAAAGATTATTTTAAAATAATCTATTTTATTTAAATTGTTTAAAAAAACGCGTTTGTATTAAAATTATTACTATAAGTATAAAGTTATTAATCAATTGCTGGTGCATGTTTCCCGAAAAACTTATTGTTAGAAATAAAACAAAACATAAATGTTAACTAAAAAAGTAATGTAATAATTTTAATTATAAGCGTCAGAATTTTTTTACAAATGTGAAAATTTTTTAATTATAAGCTTCATAATTATTTGTGTTTGACTCAATTTTTTAATTTAAAAATTGGTTTAAAATTAAAATTTAAATTAAAATTTAAAATAAATAAAACTATTTAATGTTTTTTATTTTCATTAACTTAAAATAGATATTTTAATGATAAAAGATTCAAAAAGAAGATTCTTCACTTTTTTCTCTCATTCAAAACCTATTTGAATAGTTTACACAAAATCATATAATTAGACTTTATTCACCATTCTAAAACAACAAAACCTAAAAAGGAGCACGGACAGGGGAAAAAAAAAACAAGAGAAAAAGAAAGCTTCATAGAAACTGCCAATGGTATATGTTACACAAACATATGATACAAAATACGTTATTATTAACCAAACATATTGTACTAAACTTGTTGAGCCTTGTGGAAAATATCTCTCTTTTTTTTTTTTTCCTTTGTCTAATTTTTCATTATACTTAACCTGGGGTCTATGTTCTACAAGAGTACAAGCGTCAAGAGTCAAGGGTCAAATTCTTTCATTGTGCGCTTCACCCTTGGTGTACGACCTACAAGGTACAAAGCCATAAAGAAAGATGCCTTCACATTTTCATTTAAATTGTCTAAAAAAAAATAGTTTTTATAATCAAATTATTACAAATAAAGTATAAAATTACTTTAAATAATTGATACTATATTTAAAATAATTAATTGGTGGTACTACTACTTGTCCCTGCCCCCAAAAAAAAAAAAAACTCATAAAAATAAAAAAAAATTATATATTAAAAATTCACAACTTTTGCAAACTTCATCGCCAGAACATGAGAATGCTAAAAAACACCTTCTTTTACTTTTAATCCTTAGTACAAGGTTGTTTAGGAGACTTAATTAGTTTTAGAAATAATTTTTTTTTTACACTTTTTTTTAACATTCACCTAATCACATTTCATCCTTTTCTGTATCTCTTTATTATTTTATTTATTATATCTATCATTTTTTTCTTTCTATTTATGTCTATTTTCCAAGGGTATATACACCCATTAGGATGTGAAAAAAAAATCCTTTTAAAAAATGGAACAAATTTCAATAAATCCCCAAATTGTTCATGGTTTCTGAAATTTAGATAAAAAATGAAGGAAATTAATGTAATTTTAATAAAGAAAAAAGAGAGAGTGTGTTTTTAAATGAAAGTTTAAATGCAGCTCCAATTAAATGACATAGTTAAAAATGTTCATTTTGGAGAATTAATGAGGTGTACTTGTTGCATTTTTTCCTGCTAGTTTTGTTTTCTGTTTTTCTTATTTATATATAGTTTTTTCATGGCCATTTTCATTAGAATAACTTACTCTTTAAACAATGAATCATAATAAATATTGGTGGGTCAAATAAGATTTTACATATTTTAATTTCTATTCTTATAGTCTATATATATACCGTAAAGTATAATTTTATCTTCATTATAATGAATTTTCTATCAAATTTAAAAGTAAAATTACTAAATAATAATTTTCAATTTATCTTTCACTTTATCCAAATTTCTTTCTCATTTTATCCAACTTTCTTATACATGAGTATTGCCATCCTAAAAAAGGAAAATGTTAAATATATATATATAAATAAAATGTATTAGATCAATAATTTTTTACTGCAATAATTTTTTATCACAAAAAAAATACATCCTTGACAATTTAGCAAGAGAAACTACAGGGACAACTGTTAAATTAATCCGTCCTTGCTAATTTTTCGAAAACATCAACTCATTAATTAATTACAAATTTCTATCAACATTAATTAAGCAAAATTCATGGTGTGCTGAATGTGGAACAAAAATGACGGATTGAAAAGAATTGAAAGAAAAGAATATTCTGATTGCATGTAAAGAGAAGAAGAGAAAAAACAAAATGAAGCATAGGTGTATTGCAATTTGGACTGCACGACGCTAGGTGCCTATTAAATTGAAGCCAGCGTCCCACCACATTTTTGGGCATTGGGACGATGGGTGTCCACCAGGAAAAAGCTTGGGCGTATTGCAATATGGGAGCCTAGGTATCTCATGCCGATTGGAAATATTGCTTGCGCACAAATTTTTAGCTTTTTAACCAAATTGGTAATTAAAAAAACAAATTACCAAAATATTATAAAAAAAAAATTATCTGAATGAGTTGTTTTGGACAATTGGCGTGGTAGAAGGCACCGGTAGCAATGGCGCTGCACCGGTCTCAGAAATTGCAACTGAAGGGACTAGTGGCAATGGCGCCACCCAATTATGTTTCTAAAGAGAGAAGGCGCTAGTCAAACCAGCTTCACTTGTTTATTTCGATTTGACACCTGCAGTCGTGAGAATTAGGCAGTAAAAGAGATAGGAAATTGTCTTTTTTGAAACAAGAAATTCTGCACATGACACGACTGTTTATTGCTTTTTTCTGTACTGGCCAAACAGGAAAGGTGCCAGTCAGACATGTGCCACCTATTTTCTGTACTTTTTTGCATTGTGAAGCACAGAAGGCGCTCGTTGCACCAGCGCCACATGTAAATTTTGTTTTTCATTTATGGTTCAAGTGTGAAGGGCGCCATTTGTAAAATAATAATAATAATAATAATTTTGTGCATGACTTACGATTGACATTGTGCAAATAATAGGATTTTTAGGTTAAATGTCTTCATGCATGCATGTATTGTAATATCATGTATGATATTTGATTCTTATTTCAATTTTTATTTTGAGGTGGAATGGATTACATAGAAAGTGCCACTGTCACTAGTGCTGTGTGCTTTTTTACTATGTATGAATAAGGCGCCCTTGACAGTAGTGCCACCCACTTTATCTGCCACAATAGAAGGCACTAGTGACAGTGGCATCACACAATCAACTTTCCCAAAAGGGAAGGTGCTAGTTTGACCAACGCCACCTATTTTATCCTTTTTTTAAGTCCAATTTGTCGAATCAGGGAAGGAAGTTGCGTTGTCTTGATCGAAAGAAGTTGAATATTGGACAAGGTAAGAAAGAATCATTATAATTTAAAAGTTTTTATAATTAACAGATACTTTCAATTTTTTTTAATGAAGTCTGTAGTTATTAAATTTTATTAACTTTCATAGAATTATAAGGACTTGTTGAAGAAAAACGTGTAAAGCCATATCCAATCATGTCATCTGTTAAATTGATTCCTAGTATTCTTATAATAGTATTCTTATGATTTGCTTTTACTTTCAAAAAAGGTTTCTATAATTTAAAAATAGTTAATATAATTTTATCGACTATTAGAAAATAAAGACTCACTTAATTTTTAAACAAATACAGGAACCTGTACTAACAATATATAATCTATAACTTTAATATTTTTTAATTGATTGATTAAATAAAAAATAATTTTAATTGATTGATTAAATAAAAAATATTTTTATTCAATATTCAAATTTGTTTAATTTATAATAAAAGTAATAAGATAATTATAAACTCTTATTAAAATAAATGTTATTAATTAATTTAATTTGATTTTAAACTGATTTTTTAAACAGATCTATTTTATTTTTTATTAATAATAAAAAAATAATTTATTTGTTGAAATAGTATTACTTTATATTTTTTTATTAATATGTGTTAAGTGAAAGGAGTTAATTAGGTCTGTTAAAATTTGAAAAGTTAACCATATATAGCAAAAAAAAAAATTTAACCATATATATTAATTACATTGCTTTAAAGAAATAGTACATATTGTAAGAATAATAATAATACCATGAATTGTGAGCGAGATTGAAATATATATATATTATGAATAATTATTAAAATTTATCTAAACTCCCTTCAATAACCACAATACAAGATTTTTCTCTAATCAATATTTTTACTTTTGCTTCCTGTTTGATTTGACCCACGACAAAACGTGTAGCAGGAACAAGTCACAAAACAAGTGACACTAGTCAAACCAGCGCCTTCCCTTTTGGGAAATTTAACCAGGTGGCGCTACTGCCACCAGCGCCTCCTATTTTGGCAGCAAGAATCGATGGTGCCACTGCTACTAGTACGTTCTTTTATACTATTTAAAAAGTGTGTGGCGCTATTGTCACTAGCGCCTTCTCCTATATCTGTTCCACGTCAGAGACCAATGTGTCCAAAATATCCCATTTTAGTAAATTGTTTCTTTTCTATAATATTTTGGTAATTTGTTTTTTTTTATTTATTTACCATTTTGGTAGAAAAGCCCAAATTTTGTTCCATTTGTCTCATATTGTATTCTCTGATTCTCAAGCAACTCTTTACTTGTATGAGCAACATTGCTTACCAATGTATTTGGATCAATGTTGCTAACATGCATATGTCTCATTTTCTTGTCAATTTGAATAAAAACCTGAAAGTTACTCTCAATAGCTTCGTGATGGACGTGGATCTAATTAGTATAAGAAGTGGAACCACACACACTACATGTGGCAGCCATGCAGTAGAAATAAAACAAAAAAAAAATGTTAACTAAAAAAGTAATGTAATAGTTTTTAATCATAAGCATCATAATTTTTTTTACTAATGTGAGAATTTTTTAATTATAAGCTTCAAATTTTTTCTTATATTAGATTTGTGTTTGACTCAATTTTTTAATTTGAAAATTTCTTTAAAATTAAACTTTGAAATAACAGTTTTAAAAATAAAATAAAAACTATTTAATATTTTTTTATTTTCATTAACTTAAAACAGATAATTTAATGATGAAAGATTTGGATAATTTACACAAAATTATATAATTAAATTTTATTATCACCACTATAAAACAACATATAACCTAAAAAAGTGTACGGAGAGAAAAAAAAAAAAAAACAAGAGAAAAAGGAAGCTTCGTAGAAGTTGCCAATAAAATCATGGCGTATGTTACATGGACATATGGTACGAAATTCATTATTATTAAGTGGACATATCGTACTAAACTTGTTGAGCCTTAATACATCTCTCCTTTTTGTTTTTTCCTTTCTCTAATTTTTCATTGTACTTAACCCGAGATCTACATTCTACAAGCCTCAAGAGTCAAGAGTCAAGAGTCAAAATCTTTTACTATGCACTTCACTTTTGGTGTATGACCTACAAGGTACAAAAAGCCTTCATTGCCATAAAGAAATATGCCTTCACATTTTCATTTAAATTATCTAAAAAATACTTTTTATAATCAAATTAATACAAATAAAGTATAAAATTATTTTTAATAATTGATACTGTATTTAAAATAATTAACTGGTGCAACTACTTATCCCTGCCCCAAAAAAATAAAGAAAAGCTCACAAAAATAAAAAATATATATATTAAAAATCCACAAATTTTACAAACTTCATCATTAGAACATGAGAATGCTCAAAAACATATTATTTTACTTTTAATCACAAGTACAAGGTTGTTTAGGAGATTTAATTAGTTTTGGAAATAATTTTAATTTTTTTAAGACTTTTTTAACATTCTATATCCCTTTATCATTTTATTTAGGCTTAATTGCACTTTTACAATTGTGCAATTTTGGTTTCTCAAGTTTTAATTGCGCAAATTAGGTCTTCTAAGTATCACAATTGAGCAATTTTGGCCCCCCTAAGTTTAAATTGAGCAAATTGAGTCCCTAAGTATCACAATTGTGCAATTTTGTCAATTTTTTGTTAAAAATTTAGTAGATTTTATATGATGCATTAGAGCCATATCATTTGTCATGTCATCTATTATCATGTTAATCATCACATCATTCATCAAGCCCACATTATCTATCTTATTAAATATTTAACGGAAAGACCAAAATTGCACAATAACAATATTTGAGGAACCGAATTTGTGCAATTAAAATTTGAATGACCAAAATCACATTATTGCGATACTTGAGGAGGGACCAAAAATACAATTAAGTCTTTTATTTATTATATTTATTACTTTGTTTCTTTTTCGTTTCTATTTATCTCTAATTTGCAAGGGTATATACACCCATTAGGATGTAAAAAGAAAAAGGTCCTTTTAAAAATTGGAACTAATTTCAATCAACCGTTTCCTTCAACTCTCCAAATTGTTCACAGTCTTTGCTTCTGCTTCAATGAGGTGTTTCTTTCAAATGAAATTTAGATAAGAGAATGGAGGAAATTAATTTAATTTTAATAAAGAAAAAAATGGAGGTGTTTCTTTCAGCATTATTCTTGGAATTTAATTTAAATGCACAATAATATAAAGTTTGTTACACTTTCATTTGATCATAAATTGCTATGTATGATAAAATTGTAGATTATTTTTATAATAAATACTTTAAAAATCATATCTAAGATGATTTCTAATTGATTGATTGACAATGTAAAAAAAATTAAATTCTTATACTTATTTTTCTCATATTAAAAAGTAAAATTTATTTTAAGAAAATTTGAGGATCAATTGAAATATGATGTCCAAGCATAATAAAGATTTCTTATCATTAAAATTGTTTGCTTGATTTTTAAAAATTATCTCTTTTCTTCCATTATAGCATTATAATCTTATATTTTTTTTATATAATTTATATAAATGTAACTTTTACGATATATGGTCAGTTATTATGAAATTTAAAATTATTGGTTAAATTTAATATATTAATTTTAAAATTATATTTGATTTTAATTTTTATATTTGACCCTAAAAAAATGGTCTGGCTCCGCTCCTCACCTTTCTCATTAGGTTGTAATATTTGTGTTGTAAACTTAATTCACATAAAACATAAATATCAGAAGAGTGATTTTTGTGTGAAATATTTTTTTACCGTGCTTTATATAAAGGAAAAATATATTGCATGTCCTATATTACGATACACCCATTTGAGTTCAAAAGACTACATACACACATTTGATTACGATATTCCACCCGTCCTTTTGGGTATTTTTCTAATTAAGAGGCCCCTCAAGCAATTGTTATTTTCAGAATTTGAACTTGTTACTCAACCTTTGTTTGTTAGTAACGTGTTAACATCACTAGTTTATGATAAAAAATAAAAAGAAATAGCACAATTTATCTACAATAACCGCTTGTCATTAGTCCTCGTTGCAGCCAACCAAACTACCACCCTCCTTCAGGACAAATGCAGATAAAAACAAACGTGATGCACATTACAAAGCACTGAACTAGCAATGGCCATTAATTAAAAACAGCACTGAACAAGTAAATTTATTTTTTGTCACTACTAAAACAACAAATTGAATTCCTGTATAATCTTCATGTTAAAAAAAATTAAACTTGCGCCACAATTGACCACTCTAGTCCTATTATTTCTTTTCTTTTGTTCCATTTATATAGTTTAAAATAATAAGGGCAGTTAAAATAAGTTACTGTGATATAGCGCGCCACAAGATAATTTGCCTTTGACACTATGGTGCCCTGATCTGCTTTGACTCCATTTATTTTGAATTCAAGTTCATGCGACGATTGCATTGCTTGAGTAGGAAAAAATGAAAATAGCTACATGCCCAGTTCAATAGACGTGACTATATTGTTGCTGCTGTACAAATTGTGTCTATGAAAACTTACATGCCCACAAACCTATGCCTTTTTAGCCATTGGTGCCTTTTGTGACTCCGTAACTGTTGACATCATCGTCTAATTCTCTCTTGGCGATGGAACCACTCAGGAATCCTTGCTCCTGGCAAATAAATAAACAGAGTGTTTCCAGCATCATGCAGTTCCTATAAAGGAATTCCTAAGTTTACCAACATTAAGTACACAATATATTAAATCAAATACATTAAAAACAAGACAAAACCTGATTTAGGAACATGCTTGTACATGATGAAGTCAAGGATTTACAGTCTCTTGCAAAGAAGGAAATGTAGTTACATGCAATCACTAACATCAAGCTTCCATACAAATTGACATTCTTTGATGCATTCACGAAGGATTGTATAAAATTATTGTTCGATAGGTCTAATTCTTCCACATGAGCAAAAATCATCATACGGATTGCATTCTGAGGCACCAAGATGTTCTACTTTGAAGATACTATTGAGCCAACTTTTTCTTCACCCTCTTCCTGTTTTACCCAATTCCACCCCTTGAATCCCAAACCGTCAAGAAGAGTCAGTCCTGGCATCATGGCAAAGCTACTTGGCACCTTAACAACTCCACAGCTATTTCGTGATAACAGTCGTAAACAGAGAAGCCGAGTAAGATTTTGAAATGAAAATGGCAATTCTGTTATGGAAGTGTCAAACAAATCAAGATTCGTTATGTTTTCCATCTCTCCTAATATTTCTGGAAAACTCTGAAGCCTACGACAACCTGAAAGATTGAGTGTTTCAAGAGAGGTCAACTTGATGGGTGGAAAACTCCTAAGCTTGCTGCAACCAAAAGTACTCAATATTTTAAGTTTATCTAGAAAACCAATCGAATTGTGAACTGTAATTAAATTGTTGCAATTTTCAAATGAAAGTTCCTCCAAATTTGGGAGACCAGATACATCAGATATGTGTGTTAACCATTCGCACCCGTCAAAATTCAAAACTCTCATATTCAAGAACTTCTGCAAAGAAAAAAAAGAGAGTAAGAAATAAGAACGGAATGAATAATCTTAAAGTGAATTTATTAATTTACAAGATGAGAAAAATGTACTCTTTAAACTTGCCTTCGATAAGCCAACAAACTCAAGTGACGTAATGAAACTATTGGGTAACTTGCATATGGCAAGGTCCTTCGGATGAAAATTAGATGGTAAACAATGTGAAGGATACCTCTCCCATTCCAGTACTCTCAAACTATTTGGAAGATATTCGGGACCTTCACAAAAATGACCATTTTTAATAATAAGTGTTTTGAGGTTTTTCATCCTCTGGAAGGCCTTTCCATCCCATTCTCCTATTTCTTCTTCGTCAACTATGGGAAAATTCAGATATATGATTTCAATGTCACTAGTTCCCTGTTAATGCAAAAGGCACAAATCAACCACAATATAGATGTATGTAAAACTTCAATACACATATTTAGAGAAATTTACATATTATAAAGAAGAAAAAAAACAACTATGATATGAACATATGATAGTCAAAAAAAAGATAAAGTCAAGATAAGAAACCAAACCATTCATGAGTCTCACTCACCGTGTTGTCTTTTAAAACTTGAATTATATCTTTGGGTAACCATAATCTACTGCACTTCCCTGGCTTTTTCGGAGATTCTTGCCGGACGATTTCTTTACCCATGTCCTCAATCAAGTCATGCAATGTAACTTTTCCATAACTAAGCTTTACGAGAGATTTTTCAAACAACACACCAATATGATATTTCATGCAGTCACCATAATGAGCACGGAGTATATCTTCAACTTCTGTCAATGCATATCCTTTGAAGCAACAAGCAATGTCGAGAAAAACACACTTCTCTTCTTCCTCCAAAGAATCAAAGCTTACTTTCAGTATCTCTAGGATTCGATTTACAGGAATTCTTTTATATTGATTGATTGCAGATTTCCATTGTTCTATACTTTTTCCAAACAAGTTGGAACCTATTACTTCCAAAGCCAATGGAAGGCCAGAAGCATAAGTCACTACACGATTCAATACCTCTTTATAACTTGGATCAACTTGTTCAGTTTTAAAAGCTTTCCATGTAAGCAGTTGAAGAGCATCATTCTCATTCAATTCCTTCACCTCATATGTTCTTCGAACCTGATGAGATGCCAGCAGTTGCTTGTCCCGAGTCGTGATGATGACTATGCTGCCGGGACCAAACCAATCAGGTCTTCCAGCAATTGCCTGTAATTGCTCGTGCTTGTCAACATCATCTAGAATCAAGAGCACCTTCTTTCGCTGGAGCCTATGTTGTATCATTGAAGCTCCTTGTTGCCAACTTGTTAAGTTGATTTCCTCCTTTCCAAGTATTTTAGAAAGAAGAATGTTTTGGAGGTGTTTTAACCCTTGTTTGTTTGATTCTTCTCTCACATTTTCAAGAAAGCATGAACCATCAAAATTCTCAGCAATCAAATTATTATAAACTGCTCCAGCAAGTGTTGATTTTCCTATCCCACCCATTCCGTAGATTCCTATCATGTGGACATCATCATCAGATCCAACATCCAAAAGCTTCCTTACTTCTGACACTTGTGACTCTAGTCCAACCAGGTAATCCGCAACATGTAAAAGAGCACGATTAATCTTGCTGGAGACCCGCTCAACAATCCTTCTAATAAACTGGTATTCATATCCCTCTCTGTTTCAAACAAGAAAGTTTTAATGAAGTTAAACTAAAAGCCTTGCATCCATGTCTTGATACGTATGTTGTCAAGGTTAACAAACATTTCTTTTCTCTTTAAATTTTAACCACAAATCATTAGACAAGTGAAACTTAATCCAACGAAAATTAAAGTAAAAAAGATTGGTGAGGTGAGTACCCATCTTTGAAATGATAGCCAGACAAGTTAGCTACTCGATACAGAGCCATCTTCCATTTCTGCAACTTCTCCTGGCTGTGCTGGAACCTTTTCTCATGCTTAGCCAATGCTTCTCCATAACTACCTCTTTGGTGTCGCACATGAGAAGGATCAACGTTATAAAAGACCGGTAAAACCAACATATCTTTCCTCTGGGCACAGTCAAGGATGGTTGCAAGTTCATCTAAACAAAAAGAGGAAGAAGCATAGTTTATGGAAAGCACAGTGATGGCAATCCTGGACTCTTCAATTGCCTTCAGAAGTGTTGGTGTTATTTCCTCTCCGCTTTGAAGCTGCTCATCATCAATGAAAGTGTAGATTCCCTTGTCATGAAGTGCTTTGTAGAGACTGCCAGTAAAGCCATGGCGTGTATCTGAGCCTCTGAAGCTGAGGAACACATCATAGGTGAAGGAAGAGGTACATGATCGCAAAGCCATGAGAACTATAAAAAAGGCTACTATGATTATGGATGGAGTGTTGGGTCTCCAATGAAGCTTCGGAGCAATCAAAAACAATAAAATATTTTGCTCAACCTTCCAAATGAATTCGTCTTCTTGTTGTATTCCCGTTTTGTATCTAATGGGAAATTTGTTTAACAGTGGTGAAAGGAAGCAACTGTCTTCTTCACTTTAATTAAATATATAAAGTAGAGCGCGCCACTTTTGACTTTTTGAAATTAAATCAAAGGATTTGTTAATTTTATTCACCAGCATCCAGAAACCTTTCACGAATATCTAAAAGACCTTTGTGTCCTTTATGGTCACTAAGACGTACCAAATGGGGAGTGTTAATGTGATTTATACCGTGGAATTTCTTTCTGTCTTCTGACTTGCTTGACACTCTGTGGTTAAGAAAAATACTTGTGAATAAATCAGACCCTAAAAAAATGAATTTGAGCAATGAAAAAGAAAATTATTGTTTTTGTGAATTCCTACTTTTTTGCTCTTTAATTTATTTCTTTATTTGTCTTATCTTTTGTATTCATAAGACAAAAATGAAATATTAATTAAAAATATTATTATTAATTAAAAATAATGATAATTGTTAGGTTCACTACAAGTGTACCGGTCGTATAAGTAATAAAATGTAAAGTAGAGTTATCGTCTCCACAACGATTGTGATTTAATCTCAAATCAACCAAATAATTACTTGTGTGTTTATGAATTAAAGAAAGATTAAGAATTTTTGCAGTTTTTGGAATTAAAGAGCAAAAAGAAAACAAGAATGCAATTAAAGGATGTTTAAAAAATTAATAAATAAAAATGGTTAGGTTTCGAAATGTCCGATGATTTTCTCCCAATGTAATTTCTTTTCTTTCTAAACATGTTCTTGTTAGGCAATTTACCTAAATTAATTCAACCCTAATTCCTTAGGAGATAAACCCTTTGTTCCTAATCTTGCACCCTAATCCCTTAGGTGAACAAATTTGGTCACAAGCATTAAGAGCAAAAAATTAACGTAAAGACATACAACCTCTCTTTCTACTTTGCTTGACTTGTGGTCTATAAGCAATCATCAACATAATAATTCTCAAGTTATTAACATTCATTTTATCAATATTATATAATATAAATGATATAACTAAGTCTAGTTGAGGTACTTGGTTTTCACTCGGTTGAAAAAATAAAACTTCACTTAACCTGTCAACACAATCAAACTTGTTATTTTTTGTTCAATTCAAATCGATTTGTTTGAGTAAGTTGAGTTGATCAAACCCATGTTGACCAGTAAACTCAAGCTATTTTTTTTTACTAGTTATTACTTGATTATATTATATGTATAGTGATATCTTTTACAATTATATTTGTGGCAATATAAAAAAATTATTTCTATATCAGTGATTTGTTTAGATTAATTGTGAAATATTATTTCAATAATTAATTGTATACATAGTTAATTATTATTGTAATTATAATTAATTATAAAAATAAGTTTTATATTTAAATATGCTGAATAAAAGATAATGTTAAATGTGAGAATTTTTAATTATAAGTTTCAATTTTTTTCTTATATTAGAATTGTGATTGACTATTTAATTTAAAATTGCTTTAAAGTTAAAATTTGAAATAACAGTTTTAAAAATAAAATAAAACTATTTAATATTTTTTATTTTCATCAACTTAAAACAGATAATTTAATGATGAAAGATTTAAATAGTTTGCATAAAGTCATAAATTTAAACTTTATTATTACCATTATAAAACAGCAAAAAAACCTAAAAAGAAGCACAAAGAGAAAGAAAACAAGAGAAAAGCAAAAGGAAGAAAGAAAGCTTCGTAGATATTGCCAATAAAACTATTGTGTATGTTACACGGTCATATAGTTCAAAACACATTATTACATGTACATATCGTACGAAACTTGTTGAGCCTTATGAAACATATCTCTCTTTTTTTTTTTTCCTTTCTCTAATTTTTCATTTACTTAACTCGAGGTCTACTTTCTCCTAGAATACAAGCCTTAAGAGTCAAGAGTCAAAATCTTTTACTGTGCATTTCACCCTTGGTGCACGACCTACAAGGTACAAAAAGCCTTCACCATTGCCATAAAGAAAGATGCCTTCACATTTTTTTTTAAATTGTCTAAAAAATACTTTTTATAATCAAATTATTACAAATAAAGTATAAAATTATTTTTAATAATTGATATTGTGTTTAAAATAATTAACTGGTGGTACTACTACTTCTCTCCACCCCCAAAAAATAAACAAAAACTCACACAATAAAAAAATATTAAAAATGCACAAATTTTACAAACTTCATCATCAGAACATAAGAATGCTCAAAAACACATTCTTTTACCTTTAATCCCAAGTACAAGGTTGTTTAGGGAGCTTAATTAGTTTTAGAAATAATCTTAATTTTTTTACACTTTTTTTAACATTCATCTAATCACCTTTCATCCTTTTCTATATCTCTTTATCATTTTATTTAGTATATCTATTACTTTTTCTTTTCTTATCTTTCTATTTAGCTATATTTTCCAAGGGTATATACACCCATTAGGATGTAAAAAAAAAACCCTTTTAAAAAATGAAACTAAATTTAATCCACCATTTTCTTCAACTCTCCAAATTGTTCACAATTTCTTTCAAATGAAATTTAGATAAAAAAAATGGAGGAAATTAATTTAAATTTAGTAAATAAAAAGAGAGAGGGTGTGTTTTTTAATGAACAGCTCCAATTAAAAGATCTAGTTAAAAATGTTCATTTTGGAGAATTAATGAGGTGTGCTTGTTGCATTTTTTTTTTCTGCTATTTTTTTTATTTTTTTATTTATATATAGTTCTTTCATGGCCATTTTCATTGGAATAACTTGCTCTTTAAACAATGAATCGTAGCAAATATTGGTGGGTCAAATAAAATTTTACATGTTTTAATTTCTATTTGTATAGTGTGTGTGTGTATAACATAAAGTATAATTTTATTTGCATTATAATCAATTTTTTATCAAATTTAAAAGTAAATTTACTAAATAATAATTGTCAACTTACTCTCACTTTATCCAATTTTTCTTTTCATTTTATCTAATTTTTTTATTATATGAGTATTGCCATCCTAAAAAAGGAATAATATTCATTTTATATGAATAGCATTCATTTTATATAAAAAGTGATGGGCCCTAAACGCATTTGATTAGCTTCTTTAGTTCTGACAAAGGTGGAAAAAAAACGTGATGGGCCCTAAAAATACGTTTTCACATTAGCTTCTCGTAGGGCAAAGGCAGAAAAGTCAAAAGTGGCAAGACTTATCAAATTCCTAGGACAAATGCTGGAAAAGCAAAAGTGACAGCCTGACAGGCCTTAACAACACGGTTTATTATTGCCTAGAAATTTAATGGAAGGAAATGAAGAAATAAAGAAAAAGAAAAAGAAAAAGAATAAAGATGCAAATTGACTTCTAAGGTCAACGGAACTATCAAATTACCTAACTTGCACAATGTGGGTCTGCCATTGAACATCGAATGTTAATCATCTTTGGGGAAGAACAAGGTTACATTAGAGCGTGTGCAACTTTTCTTTAGTTATTAATTCTTTTTTATCAAATCTCACTAAATCGCATTAAATTTAAGAAAGTAATTATTTTTTAATTAGATCTCACTAAATCACATTAAATTTAAGAATTTAACAACTTTTTGTTTCATTGAAACTAACTAAAAATTTAAAACGAGTTTTACATATCACCTCATATTTTTATATTTTTTATTTATTTTTATTTTAAGATAATAATTTATTTATATTTTAATTTTGAAACAAATGAAAAATAAAATATATTAGTTCAATAATTTTTGCAGCAATAATGTTATCACAAAAAAAAAAATACATCCTTGACAATTTAGCAGGAGAAACTCCAACTGTTAAATTAATCCGTACTTGATAATTTTCCCAAAGCATCTACTCATTCAGAGTACAAATTTCTATCAACACTAATTAAGCAAAATTCTACTCATGATTTGCTTGCATGTAAAGAGGAGGGTTAAAAACAAAGGTGGAGGCTAGGATAGGAAAGTGCCACAAATCTGCCAGAAATAAATACTGACTGTTAGGAATACATGATAAAAATATGTGGTTGTCATTTTAATAGGATAATAGGATGGAACACGTATTTCTTCTCCACTTTTTGACTTAAAGCGTGGCCATGTTTTCATCATTTGATTACTTTTCAACTTTCCTGATAATTATTGTGGTATTCTTTTCCTTCTCATTTAAATTTTAATATAAGACATTAATTATTCTAAAATAATATCTGTATCATTTTTTAAGAGAATATTTGTATCATTTACAATATAATAATTCTAAATCTTTGTATTAAATCTACTATTTCTCTTATTTATTAGATAAGAAATATTGAATGTTTTTAAAGTTTTAAAAACATTAAATATTTTTTTTATTAATACCTTTTTCACAAATTATTAAAAAAATTATAAAATAATTCGGAAGAAGAAATAATATTACTCCGCAATATATTATTACATATGTGTTAGAAGATAAATTTTAATTAAAAATAAATAAAATATAATAAATTATATAATTTTAAATTTAAGAAAAATATATTATTATACAAAATTTATTAAAATATAATATTAAAACATATTTATAACGAAAATAATTTATCTATAAATAAAAATTAATCGTTAGAGTAAAATGTGAGAGTATTAATATTTATAAATATATAGTTAATTAAATTAAATTTCAACGTTTAAATTTTAATTTTTTTATTTTTTTATTTAAAAATGTTTTTCATGTAAAAAGACAATTCAAATTAAATAAAACATTTAAAATATAAAAAATATCTATCATATGTATACTATTCAAGATTTCTATTTAACGTATTATGTGTGTGTATGTGTATAAAAATTTTGATACATAAAATTAAAATATGTTATTAATTAAATATTTAAAGATTAAATAAATACTATTTAAATGTTTTTCAATTTAGCTTTTTTATTAAAAGAATATATTTCATCTAATAAAATAATTCCATCTCAAATAAATATTTAAAATTTAAAATTTGTCTTATCATATATATACTATATAAAATTACTATTTCATTAATTATTTTGTATAAATTTATAAAAACTAATATATAAAATTACAATATATTATTGATTAAACTTTCAAAAATAAACTTAAATAAATAAATTTCCAATATTTTTTCATTAGAATTTGTAAAAATAAGATTAAATATAATAAAGTTGTTAATATTTTATTACAATAAAAACTATATAAAAATATTTTTTATAAATATTTTATTGATTGTTAGGAGTAGGAGTCAAAATGTTATGACAAGTGTTTGGGCGAGAGTCAAGGGACAATGAAAAGTTGATTGAAAACAAATTTTAACAGGAATTAATGTAATCAATACAATCTATTTTAAATTATCTTAATTTGTATGAATTATAAAAATATTAATAATAATAATGTATGTTGATTACTGCCAAGTCCGTGGATTAATTGGTGTGGAATTGCTCCAACTTAACCAGTGGTTTTGAGTTTGAGTTATGGGTATACAATTGTGTTAAATAATCAGAGGGATGAGCTTTACTACCCAAAGTGGTCCTACCTAACTCGAGTAAGACAACCTCAAGTGGAGGATATTTGTGATCTCCTCACACACAAAAAAAATCTACGTTGATTATAAAATAATTTATAAATTAATTATAATTTAGTGTTAACCCTTAATATAGAAGTCCTTACCCCAAAGCTTAGCTTAATGTAAGTACAATAATATTGTCTGACTATTCATCTAGACTTAACCTTACAGTCATGTATCACTTATTGTGAGACTATTCACTTGAAAGTGACCTTATGCTCATGTATCACCAAGTCTAAGACAAGTGACCTAAACTTAACCCTACACCCTAGTATGACCAAATCTAACAATACTAACTCAAACTTTACCCTAATCTCGTATATCACTTAACATAAAAGTCCTTACTCATAACTTGACTTAGCACATGTACGATAATATTGTTAGACTATTCATCTTAACCTAATCCTATAATCATGTAGTACTTATTATGAGACTATTCATTTGGACTTAACCCTACATTTGAGTATATATCATCAATTTAAGACCACTAACCTAAAGTTGACCCTACACCTTATTATAACTAAGTCTAAGAATACTGACCTAAAGTTAACCCTAATCATTGATACCATTGCTTTGGCTCTTTTGACTTTAATTTTCTCCAATCCTCTTATGCTAGCTCCTTCATTTCCTACAAAAACTAAGCAAAAATTTAAATGCAAGCTCCCAAAATAGTTAGTTAACCCTAAAAATTAAATTATCTACAATCCTACCTAAAAGGTGATCAAACATAGTTCTAAATAAGGTAAAATGTGGATAATTTGTCTAAATATAAGTGCCAAAGATGAGTTTTTATGACAATTATCAACCATTTAGTGTAAAAGTCCTTACGCAAAGCTGACTTAAAGTTGACCTTACACCATGGCATCATCGAGTCTTGCCATAATTATAATAATGTTGTCAAACCATTCATTTTAACCTATCCCACCATTTCAATGAGGATGGGTCAAACATCATTAGATCATTTAGTCTTCATTGGGTTTGGGTCAAAGAACATTAGTTCACTAAGGTTTTAGTGAGTTTGGGTCATACATCTCTGGAACACATAATGTAACAACTCACTGTCGCTACAAGACAACACTATGCCAATCTACGATACGTTCATGGTATAAAAATGATAATATGTCTCAAGCTTAAAGAAAAGCATAAATCATGTCATTGAGTCATATACATATATACAAATACATGGAACAAGAGGTCAACCACCTCCACTGCATCAATATGTAATATAATATGTGTACAAAACATAAATCCATAAAGCGTGTACCAACACGCAACCAAAACATACAACTTTATGGGGAAGGGGATACAAAAACAAACTCTCTATGGTTGGTCACACTATACATCATATGAGAAGAACCCAAAGGACACTATCCAAAACAAGGACCCAAAAAGAAAACCCATCCGTTGCCTTCCTTCACTAGAGCTCCCCCATCAACTGCCGGCAATGGGATTCGTCAAAGTCTCACCATCTGCTCCCACGCCAATTGACGTGATCATCACAGTCATACCAGCACAACAATAGCAACAACAAGAACCATACAACACAGCAAGGCATGGGTAAGTTTACTAAACAAATAACATACATATATTGAAATATCATCAACAATTACAAAATCCTTCACAGGCTAGCACAACATTTCAGATCAGAACAACATGGGTTTCACAATGTCCTTACACATCACACCATGATTTTACCACTACTATGTCAATGCATGATGACACGACTCTCGAGAGATTTTCTACACCGAGTGAGCAGCCAGGTTTCACCCCCTAACATGGCCACCTCGCACCATTCAGGGATTGCCAAACTCTAATCTGCAAATAAGATTTAGTGGTATGTCAGGATAAGTGTATATGGGTGGTGGCTCACCGCGACTCAAGGCCTGCACCGCCTTGGCCCCTTGCGAAATCGTCCATCCAGTCATCCCTGAAGGCCTATCTTTACAACCCCACATCTTATCCAGACACTAGGTTGGAGGCCCATCTAAGCCGCAACTCCTGTCAACCAGCCAACTTACATGCCTACTCGTACCACAGCATAAGGCATTCCAACCACAACCTTAGCCGACCACATGTGAATGAAACGCATGTTCCACACCACAACAATAACTCAACATCAACAAGTCATCACACAACACATTAAGCAACAACACCAGGTAGGCTCATTCAGCACCACACATGGCCAGACAACTCAAGCAACCCCATGCAGGCCCAATCCGGGCCCATGCATAGTCAACAAGTAAGGCCCTATCCAAGCAGCCCAACTATCCCTATGTAGGCCTAATCTAGTCACATACATTGGTCATAGGTAAGGCCCTATCCAAGCAACACATACCTCGCGAGAAGTCTCACACAACACAGATAGAGGTCCTATCCAAGCAACCTGCACCCCCTGTGAGATGTCTCACCACAAAAACACAACACAACACAACCAGTGGAGGTCCTGTCCAAGCAACCTTCCACTCAACTCACGCTTTCCAACTATCCTCATGTTTTAGTCAATCAGCCTAATATCTTATTCACTCAACAGTCCATACGCTCGCTCAGCGAGTACCTTCCTTATAGAGGGCATGTTTTCCCTCATGAAGGTTCTCGCTTAGCAACCATAAGTCTCGCTCAGCAAACGTCCACTGTAACACCCATTTAATTTTAAATATAATTCATATTAATTTAGTTATTAAGTTTAAGTAAATAAAATGTGTGTAAAACTTTTCCAGTTTTAAAAGAAATTCCAAACTTAACAGAATTTGGAAATGGTAATGAAATATGAAGATATATACATATATTTCATAAAACTATACATCATGGTTTGAGTAATACATAACAGTCAGAAACAAAAGTACATCGAAATACATATACTACCTAGCCCACTATATACATCAAAAGAGATCCTATACAGAGCAGTATCCATCTACCCTATCCCTTATACAAAAAGAAAATACTATAGGTCTTCAGGTCCTCCCTCGTTGAGATGTTCTCTATCTCGTACTCAGCATCACGGAGCGTTAATGTCGTCTTCAATAATCACTACCAATCATACACAAAAGAAAATAATGGAGTGAGGTGTTTTGTTCTAAAATCACTTTTACATGTGCGGTAGGAAATCTACCATAAAACAAAGACAAAACACAACTGACAACACAAGAGATCCTAAGATTCATTCTAAGTTGTATCCGACTACCCTTGACTAAGTATGGATCCATACTTCCCATTAGTGGGTAATAGTTCTCAACAGAACCTGGGAAGTGACTAGGAGTACATATACCTCTCTCAACACCATCACATGGTACAGTCCTCGTCATCATTGAGGAACAAAATAACAATTTAGGATATCCATTTATAGAAGTATACTCTCAAACCAATCTTAGAATGCTGAGCAGTTGTCGGGGTTATCGAGTTTGGTCAAGCGAATATCCCGGCTCAAGGGCGCTACCTTGGCCATTAGGACCTTCACCACTCAATGGCTACCCCCAAGACCTCCGCAAGTGGGTCCCTGCCTTTCATTCCTTAGCGTACCAAACTGTGGCTTCCCTAGCAGGGTGTCATGTCACTTGCTTTACATTACTCACTAAATTATCAATTCCTAACTTCTCAAGCAGAGGTTTCCCTGGTCTCATTTAACTTGAGTACCAGTACAATCAACATTTCTGTCTTATTTTGCAGAAATTGCACAATACCAGAATTTTAACAGAATAACGACATAACAATTATAGTATAATTACTAAAATTTTGGCAAAATAACAACTAAATAAATACATTTTAATTTTCTAAAATTGAGCAGAGTAACAGCTTAGCAAGCGCATTTTAATTTTCTAAAATTGAACAGAGTAACAGCTTAGCAAGTATAATTTAATAATTAAAATTTGAGCAGAGTAACAATTTAGTAATTATGATTTAATAATCTAAATTTGGGCAGAGTAACAACTTAGTAAAAATGAAAGTTTAACTTTAAACAATAATAACAATACTAAAATTTAAGCCTAAACAGGTTTAGGGGAAAACCCTTCCTACCAACATGCAAAGTGACAGTAATTTAGAACCAACCCCACTCCCCCCATTACCTCTAAGATAGTTGATGAAGAGGATGGAATTGTTGGTGCAAAGCTTCTAAGAGGAGAAATTCTACTAGTTGAAAACTAGCAAAATTTTAACATAAAAACTAGATAAAAAAATATTTTAGAGAGAAAAAACTTTAGAAAGAGAAGCTCTCTAGCTTGGGAAAGGAAAGGATGAGTGAAATCTGAAAACTTTGAGGCCTATTTATAGAAGAAGGAGGGGGTTTAGGTGTCCAAATATTTACATCATCCATTATGTCACCATTATGTCATAAATCCAATTTTTATTTATTTTTAATCCAATTTAGGGACACATATCTCAAATAGGTGGTGAATCACCTATTTTAGGGTTGGGGACGTGCTCCACCAGCTTTCCCAAGCCTCCATGTGTCAAATTTTATCTGTAGGTGAATTAATCGGTACCGACAAAAACGCCTAAACTTGAAAAATTTAGCTTTTAATATCAAAATAATGTATTTTAATGAAAAACTGGATAAATACATTAATTTTCATCAAAAATAAATTTCTAATAATAAATTTTAATTTTTATTAATTTATTTCAAATTATATGTTTTTATTTTATATTTTTAAGCTAGAAAATTCATAGAAAATCCATTTTAATTCAATAAATACCAAAATTTGTATCAAAATTCTAAAATTAAATATTTTACCCATAATTAAACTAAAAATACTATTTCCACCCTTTTTGAATGTCAAACCAGTACTGGCTGGCTTATTAGACACGCAAGGGCATTTTGGTCATTTTACACAGAAATTCCAGAAAATTACCAAAAATTCCCAAAATTATATTTTAATATATATGACATAATTCCAAGCTCAAATTAACATTTTAATGTCAATTGAATCTTTTCCTCATGTCAGTTCTTAATGTTGAGAAATAAGGATAAAATTGTCATTTTCTAATTTCTCCAGGCTCTGGCTCAGAAAAAATATTAAAAATCACGATTAAATAACTCTTAAGATTTAGAGCAAAATGGTGGGAGTCAGAATTTCAAAATTCCTTTCCGATTTTTCAGAATTGTAGTGCCAAATATATATAAAAAATAATGGAAGAATTAAAATAGGATTATTATATTTTTCACTACTTTTCTCTCAAAATAAAGTTTTTATAATGAGAGATATTTAATATAAAATTTTCAAAATATTTTGAGGTCAAAAAGTCTCCGATTGGTTCCAATAGTCAACTAGGGGTATTTTTGTCATTTTACAAAAATTATCTCAATAAATTCTAGAAAAATTTATAAAATTATTATTAATTGTTCTAAATACATTGATGACTTAAAAACAATTTTTAAACATACAGAATAATTTAATATACAAAAGTAGGGGTACTATATCCACTCTAGGAAATACCCCTTCTCTATTTCCAGGGTTCTCGCTCAACGACAACAGGGGTCGCTTAACAAATCTATTCTAGGGATTTTTCTCATTTTTTTCTCTCTTAAGAAATTTGCTCAACGAGTATCATACTCACTCAACAACTAGCCACTCCAGAGAACATCCAAGCTCCAGACATCTTGCTCACCCAACGAACATGTTGTTCGCCCAACGAACATCTTGCAACAGAGAGCAACAATTCTCCAGGACCCTAAATTGCTTATCGAGTCTAGTACTCACTCAGCGAACAACTTCTAGACACTCTAGAACGTCCACCACTCGCTCAATGAGCCCCTTTCTGAAAAAATTTCAGAATCTTCATGATCGCTCGCTCAATGAATCTCCCTTTTTCCTCAACTATCACTCCAGTTCAAGAACAGTTGCTCAGCGACACAACCCGAGAGCCTCACTCCATCTCTAGGGGCGTTCTTGCTCAGCAAGAGCCCTAGTCGCTCAAGGACTATCAGATAACAGAAACAGAGACTCTCTTTGAAAAATCTCAAAATCTAAACTTTTTACTCACCCACACCCCAAATCAACTCGACAAAGGTCGAACAACAACATACAACTATCCGCAACAGCATACTCAACTGATTTCATGCCATTTCAACACATCAACAACAAATCAACATGAATTCAACGAAAACCATTTCCAAACAAAATTCTAATAGATCTCAATTAAATTTCGATTTCAACACAAACCAAGGCCACATCTACATACAACTACGTTTATACAACAACTATTCAACAAATGTAAGCTTCCCTTACCTCTTAGAACTTTCGAATCCAAATTTGGGGAAAAGGAGAATGTAGAAAAAAAATGGACTCTTGAGCCAAATATTCGAAGAAGCAATCCTCTTTACAACAAGGGAAAGGAACGGGTCTTGAAACCTTGCTATTCTCTTGGTGGGTTTGAGAGAATTTAAGAGAGATAGAGAGATGAGAGAATGAGGGAATGTGAGAATGTAAGGAAAAAGGGGTTTGGGCACCCTTTTTAACTCTCCTGGGCCTCACAAAGGGCTTTGGGCCCACTAGAGCCCATAGTCCATCTAAACACTCCCCAAGACTCACAACTGGTCCAACTCAACTATTTTTCCTCAACAACCCAAATATACATAACCCACACTCTCATTTGGCTCAAGCACATTTTTCCTCCAATTTCATAAATTCAAAACAAAAATTCCAAGACAGCCAACACAAAACAACAATCAACAACAACAATTTATTCGTCTTAATTATCTAAATCACATATCTGATTTTCACTTTCAGTTATTAAAATACTAAATCATACATTAAGGAAAATAAGGCATTACATATAGGCTTCATTGGGCTTGGGTAAAACTTTACTGCATCACTTGGGCTTCATTAGGCCAAGATCAAACTCCACTTGATCATTTTGGCCTTATTGGGTCTACATCAAACACTACTACATCATTTGGGCCTCATTGGGACTAGGTCAAATATCACTGATTCAAGTGGGCTTCAATGGACTTGGGTTTAAGAATAATGGAATAGTTAAGCTTCATTGGGTATAGGTCAAACACCATTATAGTACTTGGGTTTCATTGATTTTAGGTCAAACATCACTAGATTACTTGAGCTTCATTGGATATGGGTCAAACACAATTTGTTAACTTTGGCTTCAATGAGCCTGGGTCAAACATCATTAGATCAATTAGGCTTCACTGGGTATAGGTTAAGCATCACTATATCACTTGGCTTAATTGGGCCTAGGCCAAATGGGTTTGTGGTCAAGTTTAGGTTAGTAGTTTTAAACTTGGTAATACATGAGTTTAAGGTCAACTATGGATCAATACTCTAAGACTTCATAATAGTTGGGTTAAAAGTCAACTTTAGGTTAATAGCCTTAAACTAAGTAACACTTGGATTTAAGATAAACCATGGGTCGGTAGTCTTAGACTTGGTAATACATAAGTTTAGGATTAACTACGAGTTAATAGTCTTATACTAAGTGGTATTGGGGATTAGGGTCAACTATAGTGATACTAGAGTATAGCGTCATGTTTAGGTCAGTAGTCTTAGACTTTGTGATACCTAGGTGTAGGGCTAAGTCCAAATGAATAGTATTGCAATAAATGATACATGACTATACAGTTAGGTCTAGATGAATATTTGGAACTATTGTCACACCTATGTTAAGGTCAACTACTGGTAAGGACTTTTATACTGAGTGGTAAGTATGATATATAATTGTAAGATTAGGTCTAGATGAATAATATGATAATATTATCATACCTTTGCCAAGCTATGCTTTGGATAAGGACTCTTATACCAAATGGTGTTTTGGATTAGGATCAACTCTAGGTCAATATTCTTAAACTTGGTGATACAAGGTGTAGGGTCAACTTTAAGTCACTAGTTTTAGACTTGGTAATACATAAGTGTGGGGTCAATTCTAAATAAATAGTCTCATAATAAGTGCTACATGGTTGTGCAGTTAGATCGAGGTGAATAATCTGTCAATATTATCATACTTACATTAAGTTAAGCTTTTGGTAAGGACTTTAATCCTTTAATATATGTATATTGAGGAGTACTACATGTTGGACAAGACATAAATTTCAAATAATCACCTCGTAAATGATACAGTCATTCAAGCAAACATCTGTTTTCATGTAATCAATCAGTCACGAACCTAAAGTTCATGAATAACTTTTCAAACTTCAAAATGGGACATAAAATTTATTTTGTTATGAAAATGCCTTTAATCTTATTTTATTGTAATAAAATATTTATAAGTTTTATTATATTTAATCTTATTCTTACAAATTCAAATGAAAAAATATAGGAAAATATTTATTTAAATTTATTTTTGAAAGTTTAATTAATAATATAGTATAATTTTATATATCAAAGTTTGTTGGAACCAAAGACGTATGAAGCATCTAGCCCTTAAAATGTCTTGATGATAACAAAGGCTATTAAAATCTATAATAGTCTAACAATCCTTGTTTTGTAGGACATAAGTGTTTTTGAGACCTTAAACGTCCATAAAACACACTATCATATCACTCTACCTTAACTTATTTATATTTGTTTTATGCATATGAGTGTCCATTGTCTGCTAAACAAGCCATCCAATGTTTTTATAGATAAGCTTTCATAAAATTGAAGCATCTTTATCTGTCTCATAAAACGCATCCAAAATTTGTTTTGATCATAAATTCACTTTATAAACTTTATTGCTTATATATCTAGACGAAGTTATCCTACAAAGAAGAAAATCTTAACATGCTCTCTCAAAAAACAACTAAGTGTTTTCAACGAATATATATATGCTCTGTCTTTTTGAGTGACGTAAAGCATGTATAGATCAGACAAAAACTCTATTACTTGGTACAAGTTAAAGTAGAAAAGCAAGTCAACTTATCAAAAGAAGTATCAAAGTAGCTCAACAAAGAGATAAAGGTCAAAAGCACCTTACACTTGTCAGGAAAAATAAACTTCTTTTTGGTATAAATTGTCACTAGTATTGGCGGTGTCAAAATCTCTCTCCTCAACTTTACATGATACGTTTTCTCATGCATTAAATGCATTCAGAACGAGAATAAGCTTTATCTCTCAATGGATATTTTCCCAATCTTCTATAAAAAAGACTCAAGAGTGAAGAAGTGATGTTAACGATTCTGAAAAGTAACTAAGTTACGAAAAAGCTCTATCACTCATTGGACAATCTTATACTTGCTCTAAAACTTTCATATTCTTTGTAATTACAAAGTTATCTGTAATTGCAGTTTAACATGTAAAAGCTCACCGTTGTGAGTTATCTTTTCAAAGAATAATCTTTGTGAAAGCCTGGAGAGGCTTAGCGTCAAAGAATACTTGGGTGGAAATAATCTTGGGTTGAGATTATTTCGTTGTAGAGCCAAAAGAGGCTTAGAGAATACTTTTTTGTACAAGCAGTTTTTCTTAGTGGAACACCTTTAGGTTGAAGGGACTGGACATAACTCTTAGTTAAAAGTGAACTAATATAAACATTTGTGTGTATCTTCTCCCCTTATCTTTTATCCTTCATGTTGTTTTTTGTGGAAGATCTTTTATATAGTGCTTACGAAAACCTATTTGCGAATTTTTTTTCGAAAATACATAATTCATAATTCAAACCTCTTTTTATGTGTTCTCTTATTTATTTTAGTTGGTATCAGAGCTTGGCTTCTAAGGATTGAGCATCTAACAATGCAAGGGTAAAAACGATCCTACAACCTTGAATAGTATACATATGATAGATTTTTTTATATTTTAAATAAAACAAATAAAAATATTAAAATTTAAATGTTGAAATTTAATTTAAGACCACGACTAGAGCTGTCAAAATAGGCCCGACCCGATGGGCCGGCTTGCTTAGCCCTGCAAAATGGGCTGGGCTAAAAAAAAGTGGCCTAAAAAGAACCGGCCCGTTTGGCCTGGCGGGCCAATTGGGCCCGGCCTGGGCTGGCTCGGCAAGCCACGGGTTGGCCCAGTTTTATATATATATATATATATATAAATAAAAATATTAATATACTTAAAATATTAAAAAGAAAAAGTCACACACATTTGTAAAAAAAGAAAAAAGAAACTAATAGGGGTATTTTATTTTATAAATAAAATTCGCTTAAAGATATATTTTTAATGAGATTATTGAGTAATTAAGTCAATTATATATGAATAAAAATGTTTGTTTATGCTAGAAAGTATGTAAAATTTAATTTTAAATATTTAATATGATTTAAATAATTTAATTTTATATGATTTTTGACAGAAAAAATAATAATTAAAATAGATAACAATGTTAATAGGTCTGAAAAAAATTCAGGCCAAATTGGCTCAGTGGCCTGTATAGGGCTGGGCTAGGCTCAAAAATAGAGGCCCAGACACAACCAGGCCGGCCCAGCCCGCTAATGAGCAACGGCCTGAGAGGGCCGGGTCAGGCCGACCATTTTGACAGCTCTAACCACAACTATAGTGGACAAGGCCAACAAATGGTTTATGGTGGTCCATATTAAGATAACCGTTAGATTTATTATTAAAATATTGAATAGTTGTGATAACTTACCTGGTACCTCTTTAAACAGTTATTAGTTTTTATTTTTTTTTTAAAATTTTAAAAGTAATTTACACATTTATCCTTTTGCTTAATAGTAATGTTAAGGTAAATTAAGTAAAGATTAAGGCTTTTGCCCCGACAAGAGAAAGGTGCATAATAGACACTACATCTCTTACAAGGGTCCTCTCATTGGAGGGAGCGAAGGCCATTAAGGCTTTCCATAATGTTAAGAGGCTTAACCTTGTAAAGCTCGTTCCTAGGGGACACCTTGGGCAGTTTGTGATTTGAAAAAAGAAAACTTGAGGCCATGTCAAACCTAAAAATATTATTTATCTTAAGTTCTTGACTATTAGAAGAAAAAAAAGTAGGGCTAATTTAAACTATGCTGCCTAAATTCTATTTGCCAAAATTTCAAAGAGATTGATGGAAAAATAGTTGCATTTTCAACTAAATACCACTAGAATGGGATGGTATTGGGGAAAGAAGAAAGCTTGTTGCTTACTTACCAAAGACCTAAAACAATTGAACCATTTGGTTGCCAAGAAAATGTAGGAAATTGAAACAAAACCATCCATAGAAATTGGGAAATTTCTATTCAACAACATATAAATAACAACTGGTAGCTTCCCCTTTTTGCACCAACCAAAAAATGAAAATAAAAAAGGAATCAAGATTAAGTTTTCAATACTCCACCTTTTTAGGATTATGATCTGTTTATGTTGATCATCACTGATTGCTCCTTTCAAAAATTGGATTTTTGCACTTGATCTATTCATGTAAGTCTGCTTTTGAGAAGTTGGACTCTATTTATGGTTCGATTGATAACCCCTTTGAGAAGAAGAAGGGGAATCCGCTACAATGCATTCTTCTTTCATTTTTTAACCAAATCACAACTAACCAATAAGTAGAAGAAAGTAAAGAAAAAAAAAAGGAAAAATAAAGCCAAAAATAGACCCATCGCACTGTCCCGTTGATCCACTGTACGCGAAGGATACCACCGCGCACCAAATCCCTCTTTCCCTCTCTCTCCATAGCTTATTGTCAATGCCTCTCACCATGAACTCTTAACTAGTGATTTTGGGTTCAAACCCCAAGGAAAATTAGCTCCAATCACTGCATCCAAAAACTCCCCTAACACTTTCTCAATGAAGTTCAATTTAGGTTCACCGTCCACCCGTGCTTCCAATTCCTTTACCGCTAACAAATTAACATTGCTTCCTTCAACGATTTGTTTGGTGGTCACGCCAAATTGGATGAGTCCCACAATGATGTTTTTGCTTTAGGAAGAAGTGTCATTACCTTTGACTTGGCTTTGGATGGAGCAGTAGTGGCGGCAGTCCTTAAATTTCCATTCAATTGACATATCTTCAATTAGTAAGGGTAAATGGGCCATTTACTAATTTTTTTTTTTAAAAAGGCCGAAGTCTAAAAAAAAAAAAAACCAATGAAATCTATCATTATGGGTTCCAAAAATTGGTCCACGGTAGACCATTTCATTAGTTTGTCCACTGTAGAAGTCGTCTTAATTTAATTAACTATATATTCACCAATATTTAAATCTACTTAACTATCAATGGTTAAAAGTTATTATTCATGAAATATTACTTAATATTGTAAACTAGTCAAGTAGATTTTGAAATAAAATCATATTTGCATCGTTTGAATTAAAAATCTTGTGAATACTTACATTGTAATCAAGTTAGATTATAAGAAAGATTAATTTGACTATATTTAAATTTTAAATGTTGCTAATAATTAAATATGTAAAAAGAAAAAAATTATATTTGTTTAATATGTCGATAAAATGTAATCATTCTAATTTAATACATACCTTTTTATTTTGTGTATTTGATGTATAAGCTAAAAGACATTAAAAATAGATACTCTTATATACTTTTAATTACCTAAAAAATATTAAATAAATTTTCAAAAATATGATAAATATTTTTTAATTAAAATTTATATTTTTATTATATCTATTATAATTAAAAACTTATAAAGTTTCACATTAAAGCATTGTATGAAATATTCATTTTAAAGTAATTAATAATTATAATTTTTTATTAATCAAGTTATAATTATTAATACTCTCACATTTTAGTCTAACAATTTATTTTAATTTATAAATAATTTATTTTCATCATAAATATGTTTTAATATTATATTTTATTAAATTTTGTATAATAATATATTTTTCTTAAATTTAAAAATATATAATTTAATATATTTTATTTATTTTTAATTAAAATTTATCTTCTAACACATGTGTAATAATATATTAAGGAATAATATTACATCTTCTTACAAATTATTTTAGAATTTTTTAATAATTTGTAAAAAACGTATTGATAAAAATAAATATATTTAATGTTTTTAAAACTTTAAAAACATTCAATATTCTTTATCTAATAAATAAGAGAAATAGTAAGATTTAATACGAAAACTTAGAATTATTATATTGTAAATGATACAAATTGTTCTGGAGGTTACTCGGACATATAGCTCTAAGCCTGCCTATACATGTTACCTACCCTAACTGGCACAATCATGGATATCCCGGATAGTAATTCCCCGCTATGTTGGACCAACCTTACTTCCATCCTGGCACAACATGGGAAACGCCTAATGGCAAGGAAAACGTGTAATAAGGCACCCATACGTACGTTGCCACGTGACACCTAACTCTAACAAAATTTTCCTCCAAAACACACTATATAAAGGACTCCACACTCATCAGGTACATACTCTCTTTCTCATTCTCACACACACTTGAATCCTTACTGACTTAAGCATCAGAGTCCTTGCAAGTGCCACCACTGGAGACGCCAACAACCACCGTGAAAATTCACCAGAGACCTACCCTTGTGTTCACCACACAACACAAATATTCTCTTAAAAAATATACAAGTGTTAGTTTAGATTATTTAATGAATCTTAGGGTAATGTTTTACGTTGAAATTTAAATGAGAAGGAAGGAAATATCAGAATATTTATTAGGAAAGTGGAAAGGTGATCAGTGATGAAAACATAGCCAATGTTGATACACTTAATGACAAAGTCAAAAAATGAAGAAGAAATGCTTAATTCCATCCGGTTATCCTATTAAAATTACAACCACATATTTTTTACTATGTATATCTAACAATCAGTATTTGTTTCCCATAGTGGGATATTTGTGGCACATTCCCACGCTAGCCTCCACCATAGTTCAGGGACAACTTTTGTTGCATTTTCCTCATTTTATTTTGTATAAGCAACGTTATTTACCAGTGTGTTTGGTTCTACAGCAAAACTCTCAAAACCACATAAAAAATTTGAAAACACTACCACGATCCTAAGTAGCATTGCATTTACTATAGAAATGGACACAATTTTTTTCAATTTACCGCTACACCAAATATACACTACATGTGATGTGATGGCCATGTTAGAGCACTTCACACGAACTACATGATGGTGCAACGATTTGGTTTTTAAATTTAAGAATTCAGATAGAAACAAATGGTAGAGATGCTCTTAGAAGAAAAAGGACAGTGTAATCCTCCAAATAACATAGGTATAATATTAATAGTAACGTGTAAGACTTGAGTGACTTTGTCATATACTTGAAAATGTGGAATGATTTTTTATCTTTTTTTAACTTACATCATGAACAATAGATACATAAAAATTTAAAATACAATATTACAAATTTCCTAAAACTGATCATATCTAATAACAATAAAATTCTACTTCAAAGAGAATAAAGTGGCAAAGAATTGCCACAAAACATAATGTGGAGAGATCCTACCAAGCTTTTGTTACACCATACTAATGTTGATTGTTGTCTGTCATCTAACAGGGTGAGGAAAACACACAACAAATACCAAACAAAAAGGAAAAAGAAGAAGAACAACAACATAAAGACACAAGGGTAGGGAGGTTAATATCTATTTAAGGCATCATGTGGTAAAATAAGTAGATTAGGCAATTTATATCTTATCATAGATAACAACTGCTTAGCATAAGAAATACACGGACAACATTAATCTTCAAGCAAACCATATTAATGTGGATGATGCAAGACACCGTTAACTAGAAAGACAAGCACGACATCGGAATGACGAAAAATGTGTCTTAGGAGATACCTTACAATCCTCATGTACAATGTGTCTCATACCACATTGCATAAAGCGAGTGTCATGTCCTTTGCCCCATCACCTACATGTGGTGAATGCATGAACATTGACTCATCTCTATGAAGAACTTTTCTAGAAACAAAGTAGCATGATCAGGAGCCCATATTCTACTAACCTAAGCATGCAAACAAGATTCACCCTAATCTGGAATGGTAACAACATTAGGTGAAACATGCAAATCAAAATCCACCTAATTTAGCGTGATAATAACATAAGGTGATTCACCATAATCTGGGATGATAACAACATTAGGTGATAATAAGTGCATGACAGTACTTTCCACTAATTATGAATACACTGTAGTGATTTGTCAAGAACGTTAGTGTGTAAACCACCTTAACCATGACTCCAAGTCACAACCCTCTGTCCACACGTGGGATGTCATGCACTAGACGTCTTCAATGTTCTTTTGGCCTCTGCTACAAGATTTGCACCTTATTATAGGGTGTAACTATTCTGAGACCTCAGGCCCAACAATAATGGTATGATTGCAATCAATCTTATTGAAGTTAATATCAGTTAAGTATTTCACTAAAGGGTCTCAATTTTCCTCAATACCAAATTTCTAATTCACCAATTGTAGGCTTCACCACAAATCCTCTCAACCAAAGGTTAAAATTACTCAATATCAACTCTAATATAAAAAACTAACCAGTGTACACATGATATTATAAATGCACTTAGCAAGAAATTGATCACAACAATAATAAAAGAATTATTAAACTAAATATTAAATAGAGTAAAATTTCACTCATATTCTTTCGTCCCTCCTTACTTTTATTTATCCCTTAAGAATTAGAAATCACATCTATTCTTAACTTATTAAATTTTATGATAAAGCTTCATCCTAACTAAATAATTTCAATCTTATTCTCTTTTTAAAATTTTATAAAGAAACTCACTTTCCACTCCATTCTACTTACTTTGTTTTATGAAAATAATTAGAATGATCATCATCATGGTTATTACTTTGATAATTATTATTGTCGGTAAATCTTTTATCCACTTAAGTTCCAAAATAATTTGGGAAGTCATTCCTTAGGCATTTCTCCCCACATAATACATCTCTTAACTATCCATATAACTATTTTCTTCACATTTGTCTCATTTATTTAGTATATATACATATTCATTATTATCATTGTTATTATTTTTTTATACTCAAGTTCAGATTTTCATTAAATTAAATGTTTTACTTATTATTATTGTTATTATTATTTAATTTATCATTCATTTACAGACTATAGTTTTCTTCTTATTATTGTTTTTGATCAAGTGTTAGCATGTGTTCCATAGCACAATATCATAAAAAAAAAAGTGTTTCATAGCACAAAACGGAAATGGCCTACTTAACCATTGTTGTTTTCTTTTATTTTTTAAGATGGTGAAATTACCATAGCCCAGTAAACTAGGCCCATATTTCCTCTGTTCCAAAAAAAAAAACGCTGAGCTCTCCCTCACACACTATACGATCCACTCTTGAGAAAAATAGCTCCTCCCTCTGCTCTTCGGAAATTTGCTCTTCAATTCACGTTCCAGGGAATGGCACAAAGCTTGCAATAGAATCGTTGTTCTTTGTCAGAAATTCATTTATGGTCCAGTCCAGTTGCCTCCCTTCCAGCCATGCACATACCCAATTTTAGAATCCTATGATCAATTCCAAGAACCAATGCTAAAATTATATCTTGGGTTAGAATCGTCTCACGATATGGAATTTTATCAATCTCATTTGTTTGCGTGTTAGTTACCCTTTATTTTTCAATTTCAATATCTAGTCAAAATCACCTTTTTTACCCATTGGTTTTATTGACCCCATAAGAAAAGTAAGTTGTATCAATCTTGTGCATTCAACCCTGTCCATCATTATACTCGAAATATTCTATAAAAATAGTAGGATTAATTTGCTGGTTTCGACGCCCATAACTCTTTGCATGAAAAACTAATCAAATGAAGTTTTCAATTTAAGATGAGATAGAGCAACCAATTTGATGTTTGTGCTCATAAGAGCATTTTTATTGGTGCTACAGTACGATTGCTTCTTTTCTCTCCTTCAAACTATGTAAAATGAAATAAAATATGAAGTGAAACTCTCTTTTTACTGTACAACTAGCAATTTGACCTGTGCACTCGCACCGGTCATCTTCATTTTCAAACATATATATTAAAAGGATTAAATATGTTTTTAGTTCTCCAAAAATTGACTTATTTTAGTTTTAGTTCTCAGAAGAAAAAAATTGAATAAAGTCTCTCAAATATTAAAAATACCCTACTTAGATTACTGTGCTAAATTCTGCCAAACTTTTTTATTAAATGATGGTCATATCAGCTTTCAAGTATAATATTTTATTATCTGAAGTGCCTAGCGATAATTTTTAATAAAAAATTAGGTAATTACTTTTGCTTTAGGGTTAAAAAAATCTATGATTTAGAATTAATCATGTAATAATTTTATTCAAAAAATATGTTACTAATCTGAACTGGATATAACAGTTGACATGGACGATCATATCAATAAATTAATAGTGACTCTGATGTTGATGTGACTATTATTTAACAGAAAAGTTAAACAAAGTTTAATACATGGATCTAATTAGAGTATTTTTAATATTTGAGGAACTTTATTCAAGAAAAAAAAATTTGAGGACTAAAACCAAAACGGATCAATTTTTGGAAGACCAAAACATATTTAACCCATATTAAAATGACTTGTAAATATAGTATGTTAATTTTTTTATATTAAATAAAACATGTTAATATCCAAAAACTTTAATGAAAAGTTATATTTGTAAGTTATTATAAATATATAATAGTGTAAATTATCAACATAAGAGAAATTTGGATTGACGGGTTTAAGTCTTCTATGACAATCTTTTTACAGTTAAAAGTTAAGTTGAAGGTCAAGGTAATTAACGTGAATTCAGACAAAAGAGAATGATACGAGAATTTAGGAATATATATATATATATACACACACACACACACTATATATACACACACACACACACACACATATATATATAAAAGAATCTATTAATACACACTTATTTTTTAGTTGGAATATATTAGTAAATTATAACTATAACGTATCTTAAAATATACTTACGTTGTAACTTACTAATGTACTTTAACTAAAAAATAAGTGTGTTTACGATATCAAATGCTTGTGGGATTTGTTAACATACATACATCTATTTTTTAGTTGAAGTACTTTAATAAGCTATAACTACAATATTCCTTAAAAAATACCTACAATATAGCTTACTAACATATTCTAATTAAAAAACAAGTGCATGTACGTTAACAAATCCTATATATATAGAGGGTGGAAATCAAGTTACTCCAAGAGTAACTTTGGCTAGAGTTACTCTACTTAATAACTCCTTGTATATATTAAATTTCAATGATCTAATTATTGAAATAAAAGTTCTTATTGAATAGATCAAACCTACAAATTTTTATAAAGTTTAAAAACTATTTGATACTTCATTAAATACATTCAAATTAACGTATAATATACTTTTCTAAAATATAAGTAAATATTGACTATAAGATTATCTAACTACAAATATATGATTTATCTAAAATTTGATGTGAATAATCATTAAGATAATATCAAAATATTCAACGGTTAGATCACTAAAATTTAATATATACAAGGAGTTATTGGGTAGAGTAACTCTAGCCAAAGTTACTCTTGGAGTAACTTGATCTCTACTCATATATATATATATATATATATATATATATGGGTAAAGATTTGTTAAGACTAGGTGTCAAAGTTAGTTAAATTATACCTTCAATAGTTTTTTGTAAAATGCAAATTTAACTAATCTAACCGTTGAATTTGATGTTCTTATTAATTAGATTAAGTATACAAAATTTCATACAATTCCAAAATTGTTTAATAGCTCATCGCATCACTTTATTTTAATGTACAATATGATATTAAAATATATGTAAATATTCAATGTTAGATAATATATCTAGAAAAGTCCAAATGATATGAAATTATATATATATATATATATATATATATATATATATTTGTATTATCATCATCTCCCAAAATCTGCATTAGTATAGTGGCTTAGAAGTTTTACATGTCTCTCCATACCCCGGTTTGATTCTTGGGACTTGGGAGAATTCAATTTTAAATTTGAAACTAGTTTTAAAAATTACTATGAAGCAAAATGATGTGCACTTCTACAACATTTTATTTTGTAGGTGGGAAAGGGCGGTCAATTTAGCTGATTAGCTAAAAAATATTGAAAGAAAAAGCGGGAATTAAATTGATGGGAGAGTGTCACGTGTGAAGTGAGGTCATTGTTTTATTTAATAGTAATAGATAGTTGTTTATAGAAGCAACCATTGTGAACATGCGTAGATAATTGTTTATAGAAGCAAACCATTATGTGCATGTATATAATTTACCTATTTGTATACCAATGTAAGATACCACTTACATTAAAAAATAATATGTTATGGTTAAATGCAATAATGTCATATTGTCATAGATATATATATTTGATTTGAGTTAGGCATAAAAGTAAAAAACAAATTTGTTCATATGCCCCAATTTAGAGTAAATAAGCGCCATATAGATACGCATTCTGCTTATACCAATTATATTAAATTTTACGTTTAATTCAGAAGCAGTTTGAATAAATTTTTCATTAAGTTCTTATAGAAGAAAATAAAACGAATTAAGGAGTAAAATAAATTAAACTTCTCTCATGTATTAAAATGATCATATACACTTCAGTTTTTATGCTAATAGTTCTTTTATTTAACTTCTCTTGAAAGTTAAAGTGTATAAATTGATTTTAATTAACTTATAAAATAAATTTAATTCAGTTTATTTTCTTGATTTGTTTTATTATCTTTTGTTATAAGTATTACTTAAGAAGTTTATCTAAACTAGGATTAGATTGAAAAGAAGAATTATTAGCAGCTCGTGTCGTTGTATGATAGAACCTCAGCTACACATACATAATTTAACTGATTCTAGTTCCCAAGTTCATTTTTTGCTTTTTAATCCTTCAAAAAGAGAAGTTCACAACTCACAGGATTTTTGGAACAAAATTTTTGTAAAATGAGATCTCAAATTCTTAAGTTGTACTAAAAGGATCAAAAGCCTGCTAAGAAAAGAAAAAGAATAAGATGGGGAAGGAAGTTAAAACATGTACAGGTTTCCTTCATTTACAGTTTACACACCTGATTCTCACCATGCAATACTAGGATTGAAGCAAGCAACATCCTAGAAGACCTACTCAAACCAAAAAGGAATTATTCTCAACGAAAAGGAAAATGAAACTGGGGAAACCCCACATTCTTGCCACGGAGCCTTGTATTGTATAAAAAGAGATTGAATCACAATTCTTTTATTCATTCAATCCATTTCCACAACTTCTAACAATAGAAAATTTTCAAGTTAATTAAAGGGAGAAAAGAGCCACGATTCATCATCACCTGCAATGGAAACCAATGCCACTGAAGCTACAAGCAATCGCTCGTATGAGAATTTTGAACCTTACTGCAAATGGCTTACAGAGGAAGGACAAGAGACTCTTGAGATTAAATTGAAGGGTATTGATATTTCTTTTTCCTTATATGTTCTCATTTAGATGACATTATTTTTGGTATACAATAGTCACACAGATGAAAGTTAGAACTTATGACTTTATGCATATTATCTCAATCTCCTACCACTAGGCTAATCATAGTAGGTTAGATGACATTATTTTTATTATGCAAATTATATTTGAGTCAATTTATTATCCATTAAAATTAGAGGTTATATTAAGCTTGTCTCTAAATTTCGAGAAATTATTAGGTAGCCTGAGATCATCATGTATCCATGGTTTTGACCAATTTTTATGTGACATGTATTCAAGTTTTTCAATTTATAAGAAAAAACTAGAGTAAATTTACTGACACCTCTTGAGGTTTTGTCAAATTTTATTCAATACTTCTCATTTTTTTACTCCTACATTAATCTTCTTAATTGTTTGATAAACATTATTCTGACACTTCTTATACATTACATTAACCCTTTTTAATTGTTTGAAAAATATTATATCATATACTCCTATAAGAGATGTTATTGTAAACGGTAAAAAAATCAAAAGAATTGTGTGAAATTTCAAAAAATCTCAAAAAATGTCAACGTAATTTACTCAAAAAACTAATAGCACTTAGTTATTTGTCATGTTGAGATTAGTGAGCACCATAATAGTTTAACCATCTAACAATTTCTCCTAAACTTCACACCTTTATTTTTAAGGACACAGAACTTAAGAATTTTACAAATCGACCGCAACTTGATAAGTAACAAGAGAACATTGCAGACAGATCAATAAAAAAGGGAAAGAAACCCATAATAATAAATTAAGATAACATTTATTGTAACGGTATCTATGTTGATCTTTTATGGTCTTAAATTTTTACAGGTTTCAAAAAGGATGAACTTAAGGTTCGAACGGACCACTGGGGGATCCTAACAATTTGCGGAGAAAGGCCTGTGGATGCATCAAATAATAAATGGAGCCGTTTCCACAAAGAAATTAGGATTTCAAAAGGATGTAATAATATGCATGCAATCCGTGCAAAGTTTTCTCATGGGTTTCTTTCCATTACAATGCCTAAAGCAGTCATGAAGAAGCATTTCATTTGTGGGGTAGAAACAAGAAAGAGAACATCGACTGTTAAAGTTGCAATCGGTGTAGTGGTCGTGGTGGCACTTGGGACTTATATAGCTCGAATGGTAAGTAGTAAATTGACAGCCCCTTGATGCGAACGATGTTGTGATGAACGCCATGCAATAATTAAGTTAAACTAGACCATCAAAGCTAAAATTAGGGGGGCTAAAATCAGGATATGATCTATGCTAATGCATAGGATTGCTTGCTTTCAGAATGTTGTCTGTGGCAATGAGAAAGTGAGTAGGGGTGTTCACATTTTATGTTTTCTTGTAACATACCTTCGAAGAATAATAAAGAATGGTTTGGATCACCTTAAATCCGCTCATGCTTTGATGGTAATTAGTGCCATTTTTTTTTCTTTTGTGTATGTGCACGTCACGGACATCTCATATATGGAGTCAAAATCAAACAAGTTGCTCCAACATAATTGAATCATGTTAACTAATAAAACAAAATAATATAAAAGGAGGAATAACAAGTACTGAGTGTTTTCTTCTTTGTATCTGAGTTTGACTTTTTCTTCAACTTATTTTAGTATTAAAAAATTTCAAGAGAATTTTTTAGACAACTAATCCAAACATGTAAATTCCTTCACAATTAAAGTATAAACATGACATCGTACTACCTAAACTTGATGTCAAATTAAAGTATAAACATAAAAGTGCGACACAAGATTAAATATTAAAACGAAAGATCCTGTCGGAATTTCCACAAATAAGATATCCAATAAAACATTTTAATTTAAATATATTGTCACTGTACAATATTTTTATACGACATCTGATAGAAAATTACTTTATTATTATATCATATTAATGAATAAAATGACATGGTAAATTAGTTAAATCTTATTGAATGTCTATATAAAAAAGTTTTACATTGACAGTTATATAAATTAAGAGTTCAATAGGCAAGATCAATGTGAAAGTTTTTACACTAATGACAACTACTCATATATAAAACATTTTTTATGACTTTTAAGATAATTATTATAAAAGTCAACAAATTTATCATACATAGTGATTTGTTATTAGATTATATTAATGTAAAAAAGTTTAATTTATGAATTATTTATTCATAAATTAAACTCTAGTTTAAATTCCCTATGCTTGAATGACTTTGATTTTATTGATTACACTTTATTTATCATGAATTTAATTTAAAGTTCATTGCATTTTAGGCTACAAAAATTCAAAAACAAATATATTATTACTTGCTTCTAAAAAAATAAATTCATTTTAATACGAATTTGTTTCTTTTAAATTTGTAAAATATAATGTAATTGAAAACGTAATCACTAATATGCATTATTCATTCGAGTAAAAGTGGTTTTGTCACTTAAACGTAGGGGTGCACACGGGTCGGGTTGGCCAAATCCGTTACCTAACCTGATCAAAATAGTTTGGGTCGGGTCGGGTTCTTACTTTTTTTGTGTCAGACCCGACCCGAACCAACCCAGTCATTAACGGGATGGTTTGGGTCTGATAATTGGGTCCGTATATTTAAAAAAAATGATTTTTTAAAAATTATATATTTTTTTATAAATTTTAACACATTATAAAAATATTGTATTTAGTTTTGGACTTTGTTTCTCATCATTCTTGGTTCTAAAATTAACATAAAGCTTACAAGAACTTAGAACGAGAGTCGAGAGAAAAATAATAACAACAATATGCATGGAATATGGGGGGGGTTGGGGGTTAGTCATCTCATTCGTACTTGTCTTGTGGACTATTAGTTTTACGTAGTAGTCATATGATAAAATATTATTAGTTCGAGGAATTTTCTAGCGACTTTAAGGAGCTACAATTTTCTAGCAATGTAAATCTACTAAAAAGGGTTTTAAATTTGAAAAAAAAAACAAAGAAGGAGATGTAGTAAGCAAAATCAACAACACGTAATACACAAATTAGTAACCCACTGAACCATATTCCAAAATACAAAATCAACAACCCACAATAAGTAAACTTAGTAAGAATAAGCAAAATCACAAATCCATGAATCAAAACTCCAAGTACCAAAACCAGAGAACCCCTAATCTTCAAACCATTCTATTTTTCTCCATGGATAACACCGTGCATAGAGGGCAGACATGAGGTGGCAAGAGAATGAGGTGATGACGACAAGTTTCGATGTCACAAGAATTTTCAAGTGGGTTGATAATTTGTGCTTGTGGATTTTAATGCATCTCGTTCTCTGTTTTGTTTTTAATTTTCATACCTCTTTTTTGGTGATTTTATTGTCAAAAATTTGTAGCACCTTATAATCATTAGAAGATGTCTCAAACCAACAACATTTTACCATGTGACTGTTATGTCAAATTAGTAGTCCATATGACAAGTCACATGACTGCCACATCATCATTTAATAGTGACACCTGACAAGATAGATTAAAAACAATGCGAACAATGTTTGAGGGCTAAGATCGGTTAAAAAAATATTGAGGAACAAAAAGTAAATTTTGTGAAAAGATAAAAGACTAAGACCAGTCAAAAAATTTCTAAGGGATTAAAAGTGAATTTCATGAAACAATGAAGGACTAAGATCAACCAAAAAATTGTTAAGGGACTAAAAATGAAGTTCGTGAAAAGATGAGAGGTTAAAAACATAGTTTATAAAAAAAATTTATACATGACTACCATGTTAAACTAGTTAATGAAGTGACAACTTACGTAGCTATCACGTCATTATTTCACAGTAATACTTGACTGGCAAAAACCAAAAATGTTAACAAAGGAAAAATATAAGGACTAAGAGTGATTAATTTTTGTTTAGAACCTAAAAGTGAAATTCATTAAAAAAAAAAATTAGAGATTAAAAACATGTTTAACTTTTAATATTTTTATCTTATATCTATCTTTTCTATTTCTTTTCACTTCGTTTCTACCAAAATAAACAATGAGTTATTGGTTCTATTTCCAAATTATAAATGTGAATACAGGTAAAGTTGGATCAGACTTGGAGAATTTTTGAACCTGAATTGATAAAAAAATTATTGGGTGAGTCATTGGGTTAAATATTCCAAAAAAAATAAAGTAAAAATTTCAAAATCTAGAGAAATAAAAACCACACAAAATAGAAAAAAGAAATAAAAAATAAAATTGAAAGAAAATAAATATATTATCTTAAAAGTTGGATTTAAGAAAGAATAAATAAATAAAATTTAAAGATTAAGAATAATTAAAATATTAAATATTTTTGTATTTTGACTTTTATTATCGACAGGTGAGGTTAGATTAAGGACAAAATTCCTAATCTCCATATCTAATTTGATATTACTTCGAATTTATTCATTTTTGACTCAATTCAATCAGTCAATCATCCGACTTTGACCATGTTTGAGAGCGTTATATTTGCTATAATCTAGTCCTAGTTTTTTTGTCTTAATTGTTAATTTCTATTTATACTCTAATTTATTGTAAAGTTTATTAATGAGACACTGCATGTGGAGGATTTATATCAGATCACACTGGTGCCCTATCATACAAGCGGAACTACGGGACATTTATCATGTTCTTAGACTTGCCTTGGCGAGAGGTTTTAACAGGATTGTTATAGAGTCTGATTCCCTTTTAGCCATTTCCCTTATTTCTCAAGGTTGTGCTTGTCAGCATTCTTCACGGCAGTTGGTGAGCTCCATTTCTGATCTTGATTAGCAGGCTCAAGAAGTCACTTGGAACCATGTTTTACGAGAAGTTAATAGTGTAGCTGATTCATTTGCTAGGTTTGGTCTTTCACTAGATAATGATGTTAGGATTTTTGTTTCTCCTCTGTCTTTTGTGGATGTTACGTCACTGGCCAATGCCTCCAGGGCTTGGGCTCAGCATTAGTTGTTTCTTGCTGTTGGGCTTTTAGCCCCTTTTTATCATAAAAAAACTTATTTTTTATAAAAGCAAATATATTTATTGTGCTATTAATAATAGAGAAATGATATTTATACAATAAATTTTACAACTAAGAGAGAAAGAGAGAAAAGAGAGAGAAGTTTAAAATATAATATAGTAAATGATGTAATTGTGAAAGATAGACATAGAAAATAATGTTATATAAATTGTTATAAGAATTATTGTATGTGTATTATATCTCTTAATAATATAAGTCACACTCATTGCTTGAAAAAAATATTCTTTATATTTAATTAATTAAATAATATCATTAAGGCTAAAATATCCTTTTGGTCCCTTATCTTTTTACTCAAATTTGTTTTAATTCTTTATCTTTTAAAATATTTATTTTTGTTCTTTAATCTCAAATTTAAGTTAGTGTTGTTCTTTCAAAACAGTAATCATTTTCAATTTTGAGACATGATTTTTTTACTCTTTTTTGATTGATTCATGACGTGAAACTTGTCCCATTAAATTCACCTACATGAAAATTATAAAACTCAACTATGAAACCAAACTAATGTTTAAATCAAAAAGGGCTATAAACATGGTGAAAATTGTGTGAAGAGTAAGCCTCATGAGCAATAGAAAAACTAAAAAAAATCTAATACCAGATTCTTTTTTGATTACTTGTGAGAGTCACTATTCAAAAGATTTTATTATGTTTATGGCTTTTTTGGTTCGAATATTAGTTGAGTTTCAAAGTTTTCATGTAAGTAAATCCAATAGGACAAGTTTGCATTTTGAATTGGTCAAAAGAGGGTTTAAAATCATGCCTCAAAATTGAAAATGATTATTATTTAAGAAGATAGTATTAACTTAAATTTGAAAGTTAAAGGACTAACATGGATCTTTTAAAAGATAAAGGACCAAAATAAATTTTAGTAAAAATATAAGAAACCAAAAGTATATTTTAGCCTGTCATTAAATATAAGGCTAAATTATACTTTTGGTCCCTCTATAATATTTAATCTACAATTTGGTCCCCCAATTTTTAATTCTACAATTTTAGTCCCTTAATTTTGTAAAATCTACAATTTTGGTCTAATTGTTAAATGTTTATCTGTTAATTGTTAAAATTGTAACAGTTGACCATGATGTGATAATTAATATTTAATAATATTTATATTAAATTATACTTTTGGTCCCCCTATAATATTTAATTCAGTAATGTTGGTCCCCAAATTTTTAATATATTTTGAACCCATGACCTTCTCTTTCTCTTTCACTACCTAAACCATTAAGTCATTTAGCTTATTTAAGTTATAATATAAACACTACATTATATATAAAACAAATATAATTTTTTAAAATACTTATTTAATAAATCTAGTTTAAAAATAATAAACAATAAATAATAAATTTATATAACACAACTAGATATAATTGTTTAATAAATAAATTATATAATTTATTATTTAATATATTTTTTCATACAATAAATATAAACATACAAATGTTAGCTAAAAATATATATATATAAACATACAATTACTTTTGTCTTCCATCTCCTCTTTTACCCCCCTATTTTTCTCATCTTTTGTTAACACATCACCAGTTGTTAAAAAGATAAGTGTATTCTAAAATAAATAATATAATATTAGTGATGTGATTAAAAAAGATGAGAAAAAATTGGGCAAAAAAAGAAGATGAAAGACAATAGTAATTGTGTGAATCTATATTTATTACTTGAAAAATACATTAAATAATAAATTATATAATTTATTTATTAAAAATTTATATTTATTTTTGTTATATAAATTTATTATTTATTATTTTTAAACTAGACTTAACATTATATAAATATTTTTAAAAAATATCTTTATTTTTGTTATATTTAATATAATGTTTGTATTATAACTTAAACCACATAAATGACTTAACGATTTAGGTCGTGAAAGAGAAGAAAAATGTCATGGATTCAAGTCTTTTTAATTACTTTTACTATTTTTTAAATCATAAATTTTGTTAAGAGATTAAAATCTTTTAATTAAAAAATTGAAAGACCAAAATTACAAATTAAATATTACAGGGAATCAAAAGTACAATTTAATCTAAATATTAATGGTTACCATATAAACATTTAATGACCAGACCAAAGTTACAGACTTTATAGAATTGGAGAATTAAAATCACAAAATTAAAAGTTGGGAGCCAAAATTACGGATTAAATATTATAAAAAGACTAAAAATACAATTTCATCTAAATATAATTACCGCCTAAACTATTTAATTTTATAATATTTCTAAAGTTAAATTTAAGTTTATAACCTCATCGATTAAAATTATCTAACTTAATTACTTACTATATGTATTTATTTCTGACCGGAGTTAGTGTTAAATGCCCCTCTTTTGGCCATGTCTTCATCTTCAAACTCCTCCGTGCGTGAAACCCTATAACTGACGACACCGTTCATCTCACCCCATCCGATGAGTTCGAGAGGAGTGACCGCGGTGCTATCGAGGGCGAGCAGGATAAGGTCGAAGCTGCAATCGGCGCTGGAGGCCACCGTCTTGGAGGTGGACGACGTGTCGTCCCAGCACGCGGGTCACGCCGCCGTGAGGGGAAATTCCGACAAGGAGACCCACTTCAACGTGAAGATCGTGTCTCCCAAGTTCGAGGGCCAGAGCCTCGTGAAACGACACCGCATCGTCTACGACCTCCTTGCCGACGAGCTCCAGTCCGGCCTGCACGCCCTCTCCATCGTCGCCAAGACGCCCCGCGAAACAAACCCTTCCAAGTGACGCGTTGCGGCGCCGAAGTTCGAAGCTTTTCCGCTGTGAGTGCCAGAAACTTCGATGTTCACTTTGTTTTGAATGTGATTGCCCTATTGGGTCCTTCCGTGTTTTTTTTTTTTTTTTTTTTTTCTGAATGCTGGGAAATAAGGGTAAATCTAAGTAGAACAAACCAAGGTTTAGTGATGAGAAAGGTATTGCGATTGTAACGTCAAGCCTTTGGTCTCGTGCGCAATTTGTTGATTTTCGGTAATATCAAGGATAAAAATATGGAACCGCAATTTAAAATTATCAGTGACAGTCACATCGTAGCTTTAGATTGAAATTTGTTATCGGGACAAAATTTGTTTGCAGTACTCTACGTTTTATTGGTAGTGTTTTTCAATTAGAATTGAAGTTTTATTTCAGTAATTTATATAATAAAGATATGCATTAAAGAGTTAGGCATATTACTCAGGTGAGACTCCACTTCTATTGAAAAACAGCACCACTAATACATAAGAAACTGTATCGAAGTGTTATCCTTGTTGTTATGTCTTAGTTGATGACTTCATTTCTTAGTTGATGACTTCATTCACTTGTCAATTATGCTATCTGTTGTGTATTCTTTGAAGTAGTTCTACTTTTTTTTGGTCTGAAATAGTTCTGCTTTAGGTGTTCAGTTGATGTACAACTTGGTCCACTCGTTAAAATCGGCTTCATGGGGGGTTAGGTAATTTGCATGAGGTCTTAGGTTGGAATTTCATTGCCGCCATTATACACCAAAAAAATATACAACTTGGTCTGTATAATTGATAAATTGTAATGTTTTAATCCTTGAAAGTGCACATTTGTAGTTCAAATAGTCTTTAAATGTGTCAAGTTGCTAAGAGTGTGTTTGGAACTCAAATGAGTTCAATGGAACACTATTCCATCAGCTCTATTCCTTCTACGTTTGCTGCATTGGAAAGTGGAACTTCTGTTTACAAGTTCCAAACATACCTTAAGAAGTTTACTTTGTTAAGTTGTCAATTTGTGAACAAGTTTGGGTGTGTTTGGAAAAACGTTGGGTTGAACGTAACCCATGTTTTTTTCCAATCCACTAGTATTGTCACTTCTCCGTTTGTAGCTTTGGAATGTGTAAGCGGAGGTTTCGTGCCTTGCAAATGGCAATCCAAACACACACTTTATCCTTCTAAGGACTAATCTGTATAAAAGAAAACTTCCAGGACTAAAGCAGTACTAGTTGCCACCTTGAGGGATTTAATTTCGTATTCACTCTATGATATTTAGAGATCTACTTGGCTTGTATTTGCTCCGTGAATGGAACGTTAATCATCTTATGTGGCTGAGTAATCCTTAGAATATGAGAATTTACAGCTTTCTTGCGTCCTTTCTCATGAAACAGAGTCCACATTCTGCTGTGACAAAGTCACAAAACAGAGACGTCTTCTGCTGTTTCGAAGTCGCATCTCTCCCTTGCCTCTTATCTTGCACGTCTCTTCTTCTGTGTTAAAGTCGCATCTCTCCCTTGGCTGTGTCAAAGTCACCTCTTATCTCACACCTTCGTCTGCCATTTGCAAAATGTGAAAGCTTCTTCCTCTGTCATAGTGACCCTTTCAGCTCATATGCTAATGTGAGTCCATTTTTGGTCCATTATTTTCACTTTGACTCATCAATGATCAATTCATTCACTTTTTGGTCCATTCAGAACTAGCGTAACTATAAATCTGATACCTTTAGTCCATTTACTTTTCGATCAGCTCATTCAGTGTTATGCTTACTGATACTTTTTGGTCCATTCACATTTTGATCAGCTCATTCAGTGTTATGTTTATTATGCTGATACGTTTATAATTTATAATTATTCGTATGCATTTATAAATCATAATTATATTATATTACTATAAATCTCCATTTTGTCAGTCTTGATCTTGTGTGTGACTTACATAATGTCTGATATTGGTGATTATTGGAGGGTCTAAATCTATGTGGTTGGCTACTTTGCTTTATTGTGGATTTAAAATGTTAAATTACTATTGTATGAAGAGTATTATATTTATTCATATATGTCATTTACAGATTTTTAATTTATATTAGGTAAACTTGGAGTTGAGTCTACAGATGTTACATGAGTTTACATAGACTTTCAAGTTTGACATCTTTGCTTCCATGAATGTCTTGTGCTTTTTGTTGATGGAATCTGACTAAAGCTCCTATGATGAATTATCCTGATGCCATAAAACTTCTAATTTCATCGTTCCAATTTCTGAAGATTAATTAGTTTTTCTTATTATATGTAGAAAAAGGTAAATCTGAGGAGCTTCTTTCAAACTTACTGATATTTTGTCGCCATTTTTTCAAAAAGAAGTGATGTCAGGATTGCTCTTTGTTTCTTCTTTCTCTCTTTCTCTCTTTCTCTCTCTCACACACACACAATAAATATGTAAAGAAATACATCAGGAACAGTGATAGCAATATGACCAAATGGAGGATGGAAACTGTCAATCAACTATTTCTTAAACGTTCCTGTGTGGATGTTTTTGGCCAAAGCATTTTGAGGTGTGTTTGGTTTTCTTCCTACAGTTACTTGGTTAAATTGCGGTATGTCACTGCCAAATTTTTGCTTTAAATCTTGTAAATGATTAGTCTCACTGATTTATTTTGAACTGCTATTGCGTATTGACTTTTATTTCACTTCCCCTTTCAGTTTCATTCAATTTTGCTGGGAGGATGTCTCAGTGGATTTGTAGCATAAAAGTATCTACTGTAACGATGATGGCAAACCCTCAGATAAATGGTGGAGAACGGGGAAATTGTATTTCGTTGTCTGGAATTTTAGTGGAAGTGATTGAATGATGCGACAGATAACAATCATAATATAAAATCTCCACCTTGATTTTGCATTTTGCTGCACCATCTTTCTCTATGCTATGGCTATGTTTGGATAACCGTTGAAAAAGCACTTTTGGGAATTTTAATGCACAAAACTGAATTCCAATGTACAAAATAAAGAATGAAAAATTGTTGTTTTAGGAATAAAAGTACTTTTGAGTTTTTTTAACTAAAATCTAAATATCAATGTTTTTAAAATCAGACCGGTCATTGAACTGGTCAAAGCACTGATTCAAGGTTCAATGGTTCAATTGGGGTTGAACCGTGATCGAACTGGTATTAATAAAATAATAATAATAATAATTAAATAATACATAAAATAATATTAAAAAAACATAATATCATAATTTTGTAGTACTAAAAACTAAAAATAAAACATAATTTTATAGGTTTTTTATATTTACAATACTTATAAGTGCAAATCAAATATGTTATGATACTTAAGTATAAGTTTTAATTATACACATCAATATTTATTAATAAAAACAAGTTTATATTTAAAATAAAAAAGAAAATGATAAATACTTTAGGTTGGTTTTTATTTTTTTTAAGAAAAAAAAATTCAAATAATGTTGTATTAAACATTTTTTTTGACCCGCTGTGAACTGGTTTTTGATCGGTTTTTTTTAAGTCGGTTCTGTGGTTTATTTGAACCGGTCAGGTGACCAGTTCACTGGTTTCAGTCCGATTGGCCGATCTGGTCCGGTTTTCAAAACAGTGCTAAATATGCACATAAACAGCATATTTGGATTAAATTTTGGATATCATGCTTTCACCTACAGGAGTAATCAAACCATGGTTTGAAATTCGAAATTATTTTCAAAATATAATCCATGATTGGGCATAGGTGGTTATTTGTGGATAGAATTTAATTAGCATACCTTATATTAGAGTTTAGGTTCGTCGAATTAAAATCCAAACATGCGTAAAGTGTACAATTGGGCTTTTTTAACGATTGGTTAAAGGTAAACTGCCAACTTGATTCCTTTTCAAATTAAAAAAATATATATATTGAAAAGAGCCTTTGATGTAAGAAAAACACGAGATAGTGGTGGTAGTAATGAGCCACAGTCTGACATATAAATGAATGGCTTAACTTCCACTGGCCAGAAAGAAATTACTCAAAATAGCCACTTGACGAGAGACAATGGGAGCATTAGTGAAAATACCAGCAACATCAACCTGCAAGATGAGTTTCTAGAGGCAGAAGTAATAGAACCCGCAGTTTACATTCTCTGTGTGGTCATGGTCTAACCCTAGTTTGGCTTGGCAGGCTTCTCCCAACACAAGTTTACAACAACAGCCATCCATCAGGAAAGAATAGTGCCTTTTTAAGGGGAATCAAGTATATAGTAATATAAATTTGAATGCATTAGGTATAATATCACATGTTTATGTATCAACTACAATTTAGTGTAATGGCCAGTAAGGTTTTTGGATAGAAATTAATCATCGTTCACACCTATAACATAGTAACAAAAAAGAAAAGTAAGAATTTAATTTATATTCATTGTCAGTATAAAAATATTTTACATAACTATCTCATAGAAAATTTACTTTATTGTCATATCATATTAATGAATAAGGTAACATAATAAAATGGTTAAATTTTAAATATCTTAGATTTTGAATGTGCTGAGTATAATTTTTTTAAATATAAAGCAAAAAAGATATACATCATAATATGTTATCAAATTACATGCTTGAATAATTTGGTTATAATTTTATGCTAATTTCATTTATTTGTATTGTTTAAATTAATTTGAATTTAGATATGAATTTGATTAAAATTAAGAAATATTGATTCTAATTTTTTTTACAATTTATTTGTTATTTTCAATTTATTAATTAATTACCTTTTTATTTTGTCTGTATGAGCTTTATGATTTGATGTAATATTTTGAGTATAAATTAATATGATTAGTATTTAATTTGATTTAAATTAAAATACTATTTATTTATACATTGTCACGAATTAAATTGAGGGAAAATAATTAAAAATATTTTTGAATGGAAAAGAATTATTTTGGTAACAATACGTGACATGAGATCTAAATGGGGGGGGGGGGGGGGGGAGGGGGAGGGAAGGTTACTTTATATGTTTTGGGATTTAAACAAGAAAAATTTAAATAATAAAAAAACTATTGTACAAAGATGATTAATACAGACTATACTACAGTTATCATAGTTGTCAACATATGAAACATGAAAGATATGGGGTACTGTACATTGAGGAAGTAAAACAGAATACTAGTAGTTTAATAAGGAACAAAGAATTGTAGTAGCTGAAGAAGAAGCAAAGGGTGTTGACCATTTTTCTTTAAACACACTTTGGATAACCCAAAGTAAAGTGTACTTAAATAATGGGATTTACAAGCTAATCTCAGAAACACCACAATTAAATAAGTCAATGAAAATAAATAAAACCAATAGGAACCTCTCTGTTCAACCAATTTTTATTAGAATGCATGTTATATTTTGAATATTGAAAAGTGCATGTAGGACTCAACTACAAAGCTACTAACAGCCAAATCAACACTTCCTGAACAATCTTAAGGAAGTGGAAGACCATATCATTTGGACTTTTCCATCATCATCATAGAAGGAAAACAGCCAAGTTTAAGAATTCTATAGAATATTGGTAACTTAAGGAAGATGAATTATCCAGGGATTTTCTCACCAATTTAAAAGAAATATTGAAACTTGATGAAGATGTCTAGACTCTAGATCAAAGATAAAGTTGAGATCGCTATCTAAAACTAAAGATTTCAGGATACAAAGTAAAATATGGAGCAATAAACATTGATTCAGAGGAATGTATAAAAAGATTCAAATGCTCAATGTATTATCATTGAAACCAAAGCAAAGTTAAATATCTAAAACCTAACTTGACTAGAAAACATAAATCAGTTTCGAGAAAGCGGTAGGGCAACTAAAATTAGTTATATTACGGTGTTGTCTTTTATCTACATTGGTACCATTGAACTTGAATTCTCATTCACATTATTATCCAATTATTGATTGCTGGAGCAGGAAGAAATGAAATCGACTGTGTGCCCCGTTCAACATGCACTTTATAAAAAAAAACCATACGTTGTTGCTATTGCACAAATTGTGTTGCAGCAACTTCCATGTCCACTAATCTATGTTTTTAGAGCAACTCTTGGTTTTGTGATTCTGAACTATTGTGATCATCATCTAATTTTCTTTTTATACAAGGATCAATGAATTGAATATCCTCTGTAATGTCTCGAAAATTTTATCAGAAACAAGTTCAGTAATTCAATACGAAATAAGTGAATTGAAAATTTCTTGGAACTCAAAGTTTAATTTAGAGAAAATTTTCTAACTCCTTTAGATTCTCTAAAGATAAGATTTTAAATTTCAAATAAGAATTACTAATATATTACCTTATTTGCTATTTTATTGGAACTCAATTATTTTCTCAGTATCATCATCATTCAGTTTTGTTATTAATGTTATATTATTTCATTACTTCAAATGGACCCAAATGTAAGTCTTTCCTTGACTGTTATTGTTGTAATGCCCCAATGACATTACATTAACTAAACTAACGCAAAATACAGGTAATGATATGATTTGTAGAAAAATGTTGTAATTAATAATCAATAAAACTTGCAATTTTTTTTTCTTTTTAAAACAAAAAAAAGTGAGGATAACATAAATGTTTGAAATAGATAAGCTTCGACAACAATGATTTTTTGAACATAGTTCATCAATGCATAAGATAAAATAGTCATGTGCCTGAAGGTCGTGCATTATTATCAAATACAAAACCAAAATACAGACATAATCATCGTAAGTCAAATCTAAAATAGATGTTCCATGGAATAAGAGATTCGTAATCATGTGGCTAAAAAGGTCAGACAAGTAACCCCTAAATACAACAACCAAAATGTACATCCAAAGTCACAATAAAAGAAACCAAGGTTCTCCTACAATTGGTTAAAAACTAACCACCGATTAATGCTCTTGGTTCTCAGAGGGATCTTCCTTGAAACTAGGTTAGTGTGTCACTGGTTATGGTCATCGTAGGCTAATAATAAACCAAACCAATTCAAAATTAGTTTGAGACTCAATTCAAATTAAAATCAGTCTCGTATGACACGTTTAGCCTCACAACCTATGCGCCATATCCTATGGTCTCCACTATATATCATCATCCAGAAATACAATCTTTAGGCTTTCGAAATGCATACCTTAATACCCCATCTACTCATCAAATGTAGAATGCAGACAAACAAATATGGTATGCAAAAAAGTGAAGATCCAAACATATACTAGAAAAGAACATAATAGACGGCACATAAACATATACAAGCATAATGTGGAACACCCTAAAGGATATTACCTTTAGTAACATACAACATCAAAGTACACCCTGCAAAAATAAATACAATTCTTTCATATCAAACAATAACTGTAAAATAAATTGTTTCTTGGGTAAGGTTCCCCAAGGTGCTGTATGAGTATTTCAAAATAATACATCAGTCAATATAAGAGGGCTAGGCCTTAAATACATCATATCTAATACAAAAAGCGACATAAAGTTAAATGCTCTTATGCGAGCCTATAAACAAAATATACAAAATAAAAATTTCTATGTCATCACGCTCAAGCTCTTCAACCTGTTCAATCTAGAACATAAAATTTAAACTAGTGAGACGATGTCTTAGGTGAGCGCCCTAGTATGCAACAATATAAGTATAATTCATAAAAACATATTTTTAGCTAAAACTTTGCTTAATCATTTGCATAAAACATAAATTCTTAAACTTTTGCATGCTTATCATTATTTTTCCTCTTTTTTGTCCTATGGTCAAATATTGAACTCAAATTCTCAAGGAGCATCCTCCTTGTTTATGTCATGACCTCATATTTTTATGCTCCTCTGGTCTGAGGATGTCTACCACTATCTTGGGATTGAAAGTGACAGAACCTTATCCATTGCCAAATGGGAACCTTAAGTCTTATGCATGTTTATCTTGATTATTTAAAAAACTTTGTCACCCTGTTGATGTCTGGAAGGGTTATTATCCTCCTTTCTCTAAAGTGGAATCCTCAACACTCAAGCATAAACATTTAAAATCATTAAACAATTATACATAGGTTAAAAACATCAAAGGTATAAGTAAAACATCAAAGAAGTCATATGTAGTTCTAGGGGTCTCACGCTTAGCGCAAGCATGCCCACGCTTAGTGTCATTACACAGGGGTTCTAGACATGATCTTTGGAAGCTCCCATCTCAAAGGTCATGCTTAGTGTGGTTGCGCAAGGATTTGGACACCCTTTATGGATGTTTCGCGCTTAGTGTACAATTGGGTGCACTTAGCTCGAAGGTTCATGCTTAGTGTGAATAGGGTAGCATTAGGTATCATACCCATTCCTCACATGATCCATTCAATGTCATGAAGTTGTGCTTAGCACAGAAAAGGTCATGAATTTGCTCACCCAAAGGCTATACATGGACCCCTAACCACATTTAGAAGCCAAATCACGTATAAAAACACTTCAACAACATTTATAACCATTAGATTTAAACTACTTAATCATGTAAATCTGTCAAATCCCCCATGTTAGGATTCAAAAACCAATTCCAACTTCCAATAATAATAAACATTATCATACAAGGGAGAAAGGAAGAAAGATGAAAGGGATGCACTCATAAGGTCTCTAAATGTGAATGGATGTGTAGGTCTTTTTCCTTCTCTACTTTTCTTCCCTCTTTCTTCTCTTTTTCCTCTCCTCATTCTCTATTTTTCTTCTTTTTGAGTGGTGATTGTGGGTGGATGTTTTATGGACTTAGGGGGCTTATCTCATTCTAACATAACTCTAGCTATTACTCCTATATAAACATAGAGCAGTCCCATAAAAGCGCAAAGAAATACAACATTATACAGAGCACTTACTAAATTGACAAAGAAAGAAATTTATTTGTTTGTTTTATTTCTTTACCTTGTAAATCTGTATATTACCCTAATTTTAGGGCGTTACATAATGTCATCAAGCAACAATATCAGAATGCATAACCACATCTTTAAAATCATACATGTATACAAATATACAACCAAATTGACGGTATATAACTAACAAGAGTTAGGTCTTATGGAAGGAGAAATTATTAGATAGTCTTAAACCACCATCTTTCTATGGTCTTGACTAATTTCTACGTAACACATACTCAAAATTTTTAATTTATAAGAAAGAATTAATAATATTCAACTATGTGTCATGTAAAGATTAATAGATACTATGATTGTCCCAAATCATGTAATAATTTATACTAGCAAATAGTAGAAGGGGCTAGTCTCTCATAACATCATGAACCAAGGTAGAATTTCCTCTGAAAGAAATGGCACATTTAATACTTGACAGTATCTCAAACTAGGATTGTCTCAAAAAATATATACTATGAGAAACAATAATACTAATGTTATATAAATATTATATTAATAATATTAGGGTTAGGTTAGGGTTCAACTATATTAATAATACGTTAATGTTCAAATCTATTTTACTTTTATAAAAGTTCACCAAATGCATATAAAGGTTCTAAAATTGAATCAAATTTTGAAATGAAAATGATAATCTTTTATGGGACTACATTGCAAAAAATGTTTGATATATTTTGTCTTTTCTAACTTTTCTTAAAAACTCTAAAGATTATTAGGAAATGAAAGATTGAGTTTTCAAATGAGTGGAAAACTTCTAAGCGTGATGCAATGAAAAGCCTTTAAGGTTTTAAGTTTATCTAAGAATTTAACCCACGATAAATTATAATTAAATTATCACAACTTGGAGAATTTTTCTAAAGTTGGAATATACACATCAAGAATTTTTGTTAAACATTTATGTAGGTCAAATTTCACACTCTAATATTCACCAACTTCTACAAAAATAAAAGTGGGAGAAAAATTCCAAATAAATAATATTGAAATCAATTTATTAATATGCTTGACAAGAGAAATGAACTCATTGCCTTACCTTCTTTGAAAAGTTGTTCAAGTTGAGTGGTATAAAGTGGCTATATGATAAATTCTTTTAGAAGAATATTATATGGTAAGGTAGTGTTTCAACTTCAACCCCCTCCCCCCTCTTTAAAAGAGAAACTAAACCAAACACTCATTATATAAAAGCTCTTAAAAATATAAGTAACTTATTTTTTTAAAAAAATAGGCTTAAATACATTTTGGTCTTTTATCTTTTTAAAAAAATAGTTTTGATTTTTTATCTTTTAAAATTGTTGATTTAGTCTTTTTATCTTTTTAAAATGCTTCATTTTGATCCTTCTGTTAGGTTACAACTAACGTCATTAGTGTTTTATGTTTAAAATAATTAATTTTAAACATAGTGGCAATTTTTAACCTCTATTATTCACATAACCCCTAAGAATTGTAAACTTCTACGAATTTAATTACTCATAATTGGAGCAACTTTTTCATAAATTGATTGAGGGTTTTTCATTGTCTCTTAAAGTTGATCAAAAGCCCCCAAAGTTTGTAACAAATCGTTTCTTGTATTGAAAAATTTTTACGAGTATTGGTTGTTGGTGTGTGCATTTTTAAAATTTAATAAAATAAAATTATTATAGTGGCGATTAAAATCTGCCATGTTCCCAAACCACATGCACTAATCGGGGGTGGGCGTTCATGCAGCAGTCAACGCTAATCTGGCGGAGGAAGGTGACGATTCCAAAGAGGAGGAAGAGGGAGAGCGCAGAGAAGAGGAGGTAGAGGGTGGATATGCAAGTCATGGGTTGGCATGCGCAAGACTTGGGGGAAGAAGGCATGGCTCACGCAATGGGACACCCCATGAGACACTCCTCTGAACCACCTCTTCTTGGATCTACCTGCGAATAGTGGTGATTTTTTAACCGTCACTATGTTTAAAATTAATTATTTTAAACATAAAATACTAATGTCTTTAGTTGTAACCTAATGAAAGGAACAAAATAAAACATTTTAAAAAGATAAAAAACCAAATCGACAATTTTAAAAAATATAAACTAAAATAATTTTTTTAAAAACATAAAGAACTAAAAATATATTTAAGCAAAAAATATATATAAGCTCCCTGGTTGTTGTCCAGCTTGTGCGGAACTTTTCTCACAGACTTCGCTTCGGTTCTCATCTACCTCTTTTTTATGTAATTATTTTTCTAAAAGAAATTCACCTCCTTTTTTGTCAAACACCCTTTTTCTGCTATGTAGCTAAACATTCACCTATTAGAGAATCCAAACGTCACACGGCCTAACAATTCCCTAATTCATAAAAAAAAAAAAAAAAAAAAAAAAAAACCTCAACGTTAATATATGAAAGGATTGGATATCTCATTTTAAATTAAGAATCATTAAATTCAGCTTAATGTCTTGCCCATTAAAACGCATCACCTCGTAAGATGTTATATGATTTAAATATTTTTATTATTATTAAAATAATTATGTAAATTAAATTAATTTTATATAAATTAAATTATTTTTACTATTATTCTTTATGTATTTTTTTATTGGATGAGATAGTTATTTTAAAACAAAATCAAAGTTTTTAAAATATTTTATCAAAACAACTTTTATCTTAAAAAGTACTTTTAAGTCGAAAAAAATAAAAACTAACATACAGTTTCTACTTATTTTTTAAAGCTCTTATTTTTAATTTAACTTAAAAATAATTTTAAATAAAAAAAAGTTAGGCCAAACATACCATTGTTTAGAATATCTCTCCCATTCCAATATTTTTAAAATATTTTCAAAATATTTTAGAGTTTTGGAAAAACAACCACTTCTAATAATAAATGTTTCCAAGATTTCCATCTTTATGTAAGTATCTCCATCTTACAAAGTAAAAACAGTAATTTCTGATAATACCTTCCAAATATAGTATTTTCTCAATAAATCTTTCAAAAAATAATTTTTAAAGAAAAATTTAATACTTTTTTCCACAAAATAAAAGTAATTTAAAAATTCTAGGCATTTTTGAAATTTATCTTTATTTATTTTTTTAAAATTTAATTTAATTAAATTCATGATTAACTAGTATCATTCTGAAATCTTATCTCATCTGAACTTCTTTTGATTTTTAAATTACATCTTTTGAGTTTATTTTCATAATAATTCAGCTGTTTAAGAAATAATAAAATAAAATTTAATAATATATTTTACTTTATCACAATATAAGAAGCATAGTTACGAGAGTGGTACAAAAGTATTCTAACTTAACTAATGGTTCTAGTTTGAGTTTGAGTCCTAGCATTTAATATTTGAAAAGAATTTTTGTCACTTATAATAATCTTATTTAACTTGAACAGGCATCCACGAGGAGTACCGTAATTTCTCTAAAAAATATATAAAAAATGCTTAGGCTCATCTAATTATTAGTTTATTTTTAAAATAAAAATAATACATGAAAAAATCGTACAAGCTTTGAAACAAGAATCTCGTTTGTTTTGCACCTCATCTATCTCTCACGACTACGTTTAGGTCACACGCCGCCTCACACCGTATTCGAGCAATTCCAAACAAACAACAATGTTGTTGTCAACGTTAATGTTAAGGTATGCCCTCTCTGTCTCTCACTCTTTCCCCATTCACAAGTTTCCTCCTTTTTTTCTTTGTTATCCCGCAACCCTCCACTCTCGCTCTCAGTCTCAGTCCCCACTGATTCACAATCCTGATGATGCCGTTCTCTTATTCAATCGCATGCTCCATCTGCGTCCCACCCCACCCATCATTGAATTTAACAAGATTTTAGGATCCCTTGTGAAGATTAAGCACTACCCTACTGCTGTTTCCCTTTCTAACCAATTGGAATTCAGGGGAATTGTGCCTAGCATCGTTACTTTGAGCATCCTCATCAATTGTTTCTGCCACCTCCGTCAAATGACCTTCGCTTTTTCTGTATTGGCCAAGATTCTCAAGCTTGGTTATCAGCCAGATACCATTACCCTGACAACACTCATGAACGGTCCTCTGTCTTTGTGGTGAGGTCAAGAAAGCACTGTACTTTCATGACAACGTCGTAGCTCAAGGATTTCAGTTGAACCAAGTTAGCTATGGGACCTTGATCAACGGCTTATGTAAAATGGGGGAAACAAGGACTGCCGTGCAGTTGCTCAGAAAGATTGAAGGACAATTAATCAAGCCTAATGTAGTAATGTACAACACAATAATTGACAGCCTATGCATAGATAAACGTGTTGCCCAGGCTACTGATTTATATTCTGAAATGGTTGTCAAGGGAATTTCTCCTAATGTTGTCACATACAATAGTCTAATATATGGCTTTTGCCTTGTGGGACAACTGAAAGAAGCATTTGGTTTGTTTAATGACATGGAATTGAAAAATATCAACCCAGATGTCTATACCTTTAATATATTAGTTGATGGGTTATGTAAGGAACTAACTATGAAAGAAGCAAAAAATGTGTTGGCTGTGATGGTGAAAGCTGGTGTCAAACCCGATGTTGTTACTTATAATTCTTTGATGGATGGGTATTGCCTTGTTAATGAAGTGAGCAAGGCCAAAGATATATTCAACACTATGGCCCAAAGGGGAGTGACTCCTAATGTTCGCAGCTATAGTATTATGATTGATGGATTATGTAAAATTAAAATGGTAGATGAAGCCATGAATCTCTTTAGAGAAATGCATCACAAAAGTATTGTTCCTAATACTATAACTTACAGTTCCCTCATTGATGGTTTGTGTAAATCAGGGAAAATCTCTTATGTTTGGGGCCTTGTTGATGAGATGCATGATAGAGGTCAACCTGCCAATATAATCACCTACAATTCTTTACTACATGCTTTATTTAAAAACCATCAACTAGATAAGGCAATTGCACTATCCAAGAAAATTATAGACCAGAGAATTCAGCTGAATGTGTACACTTACACAATAATTATTGATGGGCTGTGCAAGGGTGGAAGACTTAAGAATGCGCAAGAGGTTTTTCAGCATCTTTTGCTTAAAGGCTATCATCTAAATGTTCGCACATATAATGTTATGATCAGTGGACTTTGTAAAGAGGGCTTGTTTGATGAAGCTTTGACCATGCTGTCAAAAATGGAAGACAGTGGTTGCATCCCTAATGCTGTAACTTACGAAATAATTATCCGTGCTCTCTTTGGAAGAGATGAGAATGACATGGCAGAGAAACTTCTTCGTGAAATGATTGCTAGAGGCCTATTTAGTTACTCATGATGTTATTTTTGGAATTTGATACCTACAGAAGCCAATATTTATTTCTGTTGATAACATCCAAAAGATGATGGACTATGTAATGGGCTCACTTTATATTTCCTTAGATATCATGTGTTGTTTGATTCATTATAAAAATGTAAAGCTGATAATATTTCTTCCAATGCACTGTTGATATGCCTAATCTACTCTCAAGTATTTGTCAGTCTCTGCTCAATGTTTATGTTTCAGATAACAAACCACACTGAAACTGACATGATTATTTGGAATTATTTATCTCTTATAGTTGACTCTATTTATGACAATTTGTAGAAAGTGGAACTTTTTTTGTTACATATTTGTTAGGATTGAACAACTGGAATAGGAAACTGAATGGTGTATTGATAGATTCTCTCAGAACAGAGTGTAGAAACAAGAGTGAAATCGGAAAACCGTATTGGGGTGGAGCTAAACTCCTTATAATGGTGAAACAGAAGTGAAAGAAAATAGAAAAAATCCCAATAACCTTGAGACTGAGAGAGATACCCCTCAGCTCACCCTAGCACCAATTAATCCATTGAATGCTTGCACCCCTCCCCCCCCGTATATTCATTCCTTCTCACACTCCCCTCCCCCGTGCATGGTTCTTGCAACTCCTTCCCCCTCTCCTTGCTTGCCATCTGTCCATTCAGTTACAACTCCCACCCTCTCCACAACACTCCTTTCCCTTTCTCCTAAATACCTGTGAAATGGGCCTAGCAATATTTGTTGTGGTCTTTTGCAGAAATGTAAAGTTAAAAGTATAAGCATATTACATTTTCATCATCTGAGTTGTCTTAGGTGTTAAAAGAGATATAAGGATTGAGACTGTTTAGAAGGCTCGGTGACTTACATTTTATTTTCTAGTTTACATATGATCATTTATTATGTTAATACCTTTGTCATTCCCTCATTTTTGCTTGATGTGTGACTTACATCGTTACCTGATATATAATAGAAAAGGAGCGGATATCATCAATTAAAACAAGGAATGGATTTTCCGGCTATGAACAAGGGAATTCAGTTACAAGTGGAACTGTTTCTGTTGAAGAACAGAATTCTTGCCCTGCAAATTTAAGATTCTCTCTAATATAATTCATCTCTTAGTAATTACTCCTACCATCTGAACTGAATCCCAAAGTTCTAGCCCTTGCTTTTCTAATGTTCAGTAAGACAACAGGATTTACAGTCGAGCCCATTCTTTGGACCCACCTAAAAGAAAGTCAGGCCAAAAGCTGTTTTGATAAAAGGAATCCATACTTAATGTATTAGATTGATTCCTTTAATGTTAATAATTGATTTAGCTAAATGATTAATTTGGTTGTTTTGTGTGTTATTTGTTGCATGCCCTTACTTTAGTGTTTATCTGAAATTGGAGTGCCTTGAACCTACTAGTGATTGTTATATTTTTTTAAAACGTTTTCCTTTTGATATTTCTCTAGTTTGCACAGCTAGTGTTTATCTGAGTGTTGACTACTGGTGCATTTTTATTAAATTATGGTTGTAGTAGCGGAAGTTTCATTGAAACTAAAACTAAAACTAAAACTAATGATAATAATTATTATTATTATTAGTAGTAGTAGTAGAAATAAAGTAGCTACAAAACCATCATATATTCACATATTTTAGGTCAGATATTTTGTGGACGTGAGTAATAAAAAGACACAGACTGAACAGAATCTAAATCCATGATTAAGGGTGTGTTTGTTTACTGATTTTGAAAACAGTTTTCTGTTACCTAAAATTAAAAAACTGAAAAAACTTGTTTGATTAGCACAGTTTATAGTAATTGATTTCCAAAAGAGTTCAATCTTTCTGGTTTTAGAGCTAAAAACCCAACACAGCCAGTAATTAATTGTTTTTGTTTTCTATTTCTCGTTTCTTTTCTGAAAACAAGTGAAAACACGGGAAGCAGGTGTTTTCATTAATGCCAGTGTTGTAAATATGTGAGAAGCAAATATTTGGGTTTGAAAGCAGAAGAGGCACTTCACAGAGGCATGCTTCATCCCAGCACAACATGGCGGCAAGAGTTTGGGAGAGAGCTCACCATTGATAAAGCGACTTTTTGAGAGAGCTCATCTCAAGTCAGGTTAGTTTCTCTCATCCTTGCTTTGATTTGTTGTAAGTAAATCATTGCTGCCGTGCCGTGTGTTTCATCAGTATTCTGGGTTATCCAATGTGTGTGAAAAATTCTCCTTTCTAAAATCAGTGGAATATAAGCTCTGCAAACAAAATAGAAATGGGATTTTGTAGTTGGAATCTGTTTATGCATGTGTGCATGTGTGTGGATAAGAGTGGGAGATAAAAGGATTAAAAGATACCCAATTTGTTCTCTTCAATTTGAAAATAATTTCTTCCAATATTTTGAGCTATTTTGCTAGATATTTAGGTTAGTGAGTTACTGACCTTTGTGGAGAGAGCTATGTATTGTAGCTGATCTTGGAGAAGCTTGTACACCTGATATTGATGGTAAAAAAAAACAATCAATTTGAACTAAGGACTAGATGTAGGTACTGCAATCTCTCTTCTGCAATAGTCTCCAGTTGATCCAGCTGGAATTTTTTTTTGAATGGTCTAACTAACTACTTTATATATTCAGCCTGCGCACGAAGTGTGGCTTTGCAATTTGATGGAGACAGAGGGGGCGAAAGAGAAGGGAGCAACAACAAGACAAGGAAAAGACAGAGAGTGAGGAGAGAGAGCAGCAACATTTAGAAGAGGAATCACACATTCCATTCATTCATTTTAGTTTGAACATGGATTGAAATATCTGATATGACAATTGATTTGAATTGTTGAGGCTATGGGATTTCTGACTGTTTGATTCATGCTATTGTGAAAAACCAGTTAATCATTGAGGACCTTTGTGATTTGGAAATTTTGATGTTATAGATATACTTAAGCTTGTACCTTTCACGTGTTTGATGAAAAGCCTCAACTGTAAGGAGAATGCTAATTTGAATTGTTGATCATTGAAGATCCTCTTTGCATTTGTGTGAATATTTGTTGTTTTCTTAATTTTCTCTTGAAATCTTCTTTTTAAGAGCACTCACAGTATGTGATTTCCAAAGTCTAATTGTGTTAAAAAAAATCTGATATTTCCTTCAATTCTGATATGGGATATGTCATATTCATCACTGAATAGTTTTCCTTTTTCCTCTGTGGAAGGCTGTTTCCATTACCATCAAGCATAATGTGTGGAAGGTCCATGTCAAAAATAAACTTGTGTAGCCTTACATTCTATGTAAGCATGTTCCACATTCTGTTTTGTTGAATGGGGAGGCAATCTTATGGGCGGGTAGGCAATCCTGTGTAAGCATGTTCCCCATTCAATTTTGATATTTATATATGGTATTTTGTTTTGTTTACTTATGAATTTGAAGCAAAGAAATCATGGAAGCAGTTTTTTAAATCTGGAGGTTTGAGATTTGTGTGTTATCTATTTTTTCTCCATGTATTAATTCACCAAGCACTACAAATACTTTGTTGATGAAAGATTAAGTTGTTGAAACAACTGATGAATCACCAGTATGCTGCCTTGTTAACTTGAATATTCCGGATTCTTTTAGTATTATCAAGCATCCTATGGATTTGGGAGCTATCAAAAGCAAGATAGATATAGTAGTCTAGTCAATGGCCCGTTGGAATTCATGGTTAATGTGAGACTTATATTCTCTTATGTTATAGAGTTCCTATTTAATCTATTTATTTTTCTCTTTTTTTCCTTCAATGTCAGAATGCACACCAGAGGAGCCCCTCACTTTCTTTCAAGCATACAACAGTCAACTCGAGTCTATTTTCACTCTTTAAGTGTTATTTCATGATGGAATGGTTGCAAATAATGGCAGATGAAGCCCATCTTCACTCTCAAGGATTGGACTTGCACAGGATTATGTACAAGCCAATTTCAATTTGCTGCAAATATGTTTTTAATTTATAAAAATAAAACAGAAAAGAAGATATATAATAATGAAGTTCAATCAGTAAAACTTTTCTTGACTTTTTTAATGAATTACTTATTTTTTTGTTTTTTGCTCTAAATACTTATTATAATAACAATATAACAAACATTATGAATTCATTTGATGAAACTTTTCTTTTTGACTTTTAATGAGTACCTGATTTTTACAAAATGAAAACAAAAAGTTATTTTACAGTTTCTTTTTCTCTTTAATGAATACTTTTTTTTTCTTGTATTTTATTGAAAAACAATGAAAATCAGTCGGTAAATTTCTTTAGAAATTCCCAATTTATTTATAAGAACCTTATAATATATTGATAAAAAAAGAGAACGTTATAATATGATTGATTTTAATCTTAGTTTTATTTTATTATAGAAATATATATAAGTTTTTCTACCTGATTTAAGAAATTCATAAAGAAAATGTTACCATCGATCAAGTATTCTTTTTTCTTTTTTTTTTCGAAACATGTACTCAAAACGAATTTATTAAGCAGGTTTTTCTTACTTTAATGTCTCTAAAACTGTTTTTTAAATAATATTATTAAACAAAGTTTTCCTTTGTTTGCTTCCCAAAAACATTTTTTTCAAAATTGTTTTTCTAAACAATTCTCAAAAGTAAACTTCCATTATTGTTAGAGATGCCTCAAGATAGCGAGTTGAAAGTTGTTTAACAGAGCTAGGTTCAGAATCCAGGAACATGCCATGCCTTGTCGACTAGAAGGTAACAACCAACAGGCATAGAAGTTAGAGATGTGGCTGAGTCAGACCAATGTTGTTGGACGAGGGCTATGAGGGGCTATGTTGACTTCAAGGTGATTGTTGACAAGCCCAAGAGTCGGGTAGGTGGTCAGGTTGAGCTGGTATAACTGGACACGCACCATGTCGGGAATAGTTGCCCCCCATTTCGGTTTCTCAAGGTAAGTCGAGGAGTCAACTTTGAAGTGATTGGGGTTGTTGTGTCATTTTAGGTTTCGACAATTTAATTCCTTCTAACTATTGGTCTTCCATGGATTTTTAGGCTGGGTCCACTCGGGCTCGAGCCAAGAAAGTGTGGAGGAGTCGTGTGTCGTACATTTGCCACGCACACATATGTTCATATTTTCAAATTTGCCTATAAATAGGAGAGGACTTCCTTTTTTAACATTTTCTTTTACGATACAGGCTAGGGTGGGAGAGCCTGGCATGTCTCCTACCATGGAAAGAAAATCGTGACCATTAGATATACTATTTTATTAATCAAAGGTCAAGACTGTTTCTTTTATTTATTTTTCTGTTTTTTTATTTTTTTTCTCTTTTTCCCAATTTGCCCTTCTACCCTTCTCCTTCTCCCTTCGAAACCCAGTCAACTCCTTCAAACCAGCAATACACAGTGAGCCCGAGTACCACCGTGCACTGCTGTCGAAGGTCGCCAAGCCTCGTCGTCGGATGACCCTCAAATGTTTTTAGTTGTGTAACACGTTGAAATTTTCTTAAGTATTTAACCAATGTTTATGAATACACTGCCCCACTTTCTAATTTTCGTAGTTGAATAGTGAAATCAGACTGGTGAAATTTTTTCTTCACCTGAAACATTGAAATTTTTTCTTTCTCCTCCCGATCTAAAAATTCTACTCACTCACCCACAGTCCAAACCCAAATCCCAGCAACCCAACAGCCTACAACCCACGCACAAAACCAGAGGCGAAATCCAGCAGCATCAACTCGCGAACCCCTGCAAGAAACCATCAATTTAGACACCAAGCAAGATTTTCATTTGTTAAAGGTTGTGTTTTTGTGTGACTTTTGTGGTTTTGATTTGGCAAAGGTTGTTGGGTTCCATTTGGGGATTTGTGAGACCGCTTCCTTTACTGTTTCTTCCATTATTGTTGTGTTGCTTTCATACACTTGTGGGTGACGGAGGTGTTGAGAATTGAAACGACAAAGGCTTTTCAATGTCCTCGGCATCCGCCTTCAACGACTAATTTCGCACACCTCCTCACGCTCGGTCATGCGTTGGTGGTGGTTAGGTGAGGTTAGTCGTGGTCGTGTGTCAGTGGTGGTTGGGTGAGAGTTCATTGTGTCGGTGATGGTTGGGTTGCAGAAGGTTGCGTAAATTAGGAAAGACAAAAGGAAAAAGAAAAGAAATCGCAACCGTTCATTTAAAAATTAATAGATCTAAGGGTGGAAAATTAATTTCCCACAATGGGAGATATGGTGGGGTTTCCCACCCTAACCCACGTATTCTTTTACTTTCTTCTTTTTTATTCTCGCTCCTTGTTTGCTTTTGGTGCACTCCTCTGTGTCCGTTCATCTAAGTTTTAGCCTTTTTGTGTCCCTGCACTTAATTCTCTCAACACGTTTTTTTGTTTGCCTCTCCCTCTTTGTTTCTCCTTCATTATTTTTCAGTTCTTTTATTAAGGCTATATTTAAATTGGTGGTAGAAAATGAAATGAAATGGATCGAAATATAATAAAGTGGAAGAATAGATTGGATTAAAAATATCATTCTATTGTTTGAGTAATTTATAATAGAATAGAACAAGTATTCCATTTCATCATTTGAAAGAAAAAAAAAAAGAGGAACAGAATAAATTATAACTTTTCAATTTCCATATTACCGTTATTCTATAATGTTTGACGATTGGTGCCATAATTACGAAGAAACCGAAATACTTACCAACTGTCTTCTGTGCACAAATAATGGAGGATTTATTTATAAAGTCCCCAAACACTGCACAAGCCGTGCAAGTGTTCAGAAAAAAAAAAAAACATATTACAATGTGGAAAAGTTTCAGCACTGCCCCGATAACAATAAAAATAATATAACCCCCATTATGGTTAATACATCTACCCCATGATATTTATTTAAAAAGAAATTAAAGACTGAAACATATATATTGATTGATAATGAAGCCGAGGTTCCCTAATTTTATTCGTATGAAAATCCAATTCAAGAGTATGGTTCAATTCTTTCTCAATCCAATTTAGTTCAGAACAGGTAGGTCATGATTGATGTACATAATGCAGTAAAATCTTTTGAAAAATAGTAAATCAATGGTACAAATGAATCAAGAATGTGTTTCAGAATAAAATCCAAAAAGATTAAATTTTTAAAATGACCCACCAAGCAAGAAGAACAAGCAAGCATCAAAAAATAAGAATCAAGAAACAAGAAAGAAGCACATGTACTTTCAATTAGAGAACCAGCTTGCGAAGAAGAAAGGGGTGAAAGAAGAACGCTTGAGCGTGGGTTTTATTAGAAAAGCAGGAAAGGATAATTACATGGGATTTTTTATTTTGAAGAAGATTGAAGAATTCTTGAATTGATTAGTTATTACTGATAAGTGGGAAAGAATTTTAGAAGAGGAGCCAACGATTATACTTTGAGCCAAATTTTATAAGGCTAAATTAGTAATTTTAGAACTTAGAAAGTTTGATTCTATCATATACACCCCAAATTAGAGGGGAAGAAAAATAGGAATAAATAATGGAATGGAATAGATTTGGTCTCTCTCTTCCATCCTCTTCCATTTTCATTTATATAAAACCAAACAATGGAATATTTTTCCTATCCATTCCACCCCCTCCATCCCACTCTTTATAACCAATCTAAACATAGCCTAAGGTTTTTCTGTATTTTTTTTTCTTTTTGTGGGGAATGAGAGCATTTTTTGCCAACCTATGAAATTCTTTTCAAGGACTTGGGCATCCAACCTATGAAATTCTTGTTGGCTATTACCTCGAAGTTAGCATACCCCCTTCTCAAAATGGGAACTTAATCGGCTGTTAGCCTCTTGTTTGACCTTGAACTACTCAAGTGCCTCTAATAACAAGCATGAGTTTTGCATGTGAGTTCCTCTCCAACAACCCCTCTAACCATTGGCGTATTACTAATGCTAATTGATCACCTAACACTCCATTTCTTATATATACCCTCTCACCCTTCTTCTCCAAGTACATTCTTTTCTCCATAATTAGTTTTTACTATGTTCAGGGCCGGCCTTGAGCCTAGGCTAGAGAGGCAACAACCTAAGGCCCAGGGTTGAGAGTGGGCCCAAAAAAAAAATTACACAACCTTAAAAAGAAAAAAAAATCAATTCATTCATTCCTTTGGCTATTTATTTTCTTGACTTTTTAATGAAAATTTTACAGTGTAAGTTTTCAAAACTCAATACTTTTAAACTCTTGTTTTTATAGTATTTTTAATTTTTCATCTTGCTAATCATTTATTTGTAGTAGGTCAATAGTTATTTTTCAATTTTCCTTATGTAGTAACAAGTTTAATGATTGTTCATTGTTGTTATAAGATCTCATTGATTACCCTATTTGGAGGGAATCAGTATTAAGATAAGATAAAAGAAAATATAATTTATGCATTTATTAAAAAAAGAGTGTATCCTTTTATCCCCTAATATTGATGTTATCATTAGTGATTTTTCATGTTAGAATGTTCGAAGAAACCGCTTTTATGATATATTTTTTTTCTTTTTGCAGGTAATAAACGACAATTTTATGAGTAGAAAAGATATTTTGCTTATGATAGATGATGAAATAGGAGTAAATTAGATGAAAATTGGGATACATTTTTTTTTATATTTGTTAAAACTATGTCAAATATCTCATTCGTAAGTTATTATATAGAGCTAATAGTAGTATAATTCTTCACATATATACTATTAAAAATAAATTTACATAACTTGATAATTATTTTTATGTACCTTTACTCAAATAGTTACCAAAAAGTTACCTTTAATTAAATATATTTTTCAAAAATAAGTATAAGTTAAGATAAGCTTACAAATATATAAAAAATAAAAATGTAAACATGAGTGATATCATAAATTTATAAATAAAAATATGTAACTATGCATAAGTTCGGTTTGGATTAGATTGATTTTCAAAATCAAATATGAAATCCTATCCAATCCAATAAAAAAAAAATCAATTTCGATTAATTCGGTTTTTTGGGTTAATTTTTTCAATTTTCATTGAATTGAATTGATTTATAAACACCCTTAAACATATGTTTACATTTTACAGTATTTGTATATAAGAGGACCTTGTTTATGATTTTATCCAAGACCCATAAAATATCACAACGCGTCCTGACTGTGTTAGTTTAGTAACTTGAGTGTTGAAATTTATGTAAGTAACGACCTTCTATCCATTCAACCCCGACGGAGCAACTACATCGTCATACTATTCCATGGTCGACCGCAATTACAGATACGTTAAAGCTAGTGCAGAATAAACATATATGATAGTTATTAAATTTAATAAATACAATAATTAATATTATATAAAGAAAAAATATTTTTATAAATTTATATAAATATTATATTAATAATATTAATTGGTACATTAATTTTCAAATTTATCTTACTTTTATATGTATTTATACATATTCATATATTGATAAGTAAAAAACCGTAGACACGACGAAATTTTAGCTTCCAGCTTTTTTAAAAAAAACATCAGACATATCATCATATTTGTAGAGAAAATAAGCTATTTACTGACAGGTGTAATATAATTTTACATTGTCATCTAATCACAACTCACTATATATAATAAGTTTATTAATTTTTATAATAATTTCTTTAAAAATTATACTAAAGATAATTTTCAATTGATTAGTTGTATAAAACTTTTTATTCTAAAAGTACATAGTCATTCAACTTTTTTGGTGAGCAACACAGCCATTAAACTCATATTTATAATAGTAGAAAATTATAAATGTTTACTTTAAGGAGGTGTTTGGTACGATGGAAGTTTTTTCATATAGTTAAAATCCATTTAGTTAATCATAAACATTCATGGGAATATTTTCAAATGTTTCCTAGATAAGTTAGGTTTAGTTTTTTATATAATTAAAACATTTGGTTTTTTATATAATTAAAACTTTCCTTTTAGATTCCCAACCCCCTTAGGATTATTTTTGTGGGAAAATGGGATCAAAATGATTCCTAAAAAATAATATTTCTTGAGAATATGTTTTCTAAAAATAGATACCGGAAAACCAATATTTTTAATTTAAGATTTTCAAAAAACTAAAAACTTCTATCCTACCAAATGCTTCTTAAATTAACCAAAAAAAAAGAAAGTAAGTAGCAATTGAAAAATTCAGATAATCGCACTAGGCTTGGATGCAGAAGCAGTACCATATTTGTGCCAGAGAGAGAGGGCCCCATTTAGGGATGGGAATAGGCCAGGCCACAATCAGGGGCCTATGGCCTGGCCTATTTAAAGCCTGGCCTGGCCTTTTTAATAAAAAGGCTAGGCTTGAGCTTTTAAAAAAGCCTGTTTATTTAAATAGGCCAGGCTTGGGCTTGTAAAAAAGCCTTCTAAGCCTAATAGGCAAGCCTATTTATTCATTTAAATATAATGAATTCATATTATCATTAACACTAAAATAAAATAAAATATTTTTATACTAAAATAAAATAACACAAGATCCTTACTTAGTTACTTCATAGTCTTCACTTAAAATTAGAAATAGGTTTGTTGTATATAAATAGGCCTACCGGCCTGTTTACCTTATCCGACCTATTTACAATTAGGCCTGTTGGCCTATTTAATGAGTCAGCCTATTTACAAAGAGGCTTGTTGGCCTATTTAGAAGCCTTAATATAAATAGGCTTTTGCATAGGCTAATAGGCCAGGCCAGACTTTTAAAAGGGTCAGGCCAGGCCTAAAAAAAAGCCTCTGATAGATAATAGGTTAGGCTTAGGCCTTAGATTTATAAAATAGGCCAGGCCTATTTATGTAAAGCCTGGCCTAGCCTGGCCTATTCCCATCCCTAGCCCTATTGTTCCGTTGACCTATCGAAAGCGCTTAAACCCTATCAACACATCACCTTGCATTTTAACAGATAAAGCAACAATGTCATTCTCACTGTTTAGGTACGCTGTCTCTCTCTCTTATTCTCTTTGCATTGGCACTCACAAGTTTCCTCCTTTTCTTCTTTGTTATCCCTTAACCCTACACTCTTATTCCCAATCACAGTCCCCACTGATTCACAATCTGATGATGTCTTATTCAATCGCATGCTTCATTAGCGTCCCACCCCACCCATCATTGAATTTAATAAGATTTTAGGATCTCTTGTGAAGATGAAACACTACCCCACTACTATTTCCCCTTCTAAGAAATTGGAATTCAAGGGAATTACCCCTGACATTGTTTCTTGAACATCCTCATCAATTGTTTCTGCCACCTCCGTCAAATGACCTTCGCATTTTCTGTGTTGGCCAAGATTCTCAAGCTGGGTTATCACCTTAATACCATTACCTTCAACACACTCATGAATGGTCTCTGTCTTAGTGGTGAGGTCAAGAAAGCACTGCACTTTCATGACAGCGTAGCAGCTCAAAGATTTCAAATGGATCAAGTTAGTTATGGGACCTTGATCAATGGGCTATGTAAAATAAGAGAAACAAGGGTTGCCATCCAGTTGCTGAGAAAGATTGAAGGACAGTCAATCAAGCCTAATGTAGGACCGTACAACACCATAATTGATAGCCTATGCAAAGATAAATTTGTAAATGATGCCTATGATTTATATTGTGAAATGGTTGTCAAGGGAATTTCTCCTAATGTTGTCACATACAGTGCTCTAATGTATGGCTGTTGCCTTGTGGGATAGCTGAAAGAAGCATTTTGTTTGTTTAGTGACATGGTATTGAAAAATATCAACCCAGATGTCTATGCCTTTAATATATTAGTTGATGGGTTATGTAAGGAAGGAAATGTGAAAGAAGCTAAAAATGTGTTGGCTGTGATGGTGAAAACTGGTGTGAAACCCGATGTTGTTACTTATAATTCTTTGATGGATGGGTATTACCTTGTTAGTGAAGTGAGCAAGGCCAAAGATATTTTCAACACTATGGCCCAAAGGGGAGAAACTCCTAATGTTCAAAGCTATAATATCATGATTAATGGATTATGTAAGATTGAAATGGTAGATGAAGCCATGAATCTCTTTAGAGAAATGCATTTCAAAAATATTGCTCCTGACACTGTTACCTACAATTCTCTCATTGATGGTTTGTGTAAATCAGGGAGAATCTCTTATGTTTGGAGGCTTGTTGATGATATGCATGATAGAGGTCAACCTGCCGATATATTCACCTATAGTTCTTTATTACATGCTTTGTGTAAAAATCATCATCTAGATAAGGCAATTGCACTATTCAAGAAAATTAAAGACCAAGGAATTCAACCAAATGTGTACACATACACAATAATTATTGATGGGCTGTGCAAGGGTGGAAGACTTAAGAACGCACAGAGTTTTTTCAACATCTTTTGGTTAAAGGCTATCATCTGAATGTCTGCACATATAATGTTATGATCAGTGGACTTTGCAAAGAGGGCTTGTTTGATGAAGCTTTGACCGTTTTGTCAAAAATGGAAGACGGTGATTGCATCCCTAATGATATAACTTATGAAATAATTATCTGTGCTCTTTTTGAAAAAGATAAGAATGTCGTGGCAGAGAAACTTCTTCGTGAAATGATTGCTAGAGGCCTATTTAGTTACACATGAAGTTATTTTGGAATTTGATACCTATAGAAGCCAGTATTTATTTCTGTTGATAGTTAAACATCCAAAAGATGATGACTATGTAATGGTCTAACTTTATATTTCCTTAGGCATCATGTGTTGTTTGGTTCATTTTAATAATATAAAGTTGATATAGTGAATTTTTTCAGACTTGAAATAACTATCCATTTTCTTCCCAATGTACTGTTGAATATGCTTAATCTACTTTCAAGTTTTTTTCAGTCATTGCTCATTGTTTGTATTTCAGATAACAAACCATACTAAAGCTGACATGATTATTTGGAATTATTTATCTCTTATAGTTGGCTCTATTTAGTATTTACACCAATTTGTAGAAAGTAGATCTTCTTTTTGTCCGTATTACTTGTGGTCTTTTGTAGAAATGAAAAGTTAAAAGTAGCATTTATATTTTCATCATCTGAGTCGTCTTAGGTGTTAAAAAGATATAAGGAATGGGATTTGTTTAGAAGACTCAGTGACTTTCATTTTGTTTTCTAGTTTACTTTATTGCGTTAACACCTTTCTCATTCCTTCATTAGTGTTGGACTTTAAATATGATGTGCATATCAATTCTTCCTTTAGGCTAATTGGTCTTTGGTTTGATTTTCTAATTTCTTAGAGGTACCTATTCTTTTTTTGATATATTTACTTATCACTTGTGGTTTTCAAATTAGTTATCCTAAGACACATAAAAATTAGCTTGTGAACTTTTTTTTGTGGCTCTAAAAGTATTTTTGAATTTACTCCTTTGCAATTTCAGTTTTTGCTAGCAGATTTTGCTCCTCTTATGCCTTCAGAATCAAAACAATTTATTTACTTTCAGTCCCCGAATAAATAGAACTTATAACAAATGCCAACAACATAATGTGTGTAGTTGCTCTAAATAATACCTGTCATATACTGTACAAACATGGCAGTTGTCAAATGCTAACTGAATACAAAAGATTCTCCTTGCTTCCTTCTCCCCAAATATTTTTCTTCCTTTTCAGTCTACTACAGCTACATGGGAAAGTGAGAATTTTTTCAATGACTTTTATGGTCAAGTTAGCTTACTAGAATTACAAAACTCTTATCATTTTTGTCAATTAAGCTGTGTTTACTTTATTTTGGATAGAAGCATATGAAGGATTTTATGATCTCTTCTTATATTAGATTAACTTGTCAAATTGCTTTGGTTAATGCCCTTGTTAATGTGAAGTTGAGTATTCTGGTTTAATTTTTTATTATTAAGCATACTAAGGATTTGGGAACAATGTAAAGCAAGATAGCAATAGGATTCAAGCATTTTGGTTTATGTTTTTTGGTTCTATAAAGTTCCTATTTAAGTTTGGTATATTTTTTGTTTTTATTTCAATATCAGAATGCACACTTATGGAACCTCCACTTTTTTTCTAGCATGTAGAAGAGTTGACTCTTAATCATGTGTGAGCTTATTTTTTTGTCATTCATTTTTTGTTTTATGGTTATACCATGAAATATGAATTGAATAGGCTTCTTTTGTAATGGCAAATGTTGCCTTTAGCATTGGGTATTTGGGTCTAAGTGACTATCTTTTGCTCTTTAGTTGCTATTTCATTTCACAATGGTTGTAATTTGTTGTAGATGTAGCCATGAATCTCTTGAAAGATATGCATCGCAAATACATAGTAAGAACTAATTCTTTTATTGATGATTTGTGCAAATCAGCAAGAATCTTTTATGTTTGTGAGCTTGCTTATGAGATGTATGATAGAGGTCAACCTACCCATATAATCTTTTTATTCACTTCCCTTTTCTTTAAATTTTTTTCTTTTATATTTATTTAACTTATTTCTTAAGTTTGATTATGATTTTTTATATGATAGGGATAAGACGTTTACAATGACCTCATCCCCTCCTATGAGCTTCAATCTGGGTTGCACACAGCATTGCGCTCTTCATTGAGGCTAAGACACCTACAAAACCACCTCTTCCAAATGACATAATGTGTGAGGAGGTGCCAAAGTTCCAACCTTATCTGCTGCAAATATCCAAAATTTCAATCTTCACTTAGTTTTTAACCTGTTAGGCAAATAGCGTTTTGCAGTTGGAATCTGTGCATGCTTATGCGTGTGTGTGTGGAGAAAAGTGGGAGATAAAAGGATTACAAGATAGCCAAATTCGTTCTTTGCAAATCGAGAATAATTTCTTGCAATATTTTGAGCTTTTTTGCTCAATTTTTAGGGTAGTGATCTTTGTGGAGAGAGAGATGTATTGTAGCTAATCTTGGAGAAGATTGTACACTTTATATTAATAATAAAATAAAGAATCCACTTGAGCTAAGGACTAGATGCAGGTGCTACAATCTCTCTTCTGCAATGGTCTCCATTTTTTCCATTTGTAACTTTTTTGAATGGTCTAAATAACCTCTTTATATATTTAGCCTGCTCATGAAGTTTGGTTTTGCAATTTGATGGAGACAAAGGGGGTGTAAGAGAAGGGAGACAACAAGAAGACAAGGAAAAGACAGAGTGAAGAAATAAAGCAGCAACACTTATAGGAGGAGTCTTATCTCCCATTTTTTTTCATTCATTCTTGTTAGTTTGAACATGGATTGAAATATGTAATACTATGACGGTTGATTTGAATTGTTGATTATTGGTCCTGTGTCTTGAGGCTATCAAATTTCTGATTGTTTGAGTATTATCTCATGCTTTTTGTGAAAAAAAGCAGTTAATTATTGAGGACCTTTGTGATTTGGAAATTTGATGATATAAATATGTTTAAGCTTGTGCCTTTCATGTGTTTGATGAAAAACATCAACTATAATGAGAATGATAATTTGAAGTGTTGATCATTGAAGATCCTTTGCATTTGTGTGAATATTTGTTGTTTTCTTATTTTCCTCCTAAAGTCTTCTTTTTAAGATCAATCATAATATGTGATTTCCAAAGTCTAACTTTTTTCAAAAAAATTCTGGATTTTTTTCAGTATATGCATTTGGTATGGAAATTTGGTATAGATATTTTTTCCTTGTCTGCGTTGATACTTCATTCGTGTTTTGTAAGTTGTTTTTTTTTTTTTTATGAAGAATGCAAGCTGATGTTTTATTCCACTGAAATATATAAATTAAGTACGTCAGACTCAATCAAAGTAGAAACTTGGTATGGAAAATCCTCCACCCAATAATTATCAGTACACAAAACTGATAAATATGCTAGTTTATCTACCATCGTGCTACATATCCTATGGACATGAGCAATCTGACAAAACTACAGTCCTTGGGCCAATCGGCGACAAAACTATAGTATGTTCAGTTCTTGATAAACTGCCCTAGCTGTAAAGCACCTGCAAACAATTCGTCTCAAACAGAACATGAGTGAAAGTGGTGTTAATAGTTGTCTCAATAACCCATCTGAGAGCAACTGCTTCTAACCCCTTTGGTTTAAGTCCACATAGGACAAGTCTAGATGCTGATGCCATCACGTTTCCTTGATGATCTCTGAGCACAAGCCCTAGTCTCGTTCCAACTACTTTTATAATCATAGCATCAAAATCGCATGTTATGAAGCCCATTTGTGGTGGTGTCCAATGTTCTCACTGTACTTTTAGATCATAGCATCTTCACTCAAAAAAATGAGATTGGAATGGCATAAATTTTTTTAGCCCTATCTACCGAAAAAAATAATAATAATTATACACTGTCTCATGATCTCACCCAAGCATATCACTTTTAAGCAACTTATATATTGTTAAGTTGCTAAATCCTTTTGTTGGTTTTGTCCCATGAACACAGTGATCATGTGCATCTGGAATCCACTTATCACACCATATATTATTTCTTTTCCCATCATCCACCCACCAGAAGGTGACCTTCTCAATAACCGATTTTGATGCAAGAATACTCATCCATACATAGATTAGATGATAGCAAGGCTTCGCATTTAGAGGTTCAGTCCATGGAAAATAATTGGCCTTTAGAACTCTTGCCATTAAAGAATCACTCACATCCAGTAAACATCACCATTGTTTAGCAAGAGTAGCCAAAATTAAAAGCTCTAACAAAGCGGAACTCCAAACCACCTTCAGTCTTAAGCTTTACAAGTTTCTCCCAGCTTAGCCAGTGCATCTTCTTAGAATCTACATCGCCTCCCCCAAAAAACCTTCTTGTTATGCTTTCTATCTAGTGACATAGTGATATTGGCAACTAGAAACACCCTATCACATAAGAGGGAATAGACTAAACAAATTTTTTTGATAAGGATCTCCCTACCATCCCTAGATAATGCTTTCTCTTTCCAACCATTTAATTTCTTCCAAACTCTATCACGAAATTGAAATATTTGTTTCTTTAATCGAAGTTGGTAAGCCCCAATATTTTCAATCTGATTTGTCCAAGTTGATTTTCTGTCTAAAAGCCCTTTCATAGGTCCTGGAACTTGGATAAGTTTCTTGCTTCTTCCGTCTTATGTTTTGTAAGTTACTCATTTCAATTTTCAAGGATGTAAAATCAAATTTGGAAAACTGTTATGTTTAGTAAATTGTTATCATAGGAGTGTAATAAATGTTATAGAATCGAAATAACTAGAAATTATATTAATTTATTTAATAACCTTAAAAGTGAAACATGTATCCTATATTATAAATTGGAGTGCACAATTTGGATATAAAAGTTCTTATTCTCTTCACTCTCAATTAGATATTTTTAATATTATCTCTCTCTTCTCTCCTTTGCACATGTATTTCATGTATTACTTATGCAATTAACCAATTTTTTTTTCAACCCCCTCATACTACCTTCCTTTTATGTTTACCTGCATCATTGATCTTCTTAATGACTTACCCTTTCAATTTATTCTCTTTTATTTGTATGTTTAAATTAAATTTCAACATTATTTTTAAAAGAATTTGACAATAGATAAAAACAACTTTCTATGACAATAATGACTGCTGTAAATCTAAAAATAATTTATATATTCAAATATATGTATTTATTACAAAGTTTAATTATATACAAATAAGCGTTTATTCCTTGAAATGCACAAAATAATATTGTTTGTGATTAATTTTAAAAAAATAATAAAATAAAATTTCAAAATAAATCATACTTCGTTATTATATAAAAATCACATATCATTTTTTTTGAAAAAAAGTCACACATATTTACATTTATATTAGAAATTAGAATGTACAGCTTAGTGAATAACTTGTTCTTCTCATTCTCTCTCAAGTTCTCAAGACTCTCTCTATTCTTTCTTTTGAAGGTACATTTAACACACTATTCTATTCTACAATTAATAAAAAAAATATCTTTCAACTATATCAAACTATCATTCTTTTATCTTTATCTGAGTACTTAATCTTCTTAAGAGTTTATTTGTTTCAATATATGTTTATTTATCTTTATCTCTAAATCAAATTTCAATAATTTTTAAAAAATTTGTTAATAGTTAAAAATAACAATACATTAAAATTTAAATTATTCATTATAAATCAAAAAGAGATGTGATATACATACAACAATTATTACAAAATTTATACAACATCATTTTTTGTGTTTAGGAGTTATACAAGTATCTTTCCTCAATCTAAAATATATTTTATATATTTTAAATATTTATTATCATAATTAATTATATATACTTATATATAAATTTGTTTTTATAAATTTTAATTATATAAAAATAAGTATTTCTCTTTAAATATTGACATGCTAGTATACTAGTTTATTTATAGAAAAAAAATAGGTTTAATTATCTTTTTGGTTTCTATAGTTGAAAATAATCTCTTTTAGTTCATATACATGCACTTTCGATATTGGTTTGATCCTTGTCGTCAAGTGTGTCTTAACCCCGCGAAAGAAAATAGTCACAAAATAAAAATTGGCAGTTAAAAACGGCCACAAATTGACATTTTTTGGTGTTTTTTATTCAATTTGTAGTGATTTAAAATGGTAGGGACCAACAGGTATCGAAAATGCATGTGTAGGGACTAAAAGAATTATTTTTCAATTATAGGGACCAAAAGGTAAAGTTTGCACAACTATAGAGACCAAAAAGATAATTAAACCAAAAAAATATATGTACTGACAATATAAAGTTTCTTTTACATCTAATCACAAATCATCATATATGATAAGTTTATTAACTTTGATAATAATCATTCTAAATGTTAAACTAAAGTTAATTTCTAATTAATTGATAGTATAAAAAGTCTATATCTATTAAACACTTAATTATAATACTAGAAAACTTTAAATTTATTTACTTTTAAAATAAATAAAAAAAGTAAATGCAGAAGTAGTTGAGCAGTTTCACTGTGCTAGAAAGAGACCCTGCTTTGTTCCCATTGACACGACCCATCGATAAAGCAACATTGTCATTCTCAATGTTACACTCTATCAAACTCTAACCTCGTATTTGAACAGATAAAGCAACAATGTCATTCTCACTGTTAACGTATGTTGTCTCTTTCTCTCTCACTCTCTTCACATTCACAAGTCTCCTCCTTTACTTCTTTGTTATCCCGCAACCCTACACACTTGTTCCCAATCTCAGCCCCTTCTGATTCATAATCCTGATAACGCTGTTCTCTTATTCAATCGCATGCTCTATGAGCGTCCTACCCTACCCATCATTGAATTTGGCAAGATTCTGGGATCCCTTGTGAAGATGAAGCACTACCCCATTGCTATTTCCCTCTTCAAACAATTGGAATTCAGGGGAGTTATGCCTAACATTGTTACTTTGAACATCCTTATCAATTGTTTCTGCCACCTCCGTCAAATGACCTTCCTATTTTCTGTATTGGCCAAGATTCTCAAGTTGGGTTATCAGCTAGATACCATTGCCCTGACAATGCTCATGAATGGCCTCTGTCTCTGTGGTGAGGTCAAGAAAGCACTGCACTTTCATGACAACGTTGTTGCTCAAGGATTTAAGTTGAACCAAGTTAGCTATAGGATCTTGATCAATGGCTTATGTAAAATGGGGGAAATAAGGGTTGCTGTGCAATTACTGAGAAAGCCTAATGTGGTAATGTACAGCACAATCATTGATAGCCTTTGAAAGACAAACTTTCAATCAGGGCACGTGATTTATATTCTGAAATAGTTGTCAGGGGGATTTTTCCTAATGTTGTCGCGTACAATACTCTAATATATGGCCTTTGCCATATGGGACAATCAAAAGAAGCATTTGGGTTGTTTAATGACATGGTACTAAAAAATATCAAACCAACTGATTATAGCTTTAATATATTAGTTGATGGGTTATGTAAGGAACGAAAGGTCAAAGAAGCGGAAAATGTTGGTTATGATGGTGAAAGAAGGTGCCAAACCCAATGTTGTTACTTGTAATTCTTTGATGGATGGGTATTGCCTTATTAATGAAGTGAGCAAGGCCAAAGATATATTCAACACTATGGCCCAAAGGGGAGTGACTCCTAATGTTTGGAGCTATAACATCATGATTAATGGATTCTGTAAGATTAAAATGGTGAATGAAGCCATGAATCTCTTTAGAGAAATACATTGCAAAAATATGGTTCCTAATACCAGTAACCTATAATTCTCTCATTGATGGGTTGTGTAAATCAGGAGAATCTCTTATGTTTGGAGGCTTGTTAATGAGATGCATAATAGAGGTCAACCTGCCAATATAAGCACTTACAATTCTTTATTAGACGCTTTATGCAAAAACCATCATCTAGACAGGGCAATTGCATTGTTCAAGAAAATTAACAAGGGAATTCAGCCAAATGTGTACACTTAATAATTATTAATGGGCTGTGCAAGGGTGGAAGACTTAAGAATGCACAAGAGGTTTTTCAGCATCTTTTGGTTAAAGGCTATCATCTAAATGTTCGCATATATAATGTTATGATCAGTGGACTTTTCAAATAGGGTATGTTTGATGAAGCTTTGACCATCTTGTCAAAAATGGAAGACGTTGGTTGCATCCTTAGTGCTATACTTATGAATATTATCCGTGCTCTCTTGAAAAAGATGAGAATGTTGTGGCAGAGAAACTTTTTCGTGAAATGATTGCTAGAGGCCTATTTAGTTATACATGAAGTTATTTTGGAATTTGATACCTATAGAAGCCAATATTTATTTCTGTTGATAGTTAAACATCCAAAAGATGATGACTATGTAATGGGCTCACTTTGTATTTCCTTAGGCATTGTGTGTTGCTTGGTTCATTTTAATAGTGTAAAGCTAATATAGTAATTTTTTTCAAACTTGAAATAACTATCCTTTTTCTTCCCAATGTACTATTGAATATGTTTGGTTTTGTTTCAGATAACAAACCACACTGAAGCTAACATGATTATTTGGAATTATTTATCTCTTACAGTTAGTTGACTCTATTTACACCAATTTGTAGAAAGTAGATCTTTTTTTGTCTGTAAAGCACAGAATTAACACAAGAAGGGGGGTTGAATTGTGTTAAGGCCAATTTTTGCAATTCTTTTTAAAGACAACGTAAGGATAAAAATAAGATCAAGAGGATTTTCAAACACGTTTCAAAAGCAGACGAAAGTATAAAGACTAAAATAGAAAGGCACACAGATTTTATACTGATTCGTCTCACCCCAGAGACTACGTCCAGTTCTTGGCAACAACCAAGTTCCACTAACTTTACAAGTTACAAGTATTCTTTCCACAAGCCTCTTCAGGCTCAACCCAAGTAGTCTTTCACTTGCCTCTCTAAGCCAACACCTAAGTATTCTTTGAAACAAAGCCTCTTCAGGCTTCAACCAATCTCGTAAAGAAAGAGATTTGTATGAGTTTACCTCACTGGGTTTAACGTCTTATCAGATGAATATACAATGAAGTTCAGAATAGATTTTCAACTGATTTTACAAAGACTTTTACTTTTCCCAAAGCAGTTGTGAATATTTCTATTCAGTAGCAAATATATCAACAACACTTGTAACTTCGACAACTGGCTTGAAGGAGGTTTGTTCTTCTATTTATATGCTTCTCCAAAAGTATCCGTTGAGTGTTTTGTAATAGATGACCTTCGTCTGATGAAGAAAGTCGTTAGAGCATTAAATGCAGCATTTAATGCTTTTCACCAACTAGTCATATGATAAGATAAAGTAATTTGCTTATTTTTTCTATTCTTGTACTCAATCTTTTAGTAGTTGCCATGTCCTGCTTTCCCGTTTTGACATTCGCACACATATTCCTTCTTTTTCTCTTACTTTCCTCGAGAGTAGGTGTATAGGCATAATACGTTTCGAGGTAGCCTACGCTCTAATTGATATGCATATTGTTCTAAAACGTTGTCATCATTTGTAAGCATTGTTAGTTACAAAGTTTTATACAAATAACGATAAGACGATATTGACTTGAAAAACGTCAGACGATATAATGCGAACTAGAGATCAGACGGTAATGTGAGCGAGAGATCAGACGATAACGTGAGGACATATAATTTTAACTGTTTGTTATTATAAAAAAAAATTAAGGGCTACAAATTCGTCCTTTGTTTTAACATTGTCCCTATTCCTTGTGGTCTTTTGTAGAAATGAAAAGTTAAAAGTAGCATATTATATTTTCATAATCTCTGAGTTGTCTTAGGTGTTAAAAGAGATATAAGGAATGTGATTGTTTAGAAGGCTTGGTTACATTTTGTTTTCTAGTTTACTTATGATCATTTATTGCGTTAACACCTTTCTCATTCCCTCATTAGTGTTGGACTTTAAATATGATATGTATATCAATTCTTCCTTTCACTTTGGCTCATTGGTCTTTGGTTTGATTTTCTAATTTCCTAGAAGTACCTATTCCTCTTTCAATATAGTTACTTAGCACTTGAGGTTTTCAAATTGGTTGTCCTAAGGCACGTAAAAACTAGCTGTGAACTTTTTTTCGTGGCTCTGAAAATATTTTTGAATTTGCTCCCTTTGTCACAATTTTAGTTTTTGCTGGCAGATTTTGCTCCTCTAATGCCTTAAGAATCAAAACAATTTGTTTACTTTCTGCCCCTGAACAAATAGAATTTATAACAAATGCCAAACAACATAATGTGTGTAGTTGCTCCAAATAATACCTGTCGTATATGGTACAAACATGGCAGTTGTCAAATGCTAAATGAATGCAAAAGATATTCCTTGCTTCCTTCTCCCAAATATTTTTCTTCCTGCTTAGTTTACCACAACTACATGGCAAAGTGACCCATTTTTCAATGACTTTTATGGACAAGTTAGCTTATTAGAATTATAGAGCCCTTATCAGTTTTGTAAGTTTAGCTGTTACATTATTTTGGATAGAAACAGGTGAAGGATTTTATGATCTCTTCTTGTGTTAGATCTTAGATTGACTTGTCAAATTATTTTAGCACACTATTCTTAAATTAGAAAGAAGCAAATTATCCCCCTCTTATCTTATATTGGATTGACTTGTTAAATTACTTCTTGCTTGGTGAACGATTCACAATAAGTTTTGCTTCTCACATTGTGTATTAAATTGTCTATCAGTTTTTTTTTTAACAAACAAAATTGAAATTGTCACGGCATTTAACAACCGATACAAAGTTGGCATCAGTAACTCTTGATAACTTTAACTTCATTGATGCTTTTTTGAGTTTTATTCTTTACCTTTTATCTCTTTCATGGTGAAGACGTATCATTGTTTAATTAGTTATTTTCCTTGATGGATGTTTTGTTTTATTTATTTATTATGTAGTTATTTGAATTTGTGGCAAAGAGATTATGGAAGCACTTGCTCCTTTTTTAAAAAATCGAGACATTTGATATTTGTGTGTGTTATCTTTTTTTTCCTTAATTAATTCACCAGGTAATGCTATTGATGAAAGATTCAGTTGTTTTAATGAAACAATTAATAAGTCACCAGTTATTCTTTTGTTTTCAATGCCCTTGCTAATGTGAAGTTGAGTATTCTGGTTTATTTTAGTATTACTAAGCATCCTAAGGATTTGGAAATAATGTAAAGCAAGATAGCAATACGATTCAAGTCTAATGCCTATTGAAATTTGTTGTTGATGTGAGGATGAAGTTTCAAGAAAACAAATAATAATAATAATAATAATTTTTAGATGTAAAGTTATATCATATATTCACATATTTTGCAAACATGAGTAATGGAAAGACAGACTGAACAGAATCTAAACCCAATTAAGTGCATCAAAGTGTCAATTTGCTCCTTCCTGCCAACTTTGCATAGTCTTTTTATTATATTTGATGATTTGATGTTTTGAACGAACTCAATGGAGTTTTGTTTAACCCTTTTGTTTTAAAGTAAAAAAAAAAATTACACTTTTGAATGAAAAACATGTTCTAATCTAAATATGTGATTCAAATTTAGATACGAATCTCAATCACATTTATCGGTTCAAAATTAATTTTGTCATGATAAACTTTATTAAACTCTAAATCAAATGAACACTTAGGGGGCGTTTAGTACAAGAGAAGTTTTTAGCTTATCAAAAATCTGAAGTTGAAAATGTTTGTTTTCCATGTTTAGTTTATTATTTAAAAAATAACATTAGCAAGAAGCATTGTTCTCCAGGAACTTTTTTTATCTATGTTTCTCACGAAATTGTTTTCATGAAGAGATGTGAGAATCTAACTTTTTCGAGTTAGGAGAAAAGCTTTACTACTGAAAAAAATTATGTTACCTATATTAATTCTTTTAATGTCATAAATAATTATAGTTTTTGGAAAAGTTTTATTAAAACTAAATGTAAAAATATTTAATTTTCAAGTAACAAATATAAATATTTCTAAGAATATTTATGACTAACCAAATAGATTTTAGTTACTTCTAGAAATCATGATTCCCAAAATTTGTGATTCCTAGGAATCATGATTCTTGTGCATGAAAAAAATTCTCTTTTACCAAACGCACACTTAATGTAATTTGAATATCTAAGTTGACATGTTTTGCATAGCCTAAAGGTGACTTTTGGTATAAGAAATGTTTTAACATTAAAAAAATACAATAATATATTTCCTAATTAGAGCAAGAACATAAAAATATTTTCAACCATTAAAGATTTTTAAAAATATTAATTTGTAAATAAATGTTAAAAAATTATTCTAACCTTCAGAGATGAAAATAATTTTTTTTTAGAATTGACTACGAAGTTATCAAGTTACCCACATTAATCTTAAATTATGTATACCGTAGATGAAAATAAACATTTTGTCCAACGAATTTCATGTTCTGGGAATCCTCGATTAGCTACTATTTAACCTTCAAGAGATCTAGCAGTTGAGTGTAGGATTTATGACGTCGTTCTACACTTCATCGCCATAGTTCTTCTAGCAGATAGGGTTGGGACTACATTGCCACTTGGTTTCTAAATGTTTTTGTCGTTCTTTTCTTGTTTAGGGCCTTGGCCCCTTAGATCCAAAAAAAAAAATTATCATAACACACACACACACAAAAATAAAATGTTTTAGAAATTATATAATATATATAAAGAGACTAGTTTCTATGCAATGTTAATGTAAAAATTATTATTCAATAAAAAATTATGATAAGTATGACTTTTTACATTATTAACAAACTATTGTACATAATAATTTGAGATTGAACAATAATATAAAATCTTTTTACATTATTAATGCATAGACTATTTTCTCAAAAAAAAATCTTCTTTTATATTATAATGCATAGAGGGTATGTAGAGTGAACTCTCATTTTAGTCTTGAATTTGTGAAGCGTTATCATAGTAGTCTCTAAAATTAAAAAATGTCAAATAAATCCTTAAATTTTATCACTTACTATTATCATAATCCCTAATGAAGCTAACAATAAGGACTAATGTAATTAACAGATTTTATTTTAGATATTTATGTGACATTTTTCTAATTTCAAATACTATTATAACTGCGCCTCACAAATTTTAGGAATCAAATGAGAGTTTACTCCAGCATGCTACTTCTATGGACGGAGTCTAGCGTGGTTACAATTGTCAAGTGACCCACAATGCAAAAGGTTTTTTCCACTGTTAGATAAAGGCTACGGATAATGGATGGCTGAGATGTAAGTGTGAATACCAATTGTGACAAGCTGATGACATGTTATTTTTCTTTTAAGTTGGTGAAAGTTAAGCAAGTTATGGAAGAAAGGGAGGAGGAATGGAACTTTGAATTGTACTCATCAAAGAAAGGAGCATGGAGGAAATCTAGTGGAATATGCCAATGTTGGAAACTTGAAAATCATCTAGGAGAAAATCGAAAACCATATGCTACACATTGGAACTTGTCTCAATAGGGATGTAACTGACGGTTTTTGTGTCTTCGTTGTACCACATGTACTTCTCTTGGAAAATGAACCCCACCACCACCTCTATGGTTCTTCCTATATAAGCTTTCATGAAGAAACGGCTCGAAATCATGCATCACCAATCCTTGCAAAAGCACCTCAAATGCAGTACCTCCTTCGTCAGAATCCGAGACAGAATCTCAATCAGAATGTCACTGTTCAGGGACCAATCAACCTTCTTCATTTCCTAAAAAATTGGAATAACAATCGATTACATAGTTATTCACCATATAACAAAGAAAATAGAACATTATTTGTGGGCTTTGCAAGAGCAGAAGACTTCAGAATGCACGAGAGGTTTTTTAGAATCTATTGCTTAGAGGCTATCAAGTATCATCTAAACCTCTACACGTATAATGTTATGATTAGTGGGCTTCGTAAAGAGGGCTTGTTTGATGAAGCTTTAACCATGCTGTCAAAAGTTGAAAGACAATGGTTGCATCTTTAATGGTGTAACTTACAAGATGAGAATGACATGGCAGAAAAACTTCTTCACGAAATGATTGCTAGAGGCCTATTTAGTTACACATGAAGTTATTTTGGAATTTGATACGTACGGAAGCCAATATTTATTTTTGTTGTTAGTTAAACATCCAAAAGATGATGAACTATCTAATGGGCTCACTTTATATTTCCTTAGACATCATGTGTTGTTTGGTTCATTTAAATAATGTATAGTTGATAATGGTCAATTTTTTTGACACTTGAAATAACTATGCTTTTTCTTCCCAATGTATTGTTTGTATTTTAGATAACAAATCACACTAACATTGACATGATTATTTGGAATTCTTTATCTCTTATAGTTGACTCTATTTACCCCAATTTGTAGAAAGTATAACCTTTTTTGTACATATTTCCATTGGTCTTTTGCATGAATAAAAACTTAAAAAGTGTAAGCATATTATATTTTCATCATATTTGTTGTCGTAGGTGTTAAAAAGAGATATAAGGAATGGTATTGTTTGGAAGGCTCGGTGACTTACATTTTATTTTCTAGTTTATTGTAATAATACCTTTCTCATTCCCTTATTAAAGTTGGCCTTTAAATATGATGTGCATATCAACTCTTCCTTTTACCTGGGCTAATGAGTCTTTGGTTTGATTTTCTATTTTCTTATAGAGGTATCTTTTCTTTTTTCGGCATAATTACTTATCACTTGAGGTTTTTAAATTTGTTGTCCTAAGGCACACAAAAACTGGCTTGTGAACTTTTTTTTATGGCTCTAAAAGTATTTTTGAATTAACTCCCTTTGTTGCAATTTCAGTTTTTGCCCGCAGGTTTTGCTTCAATGATGCCTTTACAATCAAAACAATTTGTTTATATTCTATCCCTGAACAAATAGAACTTATAACAAATGCCAACAACATAATATGTGCAGTTGCTCCAGATAATAATACCTGCCATACGCGGTACAAACATGGCAGTTGTCAAATGCTAAATGAATACAAAAGATTTTTCATGCTTCCTACTCTTGCATATTTTTTTTCCTATTCAGTCTACCATAGCTACATGGCAAAGTGACCAATTTTTCAATGACTTTTATGGTCAAGTTAGCTTACTAGAACTACAGAGCTTTTATCAATTCTATAAATTAAACTGTTGTTACTTATTGTGGATAGAAGCAGATGGAGGATTTTATGATCTCTTCTTGTGTTAGATTAACTTGTCAAACTGCTTTAGCACTATTCTTAGATTAGAAAGAAGCAATTTATCCTCCTCTTATCTTGTATTGGATGGACTTGTCAAATTACTTATCACCTGGTGAACGATTCAAAGTAAGTTTTGCTTTTCACAATCTCTATTAAATTGTCTATCAGTAACTCTCGATAGTATTGACTTCATTGATTTTTTTATTTTTTTTTAGTTTTATTCTTTACCTTTTATCTATTCGTTGGTGTGATTAGTGAAGAGAGATCATTATCTAATTATTTTCCTTGACGAATGTTTTTGTTTTATTTATTTTTTATGTAGTTATTTGAATTTGAAGCAAAGAGATTATGGAAGCACTAATTGTCTTTTTTAAAAAAAAAAAAAAGGAGACATTTGATATTTGTGCTTGTTACCTTTTTTGCTTAATTAATTTACCAGGTAATGCTATTGATGAAAGGTAGAATTGTTTGTTGAAGCAATTAATGAATCACCAATTATGCTTTGATTTTCAATGCTCTTGTTATTGTGAAGTTGAGTATTCTGGTTTATTTTTGTATTATTAAGCATCTTAAGAACCTGGGAACAATATAAAGCAATATAGCAATTAACAATAGGATTCAAGTCTAAATAGTACTCTTCAAAAAAAAAAGTCTAAATAGTGACTTACTAACTTGTTTGCTCATCTTATTTGTACTTAAAATAGTTAAATACTATACACTTCTTTGTTACCTAAGTGAATGATATATTTTTATTTGAAAAAAATTGAAAAATATATTTTAGACTCAAAAGTGTTATAGTAGGATATTATATTAAGGAATAACATTAAGAGAAATGGTCAAAACCATAAGAATTATACACAATTTTAAAAGAGTTATTATGTTCATATATCTACTATCTCTTTTATTTCATTTTCTTCTTATCTTTTCTCTTTCTTTTGTATCACGTCATCTATCATATTTATTACTTTCTCTCTCTATCTCTTTTTTATTTACCTATCTTTCTCTTCCTTCTACCCCAATCCACCAAAAAATGGAGGTGAATGATTATATTTCTTTGATTTTAAAACGTCCCAAAATATCTATCATGTGTATTTTGGTGGCTGATGTAGGCATACTTTGTGCTCATGTTATGCTCTTTTGATATTAATAAATTCTTTGCCTTCCAAAAAAAAATGCCCCAAAATATAAGTTCAAATTTCTGTCAATTTTAATCATCACTAACTTTTGTTTGTTTATTTTTAACTTCATTAACATTAAATAGAATTAAAATGCCCATTGGTTTAGGATTCCATTAAAGTTAAATAGAATTAATTTTTAAAAAATTGATAAAGAAATTTTATTGAAACATACATTTGTTAGTAGAAAGAGTGATAATTGATTTTCTAATGGTAAAACAAATGGGCTTACGGCTTTTAATAAAACTAATTAATAGGATTGAGGAAGGATAAAGATATTGTGAAAAAATGAATTTTTGCAATATGTTGTTAAATGTATTCTTTCAAACACGCTAGTTTTAAGGGATTCATTAAATAGGTAGTGAAATCTATGTGATATCCTGAATCTTAATAAAATTTAGTCAATAATAAAAAATTGAAAAGTCAACCAAAGAGAAGATAATTTAAAATAAAAATAAACAGTACAGAATCATACATGATTTAGCAAGAGAAATACATTAAATTAGTCTCTTAAATTATAAGTATCAATCAATTAATTCTTAAAATTATAAAATAAAAGCTATTTTACTCTATGAAATTATTAAACATCGATGATTTTATTTCTTATATTTATAATTTTAGGGACAAAAATAACCATTGTTTTAATAGTTTTAAGAACTAAATTGATCGGTACTTATTATTTCAAGAACTAATTTACATGTTATTCTTTAAAAAAATAAATGTAAACAATTTAATTAAATCTTCAAAGAAATCAATAGTTAATAATATGTTGAAAATATAAGAATTATTTTAAAAAAGTGTTTACATTTTTAATTATAAATTAATTTATTTCAAATTAAAAATAATATTCAACCCTACGCACTAGTTAATCTATGAATCAGCTACCCGTAATAGCGTTTTGAGTAATTAATTTTAGCCGAATTATATTCTGAATAATTAATATTTCATATTGAGTTTTTTAAAATAATAATAGAAAATAATTTTTTGATTCTAATAAATAATTTTTAATTTTTAAATTAATTAATTATTTAATATAAATTTAATATCTTAGTATTTTATTTGTTTTTTATATATAAATATTATATAACTCTTCTAATTTAAAAATAAAAATAAATTCTCTTTTCTTTTTTTCTCCAAAACTTCACTCTCACATAGCAAGTGCATAAGAGTAAACAATCATTTTAGTGGAAGATGTTGTCACATTAGTCTCTAAATTAAAAGAAATTAAAAAAAAGTCTATAAAATGTTAAATAAGTCTTTAAACTTAACTACTTAATGTTATTTTAGTCCCTAAATATATGTTAATATTATCACTTTATTCACATTCTTTTTTTTTTTTTGGACCAATATGATTGTCAATTTGCACTTTCAAAGACCTTTTTTTTTTAATTTCCTTCAATCTAAAGACCAATGTGATAACGCCTTCCAGTTTTATGGATTAAAGTAAAACAAGATCATGTACCCGTGTAATGCGCGGATGAATTTTGTGAAGATGGGTGGAGTAGTGTTTTTTGTTTTGTACCTATTATATATGTCCATAGCATAATTTTTGTTCCACTGCAAGACTCACGTGACAGATATTTACAATTGATTTTCAACCAAAATGTTTTTTTCCCTATGACTTGAAATGATGATATTTTTTGTTTAGAAGTAATGAAAAGAGTAATGACGAACTATGAATTATTTTATTCCAACTTCAATATTTCTAAGCATTTGACTTGTAGAAGTTTTATACATATTTTTTTATAAATGAGCACGATTTAGACATTCTGCAAGATGAAAGGTAGTAATCATTCCTAATAGGATCATGGGGAAAAAACTTCTCTATAACACGATATTAGCTGGTATAGATAATTATTCTTTTTTTCCAAATATGGCAAAATTTGACTCTCTCTTTTTTCAATCATAATAGGGCTCTTTTGGTGGTTAGAAAAGAATAGGATAAGGTATGATATGAGAGTAGGATAAGAACAGGATATGATAAAAGAAGATAAGCTATAATTATATCTAATGTTTAGGTGCATACCATATAACAAACAAGATAATGATAGTAAAATATAAATTATGTTGAAATGACAAAATTAATGTTTCATTAAAATTACATATAATTTTTTAAAAGTAACTTTTAATTTAATTTTTTAATTTTTACAAAAAATATAATTTTAACTAAAGTATACAATATTACTTTTTATTTGTGTAGTTACTTTTCTTAAAATTGTAAAAATTTATATAATATTTTTAAATTTATAATTATTATTTAAATAATTTTCTTTAAAAACATTTGAAAAGTAATTATTTAATTTTTAATATTTTAATTAATATACTTTAAATTTACATTTCAAAATTATATATATATGTAAGATGATATAATGAATACAAATTTTAATAATATATATATATATATATATATATATATATATATAAATAAATATAATATATTGTAATATATTACTTTATATAATACATATATTTATATATCTTAAATAAATAGCATCATATAGTATATATTAATTTTTTTATATTTTTCATAAGAATATTATATTTATTACTATTATATTAATATTTATATATATAATATATTATATCTATATATATATTATTTGTAATATGTTAATATTATAACAAATATTATATAGAGAAAACTTATCATATTCTGTTACTTCCTAACCTAGTCCCCTAAGATAAGAAATCACTGGAATAAATAGGATAAAGAATAGGATAACATTATTATATCATATTGGCACAACAAACAATAGATTAAAACAGGATAAGATAGTTATCATATCCTATCCTATTATATCTTATAGAAAACACGACTATTGTCCTGCTAACAATAGAATTTAGAACAAACATTCAAATCAATTGTGAACTCAATTGTGTTGCCTTCCCTCAAGCCATTAGCAACACACGAAAAAAAGTCTATTGTTTAGTAAGAGTGGCTTCACCTTCGGTTCTTCCATAAAGTACCTTGCATTTAGGGTTGGTCCAAGAGTAAAGCTATTAAAGCTCAAGCTTTAGGCCTACCAATAAAAAAATATTTGATATTAGTTTTTGTAAAGCAAAAAGGTGACAAATAGGCCACATATATTGGCGAAAAGACCCAACATGTAACTAACTCATTTAAAGTAAAAAATTCTTTTTTAAAGTTTGCTTTAAGCCTCACTCAACATTGAGTCAACCCTACCTGCATCTAAACATACGCATCTCATCATCCACAATAAGCACAAGTAGTCACTAAGCAATTCATAACTTGCTTAACCATGTTTGCAGGTAAATTCTACATTTAAAAACAAATTATTTTAAATAAATAAAAGTTATATTATTGTAAGTTATAATTAATAATTAATATTAAACTTTTAATTTTAAGATATTAATTCAATAAATAAAAACTTTAGAATGGAATTAACAAATTTAGGAATAAGTAACATGCAACAACATTCTTTATTCAATTTATTGTAAAAATAATTGTAATTACCATGTTATTACAGGTTACATGACCGTGGTTCAGATAAACTACCCATAATTTGAGATGATCATTATCAATTTTGGGTTTGTCACTAACATGATCATAGAAGTCCTCTGGCATATACTCCATAACAAAGTCAATTATAGTACTTGGTGTCGGATAATATACCGTCACATAATCTTATACTTTTAACTTAAATCAAAAAGTCTTATCCCCTAAAAAAGTTAACTTAGCCCATGCTTCGTCCATCAAGTTGTAATAATTCAATACATATGCAAATTGTGAGAAAAGTAACCATTGTCACGTAACTTATGCAATATAATTTCAATTTTTGTTCCTTTTCTATCAATGAACCAAACTCGAGTGGGAAGAAATTTTTCAAAGGATGATAAAATTCAGCAAGAAGTTCAACAAACTCCTATAATAAATAATACAACAAATTATAAGTTTCTTCTTTTATTATTTTATATTAGCATTAAGACATACATAATTTAGTTTTTATAAATGGAAGTTTGTTTAGAAAAAGATGACTTACAAATATTGGGCTGATAAAAATGTAAATCCTTTTGTTGCTAGTTCTTACCGTTGAAGAGTCAGAACTTGGCAATAATTAATTTTCCCAAAGAAGATGATTAAATTATAATGATAACTATAAAAATAACCTTGATATTTCGTTCTGTCTTTCATCAATTGCAAAATGAAAATATGAAATGTGATAATACACTTACTCGTTACAAAGCTAGCTTATATAAGAAGTTATTGAAAGGTTTCATCTCATTTGACTTTTTGGAATTAAAGAGGTATAATTATTAAATTTAATAACAAATATATAAAAAATTGTGCTTTGAATTCCATTTCCTAATCAAATGCTTTGTTTCCATACACTTTCAAATACATCATTTAAATGAGGTTGACTAAATGGTTCCTATCTTACTGAATTGGAATCGATTAAATCCCTCATGAGTGAATGGTATAATACGCCATGATATAATCAACAACTTACAAATTATGACAATTCAAATGTTATTTCAAAAGATTTTCACACCAAGTTTACCGATCAATACCTTTTTCATTCTCTCTATTACATCAGAATCAATTTTTTGTAAAAATCAAGCAACAATACCATTAAACAATACGAAACACGTAGAGTTTGTGTTATAAATTACTTTCAAATTCAATTTGTACCTGTAATCACACATTCGTAGAAGACGTGAATACAAAAATCAACTCATTAGAAATGAATATAACCATATGTAATTTCTAAAGTACCTTGGAACTACAATAACCATTTTGCCACAATTTTTGCAATAGAACTTAACACCAACAGGTTGAACATTCTTCAAACACTTATTACAAGATTGATACAACTAATTTTTATCAGTATCAATTTCAATTACAGTAGCAAGGACAAATGCAAACCTAATATGCCATAGAATAAATATTATTATATTATTATAATAACATTTTATTACCAGATAAAAAATTTGTAAAGGTGACCATAATTTCAAATACTTGTGTAGTTTCAAGAACATCTGAGATAGACATTCTATTAGTTTGAAGAATGTCATCAACAAATGAAATGGAACTGTTGCTGGTCATCTAGATAACGACTTGGGTAAGAGATTAATCTTTATTAAGCAATCTATAATATAAATAAAATAATAAATCTAAGAATAAAAAAAATATAAATATAAATACATTAAAGAATAAAAGAATACAGATCAATATACATTATTATATTATTATATGACATATGGAAAAATATTACAAACCTTTTTTATACTCAACATCTTCTTCTAAATATGGACTTATCAATAATTTGATTCCATTAAAAGCATTAAATATGCCATTTTTCCCTGCAACAAATAAATATAAAAAATAAACATAATATTTAACATAACATTTAACAATTTGCACTAAAAAAATAAAATTAATCATTAATATTATAAATTGGGAATAAAGTAAAAAGATGTAAGAGTATCATTAAATGTTTTAATTTCTGCAATTGGAGAATCACCACAATTGGATAAGCAAAATCATGAGTGCATAAAAATTTATCCAACTTAAATGCAAAATCTCCCAAAAAAATACAACCAATTTCATTGTTTCTTTATCAAACAATACCATAGATTAATGATAGAAATAGTAGACATAAAACTAATCGAGAATAAATTAGGAAAAAAAAACACACAATGTTGATTGTATCTTATTCTAAATTTTCAAGCACTGTATCAATAAGTGTACTTTTTTTTTCCAATTTTTGTCGGTCTACCTAATGGTATCCTTTTTGATAACATATACAATTACATCTATCAGAAAGTAATTACATGCTTATCAAGTAGGACAAATTTGACAATAATTATTTTTCAAATAAGGAACCATATAAGCACTAAAACTAACCCACCAATAAACCATCATCAATAGAAGACATAATATGTTGAAAGGAAACAAAATTAAAATATGATTTTGGAATGTTGTCTGCTTTTGCTTTCATTAACTTTGTGCTTCCCATAAAATTTAGTTTAAACTTATGCATTGTCATCCTCCATTTTGCATCATTTTAAGCAACCAACAAATTCTCTATAATATATACAAAACCATCATCCAACAATTTTTCAAACTTTCCAATCAAAGAATGCTTCAATATTGTTGCATGAATTCTTGCACATTGAAAATAAACCAAAAAAATAATATAATTTACTAACCCGTAAGCATATATGTAACAAATATATAAGACGTATAATATTATATAGATTAACTTCTGACCTTTTCATCTATGAGTATCATTCCAATAATATTTGTTTATAGAGGATATTTGAATCAAGAACCATATAAAGTCTAATAATGCCAACTTTGATTTTCCAATCAACTCTCCTAGGAATGATATCGTTTACGAAGCTAAACTTTCGTGCCATAGTGAACAATCTACAAAATGAACAAAATTTTGAGATAAATTTGACATGATATGAACATATAATAAAGAAACATTATAACTTTAATTGTTTTTAACCTATTTGGTGAAAATGAATATGAAACGAATATTAGAATTGTTGATGTGTATGAAGAAGTTATTTATAAACAAAGCTTAATGTTAACAGATATTAATACTTATTGATAATATGAATATATCATTAATAGCCAATATTAACTAAGGGCTCGTTTGGAAAAACAACTTAATTAAGATCTTTTTCAATAAGTTCCTATTATATAAGAGCTTATGCTATAAGTGCTTAAAATTCAATAAGCTAATGCATTTGGATATACACAGTTGATAAGCACTTACACAATTTTAAAGTGTTTGGATACATCGCTATATAAGCACTTATAAGATGTTATCTCATTTTTAAAATTAAAAAAATAAAATCATGACTAAAAGTAAATTAAAAATTTAAAAGCTAACTAAATGATTAATATACTAACATTATATATATCATAAAAATATTAAAAATAAAAATCAACAGTCACCATTTACCTATTTTTAGTTTTAAAAAAAATTACGTATCATAAATTTTAAAAAATTATGTGACACAAAAAAAATAATTCACCATACATCTATCAATAATTTTAAAAATTAAAAGATATAATAATAAAAACATAAATTAAGGTGTTAAAATTAAAATCATATATATAATAAAATCATGATATAAGCTTAAAAATTCACCATTCACATGTATAAATAAATATATGTATATAAAAATAGTAATTTATTATAAAAATTCAACTATTACATACAATAGTAGAAGGAAAATAGAAAAAAAATTACTAGCAACATATAAAAGAAATTAATAGGAACATATAAAAATATAAATTTATTTAATTAAATTATGTTTTTTGGTGAAAAAGAAGGAAACATAAAAAAATAATTAAAAAACAAATTTATTAGCAATGAATAATTATAATTTGGTTTGTGTAGAATTTAATATTTATATTAATTTGGGTGAAGAAAAGAAAAAAATTAAAATGTTTAATTTGGAGAAAGGAACAAAAAAAAATGCAGTTTCTACATGTTTGGTTTTGGTAGGATTCGAATGTAATTCTTTTTATAAGCTCCGCATAAGCTATTCTTACAAACTATATTGGAAAGTTTATGAAAATAAGCTAAAAACATCTTATGAATAAGTCATAAGATATTTTTATAAGCACTCCCAAACACTCTCACAAATACCTATAAGATAAGTCCAAATAAGTTGTTTATAAGCTTTTTCAAACGGGGCCTAAATAGACAAATGCTATTTGTTTTCCCCACAAAAATGTTTGGCCTTCGACTATTCTCATTTGATTTTATCGAATATAGAGATATAGATTTCCAATATATTAGACCACTAGGGGTTGTTTGACAGAATTAAATATCATGCATTTTTCAATATATTAAATGCATTGTATTGGAAACTTGATATCCTTTGTGTTGAAAAATTATATTCTTTCTCAATTATTGAAGCAGATATTTGTTATATTTATAACTTTATATATATGAAATAAATATTATGCACTTTTCAATACCGTAAATGCATTGTTTTGGAGAATTCATATACTTAATATATACTATATAATTGTTATTTATGTCAAATATTCATTAAGAATTATTTAAATATTTAAAAGTTGGTGTCATTTAGATAAATCATAAAATTAGGAACGGGAATGTCACAAAAATAAAATACAATTTAACTTAGAAATATGATAATTTATTCATTTCTTTAAATTAGGTTATTTAATCATTACAATATGAAAGCATATTTAGTTATTTCCAATGACTAAATAATAGAGAGTTGACTGTTATATACATTTTTATAAATTTTTATAAATTTTTTAATTTTATTAATAAAATTATAAAAAAATCCTATTAGTACAAATGAAATACACATCAAAAGGTTTTTATTTATAAATTGTGATGAAACTTAAATAAGAATAGATTATAAAAAAAAGTCATTTATTAAACCCTTCCTTTCAGTTGATCTTTTACATGAAATTTTGTTTGTGACTAACCTTTCTTCCTTTTACTATCTTGTCACACACACAATGTAATGTGAATAAAAGTAAATCAAAAAGAGAAAAGCTTAAATTATTTTATATGTTAGGTCTTTATAATTTAAAATATTTTTTGTTATTATTTTTTAACGAATATATATATATATATATATATATATATATATATATATATATATAATATTTATGAATTAATCTAGCAAATGAAATATGAAATTATGAAAAAATAAGTCACATTAAAAAAGATAAGCTTAAATTATTTTATATATTAGGTCTTTATAGCTTAAAATTTGTAATTGAATCTTTAAATTTTTTAATTAAATAACTCATTACTTCCTAATAGTGTTAAAAGTCTCTTAATAATCTTCATATTAAAAAAAAGTTATAAAATTGTCAAGTCTAACAAAAAGATTACTAGAGTTTAGTAAAAAATTATAATTTGGTAACAACTTTTAACAGAAGTTGCATTTAGATAAATAATAAAATTAAAAAAATTGCCAAAAAGGTAAAATTTTGTAAAACTTTTCACATTCTGAAAAAAAGAACATATCACAATAATAGTTTAGTCATTTCTAGAGCTAGCAAAATTGGCTCGACAGGCCAGGCCAGTAAAAGTTTGGCCTAATAAAAATCGGGCCAAAATGGCCCAGCCCGATTGGCTCGCCAGGCCCCAAAAAGTCAGCCCGAAAGAAACCGGGCCTATTTGGCCCGGTACTATATATATTTTTTTTTGGTTTTTTTCCTTTGTAAAATATACTAAAAACTAAGGAAAAAAAATCACGGGCCATTTTGGCTCAGCCCGATGGGCTAGGCCGGGCTAGAAAAAACATAGCCCATCAAGAATTCGGGCCGGCCCGACCTGTTTTTGATACTTGGTCTGTCAGGCTAGGCTGAGCCGGCCCATTTGACAACTCTAGTCATTTCCTTCTATTAGGGTATTTATTTGTTACATTATGAAAGATATATATATATATATATTCAATACAAATATTTATTATACGGCAATCATTTTAATATTTCAATAATTTTAGAATTTCTAAACTTATATGTTTATTTAATCAAAATCATTTCAATATTTGTAACTGAAGAATAAATGATAAAAATATGAAGATTTTATTCCAATTTATAAACATAATTCAAAAGGACATAAATTCATATTGGAATTAAGAATAAAAGTCATTTTGAAAAATGAACAAGTTGTGATCTAAAGCTCTTGTTAAAAGTATTAAAGTCATTTTGAATGTCTGCGTTTATTATACTAGAAGACATAGAAGGTATATCCAACAATCGCATAATTAATAGACGAATAAATAATATGTCAAAAAGATGAAAAAGGCGTGAAAATATAACAGAGCATAAAATTCTAATAGCTAGTCCAAAATAAATAATGTATACTCTCATGGCACCAGAGCCCGAAAAGATGATTAAAGATTAAAAGGAATATATAAAAAAACACAGAGTTAATGAAAAAGGCATGAAACAATAATAGACTACAAAATTCTAATAGCCAATCCAAAATAAAGAATGTATATTCTCATGTCACCAAAGCACGGAAAAATGATTAAACATGAAAAGGAATATACAAAAAAAAATAGAGTTAAACAATTGTAGATAAATAAATAATAAGAAGAATAACAAAAATAAAAATAAATAAAATGCAAACTTTTAGTAAGAAGAAGTAAGAAAAACAAAAAAACAATTATGAAGAAATAATTGCAAATGAGTAAATAAGAATATATATATATATGTTATGTATATACATACATGTATATATACATGTATGTATATATATATATTAGAATACCTAAAACGCAACCTTTGTTGGAACGATTAAGACACTACAAAAAAGTAGGAAAGAGAAAAAGTAATGGATACAAAAAATGCCCTTAATATATATAGGATTTATGAATGACCTTTGTGATTCCAAGAATTAATGTGTCACTACTAATCTGCTTGCACAATTTCTGTGTTCCAAGAGTTAATGCATTTAATAGCATATTAAAAAAATGTAGTAATAATGAAAGAATTGTCATAATTGCCTTTGTTTTGGGCAAAAACAATTTTGGTTATGTTTGACAAAATTAGCTAAAAAGCTAGCCAAAAACTGAAAAGTTAGCTAGTAGCTGAAAGCTATTAAGCTAGTTTATTAAATTATAAGTGTTTGATAAAATTATATGTTGATATAGCCGATAAATATAAAATGACAAAAATGGTCATGTGTGTATGATATTTTTATATAAATATTAATTTATTTTATTAATAAAAATATATTTTAGGATATTTATAATTTTAGTTTTTTTAATTAATTTTAAACTCTTATAATTTTTTATTTAGAGATCAATTATTTTAATTACATTTTTTTAGTTTCAATTATTATATTTTTGTTCATATTGTGTATTCTATTATTAATCTTATATTATACCTAAAAATATTTTTAATCAAGTTTAAAATAAAGTAAAAATGACATACACTTAAGTAGACGTTATACTTTCATTATGTTAATTAGTGTAAACGTTAAAACATATTGAAGAAAAAAAACAAAATACATAATAAAATCTTACCTTATTTAAAAAGGATAAAAGGAAACTTAATAAATATGTTAAGGGTAAAAAGGGAATAAATATGTTAAGGGTAAAAAGGTTACTTGAAGTAGTGTCTTAAAGAACGTTATAAGCTACTAAAAAAATATTATTTACCAAACATTACTAATAACATTAACCAAGCTTTTCAGCTAGTAAAATAAGCTAAAAACTAATTAAAATGTTTGGTCAAATATAACTTTTTTTTCTCTTTGACAACAACTTTATAAATATTTATAGATTTATTAAAAATCATAAAAATTCATGAGTTTTACATCTTATTTAACGAGATCTATTCATAATTTTATATTTTTTAATAAATTTTAATTAATTGTATAATATAATTTTATAATTTTTAATAAATTTTAATTAATAATAAAGAATGAATGAGCAGAAATATATTAAATATTTTTGTTGTGCTTTTACTAGTCCATACAATGGACTGTTAAAGCAATAAAAAAATAATAAAATCAGCAAAACCCTTCCTATTCCCCTAAAGTTTTATTTTGACGGCAGTTTATATTCCTCAACCGGACCAAACGCACAAACCAAATCCTTTGTGCCCTAATTTCTCAAATCGGAGCCTCACCCTCCACCGCCCTAACCCCTAATTCCGATCAACGCCGTCGTTTCTCGCCAGGTACTGCACCCTCTTCCTCAATCCATTCCGCAATACAGTATCGTCTCTCGATATAGCTTTTCTCGGATTTTTTTTTTTTCTGGGTATTTTCCCGGAAAATCATCGGCACGGATCGGATGCTTTGGGGGCCGACTTTAGGGATTTTCGGTCAATTAGCATTTCTTAAAGCCTCTTTGTTTCTAACCCCTCAATTTTTTTTTCTTTTTTTGACTTTTTATTTGGGGTGTAATGTTTGCGTGTTTATGTTTGATTGAACTTCGATACAAGAATTTCCCTTGTTTGTTAATGGGTTGAACTCTTGATTTTTTTAAAATGGGTATGTTATTTCTTGAAAGGGCGGGTTTTTATTTGTTGAGAACGCGGTTGCGTGTTTTGTATGAGGGTTTGAAGATTCTGAATTGACAGGAAGAGTGCGACTACATGATTTCCGTGTCTTTGACATTAGTGAATCTTGTAATTTTGACAAATTTTGGTTCTAACACTAATTGGTTTATTTTGGAGTCTCAGAATCTGGTTTTGGAATCTTTGAAAACCTTGTGGCTGTTGCTAGGATTAGTTTCGATTAATGTTTGTGCATAACTGAGGTGTTTGCTTGTAAAGAATGTTATCTTGACAGTGATATAAGGCAGTCATATTATATCACAAGATTTTGATTTTGATAGACTAATAGAATGAAATATAAGTATATAATTATAAGACTAGTTGTCTCTTGATTTTGATGTGTCTCTGCAGATTTACTGATTTAGTCTGTGTCACTCCTTTTCGATTCTCACCCTCACCCCATGGGTTTTTGGGGAGGTTGAGGAGGTGGTGCCTTGTTGAGCCCTCATTGTTTTCATTGATTCAGTTCAGATATCTGATGAGCTTTATTCTTCATGCAGTTGAGTAGCAGGGATTCTGTTATTCTGTTTTATTGACGAAGTGACACCAAATGGATGATTGGGGTAATGAGATCTTGCTTCACTTATTTGTTTGTACATGCACAGAAGTTGTTGTTTAATGTTAATGTAATTGATGGAATATCGTTTTTATTGGGTGAATTCTTTAACTAAGTATGTAGTATGTTTTTACTTTCTTTATTTTCGCAGTCTATGTGTGTTGGTCTTTTATATTTTTGTTTATTTTACCTCTAGAATTCAGGCACCATCTTTAATATTTTCTCTTCTCATCACCTTTTTATTGCTTATTCTAGATCCTCTTTTTCAAAGAAAGGTTAGAATATTAGATTTGTATGTATCACAAATTACTTGATAAAACTATATTAATTGTTGCTACCTACCAATGAATTTGTTCGGTGCTCAAAAGTGCTAATGTTGTTAAATTGATAGTTATCTTATATGTTGATCCATTATGAGTATGTCTGGAATAATTATAAATGGATTTGACTTGATTTTTCAATCAATTTGTATGTATGGAACTCCTTGTAACAAAAGTTGACTTGACTTGATTTTTAATATTCTTTTTTCATGTTTGAAACATTAAAGATTAAATAAGCTCATTACTTTAACAATTTTGCTTTATTGCCCTTACTTAGATAGTTAAAATAAAATGGCTAAACTAGTAAGGATGAAATTGTCAATAAAATATGAATGATGAAAACCATAACCTAATCAAATTGCTCAAATTCAACCATTTTTTAGCGAATTCTAAATTTATCCAACTAAAATAAAAAATTTTAAAATGAATTCTTATTTTGTAACTTCCCAAACAAAAGATTCCATCTATAAATAAATTTAATTCTCAATTTTTTTGATTTCAAACACACTAGATGATTGTAAGCTTGTATATTATGTTTCTTCTACTGTCTTCTGTATCCTTGTTAATTTGAGAAATGTTTGTTGCAGAGGATGAGCAAATTGCTCCACTTGTTCTTAATCAAAAGATCAAGTTAAAAGTAAATGGGATGATGAAGATGTGGATGAAAATGATGTAAAGGAATCATGGGAGGATGAAGATGAGCCTGCTCCGGTATGAACAATTAAACATGTAACAACAGAGAATTGTGCCAAGTTGTTGACATACACTTGTCATAGTGATTACTTTTTTAGTACAATTGAATTTGAGTTTCATGATTACTTTAATAAAATGATGCTGTATTTCTTATAATTATGGTCTTCTGTTTTTTTCTTAGTTATAAATTGCCATATTTTTTTGTTACTTTGCATAATATTGTCAGGCACCTGCAGCACCTGCTGTAAAAACTACTGAAAAGGCTTCCAAAAATCTTCTGATAAAGCTACTGACAAGAAGGGTAAGACAGTAGAACCAATAAAGGAAGAACCATTGGATCCTGTAGCTGAAAAACTTCGCCAACAAAGGTATATTGTTTTCCATCCAATTTGGTCATCCTGATGTTCCTTTTATAATGTTTTGTTATGGGTAGAGGTGTCACATGTTATTAAACTCTATACATAACAATGTGTAGGTATGCCATATATGCTGGTTAGGAAAATATGATTATAAGCCACGGCTGATCATAACAAGGCCATAATACTGAATTTTCATCCTTGTTAAGTTGCTATCATATACTTTTTAATGGCAACTTGGTTTTGTTTGCATGACAAAATGGTCTGTTAAATGTCAATACTTTGTGTTGTTTAAGTACAATTTCTCTTTGTTAGGGCTATATCTTCTTTGACTTATACTTACACTACTTTGTTTAAGTGCAATGATATCTAAGGTTCTTTTAAGTAGCTAGGGTGAGGAATGATCCCAATCTAAGATAAAACTAAAGAAAGTCAGCCACCAAGCAGAAACAAAGCAAAATCTGAAACAGAACTATATTAGCTCTAAGTTTCTGTGCAAATCTACCCAAGGGACTTCCTGCAGAATTTGTGTGCCAAACACCATAGAGAGGCCAAGGAAACAATATTTGCCAGAGCAAGACTAAGGATTGAGACATTTTTTTAAGTCCAAGCATTACTATTTAACGAAAGGCATTAAAGTACAGTAAACATAGCGAACTGCAATAGAGCTTTGGCTTCCTTGCTGCTGCCAAAGCCTCTGAACTGAAATGATTAGAAAATACTGCAAAAAACCTACTCCATATTTATGGTTTGCCAAGTGTTTTGAGTGATGGGATCATGGGATTGGCATATTCATTCTCTATTCGTCAATGCTATTAAATTTGATGTTTAAGTAATGTCAAAGATAAAATTGTCTTTTCTTTTACTATATTATGATTGTTATAGTCTCTGAATGACCACAGCATTTAAAAGAAGCAGATTGCTTACTTAGATAAAGCAGCATACTGTCTTATTTAATTTACTCTCTATCACAGATTAGTTGAAGAAGCAGATTATAAGTCCACTAAGGAATTGTTTGGTGGGGGAAAAGATGAAAAGAATCTTGACACTTTCATACCAACATCTGAAAGTGATTTCTTGGAGTATGCAGAGCTCCTCTCACACAAACTTCGTCCTTTTGAGGTCAGTTAAACACTCCTGCTTTCCTCCTTAAATATTTGTTGAATGGGCATCCTAATTTGCTTTTTGATGAACGCAGAAAAGTTATCATTATATCGGCTTGCTGAAGGCAATAATGAGACTATCAATGACTTCTCTAAAAGGGGCAGATGCCAAAGATATTGCATCTTCGGTAACTGCCATTGCAAATGAGAAGATAAAGGCAGAGAAAGAAGCCAATGCTGGTAAAAAGAAGACAGGCAAGTTCACCTTGGATTGAAAAACCCTTTGTTACTTTCCTAGTTTGTGTTTATTTTGTCTTCTTTTCTTTGGTGTTTTCATGGTTTTTGCTGTGACTGCAGGTGGCAAGAAAAAGCAACTTAATGTGGATAAACCTGATGAGGATTTTATTCCTGCTGATCGATATGATGCTCTGGATGATTATGATTTCATGTGAAAAATTTTGGTTCAGTTCCATTCAGATTCAGTTACGGGATTCAACTGTTTCAACCTTGGAAGTTGGGACAAGACCCTTCGGCATACCCTTGTCAAAAGTTAATGAGTGCTGTCCCGTATTTTGTCTAATAAGAGTGTGCATCAGTGTCTTGTTTTCTCATTGTCAATTTTTGTCACCACCAATATATACTTGGACGTTAGTGTTACATGATTTATAGAACTTAAAAAGTTTGAAGATGAACGATGGCAACATTCAACATTACCTTTAACTTGGGCACATTTATGTTCTTGGATTGTAAGAATAGAACTTGACTTTTTCTTGTTAAGGGAACTTGTCATGGTCTTTTTTGTTAATGTTGTATGTTAACAGCATTGATATCCACTGAATGCCTTGGTTGATGTCTACTACAATGTGAGATATGGATACAAATTTAGATACAGTTTCTCGAGTGTTGTTTGTGCATTTCTTAAATCAAAATTGGAATTTTATCTCGGTAGTTCACATAATTCTTTAATACAAATTTTTATTATGCTATATTACTGAGGTGAAAACCTCTAATTCTGACTAGAGAAGACATAAACAGTATTCAAGAAACGTAAGAAACTCTAATTTTTATTGGAGAAGACATAAACAGTACCTAAGAAACGTAAGAAACTGTATTGGAGCCAAGATAAGTGTTAAAATAATGTAACTAAGTAATTGTTCGTATAGTAATGATTAATTAATAAAAGAATTAAATCAATGCATAATTAACGTATAATTATTTTTATTTTTTTAATCTTGTGAACTAACTTTCTTTTAAAATGTAATTCTTAGATATTTTTCACAAGTGGTGTTTTGAAGGTCCTTGTTGTGAGTGCATAATTTGCTTATTATAGTCCGTTGTTTCTAAATAGGTTTTGTGGAGAGTTGTTTCTTTTAAAGCTAGATGCATAAGTACGAAAATAACAATTTAAATTTAAATAATTTGGATCCTTTTTGTGGATATTAATGACATGTTTGAGTTAGGTTTGGAGGGAAAAAATAGAGATGATAAATATTTTATTTTTAAGTGAAGAGAGTTATATAATATTTATAAAATAAATAAATAAATTAATATATAGTGTTAATTTATCATTTTGTTTCTTTTATTTTAAAATAATATTGAATTAAAAAATATCTATTAGAAATTAAAAAAAATTGTCATTTCTCTCTTTCTCCTTCACAATTTAACTTCCGAACATACCCTAAGAAATTGATTAATTTGATTAGTTAAATCTATAGTTAAATAAAATAGTGTTTAAATTAAAGATCAACCAATTTGATAATTTAACTTTTATGCATTGTTAATATAAAGATTTTTATGCTATTAACCAATTACAAATCACTCTAAATATAACTTTTAAAGTAAGTAATACAAAAATCAATAATCTTTATCATATATTTAAAGTATCTTAGTCAATATATTTTAATTAAATTTCCAACTTAATTCACCAATTTGTATTTTACAACATTACTCAAAGGTCTAATCCACTGAACACTACATGACAATACATTCAGAGAATAAAAATTTGATCAAGATATAGAACTAGTCGTTATAATTTTGTTCAATTTGGAATTTGGTTCTTATATTTGATTTTTTTTTTTAGATGATTCCTACAGTTTTACTTATTTGAATTATGGTCCCTGAGTATTAATATGTTAATGATTAGCTTACAAGGATCAATCCTTCATAAAAAAAAGTAAAATATCTTAATAATTAAAAATTATAGGAGCTAAAATTCAAATGAAAGAAAATTTTAGTGGTCAATATTTTAACTAAAAAATAAAATTCAGATGAATGAAAACACAAACACTGATGTAAATAATAGTTAATAGTCTTGAAATATAAAGTCAATCACGTGAGTCTCTAAAAGATGAAATTCAGAGTCTTGAAAGTGTAATCTATCAATCAAACTAATCATCATGTTAATAAGCGTTAATTAACATTAATAAAAACATATATGTGACACATAAATTGCCATATTAGATGTACATATGACAGTGAACTTATTCTTCCTCCGTGCTCCCCACTTTGCATCTATAAAATTAGTTAGTTAAAGAACAATTACCTTTTCTTTCACCCAATGTTCTCAACAAAAGAATTAGATTCTCCCAGTCACATATGGTTTGTTTTCAAAGTAAAATGCAGTAAAACTATAAAAAAAATACCTTTACCTATTTCCAGGTGTCACTAATCTTTTTAGTCCATCCACTCAATTCTTAAACTATCAAAATCTCCATTGACAATCATGCCACTTGCACCAGAACCAACACGAGGTTATGTGCCATCATCATAAGGATAGAGGTGGCAAAATGGGCCGCTAGGCCTGGCCCGACGGGCCAATGGGTGAAAAGTTGCCTAGGTTGGACTAGCCCAAAATTTTTTATGGGCTGTATTTTTGTTGTCCCATTGGCCCGGTTTTTTTGCCTAGCTTTATTTAAACTTTACAAAGAAAAAAAATTATTACTGGACCAATAGGCTTGATCATTTTCGGGTCTATTTTATCAATCCGGCTTGGACCATCTGACCCAATTCTATTTAGGCCTCAAATTTGCGAGTTCGGGCCAGCTCGACCTGTCCGCCCGGGCTAATTTTGATAGCTCTGTCTAGGAAAAGTAGGTAAAAATGTACAAATAATATTAATGTATTTTATAAGCCAAGCCCTTATGTCTATTTGAATCATTTATTAACGTGTTTTTATTAATATTATGAACAATAAATCATTAAAGGCTCTAGTAATAAGTTATATTACGAATTTTAGCAAGTAAAAACTTATGAAATGATATCTAAATGCACTAAAAGTAAAATTATATTGAATTAGCCTATTATTATTATTATTATTATTCTTATTGTTATTATTGTTATTATTATTATTATTATTATTATTATTATTATTGAGATAGTTATTGTAAGTATAATTTGTTTTTTCAAACACGTAATACACATGAATAAAAAAACAAATGTGTTATAATTGGAAATCATAAATAAGATTTTAAAAGTTAATTAGTCAACCAGGATGGAATTAGGTATAAGTTTAGGGAGGCAACCGCCCCACCCTCTCCAAAGAACAAAAGCTTCTTAATACTTATACTTAAAAATATCCGCTCCCCTCTAATATTTTTTTCTTAAGTGACTAAGTTTGTATTCCAGTGGCATGTGGGATAGTCCACCCATAAATAGAATGGGTTTTACTTTATATTTATCTTTTAATATGATTTTTGTAGAGTTAGACTATCTAGATGTAGTGAGAGCTATTAAAAATGGCAATTAGAACCCTTCTCCCTTGAATATGATAATACACTATTGCACTGAGCTATAGTATTTCTACTATAGTGTCTTTGGATTAAAAAAAGTTTAATCTAATAACATAGATGAAGTAGCCTAATACATACAACAAGCCCAATAACCATTGCAAGTAAAACTTCAAATCTAACAATGTGTTAAAAAATTTCCCAAAAAAAATTATGTGTTAAATTTTTGGGCCCCCCAACCTTTTTTTTCTGGTTCCGTAAAGTCAACATAGCGATTCATGGCTATATATAATATGGATTGATGTTTAAGAACTAAAATATACATTAGAAACCTCTTGAAAGTCAAAGGTTTAATGGATTAACGATTAAGAACTAATATATATATATAGAGTTAGGATCTGTTGACACTAAGTGTCAAAAGTTAGTCAAATTATACCTTTAATAACTTTTTGTAAAATATAAATTTAACCAATTCAACCGTTGAATTTGATGTTCTTATTAATTAGATTAAGTATAAAAAATTTCATATAATTTTAAAATTATTTAACAGTTCATCACATCACTTTATTTTAACGTAAAATATGATATTAAAATATATGTAAATATTTAGTGTTAGATAACACATCTAAAAAAGTTCAAATGATGTGGAATTTGATATACATGACCATGAAGAGAATACCACATAATTCAACGGTTAGATTAGTTAAATTTGTATTCTACAAAAAGTTATTAAAAGTGTAATTTGATTAACTTTAACACTTGGTATCAACAGATCCTGACCCATATATATATATATACTTGACCCACTATTGAGTCAGAAAATTATGAATTACAATTTAAATCTATAAAAGTCTCATTTTTATGAATGGACATTTATAAAAGGTCAATTTTTTATTTATTTTTGTTCTGACTATCATTTCGATATATGTTTAAAAGGATTAAGTTATTTTATTTACCTTTAATTAAAGACAAATGATTTTGGTTAGTTTAATATTTCTTCTTATAAAATAAGTTGAACATATTTCACCAATATTTAAAAACATTTTCAATATAAAATATAAAAAATATAGTACTCATTTAAACTCCTTAATCTACATTAATATGGTATACAAATACATCTAAAATAAAATTTCTTCCTAATCCACATTTGGATAGAAAAGAATGTTAAATACAAAGATAATTCATGAAATGGAAAGTAATTATGTTAGTTTAAACCGCACCTTAAAAAAAATTTAAATTGCGGTTCAACTTTTATATATTATATAGAGAACATAGTCTATAATGTAAAGTGATTTTACTCTATAATTACAAGTGTAAATGAGTCCAGTCAAATCAAACACTTAAAATTTAGGTTTAGCTTGTGAAAAAAAGTTGGTTGTTCAAGCTTGAGGCATTTATTTAAACAAGTCTAAGTGAAAACTTGAACTTGGCTTGTTTAAAAAATATAAGACTTGAGTTTAGCTTATCTATAACTTAATTATTTTTCTTTTATGAAAAATTTTCTTAAATTAATATTTAACTATATCAATTTAATATTTAATAAAAATTTCAATACTATATAATAATCTACAAATAGAAATATGTGTTCAACATGTGTGTGAAATTCAAACATTATAAATTATTACATTTTCATAATATAGTAAATAAAATATTCATAACTTTTTAACTGTTATAAAAAAGAAATATATTTCTATAATAAATATATAAATAACAAATGATAGTTAAATCTCTATCATCAATTTAAATAAACAAATTATTTATGAATCATTAATGTCAAGTTTATAAAATTTAAACTTATTTAAACAATCAAATCAAACCTCATGTTTAAAATTATTTATTTCATTAAATAAATGAGCTTAAACAATCATTTAATAAATCTCGAATAATTCGCCTTAGCTGAGGTGATTGACACCCCTATCCATAATTATATATAGGCGTATAGTTGACTCTTTGCATGTCGTTGTTGTTTTCGCAAGCCAACCAAGTTGACTTATAAAAATCAACAACCAAACGTAGGAAAGTGATGATTTTAGCATACAAGGACGAACGGAACTGCCGTGTTTTCCTCGTGTCAGTTCCATCCCAAACCGTGCTTCCCTCTGAACTTGCGGAGCCACAAACAAACCAAACCAAACTCCACATTAACGAACGAACGAACGAGTTGAAAACTGAAGACCCTCTTTTGAACCATATTTTCCTCCTCCCACTTTCCCTCTCTTTCTCTCTGTTTGCTCTTCCTTCGCTGTGACTCAACACGCGGTGAAGGTCTTGCAAACATGAACGGAAAAGCCTCCGTCTCCAAGGAGCTCCATGCCAGGCACACCAAGGTTCCGTTTTTCCCCACCTTTTTTATCTTATCATTGAGAAATTATTAGGTGGTTCGGACTATCATGGTCTCCACTAATATCCAGTAGTTGAGTACTATTAATTAATTCTTTTTGGTAAATTGAAAAGTTTAAATATGTGTTACGTAGGGATTAGTCAGGACATAGACATGTGGTGGTCTCGAACTACTTAATAATTTCTTTCTTTTATCCTTTTTGGTTTTCTTTCACCATTCCGCATCTGGGTTCTGATGCTGAGCGCTAGCAACGACTTGGGTTCACGTTGAATTTGTATAATAATAATGTTTTGGTAGTGTGTTTTTGTCTAGTGGATCATGTGAAGTTAGCAACGTCTTTTCCGTTTTATTGTGTTTTATTTTGTTTGTTTTTGTGAATGAATGCAGATCTTAGAGGGACTTGTTAAGCTACCCGACAACAGGGAATGTGCAGACTGCGGGACCAAGTATATGCCTTTTTCAGAACCCATTGTTTCATGTTATGCATAAATATTCATGTTTGCAGCAAATTACATTGGCACTTCAGATGGTTTCTTGAAATTTCACATGACACAATACTCCTGCCATTTTAACTCTATAGTAATCCTCTTACAGAGGTACACGATGTAATGTGTTTCTTGGGTAACAGGGATACACAGTCTAATGTCTTAAAAAGGAAGGAGTATCATGTGAAATTTCAAGAATCTACTGGGGTGTTAGAGTAATTTGTGCAAATGTTTTTAGTTGTGAAGCTTCAACTACAATAGGTCATGGAATGGGTCTTTTTTTTCCTTTGGGGGGTGGGGAGGGGGACTAATAAACAATTTTGAGTACTTGTGTTATATTCACATGGATATTGGTTCTACCCCAGCTATTTAAAAGTTTTTCTTTTTGTACTTACTTCTAAGTTTTCCTTTTCATTCACTTTGCTGTTCATATCCTTTGATTTTCGGGATCAACTTGGGTATTAGCATTGATGATTTACTTAGAAATTGTTGAGGTATTTTCATGGTTTATAAGCACATATTTTAATATTTCAGGGCACCACGATGGGCGAGTGTGAACTTAGGGATATTCATTTGCATGCAATGTTCAGGAATTCACCGGAGTCTTGGTGTGCATATATCAAAGGTTTATATACATCTCTTCTTCTTTGTCAGTTTAGAAATTGCTAATGGGCTAAGCGTTCTGATTTTGCAACTAGGTGCGATCAACAACTTTGGATACATGGCTGCCAGATCAAGTTTCTTTTATGCAATGTAAGGAATCACAAAATTTGTTTCTTACTTTCTTAGTCAAAAGTATGGTTAAGCATATTATGAGATAGTAGATACTAGATACTATGAGTATTGAGTAACTCTTTATTCTCTTTTCAAAACAAGAGAATTAACTAGTTTTGTTAAAAGGTTAGATGTAGGTTTGACAAAATTATATAAGTAAATCACATAGGTGGTATGGTCCCTTCCACATATATGTAGGTAGAAATACCATTTATAGGAGATTACATATTCATTTAATTGGTTGGTGAAACTACTTACTCATGGAAGATAGGTTATTGTTAGGAAAAATTACCAAGCTCTGGAATTCACTAGCAGCCGAATCTATATAGTACTTTGGTTGTCTGCATAATGTCTGCCTAGCTCATCTCTTGATTTGTGTGTTTTATGCAGCAATGGGTAATGCGAGGTCAAATAAGCACTGGGAGGCACAATTACCGCCAAATTTTGACAGAAATGGATATGGAATCGAGAAATTTATTCGTTCCAAGTAAAACTGTTGATGGATTCTTATGCATGACATTTCTTGAAAACAGAAGATTCAATTTGTATCTACTTTCCCATTTTCTAGTGTTATCAACTTGCTTAAAATCTTTCAGGTATGTGGAGAAAAGATGGGCTTCGAAAGGTGGACTAAAATCAGCTGAAATAATCTTTAACTCGAATGAGTCACCAGCTGCTGGGGCCAAGAAGAGTGCTATTCAAAAGAATAGGAGACTGTCTCTTGAGGAAAGCATTCTTGTGAGCCACATGGCACATATTCAGCCTCCCATAACAAGATCTCATGAGGTATTCTTGTTTAATGGCAAGTTAAATCCTCGATAAAGAATTTTCTTCAGATTTTAATTGCACAGATACATGTACAATGGATAATTTAAACAACTAGTCACATGCATAGTTGTTGAGGAGGTGACTTTTTACTGTTTAGTCTGCATGGGTGGCCGACTACTCTTTTGCCCCGTTTCTTAGAAGTTTGTTGTTATCTTTTTTTGCATGACCTAGTTTACTATTAAGATAACATGATCTATTGTAGAAACTTCTGTATTTCTTTTCTTTTTTGTTTTGCAAGGCAGGGTAAAAGGGGAGCCATAAATTTCGGTTCTCATTTCACAATGCTTAAAAATGCTATCTTATGGAATTCCTTGCCCTCCTTGTGGAATATTTTTTCCATAATAGCCCTTTTAAGGTATATGGAATTTAGCATCTCATAGCCTTGTGTAGAACGTTCCTTTAGTGCGTTTAGGCACATCCTTTACACCTAGATATTCAGAAGGAGGAACGAAAGGAAGGGGGGAAGGTGGTGGAAGGAGTGTGGTCACAGAGATATCTAGTGGCAGGTCACAACTTGCATTTGTCTCTTTTTTCTTTTCCTGTGTGCTTTATAACATTGTTCTCTTTCTGCTCTACTCAGAAAAATTTTGTTTGCCTTCTAAGATTTACTACATCACAAAATAACCATTAAAATTTTATCCTTTGCAACTCAGGGCTCCTCAGATTTGCAAAAGAAGATTTCACCACCATTAAGGAGGCCATCTGCATCATTTGATTTTGACAACTTCAGTGGAAAGAACAATGGTCTTGTTGATCATTTTGGCTTGCTTTCTATCCATGATGATAAACAGGATTTCTCAACTACACCTTCTAGCTGGACAACATTTGATTGTAAGATGACAATACTTGTATTATACATTTTCTGTATTCTTTCTTCTAATTTCTTTCATTCTCTTGGTAATAAGAATTTCTAGAGAATTATGGAAGCCAGTGAAGATGTTTGATTCTTTATATAGAATTACTCCCTCCATTTCAAATTGATTGACCTTTTAGCATTCAAAAAAATTTTCAAATTGATTGACATTTTCAGTTTTCAATGAAATATTAAAACTTCTATTCCAAGTCTCTCTCCTAATAAATTCTCTTGTCTTAGAATACTTAATAATGCATTTATAGAAATTAAGAAAGAGGGTAAAGCTATTTTAGTAAAATTAGTCCCTAATAAATACTATTGCCTTGGAGTAATTGTTTTTCTTAATGTGTGAAAAAACCTCAAACGTCAATCAATATGAAATGGAGGGAGTATTTTGGTCAGACAAATTTAAAGCTATTAAAGTTTTTCTTCATTCAGATAGTTCTTTCTTCTTCTAATATCCTTGCACCCTTCATAACAAAACTAATAAGATGGGCAAGCTCATGTTATACACTTCCAAATTATTAAATCAATATTCATGTTTGCAGGAGAAGGCTTGTGAGGTGTATGTTTGTAGATTGTTGAGCTAGCCCTTTGTGTAGATGTCACAGCATTTTAGTTGCAGACGATCTTGCAATGTTGCGTGAACTTTGAGCTGCATTGGTATGGTGTGTGCTTCTCTTTTTCAATGATGACAATGCTGATTTGATGTTTTTCTTTATTTCCATTTTTAGACGACCCTTATATTTTTGTGCATTTTCCTAAACCCGAGGGACTTGTCGTAATGTCGTGGTTAGTGGCCTTAGAATTGCCTGAAATAGTTCAACCCTGCTGCCTGAAATAGTTCAAACTTGCTCAAAGTGCATCTTTATACATTACAATGGAAATAAATGCCTATTACAAGGTATATTTTGCCTGTTGATAAACATTTGGGGTATGACCATGGTTCCAAGTTTTAGTGCATAAGGTCGGTCTTAAATGCATAGTTTGATATATGGCATATATCTTGAGAAGAGTTTACTTTTTTTTTTTTGGGTATATTGGAAAGAGTATATTGAAGATTGCATGTTTTCACAGGTTTAAGAACAAAGTTTTCAATCAACACACTGCAGCAGGATATAAATTTGGTGCACATCTGCAACACTTCGGCGGTTGATGTGTCACACAGCCTTAGGTCATCCATAAAATGGTTTGATTTGCACTGTGGCTCCTATTACTTTTTTCCTACTACAGCCATTGATGGAGATTATGAAAAGGGGTCAAGGGAATTAAATAACAGTTATTCTTTTCTTCTTTCAGTGTCAATTCAAGAGTCTGTGACTAAAGATGTTGTAAATAAAATACGCCCCAGCCTAAGTTTGTTCTTCTTTTTCTAGTGCACCCTTTTCTTTTATTCATCAGTCAAAATTGAATTTTGGGTTGCTTAACAAAGGTTGATATGATCAGATGTTTTATCTTAGTTGCCTGTAAACTTCTAATCTTGCAGTGCCATTAGTGCACCCTTTAAAACAAAGGCTTTAATCTCTCTACGCAGGTAGGGAAATTTAATGGTTTAACTGCTTTAACGAGCATGTTGTCATATTTCTTCTTTTTTTTTTTTTTAAAGTAAAATTTACTTTAATGGCTTTATAATTAATGTTGAATTGTAATTTTATAACTACCATACACAAAATGTTATGAGAACAAACCATTATTGATTTTGTCTCTCTTGATTCTTTATAAGACAAATATAAAAACTTTTAACTGCTTGAACTGAATTGTATTAGTTCAAAAGAATTGATAATATAATAAATGAAAGATAAAATCATAATATTTACGATCGTTTTGTTTAAACGAGAATGCAATAAAATCTTCTAGTCTTTCTTTAAAAGTTATTTTTTTATTTCTTAATAATAATAGCTTTTTTTTCCTCCTTTTCAAGCTTGTGCAATTGGTGCATTTCGCTCAACCAACTTTAAGCAAACGAATAGCAATCAGTAATTGGGATTACAAAAATCTTATACAATGAGGAAGCAGCATGAAGTGGCTGAAAATATTAGAGTAATAAAGAAATTGTATCGCTGTTGGTCTTAAACTTCCTAGCTCCAAATGCTTAAATATGGTAGGCAAATTTAAAAGTGATAGCATTATTGCATTTCATTGTTTGAAACAAGTAAATTCGTCATTTTTACTATATTTAAAAAAGAGAAAATTTAGATGCAATTCTTTAAGTATTTTTTATGTTCTTCTCAAATTAGAATTAGAGTTTTATCTCAAGAAATTGTGTTGATCTTTAATGAAAACATTGATTATGTGAATTATTGAGGTAAAATTCCAATTTTAAATAGAGAATAACATCAAAAGTAGTTAATAACTCATAACATTGCCTACGTAAAGGATTTTAACAATTGAAGGCACTGGCTATTTCACTATCAATGACTCCTGATCATCATTTTTGTAAACGTCATTTGATCACTATTGTCGCTTTTCATGTAAAGGCTAAAATACTTGTCTAACAGAGTTTCACGTGTGTTTAAAAGACATTACTACTTTTATTTTTTTCGCTAGAAAGACAAGTTGAACACGTCTAACATACGTGTCAAGATAAAGTCAGATGATACATATATAGCACCTCAACCTAAGGGCTCAGTTAACAAGTGTTTAAGCTTTAATGGGGTTGTGCCAATTAAGAGGAGTGTTAGCAATACAATCTTTTTAATACATTCTTTATTATTGGTCAAAATTTATTAAAAATTATAAAATTATGAGAAAGGTTCATTAAATAAAACGTAAGATCTAAAAAAACTTGTGATTTTTAATAAATTTTAATTAATAAGAGAGTGTTTAAAAAAGTATATTAAAAAGTGTGTTGTTAGCATTTTTCATCAATATAATCAAGGTTACACCATGTGCTAAGATAGAGTCCCATGGTACAGCCACTAGCATCCATTGGCAACCATCTTTGGTATTGTCCCTTAACTGTGTTGTTGGTCAGTGTCTTTCGACCATTGTTGCTATAAGGAGTATTAGTAACACATTCTCTAACACACTTCTTCTAATACACACTTTATTATTGATTGAAATTTATTGAAAACTACAAAATCATGAGTAAAAATTATTAAATAAGATGTGAGACCCACAACTTCTGTAATTTCTAGTAAATTTCAACCAATAAGAGAGTATGTTTAAAAGTGTATGTTAAATAATATGTTGCTAGTATTTCGCTTGTTGCTATTCATGTCCTTTGTCCTTCAATGCATCCTATGTCTTTAGATCCCTAGTATTCTCTTCCACCACTTTGTTCCCCGACCATTTTTTTGTTAGCCTCCTCAGAGTTCTTCGATCAATTTCAATTCAATTCAATTTATAATTTTCATTTTATATATATCTCATTATAATTAAACTCTATTGGCCAAACATATTCTAAAAATTCTTTTAAAGATAATGGTAAAAACATCTTTTGACGTGCTCATATTGTCTCACTAATCATTAAGCGTGTGGATCAACTAATGTGAGATTGTTTCAGCTTAATCAATGATCTTGAGTTTAAATCCTGAAGTATGTAGTTGTATTAAATAGTTAGAGAGAAAGCTTTTGTTGCGTATAATAGTCCTACTTGACTCCAGTTCAAGCCAAGTAGGACTATTATAGGAGGCAAAGCTATCCTTTTGAGTATTTAATATAGCTGCATACTTAAGACTTGAGCTTAAGACCATTAGTTAAGCTAAAACAGTCTCCTGCCAATTAATCTACAGGCTTAATGGTACGTGAATTTCATTTAATAATAAATTAAGAAGTGAAAAAGATGTATTAATTAATGTATTATTAACTTGGGATTTGTTTCTTTTAAAATTTTAAAAAAAATGTGTAAAATGAAAAGGTAAAAATTTATCTACTAATTTAAAATAAATTAAGTTTATAAAATGTTCTAATTTAAATAAATGACATATACAGCTTTATTTTATAGCTTTACATGTTTCTATACTTAAAAATACTCAAATCACTAATTTGCTAACACTTCTCTTTCCCATTCACCTGTTTTAATTCTATTTTATTTTTTGCTAAAAATAGAGTTAAATTTTTATATAATCTCAGTTTAAATTATTAACCAATTAAAAATCATCTTAAACATATCTTTTACAAATCAGCTCCTCTCGTGCAAATATTGTGTGCAGCCAAAATCTTGCGAAATCTCAATCATTGATTAATCATTATACAAAAATTGAGAAGAAGAGAGGGTGTGATGCAATGTTCATCAGATTTTGACCGTAGACAAAATCTTGTCGAGGCCGTTGTTTAAGCTTTGACTTTTAAAACAATTATTATAAAAGTGTAATAAAACTTTTGCATTATCGTATTCTAATTAAATTAAAATATATATAAGAAACATATCTAGTGAGAGGGTCTTTTTTATGTGAGAGTGAGAGGAATAAAACTTGATCATTAGATCTTAGTCACATGACTTTTTAAGTAGTCGACATTAAATTTCGATCATTCATATATGGTTATATGACTCATATTTATCTCTATTTCATAATATCTCAATATGTCAATATATATATATCTATCTCACTAAATATGTATCCAATATATATATATATATATATATATATATATATACTCCTCTCACTCTCATATAAAAATGACCATCTCACTAGATATGTCCCCAATATATATATATAGGGAGCATATCTAGTAAGAGGGTCTTTGTTATGTGAGAGTGAAAGAAATAAAGCTGGACCATTAGATCTTCCCATGAATGATTAAAATTAAAAAACACAAGTCATGTGAGATTTTTAAAATGTCACATGACTTTTTAAGTGGTCACATGACATTAAATCTTGATCATTCATATATAGTTATATGATCCAGATTTACTCCTCTCACCTCATATAAAAATGACCTTCTCACTAGACATGCCCTATATATATATATATTAAATCTAGTTATTCCAAGAGTAACTCTTGATAAAATTATTTCACGCAATAACTTTTAGTATATATTAAATTTCAACGATCCAACTGTTGAATTAAAAGATTATATTAAGTAGATCAAATTTATAAATTTTTATAAAATTTGAAAACTATTTGATACTTTATTAAATTGATTCAAATTGACATATAATATACTTTTCTAAATTAATATATATTAAGAGTTATTAAATAGAGTAACTCTACCAAAAGTTATTCTTAAAGTAACTTGATCCACACCCATATATATATATATATATGAAAAATTGAGACATTAATTACATATATAAAAATAAATTATTAAGTAAGTTATTGAACTATTTAGAACATTTTAAATAGATTCTTAAACTGTTTTTTTAATTGAATCTTTTATCATGTAATTTTTTTTAATTGAGTTCTTAAAACTTTTAAAACCACTACAAATTATTATTTTTTAACGGTTTCAAAGTTCAAACTGTTAAAAACTAATATTAGGACCTACTTTTTTAATTTAGAGACCTAATTAAAAAAATTAACTTAAAAATTTATTTAAAAATTCTGAAAAAGTTCAAGACCTACTTAATTACCTAGTAGTTTAACCTAAAATCAACTTTGAAGAGAAAAAAAATGAATAACCCTTAGGAAGTCGAAATCCTCAATTCATCACGAATTAAAAATAGAATTACCGGGCACACAATCCTCATTGTAAGGGTGCCCGCATTGTAGCTGACTCTTCGCAACAGAAAAACAAAAAATGTGAGCTATGAACCTCGCTCTCTCTCTCTTAATTTTTAACGTATAAAGGCGGGAAAACGCGGAATTCTCTCTCGTCGTTCACCGTCACCACCGCCATAAATACCTTCACACTCTGACGTACTCTCTCTCTCTCTCCCTCTTCCATCTTCTTCTGCTTTGATGCTTTGAGAAATTCGCTTTCTAAATTTGCAGGTAGCTTCGACTTCTTCAGCGTTCCTAGCCATCTCGTCACCGCGAAACGCACATTGGTACCTCGCATTTCATCTCTCATAATTCTTGAGAAAACTAAATCACGCATTAACTTGTTATTTTATACATTGATTAATTAAGCTTTAGATTTCGTTCGCTCGCACTTGCGCCGAGAATTTTCAGAGCTGAACTTCCAATTCCATTTTATGCGATGCAATTAGTTAACTCGTAGCTTTTATTTTCTATTTGGTTGAGAAGAAAAATGGAGAGACTGAGGCCAGCGTGGGCTGTCAAGGCTATCATCGTGATCGTATTCACTTCGATTCTTTTCCGATGCGTCTGCGGCGAGAACCACACCGTCGGTGGAGCTTCCGGCTGGGATCTCCGTTCAAACATTCAGGCCTGGTCTTCTACGACAACGTTTAATATCGGTGACGATCTCGGTACTTATTTGCGTTACCTTTCTCTCTAGAGATCTTCATCTCCATTCATCTTAATCAAATCATGCATGCACTAATCTCTTAAACTCCAACAAAATAATTTCCGCAAAAGACAAAGCACGTACAATCGTAATCTTCGAGTTTTTAAAGCTTTAAATCTAGTAGGAGTAAATTAATTAATCAACAGCAGAGCAATCGTTAATTAGTTCAAGTTCTACATGAATTTTCGTTTGGAGAATACCAGAATCAATTTGTGTTAGTTTTCTCTTTCCAGAATATTTTCTCTGCAGCCAAACATGCCGACTGTTCTTGAGTAGAAAACCACGAGTAACCGTTTTCGTTCTTCTCGAAGTTAGTTTTTGCGTGGTGACATAAACGGAGGCGAGCGAAGGGCATTTTCGGCATAACGGTTTTAATTTTTGATTAATTAATTAAACTATGAGAAAACTAAAATACGATTCGCTTCGCGTTGGTTGGCAGTGTTCCAATACACGCCGGTTCACGACGTGGTGGAAGTAAACCAACCGGGTTACGACACGTGTACGATAGCCAACGCTCTGGCCACGTACGACACCGGAGAGACCGTGATCCACTTGAGCGAAGCGGGAACCCGCTACTTCGTGTGTGGCCGAATGGGCCACTGCCAACAGGGCCTTAAACTCCAGGTCCAAGTTCTTGCTCAGTCCAACAACGGAACCAGCGATGATCAAAACCAAAGTCCCGGCACCGGCACCGGCACTGGTGATTCTCCTCCGCGTCATCTTCCTCCGCCGGCTTCTCCGCCGCCTCATGATGATCAACTCCCACCTGCGGACGAGCCCGTGGCCTGCGATTGTTCCGGTGCTGAGGAGCGCTATGGGCTGGTGCCGTTGATTACGCTCGTAATCGTCCTCGCTTTCGCTCGTGCTCCTTTCTTCTTCGCCTTTTCCGCTTCTCCGTTTTCATCTGATGCGTTAAGCTTGCTACCTAGCTAGCTTGCATACCTTTCTTGTGTTTCGTCTTTTACCTCGGCCTTTGCTTAGTGCATATATGAATGTGATTTGGGTTAGTCAATTGTTCTGTTGATGTATTCGAAATTGAATAATGAGGTTGCTCGCTCGCCATCCATGTACATATATGCGAATTTGTTTGCCGAGACGCAGTGTATGTACTCTTCTTTCTTGTAATTGCTCTGCACAGTGCAAATTCAATGTGAGTATTTCCTCTGCGGTTTAAATCTCTTTTTTCAATTGGATAAATTGTGTGAATAATAAAATGAGAAAGTAAAAAGTTATCTACTTTAATTTTAGAATGTATGTTTAAGATGTACGTATATGAATTTCATATTATGAAATAAATAAGTAAAAAATGAAAATAGTTATATAGAATGTCAGCATGTCACATGTTAATTGTTAACGTTTAAAAAATATAACAATTTTCGATTAGACTACTGGCATGTTATTAGGTTTCTATGCTTTACGGTTTTTTCTGGTATATTTTAGTTTAATTTTTTTAGGATTGTTCATTGAAGTTCTTTAATTTATCAATTGTTCTTCTATCTAACTTATTCTTAGACTAAATAATTAGTATGTATTCATAGTGCAAAATTTTTTACACCGTCATTTAACCACAAACCATTATAAATGATAAGTTTATTAATTTTTACAATAATTATTTTAAGAATCATATTAACGATCATTTTTTATTAGTTAATAGTATATATTTTTTTACACTAACAGTGCACATAAACTTTTCTTCTAATTACTTATGTATTAATTTATAATTGATGTGGTAGTTTTAAATAAACCAAAGTGTTAATTTGACACGTTTTTCATTTAACAATAATTTTAAAAAAGGAAAATCAATAAAATGAAATGGTAAGAGTTAGGGGTAGTAGCCTCCCGCTACCTGCCTCGTCGAATAAATATCAATCCCGCGCCTGCCCCATACTTGTACAGGTATCTGCTGAATTTTTTTTAATATTTGCAGGTATCCACAGATATCAATGGATATTTATTAAAAAATTAAAAAATATTTAAATAACACTTTAACCATAATTTTAAATGATTTTGATAGTTTTTTTTAAATACTTTAATGTTTGGAAAACTACAATTATTTAAATATTCTATACAATTACTATACAAAATTATACTAAAATTATTCAAATATTTTAGACAAATGTTGTGTGGTGTTATATATTTAAACAAAGGCATTTAAGTAATTTTACTATAACAGGCACTCGCAAGACAGATACCTTAATACTCGTCCCCACCCCTCATTTATAAACTGGTGCGAATATATCCGTTTAAATTATTTGTAGGTATCCATTTAATTATCCATCTTCTACTCGTTACAAATTTTATCCGCGGATATCTACAAATCCAGATAATTTTAATATCCCTAGTGAGGATTAAAAAAATAAAATACTAAAAAAAATTGGTAAAGTCCAAAGGCAGATAATTTGAAAGTTCCCTTTTGCCAATACTTTGCTTAGTGCTTTCATAGGAGTAAATTTTTGGTATTCTTACAGTAATTATTCTTTTGTAATTAACTTTCTCCATTTACTAATTTTTTAATTTTTAATTTCAAAAATTTTAAATCAAGAAAAAATTTATACGAAGGTGAATGTTACTATTTCAGGAGAAAGAATATGTATTATTGGAACAGCGAAAATATTTCCTTTCCACAGCCTTAAAATTATAAAATAATAAAATGTCTTTAACAAAACCGGGACCTTGCTAATCCCTGGCCGAACGGATATGGGTTGGGCCTTTAACCTCAGCCATTTATCGGCTTTGTCTATATGGATGCTATTGCGAAGGCATTGTTGGTGTTGTGCAATAATCGGGCGCGGCCACTGTCTCCCTCCCGTCGTAAGTCTAGCTAGCACCATATTGTTTAGCCCTTTAGAATATTATCATCAAAACCCTAACCCAGCAAAAAAAAAAATGTCAAGTTTTAAATAATTGAGAAAGATACTACTGTTAGTTTGTAATTAAATTGTCATAGATGTACCTACAAAAGGAATAATAGCAGCCGCTAGACGTTAGAAGTCTATATCAGGGGCAATTTTGAATGCTGCGCCTTGAAGTCATTGCTTCAAATTAAATGCTAATTAGCAGCGTTTGAATAGTGATATCTGCCCCATACTGTCTGGGTCCCTGTTCAATAGCCTCTAGTACACGAAAAAATATTAGATGGTCTTAGACTCTTATGATTTTCATTAATTTTTACAAAATATATAATTAAGTGTTATTAATTTTTTTTTATAAATTTTAAAATTTAAATACATGTTATATACACGTTAGTTAGATCATGAATACTTGATAGTCCTAAATTACCTAATAATTTTTCTTGATCTACAGTTTACTTGCGCAATGACAACGTGTACAATGATTTTCTTGGTTGTTTCCATTAGTGGTTAATAAGAAAAGGACTAGTCTTTGATAATGGCAAACATTGGGTCTTATTCGTAGGTCCTCTAGCTTGCACATTCTTCGTAATCAATACTTACACATAATTATTACCATAAGCAACGGTAATGCAGTGTCACACACGTCAGTGCCAGTCCCAACTCGCTCGTTGTCTTTGTATTGATAATTAAAATTTCTACTAAAGAAAAAAAAGAAAAACTAGTTATTGATCATGGCAATTTTCAAAGTGGCAGAATCCAGGGACAAAAGTAGAAAAGGTTAAAATAGAAAGAGAAGGCGCATATTATAATAAAACTGAACTTTTCTAAATGAAGCTAAAGGCATTTTGCAAGCAGGAGATGGGGGTCCGTGTCTGTGATTTCTCACAAATAAAAGACTTTCACTACTTGGATCCACTTATATATTCAATTGTACGAAGGTCCTACTTCTTTATGAAGTTCTGTACTCACAAACCACTCGAAGTTCGTGACACAACAAGGAACATGGGGCTCTTCTGTTTCAATTTTCACTGGCATGTAAGGGGGCAACATGCTTTCCGACCTAAGGGGGTCATAATTAAAATGAAGGCTTAAAGAAACAGCAAGTCCCACTACATCTATACTGATCTATACCATTCTGACAGATAATAACCATGTGCGCGTGTGTTAACCAAGTTTATTGCCCTAATCTCATAACTTGATCCCGAAACTAATTGTGACTCTGGAGATATTGACAGCATAACCAATCTGTTTAAGCCAAGATATCTTAATTGATGGTCACATGCAATTATGCTCGGTTGAAAGGACAACTCACTCTTAAACATTACGTTCAATTTATCCTCGTTCATTCACTTAATCCATTTTCCGAAAGGAAAAAAAAAAAAGGCTTAGTTCTGTTCTTGCTCCATAATACGCCAAAGGGGGTCCAAGTCACTAGTCCAACTCCTTGAGTTTGGTCTATCAATAAACACGAGCAATTATCACCTCCAGTACGGTTGTTACTTGTCGTTGATAGGAGTATTTTATTTTGTTCAATTGGTATGTGTCCAGGTTTGTTCCCCTTTCCTTGTATGTCGGTTTTCTTGTAATTAAAAAAAGAAAAAAGAAAAAAAAGGGCAATCATTTAACTAGCATTTTAAAGCTGAATTAACTGGTAAATTATTAGGTCTGCATAGAATAGCAGAAATTGTACATTCGATTTTAAACAATCCCCTTATAATGCTAAAGTTGAAACTACATAATCAATACAAACATTATGTAATATAAGAAACACTAGACTTCTGAATAGTTTAGTAGAACAAGTAGAGCAAAGATCTGGAACAAAGAAAAGCACAACATATTAGGGAGAAACTAACTTATGCCCACTATGTCACAAGAAACTTGACAAGGCAAAAAAGTACACCATGTCTGATACTTGTTTTGGCCTCTTCACACAGTCTCAGCAGCAAAAATATGTACCCAGCAAGTCCTGCCAAGGGAGAAGAAAGAGTCAACACATGGAAACCGACAAATCAAACTTATGTGTGGGATTAGATATACTACGTACTAATAATGTAGATTATAATTTTTCTACCCTTCAATCAAGTGTTTGGTAGGTGGAACAGTCTAACCAAAGCTAGATTCATTTAATTGTGCTAACCACTATTTATGTTTCACCTGGTGTTGAATGCCCAATGCGTCAAGAATATAATTAGATGCCATAGATATGCACCATGGAATAACAGTGTCACTTTCGGAGTCATAAAAATACGTATGTGTATACAAGAAGCTCTAAGAATGCTTTCTGAGGTCATACCTCGTAGAAAAAAGGATAAAAAGTTCAACAAACATTTGATTATGTTTAATTTAGACATAAAAAGATTCCACACAAAAGTGCTGTACTTAACTACTATTACTAATCCAAACATTAATATGCGAACAGTTGTCATCTAGCACATGACAAGACTAACCATTCTAAAAGCCCAAGTTGTTAGGGAAAAGGCTACTGAATGGTTTAATAACAACAAATATGTTACATATATGATTGCATACATAGCCGACATTGAAGTTCTGCATAACACATGGATTAAGTAATGTGCTGAATGCAATAAGAACTAAAATAAGAAACATACAGGTACCTCCAAAATGGTTAATATGCTTCCAGAGATTCTCATTTTGCTAAATTTTCACTGTGACTGGTGAAAAAGACCACGACATACCATTCCTTCAAACGCTGGTAAGATTCCAGCCTCTGCAACTTCATTTGATTTTTGAAGTCCTTAATGAAGGCTTCTGTCCTGCGATACAATTCCTCCGGACTCATGGATTTTTCCCTTCTCAAGGAAGCTCTATCATTGAACGTGTCAGACTTTTTGAGCTCCTTCTGAGCCCAAGCCACAGGGTCATCATCACCACCCTCCCCATTGCGCTGGAATGGCTCTGCCTTGGCAATACTTGCACCCCATGTGTCACTCTTCTTCAGCTGTGGCCTCATCGTTTTCCCCTGTATAGCCCTCCACGTGGCATCCAGTGTGTCATCACCCTTGTCATCCGAATCCGGCAGGACGTAATCATTGGTGCAATTTTCAAGCGAAGGGTGGATGATGAATTTGTCACGGAACAAACCAGACTCCTCAGCCTCTCTTTCTTCTTCATCATGCTCTTCGTGTTGCTCTTCTTCTTCTTCAAGCTCCTTTTCTTCTTCCTTGGGTTCATTGGTTTGGTTCTCTGGCTCGGTTAGGTGGGAGACAGTGTCTGAAACGGTGGGGGTGATGGTGGCTGTGTGCTTAGGATCAGAGCGTGCAGGTGAGTCGGAGAAGGGTTTGGGGTCATTGCTTTTGGGTTGGAAGTTGGAGGAAGCTGCAATGGTGATGATGATGAAGTTGACAATGATGTAAAGGAATGGGAGTGTTAGCCAGCTTCTAACTGAGACCCAAAATTGAGGAAGAGTTGAGAGAAGAAGGTGGAATGTAAAGGGGACTATTGCCACTTTCAACAAAACAAGAGTGGAGATAATCCCCATGGACACGAGCACAAGCTTTACAGCCCACATGGCTGTTTCAAATCTGTTTGATTTGAGGGAAGATGGGTTTTGAAAAAGATCCATCGCTGGCATGTTGCGGGCAGCACTACTAATAATAACTCTTCACAACACCCAGGTTTAAAAACAAAGAAAAAGAAAAGGACTTTTCCGCTTGGAAAAATGAGAGGAATAAGACCCAGAAACTTAAAAAACTTCTAGGAGAGGGAAGAATTTATCAACTAGGACATGAACATGAACAGGCACCAGTTCTTCAGAAGAATAAGAAGAGAAAAGGAGCTTTTTAGAAACTGAGGTTTTGAGTCTGAAAATCAAATTCTGAAAGTTATATATCAGGAAGTCAATTAAGTAGGAGATGAAGAAGCAAGATCTGTGGTGAATTACCGTGGATCCTTGAAGGTGATGAAACAGAAGAAAAAGGAAGGGAAAAACTGAATAGAATACAATGTATTGAGGCCTGGCTAGAACTTCAGTCCTCTCTAGTCTCTATAGTACAAAGAAAGAAAGAAGCCTTTTAAAGAAAGAGAGGTTTCAAATTTCACTGTTTCAGGTGCTGTAGTTAGCAGCAGAGCCAACAGAAATTCCATTAGGACTGGGCAGGCAGGCTGGTTGCAGAGTAAGTAGAGGACCACATGAGTGAGTCAAGAGACGATTTAAATGAAGATCTATGAAGCTCTCTCTTACTCATATATTGTTATAATCAAAGACAGTGTTTGATGAATTCCCCACCATCAGATGCTTCAGAATAGTTAAAAGGGTTACGAGGAAATGATAAATTTTGCACCCTCATCTTCATTCTATTACTATACTTGGAGGTGATAGATAGAGACAGAGCCACCGGGATTTTTTTTTTTTTTATGAAAAAATTGTTTGGATATATTTTCTGATTTGAAAAGTCAAGCAAAAGTAAACGGTTGAACTCGGGTGGAAATCATGATATTAGTTAATTAACTATAATTAGAGCAGTTGTTAGCTTGGTTTAATTTATTTTAAGAACTCTAACCAATCTTGGATGGTAACTTGAGTTATCTGAATTAAAGTATCAGCGCGGCGGTGACCACAATTTACGGAGGGGATATTACCCACTTTTGGCACCACTAAGCTAAAGCTGCTAAACTAACCATAAGTGTAGATGCATTGCATATACACATAAAAGTATCATACCCGTGCCAATTTGTTGCTAGATCCCGTATTATTCTTGCATGGGTAATGCTATTCGTGTGCTAATTCTTATTTTCAGCAGTTTTTGAAATTATACAGGAAAATTCTCATCCAACTAACAACTATTAAATATTAACCCAAACTCGCACAAAATACGCAAAAAAAAAATTTTTACCGTTCATAGTAGCTTATAAAAAATACATGTGTTCTCATACTAAAAAATAAAATTAAAAAAATCCACTAAATCACTGATAAATATTTGTAAGAATTTATATAAGATTTGTTCAATTAGTTAATATTATTATTTAAACTTGTGAGTCCACTTACCTCCTATAACTGTAGTATCTTTCTTTTTCTTTTTTGGTAATATCTTTCACTACATCGTTGGTTTTTCTTTATTTTATTCTCCAAACTATTGATTGAAAAATGTTAGTACTTAGTCACATATTTTTTTAAAAGAGTTTAATAGCTATATACTATGAGTGTAAAAAGTTTTATACTGTCAACCAATTAGAAATTATTTTTGGTATAATTTTTAATATAATTATTGTAAAAGTCAACAAACTTACTATATATGGTAATTTGTGATTGGATAACAGTATAAAACTATTTTTCACTATCAATGCATATCCTATTTTCACTTTTTTAAATCACTTTATGTTATTAGGTAAAATTTATATAAGTCTCACTAAATAAAAAATGAGACTCGCATTATTAAGTGAATCACTCATGAATTTTACTCAACAATAAAAAAAAATTATTGTTAGATTGTTCATAGTTGTATCTTCCTATTTCACTTGGATTTTCCCCCCACAAATCCATTTACCACTAATTAACAGAAGGAAAGCAGGGGCAAACCACAAAAGATTCAATAAGATGTCAAGCAATTAATTACTCTATTTTTATCACTGAATTTTCCACAGTCGGGTATAATGTTGGTTCCACTATAAGCTAGGCAATCAAGTTGAACCTTTGGCTGAGCTGAACACTGTGGTTGTCAGCATGCATGAGCAACCCAGACATAGGATTTTTTTTACCAATTTGGTGCATTTTGAAACAAAATTTTCATATTTAGTGCAAGTGAAAAAATATTTTCGTGAATGGGGTAAATCGACAACGCTATTATCGATATTTAGATTGAAATCAACAATAGCATTGTTGATTTATTTTAATATATTTTTTTAAGTGAAAATCGACAATGTTGTTGTCGATTTTATAAAATATATTTTTTTTTTCTACAGGATGAAAATCGACAACAGCAATGTCAATTTTTTATTTTTTTTTACAGATGGGAGTAGACAATGACAATGTCTACTTCACTTTTTTCTTTTTTAAACATGAAAGTAGATAATATCATTGTCTACTTCTAATATTTTAAAAAAAAATAAAACCAAAGTAAACAATGGCATTGTTCTTTTATTCCACTTAACATTGGTCGAAGTAATACTCATGATGAGGACATTAATGACAACAATGATGATAATGATGATGGTGACGATGACGATTAGCCAGAACCTTTACCACAATGACAAAGACGTGATGGCATTCAAAGAAAAAGTTCTCGACTACAACAAATAAATCAACTACAAAAAAAGGTTCAACCTGCACAAAATAGACAACCACTCGATGTGGAACTCATTAAAAAAACACTTGTTGTATAATAATGTATTCTAATTTGTATTATTTTTATATTATAATGGTAGTAAGTAGTTATTTAAATGTTTAGATGTAAACAATGGCATTGTCTACTTTTTTTTTTAATATTATCTGTTAAAAAAAAAATCAACATTGTTGTTGTCGATTTTCATCTCATAAAAAAAACTTATTTTATAAAATCGACAACAATATTGTCGATTTTCACTTTAAAAAATATTAAAATAAATCGACAATGCCATTATCGATTTCAATCTAAATATTGATAATAACATTGTCGATTTACACCATTCACAGAAATACTTTTTCACTTACACCAAACACAAAAATTTTGTTTCAAAATACACCAAATTGGTAAAAAAGCCCCAGACACATGTATGTGCTTCCATAAAGCAACGTAAGCCCCGGCCACAACGGCGCCCAACTATATACAGGTGCTGAGTGATTGTCCTTTCCCTCCCATTGAATTATGGTTATAACAGACAAATAGTCATCAATCAACAATTAATATGGATACTAAGAAAAATAGATACTCTATACTAGCATGGTCAAATAAATGTCGAGAGTAATTTTCTTTTTCTGCTTTGTTTGGAACTTTTTCTTTTTTATAAAAGCACTTTTTAATTAAAAAAATTCAAAAAACTAATGATAATTAGATAATCTTAAAAAATATTTTTTGTCATAAATTAATAAACTGAATTTTCAAAATTTTAAAAATATCATAAAAAACACTTTCTCAAAAAAAAAAATCAAACACACTCCATTATACTCTTGAGATTATCTTCACGCCTTTGATTTTTTAATTAATAAATTTGAACCGACGATCTGGTTCCATTTAATAGTAGTTGCATGAGGATTGCTTTCTTAGAGCCACGACAGTTCTAATATCATAGTAAATCTGAAAGTTGAATGTATTGATATGATATGTACATAAACATATTTATAGTTCGGCCGCAATTATCTCAAACAATTATCCTATCATAAATCAGAATTTCTAAAATAACTGAGTCAAAAATATAGATTAATCTTTTCCGGTTTCCTCAATTAAGTATAATCTCCTACAATCATTCACTTTTTCCTAATTTCCTCAAATAAGTATGGTCATCTCCTACAATCAGTTACCCTTTCTTGATTTGTTTAATTAACATTTCATCTATACAGATACTGTACATATAAGCAATATTAATAGTCACTTATGAAAAGATGGGTCCATTTAATTAACTCCTAAACATGTTTTGATCTTTCTTTTTCATTTTTCATTTAAAAAAAATTATGAATCCACTAGGATTGGCCCGCGATAAGGAGTACAGATAATTTACATGAGATTTTAAATTTAAATCACATTACCACTATTGTACATTAAAAAAATTGTGAATGATAAGGGTGAGATGCAGGGAAGAGGAATAAATATTATAGTTGGGTAATAATTTATAACATTATAAACAAGCTATTTTCATTTTGTGATCAATCCATCACCTTATAGAGTACACCTATATAAGATGAGAGAGGACAATCCTACTAAAAGACATTACCCCCATGGTGCAGCATTGCAAGTTGCAACACGCATGTAATGCAATATTGCTATATCTATGCATTTATGTGCGTAGAATCTGGTCAAAATTGTGAGCTGTATAGTAGCATATGTTGTTGGCACTTGACTTGAGTACTAGTACACCATCTAGCATCAGTGTGGCATGGGGTCACTTGTCTTACCCCAGGGAACAAGCCATCCACCGACTCATCCCCAAAGTTGTTACCACACACCTTTTCTCTCTCTCCCTCTTGGTAGCTTAACATGTCTGCTAATCATAACTACAAGTCTACACAGCACCACTTTTTTTTTTAAACCAAGAATCTGATAATCATAACCACAACACCACTTTTTCTTGAGGCAGAGTTTTCATTTTTCAAATTTGAGCTACAACTTTCGTCTTTACCGCGGAACAGTGAACAATAGCAAAATCATTCCGCATTCTTTTGTTAACCGAGTGCTACACCTTCCTTCGTGCTAACAAAATGCCAATAAAATTACATCAAATCAATTACGCTGTGTTTGGTAGGGAGGAGAGAAATAGAGGAGAGGAAGTAGGTAGAAGAGAAGAGAAGAGAAGAGAAGAGAAATAGAAGTTGTTTGATTAAAAAGAAGTAGAAAAGAAATAGAGTGGAAGTTTGCTTTTTTGACTTTTGGAGATTTGGAATAGAAGGATAAAATTACACTTATACCCTTTTTTTTTTTTACCGCGATATTTGTCGAAAAAGTCTAATAACAAAAGTATATATTCGATTGTACTACTCACATAATCAAATATATGGCCATAACATTACTATAAATTCGAATATGTGTAAATATATTAGTAATTGTTTATATATTTATTTAATTTTAAAAATCAAAATTTTAATTTTAATATGTAAAACACATTCGAATATTGTGTTTTACATCGAATATGTAAAACACATATTCGAATATGTGTTTAATTGTACACAGTATTTGCAAAAAAGCGAGGGTATTATCGAAAACTTATAATCAACGCTGCATTTCTTCGCACTTCTACACATATTTGCGATTATTACTTTTAGCATGGGACCACCTAAAATTTAAAAACTTTCACGCTATTTCGCTTGCACCAAACGAACAGAAATCGACTAATTCTACACACTTCCGCGCTCTTCTTTTCCTTTCTTCGCCATTTCGTTGCTAACAAACAGAGCGTTAGTCTTTCTCACCCTTTGTTCTCTTTGCTGTGTACTCGCTGACTCACTCCTTTCTCTGTCAAGCTAGTAAAAAAAAATCCCCTTTTATAGTTTTTCTTCCATATATTTTACTTTAAGGCTCCATGTGACAAACTATTAGAATTAATTCTTTCAAAAATGCTAAATGTTATGAAAAGAATTCATAAGTATGTTACGAATAAAAAAAATTCTATTTATTATATATCTCTTTTGTTCTATAATCCATCATGATTTTCATTTCAGATTAGTTTCTTTAATGTCACATACAATTTATGTGACTTTCGTCAAATATTCTTTGTACTAAATAGCTCTATTGTATTCTTTTAACGGTAACATACATTTTAATATACAATTTGTGATTAAAATTAATTTAGATATACATTTCAAATACATTTAATAATTCAAAATTAATTTTACTAAAACAAATAAGCCTTTAACGTGTATACACTTTTGTTTTCAAATTTATTCATGTCTTATTAACATAATGTATGTCTACATATATTTTCTTTCTCTTTTTTTCTAGTGGGCGATGGGAGATTCTATTTCCTCTAGTAAAAATAAATAGGGGTGTAACTAGTTCGATTTGGATTTGATTCAGCCTTGTTTAAGACCTAACTCAATTAAACATAGTCAGGTTGAGTTTGGTCGAGTTTGCAATTTTTTTTTGAAGCAACCCAACCCAATCTTAATCGGATTGGGTAATCGGGTTGAATAATTAAAATATTAATATAATTCTGGATATTCAAAGAAATTTAGAAAAAATAAGAAAAATGAAATACTTAATTAGTTCAACTCATTCAATGCATGTGTAATTTAAAATACAAGTCTAACCACATAAATCCAACACTCAAGAAAAATACAAGGTTGGGTGTAATCTATCTCAACGAGTAATGAAGAACAACCAGTAGTGTCAACACGTCAACATATATCTTAAGGATAGTCATCACAAATTGTTGTTCAAACAAATCAATCATACACTTGATATCTTCATCATCACATATTAGAACACCTGAATATGTGATCGAGTTTTGGCACGACAAATATCTATAAGTCAAGCTAGAAATAGTTTTATGAGTTGACAAATTCAATTTATTAGAAATCTTCTTAGTTAACACATCATAACTAATGTCGCGTTTAATTTGAATTGTTCTTTTATTGCCTTCAAAAGTCATGCCTTCTGGACCATTGAATTTTCTACCATTCGAATAAATAAAAGTGATAATGGAACTCATTTTTAAATACACAAATCACAAAACAAGAAGATAACAAATAGAGATGAAAACATACGTGTCTAATGAAAACAGACATAAAAAAACAAAGTAGAAGCACACAAGCAAATAACACACACAACCAATACTCGTGAAAACACAAGTTGACTGAAATTAGAAAGATAAACTCTATTTAAACTCATCCATAAATATCTTGTCATCTCAAAAATAAAATCAAAATCTCTAACCGAATAAAATCGAATAAGAATCAATTCTCCAATTAAAATCGAATAAGAATCAATTCTCTGAAAAAACCATCATCTTCTATTGCACCTAATCCTGCATGCAGGACAAAGGTGGTGCACATTCACTACGCCCCTCTACTAAGCAAGAAAAAAAAATACAAGAGAGACGCCTATTGAGTTGGTGCCTCCTATACAAGACAAAAAATTAGATATACAAATGGGAGGTGGAGGAAAGAAACGCGAGGCTCCATGTAAGTTGGAGCCTCTTGTAATGGAGGAAGAAAAAAAGATGAAACGCGAGGTGCCATATAAGTTAGTGCCTCCTATATTGAAGGGTATAAAATCGATTAAAAAAAGGTGGAGTACACCGAGTGTGCACCTGGTATATAAGATATATCTCCCTCCCATCCAGTGTGTCTAAAACAACCAAGTTCGGTAAATTGTTTTTTTAATTATTGTTTTAGTAAATAGTTTTTTTTACTACTTTGGTTAAAAAGCCTTGAAATGTAGTTTGGTTAGGTCAAGTTAGTTGGGTTTGCAGGTCAATAGTGATCTACTTACACCCCCAAAAATAAGTATAAGTATCAGTAATACTTATGTATTAGGTAAATTGTGTCACTTAGAAGAAGATTATACTACTAACATATAAAACAATATTTACTCACAAGGTATGACACAAGTAGCTAATAGCTTGGGCCCTTTAAATATATGATAGAGGTTCAATTCCTAATTATGCTAAAGGAATTATTCCTTAACTAATACTCTACTTCTTTGAGAGATTAATCTCATGACTTTCAGCTATAAGAATACCTTGCGTTCAGCAACCAAAAAAAAACACTTAAAACAATATTTAATATATATGTATAAGTTTGTTGATACAATAATAGAAATAATATATCTCATATTTTGAATAAGAATTTAAGCATGAAAGAAATAATATATAAAATTATGTCTAGCTAAAAATATCTTGCAAATACGGAGAGTTAATTGTACGATTTGTGAGTTGTCAAAATCATTTCTCTCAAGAAAATGCATTCTTTCAAGCATTTCTAATAAAAAAATCGTTAGGTGCACATACGTTGTTTTATCCCATTAATTGAACTATTAAAAATAATTATAACCTTGATTAATTTTAAATTTAAGTTCATCCATATAATATTCATCAAATTAAATACAAGAGTTTTTATAGGTTCTACATCTGCAGAAGCTTCTGCAACTAATTTATGTAAATGGAATATTCGAAGAATTTAAAAAAATGGTGATTCTAAAGAATTAATATTTAGAAACTCTGTAACTCACTTTAACTGAAGAAACAAAGAAAAATATGTACGGAACTACGAACGAGATCGGCTAATAGGACGAACGGAAAAGTTGAATAGAGAAAGTCCAGAATATCACGACTCACGAGTGTGTCTCCAATCATATCAATGACAATCATGACTCGTTTTGACAAAAAAAAAAAGTTTTTGGTAGGGTGGAAAAAAATTATAGAAGAAGACAAAAGTTTAAAATCTAAATTAAAAAAAAAAGATAAAAGAAACAAAAGTTTAAATTGTTGTTTTTAAAAGTCAATTTTTTTTATTTTTTATCAATCAAACAAAAATATATTTTATTATTTGTGTTTTTTTTTTTCTTTCCAATTAAACATACCATTATAAATGTCAGGCTTTGAAGATCATTTATGTATAGTATTGTTTGAAAGCTGATAAATACCTAAAACCTAACGAATTATTGCATTGCATACAGTAGCGTTGGATCTAAAGCCAAATATTGGTGAGGACAACTTGCACTTTCTTTCTTCTTCTTTTTGTGGACAAAAAAGGTCTCCCTGATTATTTTGATTGTAAACTTAGCTACTCATAGAGCTGAAATAAAATATCTTCAATCATTAGTGAAAAAGAAAAGGATTAAAAATTATCGTCAGAAAGCCTCGTTAAGCCCGCCTCACTGGATTCCATTTTATGTCGGGTATAATAAATTCAACTGCGTTCAATGATTTAACTATGCATTAGAATGTTCTATCCAATCCATAATATGGTTCAATGGGGCTAAGAGTGCATAGGGCTGCATATAAAAAAGCAAGATTAATTGGGTGCGTCCAATCGTGCATTGTTTGGTAAAAGATGCAACTTAAGAATTGGGTAATCCTTTCGAGAAAGCACGGAAAGATATAGTAAATAATTGGGTATTATTTAGCGGTTGAGGTGGCGTATATCATTCCCAAAAGGCTAAACTACATTATACTATCATCAAGGCTAAGATAAAATACCAATGGTTGCTACAGTTCAAAACAGATCGAACAACCTTGTTCGAATTTATTGAATCAAGGTTGTCTTTGGTACGTTGCATAGGATAAAGCTCCATAATATAAAGTTTGATAGTATAGAATTTAAAATGTATTTATTTGTTTAAGCTTAAAAAAACAAAAAACTGATTTTATAAGGTAAGTTTAGAGTTTTTTTAAATTAATATTTTTTACTTCAAAAAATACTAAAATAATTTTTAAGCCTTATATTTAAAAAAAATTGCATAATTATTAAAAAAAAGTTACAAGCATATTTTTAAGTAAAAAAGAAAAACACAAAAAGTTGTATCCCATTACAATGTACATTATAAATTGTACGAGGTTTTACTATTCAACAACAGGTATATCATACAAATTTAGGATTCCTACAATCCTAATAATATTGGTAAAAAATTAACAAACAAAAAATTATTAAAAAAAAACACCATAAAATCACGTTGCTGTGTGATAGAGATGTGTTTATAATACTTTTTTGGGTTAACTATGTTTTTGGTCCCTCTAAGATTTTCTAAATTCAGTTTTAGTTCTCCAAAAAAATTGTCTTACAAAAATAGGACAAAATTTTTTGGAAGACTAAAACCGAATTTAAAAAATTTTAGAGGGACCAAAAACATAGTTTACCCTATAATTTTTTTTATTCTTGATTCCTTTAACCAAAATTATAAAGAAATGTGTTAACTAAATTCAAACACTAATGCAATGAAGAGTAAGTTAAGTGTTAAAGGTCAATAGTAATTGTTGGAAGGAAATACGGAAGCAAAAGTTGAGCTAATTTGGGACCAAAATGCTTTATTTTATCTAACCTAGTATAATTAGACCCCTCACAAACTCGTTTAGTCCACTTAAGTAAAGTAAACAACTAAACATGTATGATGGCTTAATGCATGTTATTGTTCGGTTGCTAAATCGTGAACTCATTTTGGCTACGATGGAGTAATTTTGAGCATATGAAGTTGTAGTCTTCACAGCGAAGCATACAGTGGAGAGGAAGCATTGGTGGTAGAGACTCTAATGTTTAAGACAATATATGAAAAAGGTGAGTGAACATTGAGAAATGAATGCACACCTAGTCGTTGAACTCAGCTTATATAGAGGGACTTTAGGGGAGGTTAGGTAGTTAGGATGTACGTGGTTGACATGATAGTCTGTTAAGGACACATGGATCACATGAAGTATAAATCAATGATTGACATATGAAAATCAATGTAGACAGGCCGATTTGCAAGCATGTCGATAAGAGACCACCTTCGAATCTCGCTTAAACAAATCGACTAGGCGATTACAGCAATGGATGTTGAAGTCTTGGTGTTGCAAAGTCAAAGGTGATAAGTCAAACATTGGCCCAGAACAATTATCATGTCCACTTATCCATTATCTAGTTCAATGCTTCTTATAGCTTGAGAATCTTTCCAACCACACACTAAAGCTCATGTAATCCAAACGTAAAGCACTAGATCATGACTATAATCTATTAACAACAAACATTGTGAATCAAGGGACTCGACTCAAAGGCACCTCCCATGCATCATCACAAGGAAAACACCTCCTAGTACAGTAAAAGCCTTGTAAGTAAGCTTAATGAGACCTAGGTAAAAACAACTTCTATTATATACACATTTCATCATCTACTACACATACTGACTTAAGCATCAAATTCCTTGCAATAGTCTATAGTGGACCTTGACTTACAAAGAACAATAGGAGATTCTACATTCCTCAACGAATATCCTTATTTCTGGTTTGGTGCTAACCACAACATAATAAATTGACTTAAATATGTGTTTAGTCTCTTAAATTTGAGGTAAGTTCGTTTTTGGTCTCCCAAATTTAAAATTAATTTTTTTAGTCTCTGTAATTTGAAAAAAGTATGTTTTAGTCCCTTAGAATCACCTGCAACATCATTGACAGGGCAGATTAAGTCAGTTGTGCAGCATCAATTGAATTTGGTGTGATATTTTCACTAATAAGGACACTAGTAGATGAGTTTTGTGTGACGGATTCAGTAGTAGGTGAATTTTGTGTGATAGATTCACTAATGACATTTGGGCAAAGGAACTAAAACATTTTTTTTCAAATTATAGAGACTAAAAAGATTAATTTTAAATTTATGATACCAAAAATAAACTTATCCCAAATTTAAGAGACTAAAAACATATTTAAACTTTTTGGTGGATTAGATAATTTTATTTTATTATATACTATATGCACCAAATATATGATAAAAAGGGACCTTGTAATTTAACTTCTACTATCATCCATTATTCTTTGTAATTAAAAGTTTCAATTTTATTAGATGCTTCTGATGTATGGGTAGCAAAACAAGTCAACCTAACCTATCTCGTTCCACCCTGTCAACAACTTGTCAAAAATAGGTCAAGACTGATTAGTCCACTCTAGGTATGTGGGATGAAAAATGTAATTCATTCCATTTATGGTTAAAGTGGAGAGGTGGCCTGCAAAAAAATTTAAAAAGTAAAAAATGAAAAAAAATTATTAAAAAAATGATTATGCTAACTACTATCTCTTTCATTCATCCACCTAATAGTTTTTAATTACATTATTCCATCTGACTCTGCTAACTACTTTATCTTCAATATTAACAATAACACCAAAAAATTGTTTGAGAGACATGTCTACCTTCATTGATTTTCTCTTAACTTTAAATCTTGAGTTCTAAACATAACATCACTTTCATACCAAAATAAAATAGAAACCCAAAACTTCACGCTAATTTTTTATTTTCTTTTATTTAGTTTAAAAAAATGTTAACCCAATGAGTTGGCCTACCTACCTTGTTGCAATCCCATTTTTTGGCAAGTTAACACGAGACGGGTCAAACAGGTTAGTGGGTAGAATACCCTTAGCCTGACCTACTTAAAAAATGGGTTAAATGAGTTGATGTAATAAACCAAGCTCGTTTTGTCACCCGTATTCTAAAGGGGTTATTATGAATTATTTTATGACTTTAATTTTCATGCATAATCAATATAAATATTTTTATATTGTCAACTAATTAGAAATTATCTTAGATGTAACTTTTAAAATTTTTATTATAAAAGACAAAAATCTTATTATATATAACAATTGATAATTAGATAATAATATTAAAAACCTTTACATAGTTTTTGGTTAGGAGAAATGAAGAGGAGGAGAGAGGAGGAATTTTTATAAACTATTTTTGTTGGGTCCAATTTTTAAGAGAGGGATGGGAGGGGAATGGAGGAGAGTAAAATCCCTCTTTATCTAATTTTTGCTCCCCTCCAATATTGGGGGATTTGAAAGAGAGGGAGGGAATTTAAAACATTTTGAGTATAATGACCGAAATATTCTTATTTATGTTTTAAAATTCAAAAATTATAAGGATACAAAGGTAAATTAGTTTTTAAAATCATTCCCTTTCTTTGTGAACCAAACAAGGCATAGGTTACCTCTCCTCCCTTAAAATACCACCCCCCCCCCCCCTCCCCTCATCTTAACTAAATAAAATGTCTAATCAAAATCTTTCTCCTTTCTTTTCCTCTCCTTCTCTCTCCTCTATTAAAATCCCCCTTCTCATCTCCTCCCTTAAACCAAATAGTCCTTTAGACTTTCACTACATTCTAATTAATTTATTATTCCATTTACTAAATAAATCCTCAAAGCAATCAAGTAATTATTATTATCATCTATAGCCCTTTAAAATAAGTAAATAGTAAGGAATATTCACCCACTTGTTAAGGATTTAAAATCAAAAGCATTTGATAAAATAATTTTGTCAACCATTATTATTAGAGAATTAATATAAAAAATATTAAAAATTACAATGAGATGTGTTAGTAACATTATACATTTCAATAAAAAATTTACTTTTAATTTTTTAACTATTCACCTAACGCAATTTCAATATAATTATATGCATTAATCACTATTCCTTTAAATGCCAAAGAATAATCAGTCACTTTGAAATTTTCATTGAATTAAATGTTCTATTTTTTGTTAAATATTTTCATATTTTTAACAAAAATCACTAATTAAATAAAACTGAAAAAAGAAGAACATCCTTTATAAAAGCAAAGGGTTAAAGGGATAATAAAATAGTACTGAAAACAGAATACCCTAATTCTTATAATGAATTTGCCCACTCTCTTTCTTTACTAGCTAATAGTTAATTTATGTATCAATTAAAGCACAGATTCAAAGTATAGAGAAAATTGAAATGATAAACTTGAAGAAGAAGCAAAATTGATTTAAGAATATCTTCATTCTTACATTGAAATTGTTTAGATACAGTATTTATACACTAATGTTAATAAGCTAAGACAATTGTCTACAACTAACCCAACTAATTTGTAACTAACTTTGCTGACTCAACTGACGAATCAGCCTCTTCTACATCCTTTGTTGATATCGAGAAGCTAGAGAGTGGAAGACATCCACCATTCCAAGCTTGAGAACCAAACCATGAAACCCTTGAGGATAACTAGCTTTAATGAATATGTCTGCCACCTGAGAATCTGAAGGAATAGGTCATAAATGCATCAAACCAGCCTAAGATTTTTCCCAACTAGATGACAATCAATATCCAAATGCTTGGTATGTTCATGAAAAACAGGATTGGTAGCAATATGCAAAGCACTTTGATTGTCACAGTATAAGACAACATTCTGAGTAGGCACCTGAAGCAAATCATGGAGAAGGTAGGTGATTTATTGTAGTTCCCAAGTAGCAGTGGCTAATGATCAATACTTTGCCTTGGCAAAAGAACATGAAACTGTATTTTGCTTCTTAGACTTCCATGTGATGATGTGACGAGGGGAACGTCCAATGAAGAAATAATACCTGAATATAGAATGTCAGGTATCTAAACAACCTCCCTAATCGGCATCGCTGAACCCAAATATTTGAAGATTAGAGTGTCGAGGGAAGAACAACCCGCAGCCAAGTGCACGTTTAAGATAACGAAGAACTCGTAAAGCAACCTTGTGATGAATCTTGGTGGGATTGGCCATAAATTGGCTAAGTTGCTATATGGCAAAGGTTATGTCAAGTCTTGTGGTGGTTGAGTAAAGCAACTAACCAACAAGTATCCTATAAGATGCAACATTAGCTATAGGAGTATTTGAGTCTTGATGCAAGTGGATGGCTGGATCAGGTGGTGTGCTGGTGGTTTGCATCCAAGTAATCCAAAATCAACAAGCAACTCCAAACAATATTTTCTTTGACACACAGATATCCCTTATGATGAATGTGCAACCTCAAGTCCCAAAAAGAATTTCAATTGCCCAAGATTATTGATTCAAAATGCAGCATGAAGTGCAACCTTTAAAGCATGAAACTCTGCTAATGAAGTGCTTGCTAAGATGAGATCATCCACGTACATAAGAAGTGTTGTAAAAGAGGTATCTGTGGATTTGATGAAGAGTGTATGATCAACTTGTGATTGCTAGAATCCATTAGAAAATAAGAACCCAACAAGCTTTTCAAACTACTTTCTACTAGCTTGCTTGAGTCCATATAGTGACTTGAGCAATCTATAGACTTGCCCTGATTTAGTTGGAGTTACACTAGTAGGAACACGCATGTAAACAACCTCCGAAAGATCTCGATGTAAGAAGGCATTATTGACATCTAATTGATGAAGATGCCAATGATGAATAGAAGCAAGAGCAATGAGAATCCTAACAGTGGAGAGCTTTGCTACAGGAGAAAAGGTTTCAAAATAATCTAAACCTTCTGTTTGATTGAAATCTTAGGCAATTAGGTTGGCTTTATAACGCTCAACAGCACCATCAGCTCTTTGTTTAATTTTGTAAACCTATTTGTTCCCAATAGGAACAACACTGGGTGGCAAATCAACAAACTCCCAAGTTTTGTTGAGATTTAAGGCAGCAATTTCAGCTTCCATTGCTTCAACCCACTTTGGGTCAGTACTCGCAGCCTTATAGTTGGATGGTTCAATTTCAAATGTGAGATTTAAGGTATAATTGAAGTGTGTGGGAGATAGGTTAACATAGGATATGTAAGAGGATAAGGGGTGTGAGGTGGTAGTGGCAATGTTGCAAACATAATCATTAAGGTATAAAGGTTTATTTATGATTCTAATTGATTTTCGGGTTTGGTTAGTAGGTGGGTTTGTTGGTGTTGTGTGGGATACACCAGAGTTGTCATGTGATTGCAAAGTGTCTGATGGTCAAGAAATGTTTGTGTCTATGTACTAGGTAAGGTCTTTTGAGGTATGGTCAATGTAAATGTGTGGAGAAGAGTGATGTGTTGGCTGATTATTATGAAATGGAAACTCGAAATCATATAACTCAACATCTCTTGAGATTTCTATTTCTCTGCTTTGTATATCTAGAATAACATTGCCTTTCATGCCTTGTATGTGCCCGAAGAATGCACATTTCTTGGCTTGAAGGGCAAACTTGTGTCTAGGAAGCACCCGAATGCCTTAAGGTTACTTATGTCTGGCAACTTATGATATAGAACCTCATAAGGTGAGGCATTCAAAATCCTTGTAGGTATCCTGTTGATTAAAAACATAGCATGCTAAACAGCATGGCTCCAATAAACTTTAGGTAGCTATGACTCAAACATAAGTGCTCCACTGACACTTAGTATGTGCTGATGTCTCCTCTCAACTCTTCCACTCTATTGCGGGGTGGCCACACAGCTGGTTTGATGTACAATTCCATTTGCATCATAAAATTCCTTCAATAAAAATTCCCCATCACTATCACTTCGGATTACTTTCACTCTTTTATTGAATTATGTCTCAACCATTACAACAAAATTCATCACATGTTTGGATACTTCAAACTTTAGTTTAAGCATAATAACCCAAATATATTGACTTTTATCATCAACTATAGTGAGAAAATATTTATATTCATGTATAGATTGAGTAGAAAAGGGACCCCAAATGTCAAAATGAATTAGCTCAAACAAATCAGCAACTTTATTATTACTTTAGTAAATGATAATTTCTTTTGCCTTGCCATATGGCAAACATCACAAGCTGAATGTACAGGAATTGGTATATGAATATCTCTTATTCAAGCAAATCATTCTATCTTGAGGCAAATGCCCTAATCTTAAATGCCAAAGTATAGTTGAAGGTAATGAATTTGCATTCAAACTATACAAAGAGTGTACAAGAAACTCCTTTTGAACAGGTTCATTTACTTGTAGGTAATATTGTCCATCAACTTGTTTAGCCAAACCAATCCTCTTCGAATTCTTCTACTCCTATATAACACATAGATTGGACTCAAATATTAACATGCATCCAAGTTGAGTTGACAACTTAGATATTGAAACCAAATTGAATGAAAATTGTGGTATGAGTAAGACATTCTTTATGAGAAAATCATCTGTTAACCAAACAGACCCAGCAAAATATGCCTTGACTAAAGTACCATTTGGCATTATAACTGATATTGAATTAATCTTTCTAAATAAGGTGAACCAATTTAACGAAGAACATATATGATCTGTTGCCCCCGTGTCCAATATCCAATGACATCTAATCAATTTTGAACTGTAAATTGCTAAATATAAGTTACCTATTGAATTAACCAAACTGCCTCTTTTTATCAAATTTGATCTTGCTTTGCTTCAGCTATCAGTGTTGGTTCGCTGTGTCAAACTCATCAAACTATTATGCTCATTTCGTGTTAGTGTAACTTTAACCTCTTCTTTTATCTTTGTTGGTGATTATTCCTCTGAATTTTCTATATTTTCTTCCAGACCAATATTATTAGCATAAAAATTTCCACTCCCAAATGTGGGTGGGTACCCATGTTTCCTGAAACAAATATCAACAGTGTGGCTAATTCTGCCACAGTATGTACAAACCTTGGATGGGCCTCTTCCTCCAAATTTATTAAAATTTCCTCTTCCTCTTGCTCTTCCAAATTGTTTCGCTCCATTGACTACATTAATCATCACTTGTTCCTCCTCATTGTTTGGACATAAGCCATTCTGTCTTTCGAACTACACTACCATAGAAAAGGCAGCATTCAAAGTGGGGAAAGGATTCATCATTAAGATCTGAGATCTTACCATAGCAAAACTATCATTTAATCCCATGAAGAACCTTATTACACATAGAGCACAAAGTTAACACAAAAAAGGGGGGTTGAATTGTGTTAAAGCAAATTTTCGCAATTCTTTTGTAAACGACGTATTGACTAAAATAAGATCAAAAAGATTTTCAAAACGTTTTAAAAGACAGACGAAAGCTGAATGACCAAAACTAGAAGGCACACAAATTTTATACTAGTGTGTCTCATCCTAGAGACTACATCCAGTTCTTAGCAGCAACCAAGTTCCACTAACTTTTCCAAGTTACAAGTATTCTTCCCACAAGCCTCTTCAGGCTCAACCCAAGTAGTCTTTCACTTGCCTCTCAAAGCAAACACCCAAGTATTCTTTGAAACAAATCCTTTTCAGGCTTCAACCAATCTCATAAAGAAAAAGGTTTACGTGTGAGTTTACCTCACTGGGTTTAACGTCTTATTAGACGAATATATAATGGAGTACAAAAAAAGAATTTTCAAACAGAGTTTACAATAGCTTTTTTATTGTTCTTAAAGCAATTATGAATTTTCAGAATGATCAATGATTATGATAACATACAGCAACAACAACTATGATATCAACAACTACTCAAAGGATGTATCTTCTTCTATTTATAGGCTTCTCCAAAAGTATCCGTTGAGTGTTTTGCAGAAGACAGCCTTCGTCTGATGAAGAGAGTCGTTGAAGCATTAAATGCAACATTTAATGTTTTTCACCAACTTGTCATATGATAAGATAAAGCAGTCTGCTTATCTTTTCTATTCTTATACTCAATCTTATAGCAGTTGTCATATCCGCTTTCCCGTTCTGACATTTGTACACATATTCCTTCTTTTTCGCTAACTTTCCTTGAGATTAGGTATATAGGCTTTATACGTTTCAAAGTAGCTTACGCTATGATTGATGTGCAGATCATTTTAAAATGTTGTCATCATCTAAAAGATTTGTTAGTTACGAAGTTTATCTAATAAAAAATAAGACAATATTCATTTAAAAACGTCAGACGATAGCATGTGAACGAAGGATCAGACGATTATGTGAGGACATATATAATTTTAACTGTTTGTTATTATCAAAATATTTAAGGGTTATAAATTTGTCCTTTGTCTTAACATTACATAATCTTCTTCATGAAACCTTCTTGCATCTTGTATTGCTTCACAAGTACACCTGACTATGCATGTACAGTTTGGAATCAGTCTATAATTCTCCAACTCTTCCCACATCACCTTCAATTGAGTAAAGAAATCTATAACCAATAATGTTCCTTACTTGAATTGATACAATTCATGCTGCAATTTCGCAATTCTTACACAATCTGCCTATGCAAATCGCTCCTTGAGATCTCTCCATACATCGAACGCATTTTCTGTGTGTATCACACTTTTTGCTGTTGATGGAGAAACCAAATTGATTATCCAAGAATGCAGCATATTATTACATTTCTCCCAAGTATCATAGCTTGGATCAAATCAATCGGGAACAGGAATTGAACCATCAACAAACTTGAACTTGCTCTTGCCTATCAATGCTTTCTTCATTAATCATGCCCATGAATGATAGTTATTTAGAGTCAACAAATTGTTCACCAAAGCTGTTGCAAGATTTTCTCCTAGATGCAAGTAGTAGGTACCTTATGTGTTCTGCAATGGATCCGTCATCATCTGAAATGCATTATTCATGTTCATGTTGCTATGGCTTCCCTGATTATTTGTGGCATGATTGTCTAGGATAATGGCAAAGCAGAGCTCTTTTGAGCTTTGAAGTACAGAGAAAATTAAAATGATAAACTTGAAGAAGAAGCAAAATTGATTTGAGAATCTCTTCATTCTTACATTGAAACTATTCAGATACAGTATTGATACATTAATGCTAACTAGCTATGACAGCTGTCTACAACTACCCAACTAACTTGTAACCAAATTTGTTGACTTAGCTAACAAATTAGCCTTTTCTACATCTCCTGTTAATACAAATAAAGAACGAGATAAGGTTTTGAGAATCTCCTGTTTATACAAGTTGTTACATTGCTACAGTAACTTCTACACCTAATTCTTGCATTTCATGAGTTTATCTGTAGAATTATATTATTTATATAACAATTTTTTTAACATTTTTTATAATATTAGTTTTTATTTTTTTATTACATCAATCATCTTATCTTACATTTCTCTTTTTTATTGTACACAAAATTGTACAAACATAATTTCATTTTGAGGCAAGTCCCTCTAAACCCAAGTGTGTATTTAGTTTTCTATTGAGAAGAATCTAACATACGTTTCTATGGAAGCAATTAATTAATAGTTTTCCATATGAATCTTAGAAATTCGTGCAGATGAAAAATTAAACACACTATAAAATATAAATGATTGCATATATGTTCCGATGCTTATACTATCCATTTAACAAATTTTGTGTTTAGATCTAGAAACCTGCATCAAATTTTGTCAATAACTTTGTCGTCGTTTGTTTTAACATTAAATACATTAATTCTTATATTTTTAATAAAAAATATACCTTCAAATATAAATTTAAAATTTAATTTAATTTAGATACATATCTCAATTACCTTCAATAATTCAAAATTAATTTTATTTTAACCTTAAACAAATATACCCTCTATTGGATATGAACTAACACAAATTTTAGCTAACTTGAAGGAAAAGATTCATTCAGTGGATCACTGATACTTGCACACATATAAAAGCGTCAATTTAATATTGTCAACCATTCAGCTAATTAAAGATAATATCCTTAACTAAGTATCATCTACAATCCATGGTCAAATATCTTTCAATACCGACAACAAAATAATCACAAATGCCATGCATACTACTTGCTATCTGTCATAATCATTTTCAAATTCAATCCAGAATGATTATAAAAGTAAGGTTCAACAAATTAAAATTATGATATCAAATTCATACAAAGCTAGTACTGTTTTAAAATATAGAAATGGAACTAGCAAAAAGAAAAGAACAGCGCTTGATACATGTCAAGATGTTATTTTGCAGTCTCTTCTACGTGTTCTTTTGGCATAGGTTTTAATTAATCACTAATCTTTATTAGAATACTAAACTAAACTAATCTGCGTAAAAGTTACGAAAATAATGATTTACTATTGTCCGAAAGAAAAGAAGGTCACCTTATTAAAGTTTTCATAGGTATGCTATACTGCATATAGTATGCAATTATGTAGCCTCTGTTATTAACCTTTAAACTGTATTGGCTTTCATTACTCATCCACTCTAGATATACAAATTTAATTACATCCTCACATGTTAATGGATAAGATGAGTCATTTGATAATAGGAAAATGTGGGTTTCACTCTCTCCACCTCCATTCCTACTAAAGCAAGTTTAGGGTCAAAATTAAGGAAACAAGGGTGAAACATTTAAATTCAATTTCATCGTTGTTGGAATTGAGAAAATTTGTGGAGAATTCATCTCACTTATATTTTTTCCATGTTCAATTCACTACATATATTATTAAATGAATTATATATAAAACGTATTCTAATTCAAAAAATATATAAAAACAGACACCAAGAATCTTAAAAACTAAGAAAGTTCAAAATTAAATCATATTTTTACCAAAATATGTAATTTCAACTTTATTATTTAACTATTATTATAATTTAAATTATTTAACTATTGTAATAATTAATTTGCACTTTTAGTAATTATGAGAAATGAGAGTGCAAAAATATAATTCAATTTATATTTTTACAATTTTATAACAAGGGGTGGGTTCAAGTTTGGGGTCACGGCGGATATTTATACTCTCAAATAGTCAATTCCATCTTATTTCCCATTTTACAAATCAGAAAAATCCAATCTCAAACTCATTTTTTCCATCAAATTAAAGTTAGGTTGGAATTAAATATCCATAAATTTAGATTTAATTATCATACCTAGTATTAATCCCAAATGATTGGACCAGCAATAATTAAATTCACACCTTATTCACCAAAAAAAAAATCACACCTCCATTGAATGTATATTATCTTCTAGATGTTCACGGAATGGTCTTGATACACATTATACTATTTGTGATACTGATATGCATGGAATAGCATCTGAGAAAGTGCACACCATCCAGTGGGGGGTGAAAAAAAGCAAAGAGTAATTGGCTAGGTAAGCATGGTGGCATGATGACAAGAGGGCCACAACATTTTCAGTGACCAAAGTGCTTAGCTTGGCAGAAAAGTGTGTGCCGTCCTAAAATTTAATGGGTGGCCTAGTCTGCATGCCAGCCAATGCATAGAGATGATGTAGCCTTGTTCAATAGTTGTGAAAGGTACTAATGCAATATAGCATGGTTGGCAAATAACTTTGTCCATTAAATATGTGATCAGGAGTTCGATCTTCAAGTTCGTGTATATGAAAAAAAAATCTATTAAAAAAAGTCAGACTCTTAAATAGATTTTAGTATCTTGATGAACTAGTCATTGACTTTTGACTAGAGAGTACCTTGAGTTCACCACAAAAAAAAAATAGTTGTGAAGGGCAAGCAAGAATAATTCCAAAGTTTAGGGGACCCATATTCACATAGATTTTACTACTTGCTTGTCCCTATTCAAATTCAAAATTAATAGCCCTCCCTCCTTCCATGTACACTAGCTAGCATGAATAAAGTAAAACAAAAACTCACAAATAAGTTGAAGAAACATAATTGAAAGAGGCAGGACGCCGCCTGGTGGAGACCCACCAATATAATGTAGCTCTCAGGTCATTAGTGGCAACAACTCTATTGTTACCACAACCCAGCCCCCTTAACCTCAATGTCCCCATCCGTAGGCTTCAAGAACACCACATTACTATAAAAGGAGCTACCAAATTCCATTACTCACGGCTAAGCCTTCAAAAGCCAAGATTTTGGTGGTAATTAGGATAGATCATGATCACATTTTGGTATTTCTATCTTTATAGGATAAATCATGATCATGATTTAGGGCATATACATATGACGAAATTTTTTGTTTTAGTTCTTACATAAAAAAAAAAAAAATGTTACATGTTGGTCCTTATATGAAAAATATTTACAAATGGGTTCTGGTTGTGTGCTACAATTATAATTAATGACCTCTAGGTGAATTATCTTTTGTGTAGGGACTAAGATGTAGAACGGTTTTTTATACAAATAGGAATAAAAAAGAAGCATAGTTTTTTTCGAGCACGAACTAAAATAAAAAATGATGTCAAGTATAAGAACTAAAAATTTAATTTAACCCAACTTTGTCGACAAAACAAAGTCTAACACCGTTGGGAACCAGTTTATAAATGTTTTTTTCATGTGATAATAAAAATGTACGACTTTTCATGTAAAAACTAAAACAAATTAAAGACAGTATCAGGTGTAAGGGACAAATTATTAATTTAACCATCTTTAAACTATGTTAATTTGTTCAAGCATTTGTTAATTTGTTTTGACAAAAACTTCATAGACGTATGAGTTTTACTTTTGGGAAAACAATGATTGAACAGAAATTTGATGCAAAAAAGTTATATGAGTGAGAAAAGTTAATCAGTTCCGGGTATATGTTGGCGTATTACTATATGGCCTAACAAAGATAATACAAGAAACAGGATCAGGCTGCAACTGTTACAGTTGACCCTTTAATCCATCTTTGTTCCAAGATATACTTGTTAAATCAGCCTAGTGTTCATAATAGAAGATCTTTGGTTTAGCCTACGTTTAGGCTTCCTACTTGAGGACTTGAGGTTGATCTATAATAGATTTGCATCCATGCAGGGTCTGGTAAAGAAATTGATCACATTCAGGCCTTCATTAATTATTAGGAAAGATAGGGACAAATGTCTAAGTAAAAAAAAAACAAAAATACAAAAAGAAATAAGAATAGTCTTAAAATAGATGTTCAATGTTCAATTGATGAATATACAAAGGTGAGAATAGGTGAGACATTATGGCCTAGTCTATATTAGATCTAAGTCAGGTCAATATTTTAGAAAATAAAAGGTCAATGTTTTTGTAAAAGTTTATTTAGTTAAGAAGTTAAGATTTTAAGTCAATCAAAAAGTCTTTTAAATCTAAATGAATGGTTTATTTAAGTAAATATAAATAATAATTTGTTGTTACTATTATTACATTAACTTTTATAATGTATTGAAATCATATATTTATTTATCTATTTAAATAATAAAGATGTTAACATACATCAAGAATTAAGCCTATAAATTTATTGAAAGATAAATTAATGTCCTATTTAGAGACCTTATTGCAAAATAAGCTTTTAAATAAGTTATCATAAATATTAGATTAGACCTTAAAAATAGGTTTATATCATATAAGCAAGCTTGATTCGACTCTTGTAAAGCCTATCCTACCTATTTCATCCCATGTATGATCTCATGTCCTGAGTAACAATGGTTTAAATTTTCACAATTTATAGTTTGTTTTACATTTTTTTTTTCATTGGCTTATTAGTCTATTTAGCCAATTTAAGGATAAGTCAAACCTATCTAAAAATTTTAATATGAAGTAGGCTTTTAAGTAGATTAACAAACCAAGCTAGACTTTCAAAAACCTAAACCTAAAATAAAAAATAAAAAATTATGACACATAAAATGTCAGTCTTAAGTCTCAATTTTCTTTAAACTAAGCTTATTTAAGCATACTCTTGTTGCCCGTAGTCTATTTCCACTCCTTTATATATGTACTAGCCATAATCCTAGTCTCCAATTTATTTTAGGTATATTTAATTATATAAACGACCTTAATTAAATATTAAATAAAAAAATTATCAAAATTCATACAGTTAACTAGAAAAATTATTGAAATAAGTTAAAATTAATTATAATAATAAACTTTGATGATCTTAAATTAATCCTAAAAAAAATTAAAAAAAAAAAACTCTTTGAAACGCCCCAAAATTGTTCATAATTTTTTTCTTTGTTTGTTATTAGTTTTATCATGGCCTAAATATTCTATGTTCTGTATATTGATTCGGAATTATGAATGGTAATTGTTTCCCATAGATGTAGTAATAAGCAATTAAATGAACTAAAATTCATAAAACATTTGCACAGCCCTGTCGTTATTACTTGGGTTAAAGCCATAGGACAAAAGCCATTATTTTCGGTACCTAAAAGGAAAAATTATCCACTAACACATGCGATCAATAAATAGATACTCAAAGTGGGTAGGAATGTATAGATGAGTGGGCCAAAGCCAACCACTAACCACTGTGGATTCATGCCTTAACTTTAACGTTTAAGATTATAATTAAGCAATTTATATTTTCAAATATCCCATGCATAATATAGTTAGTTATATTTACGGTCATAGAAGACCCTAAGAAGAATCAATGACGGACCATTCTAATTTTACTTAAGTGTATTTACATAGCTTTGAATGAACGCTTGGCACCTGAATCGCTTCTTGAAGCTGAAGCTAGAAATGTCATTTTCCTTAGTCAATTTTTGGGCCTCCACACGCATCTTTATTCCTCTATCCTTAGGAAAATTTCCTCCGTTTATTTGAAAAATTATATATATATATATATATATATATATATATATAGAGAGAGAGAGAGAGAGAGAGAGAGAGAGAGAGAATATATTTAGTAATAGGGTCTTTTTATGTGAAAAAAATATTGATCATTGGATATTGTAATAAATGATCAAGATTAAACACAAATACCACGTTAGTTTTAAGTAATCAGGTAACTTTAAAACTTAATCATTTATGTTTATGTATGGTTGTATGACTTATATTTACTTCTTTCACTCTCAAATAAAACATTCTCAGTAAATAAAACATCAATGCACAAACAATAACCCAAGGAATTGCGCTTAATTGAATAGCATATACATGCATCCCATGGTTTGAGAGTTGGGTGGGTTTCTCATGTATATTACCTAACCAAATGTTATCCTAAATTCAAAATTTCTCTGTGTTACATATAAACATCACTTTCAAATCATATATGTGGCTTAATTTAATGGGGGAAAAAAAGGACTTGGGTATTATATTGGTGTGTGTAGCCATGTCAATTCACTAACATATATATTGTGAATTGGGATGATGCCCTCAATTCTCAAAAGGACTTAGGTATTATATTGGTGTATAGTCATGTCATAAGCATTTCATTATATGTTGCTTAATTTAATGGAAAAAAGGGTAATACATAGTTTTGGGAAGCACGTAAAAAATGGGGAAACATCCCAAAATGTAACTGAATGGGACAAATAAAAAGAAACAAAAGAAATGGGAGGAAGAAAGGTTAGGGGCATCTTCTTATTATATATCATTCCGAATGGATGGCCTCAAACATCCCCATCACAATTTTACATGAGACAGAAGGGGATAGATATGTGAGTATCAAAAGTGATTTTCCATCCAATAGATCATCGAATTTGCACATGATATTGTCGGTTTGATGTCAATAGTTTGATTTCTTTTTTATCTTAGTTGAATGCTTAGAACTAATTAATATCCGTGCCTTATTCCAACCTCATCTATTAAGAACTAAAAATAATTGAATATTTCTCTTTGATTAATGTCTTATTGTCCCAAGAAATTTCAAGGAACCTGCGAGATTCTTTTTTTTTTTTTTAAATTCCTATAAGCTCTATTCATTGGATCAAATATATAGCTATTACACATATTTCCTATAAACTTGACCAAATATCTAATCATGTCTTTGCATGTTGAACGAAACTTTTCTTGAGTATGTTCACTTAATTATATGTGGGCATAGGGGCCAGGATGAACAGTTGAGATGTCAACTTAATAATGATATTAAAATATGTATGATTCTGATTGCAACCATGCCTCGCTGTACTTACTCACAAACGGGTCAACCATCATAATTTTGAAGTATTCAACTTGGTTATGTTTGTAAAACATTAAATTCAAATATCAGAACATTATTTTTCTGACTCATTTAAAAAGTGGAGAATACATGGAATCAATGCTCATATCTTGGATCGTATAATTGTGGTCCTACGGTTCCATAATGTTATTAATAAAATGTCAATTTGTGGATGAGTTTGGTGGCCCTGAGATCCCTCGAAAGAGAAGAGAACCAATATTTATTATTTGGGATAACTACAATTTCGTTCAGCTTCTAATTGAGTACGTTGCTATTATAGCCGTTCAATTACTTTAAAGAAGGACTTAGTTAAGGTGATGTTCCCTTCCGAATTAAAAATAATATTTGTTATTCTTCATTCAACTATCTTAATTATTTTTTGAAAAAGTGCTTAATATTTGTAATTTTTTAAGATAATAAATATTTGTATTTTTATTTCAAAATCTTTAATATATAAGATTTTATCAGTGAGTACCTTAAAGGTACCGGTTAAAAAGCATTTAATATGATTTATTAAATGTCTTCAATTATTTTAAAAAAATAAATAATTGTTGTATTTTTTAGATAACAAATATTTGTCAATAATTTTCTCATTTTTATTTCCTGAATAAGTGACACTACTTAGCATTTCCCTAAAAAAATATTATGGTACGTAAAAATATAACTAGAAACTTAGATAAATGTGCTTGTTTAATTCAAGTGAACCAAAATGATTGCTGTCTCTATTTTCTGAGCATTTTATTGGATCCACAATGTTGCAGCAACACCATACATCATTTACGTTTAAAATGTATCCCTTGATCTATCTGAAGAAACATTGTTTATAGCTTTAGTACTGATGTAGGCTCTCCCTAAAATTTGTACCGTGTCTTAGGCGTGGAAAGGGATAATTTTCCCTTCTCCTAGAATTTTTATGTGGCAAAAAGAATTCCTAGTTTTTAATATTAAAGCAATGATTATATACTTCTTATAACCCAATGGAATGGATTCCATGATTGAGCACGCAGTAACAGATTGAATAAATTTAGAAAGAAATAAAAAAAAAAAAAAACTTTAGATTAGGTGAAAGAATTGACATAAAAATTAGATTGGGTGATAATGAAGTAAATATAAAAATATAAAAAAAAAAGTTCTCTAATATCATTTTTTACCTTTATTTAAAATTTCATATTAGTTTGAACATGTTTTTTGTTTCTAAAATTATGAATTTTTTATTTTCTTTATTTCTAATTTTTTATTTTTAGTCCATAAAAAATATAAACATTTATTTTTAATCATTAAAATTATCTTAAAGGAACTGAAAACACACGTTTTATTATTAAATGTAAGGATTATAAAAAAAATAGGATAACTCTAAAAAAATGTTATATTTTTTGAACCAAAACATATTCATTTTTAAAAAAAATTATAATACTGATATTATATATTCCATAATGACACACGCATAAGTGCATATACACACATACATATATATTTTAAATGATAAATTTGTTGAAACTTTATAGCAAAAATATGTAAAAACATAATGACCAAATTTTATTTTAATGTTCAATTTTTTTAAGCAACCTCCATACATAATATGGATAATAGTAGTAGTAGTATCACATTTAGTCGAGCTTTCTTTATAGCAAAGTAACATATAAATAAATGATAATAGAAAACAACTACAATTAATCAAATTAATTGATACTTCTAATTCTGGTATTAAATAAGATAAGGTTACTTGTTAATCTTGCACCGTGTGCTCGGCAATCAGAATACTTACATATAGGGAGCTAAATCTTGGCCAAAATATTCCTGCATTGACGAAGATTGCAGAGTAAAATGCATCCCAGCGATACAAAGCCCCCGTCAAGATCGCAAAAGCAGAGTATCACTCATTAAATTTATTTTCTTTGGTTTTATATTTAAAGTGGATTTTTACTTTTCAGGGTAAGGAACATTTTATTATTAATACCTAATCCACAATATGCGCTATGAACAAACAAAAACTAAGTTCAGATTTCTGTTCTTAAATTGCGAGCAAAATGGAGACTTACTTTTTATTACATTCATAGATCTTAACTTACCTGAAACACTAAACTTTTTTCAAAAATCAAAAACAAACCCATTTCTACGGGATTCGAAAAACACACATCGGCAAAAACATGCTCATGCTTAAGATATATTGCTCCGGCCAAGAAACTACTTAAACAATGGTATAAAACACTTTTTATTTGGAATCTTTGTTTAAGAGAGGGTAAACCACACAACTTATTCGCAACACAACGAAACTCCCTAACTTGATAATTAAAATATCTAATTAATCGGACTTAAATATATTAATACATGAAAAGGAATACCTTCACCATACTGGTGCGTCATACCGATCAACTATAACAACCAAAAACACTCATTCTAATGAAAACTTTTCATTCGACCGACCGTGGAAGAGTTAAAAAGATGCCAAAAACTTAACTTAATGAAATTATGAGGAAGTTCACTTTCAATTTCAAAACCTCGATTTATTAAATATATTGTTTGAACTTAGCGCTTCTTTAAACCCCTAAATATGTTATTTATAAACTAAATGAAATTATGAAAGTGAGGACAGTTATACACCTCCACATTTGATTTAGAACCTTTATAGATGTAATACTCTCGTGCAACACTCCCGTTAAACACAGGTATGCAACATTTGTCCCTACATTGCACGCGCCAATTCAAAATTATATTTTACACCTATTTAAAAACTTTTTAATACTTAACCCCCACCAAAGCACTACTTTTTTAAACCTCCACAGGCACGGCCAAGCTAAACCACCTTCATCAAGGCACAAGGCTATAGAGTTCACTGGAAATCCCAAGCAAAACTTTTATGCTTCGATACAAACAGATGGTAGTTTAAGATAAATATTGACAGTTCATGTTCTAAAACTTCAAACATAGCACAAATAGAAGGGGGGGAAAACTACTTTAAAACATGAAAAAAAAAATTAGACTTCAAAAATTGAATTTTCAAAAACTATATGAAGCACAACCACACATGCCCATCATAGTAGATTCCAACCCAAACCCAGCACTTAATAAAAGACATGACCAAACATGGCATCATCGGCATGGGTGTTGATATAATCTGTATATTAATAACCGAAATTTTCATAAAAACATCACATACCATTGAGCAAACTAAAAGATACAAAGTCGTACTATCACTATAAGCACAACATGTGTGAAGTACCAAGAAAACAAAACGAACATCAGCCCAACACGGCAAAGTTCCGTAAGAGATTTAACGCATAAAAGATATAGTCATAGACTCAAGCACTCAAGTGCCAGCTATACGCTGGAGCATCCTTGAAAACACTAAGTTCGACGAAGTATCTGGATTCACCTACAAAACCATTATTCAACTCAGCACATGAAAGGAATAAACCCTTAGAGCATGCAGTGATGGCAGATAGGCAGCCCTGTGCAAAGACACCACTAGTAAAATGGATATACAGCACAAATGAGGAGAAAAAAACATGTAAACAAAAACTAGGCACAAATTAATCCAAAGGTACTGGGTACTGCCTCAGAGCATGCAGTGGAATCCAGCCGCAACAGATTGCCAATGTAAGCACTGCCAATGCAAAAATGCCTTATTGTGAAATCGAGATGGAGCTTAGATGAGAAGAATATTAGCCAAGCTTGGTACAAATTAATTAAAAGAATATTAGACAATCATTATTAACACTCAAATGGTCATTCACCACCATTGATCATATATAGATTAAAACAAAAACACATCAACATCATGGCTGGTAGAAAAACATAAGTTGGTAGAAAAATATCAAGGCAAAGCACTCAAAAAGAAAAAAAATCCCCTAGCACCTTTTCATTGCAAACTATAATTATGAAAACAGTAACTATTGACAATCATAGATAATAGAAAACATTTTGTATTCAACAATAACAAAGAGCTGTATTTGCCTTCAATCATCATGTTCAATTGAAATAAGTAAAAGTAAAAATGCACCTCTAGGTGGAATAACTTGATGAGTGTGAGCTTCTTCTTCATCAAAACTTTGGAGAGCTACATAGACAGACAGGTTCAACACAGACTACAAAGCAAAAGAATTTTCCGTTAATTTTAAATCTTTTGACAAAAAAAAGAATACACCAGACCTGAAAAAAAACTATAATAGAAGACTGCCATCTAAGCTTAGATATAAACTTAGCACAGTCAAACAATAGCAACTAAAACCACAAAATAAGTTTGAAAATTCAAAAAGTAAAAGAAAAGATAAAGTGAAAATTTTATCTCCTGTATCGTAAGTAAAGAATCCTTCAGTAAATAACTCAAATAGAATATGTATTCTTTATATAAAGTCTGCAACATAAGACAGAGATTGCATCAATTCTGTCCAACTACAAAGAAACAGTTGGTTAATTCTTAAACCAGAAAAATGAATTTTTTCAATCAATGGAGCTATAGTTAAGAGAAGTGTATTAACAGAGAATATAAAGAACATGGCAACCAGTGTCACAGCTTCTGAAAGCAGGTAAAACAGTTCAACAGCTACATCCTATTTTTCAGCAGTTGAAATAATGAAAAGCTAAATGTGCAAAGCAATCAAAGATTCTTTATTGTGTACGCTCATTGACAAGGACTGACCTTCATTGATTCTAGGTTGTGTTTCTTTGGGGAACATGCTTTTGTTCTTGCCTTTCTGGGTGTAAGTAGTAAAGAGCAGAGGAGCTAAAAGACAAAAACCAGCAATGTTTAGGGAAATTCTTGTAAGCACATGAAGTAAGAACACTAACAATAGATCTAAATGTAAGAGGATATGCCAAATTTTCACCAGTTGTTGTCAGAAACTTTGCAGAAATTTGTGGCGCCAGTGTGCAAAAGATAGGAGAACAAGTAAGGAAGTAACTCATATCAGAAAGAAGCACTTTGGGGGCAAAGCATCTGAAAAATATTAAAACAGAAAATTAGAGAAACTTGCTTTATTTCTAACAAAACAACAGATGTAATCTAAAACCTACTCTAAAAATGCTGCAGTAAAAGGGCTATAAAATTAAACCTTGATTCACAATCAAACATTCCATGCAACACCACAGACAGACATGGAGGATGAGGAGGAGCAGCAGCAAATGCAGCCACCTCCCTTACTGGTGCAGGTATTTTGACCCCCCTTTCCTGCACCAGCAGTGGGAAGTATTTCATTGATTGCTATTCAGAATCATCATACTCGCCTCCATCGTCAGAGAAATCATCAAATGATCGCATATCAAGTTGGTAACGCAAGATCCCACCTATCCCACCGAAACCTCTGCAAAACTGTGAACCTTCTTGTGATTTATTGGTGACAAATTCGAGAGTGCAACCAAACCGTTTGTATTCATTTGCAAACCACTCCAGGAGAGACATCTTTTCCTGAACCTCGTAATCAGCAGAGCTCACAGGATCCCGAAAATTGCTTTGGTTGGCCTCCTGTTCCTTGTTATAGTGCTTAATGACAATCTCACCAGTAGCACTATTTTTCAGGACATACCTATTCATATCCAGATTTTCCCAGACAATAAGTGTCTCAACAGCTCCCATCTCCAAGGCTTTTAGAGTATCATCAACCCCAAAAACATACTTTCCAGTATCCTGGCTGATTTCCTCAAAGTATTTTCCAATCAATCGTTTCTCCTGGATAAACTTCACATTGGACAGAATTTCAGCAGACAGCTCAATAGCCTGATTAAACCCATTCTCCCCTCCATAGGAGACATCAACAACATTAAGTATTTTTGCCTGAAGTCGAGGATCAAACATATCTGACTGACTAAGCTCAGTTTTGAAATCAGCTGAACCAGCCAGTATTAATCCAGAAACATTGGGTTGGCTGGTGGCAGGATTGATATAGAACTGGGTAGCAAGCTCTGCCGTCTTCCTCACATAGTTATGACGCTTCTCCATGCGAAGACGGGCAAAACGTAGAGCTGATTGCCCTCCCCTTCCATGTTTCTTTGGGAGATCCACACTGAATTTATGAAGCACCTCTCTTGTATTACCACTCAAGGTCCCAAACAAGGTACCATTTCCATCCATGACAATAAATCCAAACTTGTCATCAGACTCCAGGAGCTCATTCAAAGCTTCTGTATGAAACTTATTGTCACAGAGATAGAGAGACGCATTAATAGGTCTGAAAGGCTCAAAATCAATAGTCACTTTTTTTTCCTTCCCATCTTCAGTCACAATTGTGCCAGTATACAGAACAAGCCCATTTGGAGGAACCTTGTTATAGAGCTTAAGCCTCTGCTGAGCAGAAGTGATTGCACCAAGCACTGACTGTCGATTCACCCTGCTCTTGATGTTTGATGCAGTTCCAAACTCATCACCAAGCATCTTGGTGACACGAGATATTTGATCACGCGGGGGCATGATCAAGGAAATCATACTTGTCCCATTTCCCCTAGCAGCCTCAAGAGCTTTGATCAATTTCTTGATTTTCCACACCTCAATGTTCTTATCAGTCTCATGACCATCAGCCATCTTTGAACAATAATAGACCAATAACCTTGAAAGAAATAAAAGTACAACAAATAAGCCACATCTATATCCATATCCATATATATAACAATTCAAAACATAAAACTGGTGCTTGGTCAAAAGCATACTAAGCATAAAGATGAATATACCAGTACCAAGGAGGAATAACTCAATAAAAAAATTACACTTAGACATCAAACCATTCCTCTTATCATAGCTCACCTTCATCCCTCCAAAAACTTGGGAAATAAACACAGCACTCCAATAAAGAATGCAACAGAAAGACAAAATCCATTTGTTTCATTTCAACGCCAGCGTTAGCTCAAAGGTATTCATAGATTCATATTAAGATTCAAACAGGCTTTTACAAACACTGTCATCTCCCATAAAATTCCAACATCCCCCAAATCAATCGCTATTTTATCAACAAGTTGCAACATAAACTAATATAAAACACAGGATCAAAGGTGCAGACATATAATAATAATAATAATAAAAAAAAAACCTCTATTTCTTACTCTCCTCCATGCTTAACTTCTCCCTCATGTCAAGTAGCAAATAAAAAATTCACACCGTAAAAACCACAACAAAAAACGCTAATTATAAAATAGAATAAGTAAATCACAAACGCAGATGCGCAATAGCACATATTAATACAAATATAAACACGTGCGTGCCTCTAAGGCATCACAAAACAGAGCAAGTACCATTAAATCGATCAACCTAGACACACAAACCAATTAGTAATAACAATCATAATAATAACAAAAACGATGAAGATTATAATAACACAAATACCAGCAGCGCAAAATACTATAAGCAATCGAAACATAAAAAAGGCATAAAGAAACGAAATATATATAAGAAAATGAGTGATCGAGTGTTAGATGATGGAAATTGCAGAATCGGTGAATCAAATCGGATAAGAAACGAACCTTTTAGTGGCGGCGCGAGGGAGAGAAGAGGCCGCGAGAGAGAGAGGGAAGCGTGCCCTAGCTGGAAACTATGGAATGCTTGATTTGTTCGTGGAGAGTGTGATTGGAGGGTTTTGAAGGGCGAGCGAACGGCGTCGTTTGCTACATTCTGTTTGCTTTTTGATGGCGGTGAGATGGTGAAATTACCGCCGAGTCCCCACCTTCTTGATTTTTCATCCACTCAAATAATACTTTTTCTCTTGTGCGGTGCAAGATATTTTTGGAAGGAAATTCATTTTGTTTTTTATTTTTATTTTTATTAGTCTTTTTATATTCGTGCGATACACAATATTTTTTCATGATAAGCGTAGATTATAACTATTGGTTAATTTTGATTTTGAATTTTAGATTTGAATTTGAACAACAAAAATAGTTTAAATTTGATTAGATAATATGTTAAGTCAAAAGACTAAATTTATCGTTTTGATAATAACAAATAATCTTATGCTTAATCGTCTAATCACACGTTTTTATTGCATTTTTCATTATTGTCTGTTCACGCATAATTTATAAAGATATTATAACAACTAACTAACTAACTAACTATATATATATATATATATATATATATATATATATATATATATATATATATTGATCTTTTTGAAGCTATGTTATACGAGAACCTCTTTAGTTTTGGAAAATCACGTACCATCTCGAAAAAAAAATGTCCAAGTACCTATCTTTGAAAAGGTTTAACTTTATGCTTAAAAGAAGGAATTTGTGTATAGATGTCAGTACGGAAAGCAAAATATGTCCTACCGCAACAAGATTGAGTACGAGAAAGACTAGATAAGCAGACTACTTTATCTTATCAGAGTGACCGGTTGGTAAAAAGCATTAAATGCGGCATTTAATACTTCAACGATTATTTTCTTCGCCCGACAAATGATGTCTATAAAAGCTCTCACAATGAACAATTTGGGAGAACTCTATATATAGAAGAGAAGATCATTGTTAAACTAACGGAACTCTTGGCAAATTCTCTTTTCTCACAATCTATAATCTTGAACAAATTCTTCTTGTAACACTTTCCTAAGCTTCATTGTATATCCATCTGATAAGACGATAATCTAGTGTAATATCTTATCCTTAACCATTTTTCTGTGAAATTAGTGGAAGCCTGAAGAGGCTTTAGATTAAAGAATACTTGAGCATTTGCTTGGAGAGACAAGTAAAAGACTGCTTGGATTGAGCCTGAAGAGGCTTGGATAAAAGAATACTTGTAACTTGTGTAACTTATAGTGAGACTTGGTAGTATACCAAGAACTGAACGTAGTCTTTAGGGTGAGACAAACCAGTATAAAACTCTGTGTCTCTCTTGTTTACAACTTCTCTTTGTTTTTACAAATTTCTTTTTAAATATTTATCGTTTGTCCTTCAGACGAAACACCTCTTTGAAAAGGTTTTGCGAAAAATTTTAATAACACAATTCAACTCTCCTTTTTGTGTTATTCATGTGTTTTAATGAGACCAAATATGAATTTTCGACGTCATTTTTGTTCTATTATGTTAGTGCCATGTATTTGTCACACCACTAATAATGTTACTGACATAAAATAAAACTTAACTTTTATGCATGTGTAAGAACTTAAACTTATAATTTTTTCATATGGATCCTAAGTTAAAAGTGTATCAAATACAAGGATCAAATCAATAGTTAAACCAATTATTATTTATATTATACATTGTATCAATATAAATACTAGTTTGTATTTACCTTTTTTTTAGTAAATACTAGTTTGTATCAATATAATTTAGTGTACACATTATAATAAAAATATAATATAGAATCAATAATATAATATATCTTTGTATGTATGTGTGTGTGTATGTATTAAATAGTACTTTTATATTATATTTAAAGTGTATATTATATTAGTATAATATATAATCTATTAATATATAGTATAATATTTAGTATAATAGTAATAATTATGTTAATGATTATTAGTTTAATAAAGGTAATTATTTTAAAATAAGGTGATGAAAAATTACAAAAAATATTGCATATATTATATACTATAATAATTAAAGGTAAGTATATTATTTTAAAATGTAAAATTAAAGTAATTAATATAATTCATAAATATATTATTTTAAAATCTTTATATAACTAAAAGAAGGGTTTTGTAGGGTATTAATTGGTAAAATTAGGGTTTTAGGGTATTAATTGGCGGCGTTAGGGTTTCTAGGACATTAATTGGCAATATTAACATTTCGTATTTTATATTCAAATTCTTCTATTATTGATTGATTTTAATCAATCAATAATTTCATATTGATTTCATATTCAATTGTTTTCGAAAATAAATTGGTGTACAAATTTCATATTAATTTATCTTAGTAAAAAATCAATAATATTTTATTTTATATCGAATGTCTTTAAATAAACGAGAATGTTTTTAAACCAAATAATAAATTAGTATTTTAATTTATTAGTATTTTAATCTACTATATATTATATAAATATAAATCTTTATCTTTATTAAGAAAGGTTTTGTATGGTTTTTGGGATATCAATTTGTGACATAGGGTTTCTAGAGCATTAATTGATAACATTAAGGTTTCGTATTTTATATCCAAACTCTCCTATTATTGACCAATTTTAATCAATCAATAATTTCATATTGATTTCATATTCAATTGTTTTCAAAAATAAATTGGTGTACAAATTTCATATTAATTTATCTTAGTAAAAATTCGATGATATTTTATTTTATATCAAATATCTTTAAATAAATGAGAATATTCTTAAACAAATAATAAATTAGTATTTTAATTTATCAGTATTTTAATCTATTATATATTAAATAAATATAAAATAATTATATATGAAAATAAAAGAGATATTTTCTTACCATAATGTAAAAAGAGATGTTTACTTTATTACATAAATAATAATTATAATTGTAATTATTTTAATCTATTATCTAAAATAATTATAAATAATTTAATCTATTATATAATCTATTATAACCTAATGTTTTAAATAAATATAAAAATACTATTCATTAAATCATAAATTGACTGAGAGGGAGAAATAATTTCAAATTTCATCAATCTATTATTTTATAAACTCAAATTTATTTTCATATATTATATTCAATTTCTCCTATTATTGACTGGTTTTAATCAATCAATAATTTTATATTAAATTGTTCTCAAAAATAAATTTTAGTACAACTTCCATATTAATTTATTTTAGTAAAGATTTGAAGATATTTTATTTTAGATCAAATAGGAAATTATCTTGGACTGATTTCAATCAATCAACAATTTCATATTAAATTATTTTGATAAACAATTTATAGTATAATATACATATTAATTTAATATAAATTTATTTTAATTTATAGTATTTTAATATAAAATCATATATGTATAAGCTATTTTTTATATTTACTTATTATATATATAAATATTAGGTAGCATATAATTGCATAATGAAATTTTTTTGCACTAGTGACATGTAAGAAAATTCTTCATTTAAATTATTTGGAAAATAAATAATCATTCAAATTATTTGAAAAATGAATAAAATTGATTGAATAATTTTTTACAAGGAAAAGTCAATCAAAAGCAATTTTAGTTTATTATTTTATGAAAAAAAATAATGTGTAAGTTTTAGGCTAACAGAACTTTCATAATTTTTTTTCCAAAATCTATCAAATGCACATAATTGGTTTACTATTTTGAATTTATGAATATATTTAGAGGCATGTCAATGTTCTTCACCTTTCTTTAGGGACAAAAGATTAACTTAATCATTTTTTTAATTTTATATAAACTATTATGAATCATTTTTAATATAAATACATAAATAGCTTTCTGTTTTAACCTTTTATATATTTCTTTTTAAACGAGTTTTTAATTCAAATTATTCATTTAATATGATATAGAATATTACATACATTTTTAATAAAATTATTATTATTTTAAGATATTAGAATCTTACTTGGCTTAAATTTTTATACATGAGACTAAAACTAAAATGTTTATATGTCTAATTTTGTAATTTAAACTTAATTAATTTATAATTTATTACATAAAAAATCAAATTCATTAATTATATTTATTTTCATATTGTAATAAATAGTTTAGATGTTTCATTCTTTTTTCATATTCTTACTCATTTTATTATGTAATTAGTCAAAGTAATAAATTGTAAAATACAATTTTAAAAAACTAATAAGTATTATTTCTATTTACACAATCTAAATATCTCGTGCATCGCACAGGTACAAGTATTAGTATCTAATAATACAAAGATAAAAATAAATTATTTTATAAAGTGTGCATTAAAAACCTACTCTCTAATAAATGTCACACTAATTAATATGATCTATTAAAAAATGAAAAAAAAACTAAAAAAAGTCCAAAGTGTCCCTAATTTGAGTAGGAAAAGTGTGCCCAAATTTCCTTTCTTTATCATATAAAAAATGATGATAAATTTATGCTTTTATCAAGTTTTTAGTTTGAGACTGACACGTAAATACAAACTAGTATTTACTAAAAAAAGGTACAAACTAGTATTATATTGATACAATGTATAAGATAAATAATAATTAGTTTAACTATTGATTTGGTCCTTATATTTGATACACTTTTAACTTAGGACCTATATGGAAAAATTACAAGTTTTAGTTCTTACACATGCATAAAAGTTAAGTTTTATTTTATGTCATTAACATTATTAGTGATGTGACAAATATATGGCACTAACATAATAGAACGAAAATGACATTGCCGAAAATTCATATTTGGTCTCTGTAAAACACAAGAATAACACAAGAATGAAGATTGAATTGTGTTATTAAAAATTTTCGCAAAACCTTTTCAAAGAGGTGTTTCGTCTGAAGGACAAATGATAAATATTTTTAAAAGACATTTGTGAAAATGAAAAGAAGTTGTAAACAAGAGAAACATAAAGTTTTATATTGGTTCATCTTACCTCAAAGATTACGTCCAGTTTTAGTATACTACCAAGTCCCACTATAACTTAAACAAGTTACAAGTATTCTGTTATCAAGACTCTTCAAGCTTAACTCAAATAGTCTTTCACTTGCCTCTTCAAGCAAATACCCAAGTATTTTTTGATCCAAAGCCTCTTCAGGCTTTCACCAATTTCATAGAGCAATGGTTAAGGATAAGATATCACACTAGATTATCATTTTATCAAATGAATATACAATAAAGCTTAGGAAAGTGTTACAAGAAGAATTTGTTCAAGATTACAGATTGTGAGAAACGAGAATTTGCCAAGAGTTTCGTCAATTTAACAATAATCTTCTCTTCTATATATAGAGTTCTCCCCAAGTGTTCATTGTGAGAGCTTTTACAGACTATCCTTCGTCTAGTGAAGAAAATAGTCGTTAGAGCATTAAATGTCAACATTTAATGCTTTTCACTAACTGGTCACTCTGATAAGATAAAGCAGTCTACTTATCTAGCCTTTCTTGTACTCAATCTTGTTGCAAGTGGACATATTTTGCTTTCCGTACTAATATAGTACACAAATTCCTTCTTTTAAGCATAAAGTTAAACCTTTTTAAAGATAGGTACGTAGACGTCTTCTTTTTCGAGATGGTACGTGATTTTCCAAAACTAAAGAGGTTCTCGTATAACATAGCTTCAAAAAGATCAATATATATATCATCTGAAAGAGTTAGTTGTTATAACATCTTTAGAAATTACACATGAGCAGGCGATAGTCAAAACATGCAATAAAAGCATGTGATCAAACGATTAAGCATAAGACTGTTTGTTATTATCAAAATGAAACAAGGATCATAAATTCGTCCTTTGTCTTAACAGTCTCTATAGTTAACACTACTTTACAAATCACTCCTCTTATATGAAACACAAGTTTTAATCCTTGTACTATCTTTATAGTATAAAATAGATGTTGTCGTTATATTATTCTTTAACTCCATCAATCTAAGGTTCTCATAATCATTATCATCATCTAAATTAGAGTCATGCACTAACCTCCCAACAATGGTTGGAAATAGTTGTTTATGTGCATAAAAAATGACTGATGATAAGTGTATAAAGAAGACACATATAAAGGAGGTCTCTAATCAATTATTAAAAATTCTAATTGCATTCTTCTAAATTATCCAAATCATAGTTGATGATGGTTCATATAGGTTATGAGCATTGACATTGATATCAATCACGTAGACGATGATGTCTCCTTTGTCAAGAGTTGTGATGAGCACATTTTAGATCTTACTTGATTATGCTTTTCAACCACCACACATGGTTGTGGCAATTGCCTTAGGTTCAAAATCATCTAAAGCCTTAAGAATTTACATATTTTTAAAAAATATTTATTATTAATTTAAATTGTTAGATGATAAATTTTATTATGATATAATATATTGTTTGTTATTATTTTCATTAGTAAAACTGCGTAGTTTTAAGATTATATTAATTGAACAATTGAAAACTTTGTATTTTTTTTAGTATAGGTTGACAAAGAAACAAAACAAAAAGCAAATAAACCCATGTAGCATCAGTTGTTAAAGAGATGTTAATCCCTAGAGGAGACGAATGACAAAGTGGGTGAACCAACCTGCTTATAATTTGTAAGTTGAAATGTGTAGCCCATCCCATTTGTGATGGGTTGGCAGACTAACGGACTGACTCACCAAAAAAAAAAATATAAATATATATATCTAAAAAAATTATCAAAGTCCCATTTATTATCACAACTGCAAAGTCTGAAACTATAATTCAAATAAGTTATAAATAAATTAGGTTAAATCTATGTTTTATTATTATTCTAGTGCCGTCGATGACCAATTAAAGAAATATAACAGGAGAAGATGACTTTGTCATTTAAAGAAGCTTTATAATTAGAGATTATTATTCTGACCAAAATATTTCGACAGTAAAAGTCATACTACAATAATAATTAGAGTTAGTCATTAAAGATATATTTTGCCGTCAATGAACATGTTATTTGACAGAAAAAAGATTACTTAGTCATTTAAAGAAGATTTATATAGAGAGATTATCGTTCAGACCAAGTATTTTGTCTCGTATTGCCATTAACTAGTGAAGTCGATGACTAATTAAAATACATGTTAAAACAAAAATAATTATAAAAGTTAAAAACGTATTTAGATGCCTATAAAAGTTGAAATAAAGGTAGAATTTGCTATCAATAAAATAATCTACGTACATGATACGTCGGATAAAGAAATAAATCTCTATTCAATAAATTGTTAAAAATGACCAATAATTAAGCTATTCAAATACAATAAATACAAATTAAAAATATAAAAAAATTAAGACTAAATAAGTCTGACGGATTGGCTCGCCTTGATCCATCACCAACCTGCTTTTGGATGGGCTAAAACAAGACAAGTTAGTGGGTTGACTTCTTTGAACTTGGCCTGCCAAGAGTGACAAGTTAAACTAGGTTAGCTCAACGGGTTCAGTCTATTTTATCATCCATACGCAAATTATGAATCTCCAAAACTTAGCTCTGGCAAGTTCTAACTTAGCCATGAAATTAGCACTATGTAGAGGCGAATCTATACTTAAATGAAGGTGTGCAAATGCACCCCCTTAATTTAATAAAACTATAAATAAATATGTTAAATTTTTATATTTTGCCCTATCTATTTTAATATATTTGAACCTACTACTAAGGGTAGACCTATAATTAAATAAGAGTATGTAAATGTACCTCCTTAATTTGATAAAATTACAAATAAATATGTTAATTTTATATATTTTGCTTCCCTGATTTTTATATATTTGAACCTACTATATTAATAAAATTTTATGATTTTAACATTTATGTTTTTATGTTTATATATATAATAATTAACATTATTATTTTTTATTTTTTTAAATAAATTGCCCCCACTGACCTGGAGTCTTGGATCCACCACTGGCACTATGGTTGCCTTCTCGCAAGGTGTGCAGGAGAATGAGTTCCCAATATTGATTGAGGAGGTCCCAAATTTCTTGAACTAGCGCAGCATATTGGTGGAACGGAGGAAGAGCATTCATTATCAAGTCAATTAAAAACTTTGTATGAGGATGTATTGAAAAACTATTATATTAATTTGAAAAGATTTTACTTCGTGTTTGGATAAGAAATTTTAAAAGAGTAATTCATTTTTATAAGAAATTTAAAATATTTTGTGGTGAAATATGTTGTTTGGATAGGAAATTTAGTAAGAAATTAAAATTCTAGTAATTTATGAAGATATTTTGATTACCTAAAGTTGTAGAATTTCAAATTCCATAAAAAAAGTAAGAATTTAAAATTCTTCACCCACTTTCTCTCACTTCTATATTTATTTTCTCTTTCCTCTCTCCATCCCTCCCCTCTTTCTTTCTTCTCTCTCTCCCCTCTCTTCTCTTCCTCTCTCTTCTTTCTCTCTCCTCTTTTTTTGTCTCTATTTCTCTATGGCTTCTCTCTGTTATCTCTCTTCTCTCTCTCATCTCCATCTCTTCACTCTCTTTCTTCTCTCCTCTCCCTTTCTCTCTCCCCTCTTCTTATCTCCATCTCCTCTCTTTCCCATCTCTCCTTTCCTTCTTTCTTCTTTCTCTTTTCTTTATCAATATTGATGTAAAAGTATCAATATTTATATTTTTGAATTATTAAATATTATTTAATAGTAAAATTATTTGTGAATTATTAAATATTTAAAAATTAGCTAATGTTTATTTTAGAAAACATTTAATATTAGAATTTTAATTTTTAAATATATATTTAAAAATTAAATTTTGTATGGTAGAAATTAAAATGTTATATCCAAGCTTAGAATTTGAAATTAAAAATTTGAATTAATTTATCCAAACAGAGCATTTAATAATTGAAGAAAATTTAAATTAAAGCAATTCAAATTTCAAGCATTTCAATATTAATTCTCATCCAAACACAACATAATTTTTAGTAAGTATTGTAATATTGAAGATCTTCATTTATTTTAAAAGCAAAGATATTGCAAGAATTACAAACAAAAGGAATTTATGCTCCACTAAAAATATTAATTATATCAAAAAATTATATTATATTTCAAATACATGCATTATTTCTAAAATATTGTTGATAATACTTGTAGCTATTGTTATTACTAAAAATAGTTTTTTCAAAATTAAAATTACTTAATCTTATTTGACATTAACTATGTTAAAGGATAAATTGAATGAATTTATTATTTTATATATTGACAGTGAAATGTTAGAAATGCTCAATTATAAAATTTTGATTAATACTCTTATAGTCGATAAAAATAAAATAATAATTGACAAGTTATATTAAATTAGGCATTGAATATAAATTTCACCTAAGACATCAAAATTTATAAACACAACCTTGGGACCCCACACCTTCTTTGTTCACGAACACTCCAGTTCCTTCAATCACCAATTCCACCCCAAGGTCATGCAATAGCATGCATAGACACCATATAATCGTTTTAGCACTTTAATAAGTTCTTTGAATCCTGCCAAACTTTTTGTAGCAACTTTTAAAAGAAGACGATGAATATTTTCAATCATTGCTAAGAGCCTTAAATTGACAAAGTTAAAGAAAAATATAATAATATGAACCATTTTGTATTAATAAAGGTAATATAAGGATAACACTTGTATTTTTTCAAATCGGGACCAATTCGTAAAGCAATATTACTTTGAACACCCAATTTTATCTAGATAATTGTATTTAAAAAAAATAGTAAAAAGTAAAAAATAAATAAGTAAAATAAAATAATAATAAAAATAATTGGGTTAAATATGTTAATCTTTTATTCAGGTTGGGCTAGAAGTGTCCTGCTCCATAACCAACTAAACTTAGATTGATTTTCTTATTATTTCTAAGCCCAATGATTACCCAAAGGAAACAAGGAGAAAGCCCAAACTAAAAACAGAGGCCTCAGACCATTAAATAACAATAATAGAAAAATAAAAATAAAAAATAAAAGAGAATAGGAATGAGGTCTCTTTTTTGGGTTCCCAATTTCACACCTGTTTCGCACATCGCTCAAGAATATGCAGTATACATACACGCATAGCATCACAACGGAATTCACATACTTACAACATCAGCATGTATACAAAAGATTCATCATCACCATTAAGAAGGCATAATGCATCATAAAAAGAGATGGATCAAGAAACATTTCGATTAAGACACGATACTGGGTTATAAATAGAGGGGGAGGGGTACTAAAAGAAGGAGAGGGAGAGGATACGGGTGCTGCATTGAGGGAAGGGATACGAGTGCTAAATTGAGAAAAAGAGGAATAAGTGATGTTACACTACTGATTTGAGGGAAGAAGAGGAGGAGCCACGCTCACGTTACTGGATTGGAGATTGAAGTTCATCTACTGCTCCATTGTGAAGTCATATTGGTATTCCTTTTTCTCTCATACTCTGTTCTTCTAATGCATCTAATCTCTGCTTCAATAATTGCATGATCATGATTTGTGTAGCTTGCGCGTTTAATTGCTTCTAATTACATTGTTTTATTGCTTGATCCCTGTGCATTTTGTAACGCCTAGCTGCTTTCAGGATCGAAGACTGTCTCCACAAACCAACACAAGACTTTTCAGCGTACTTTGTCCTTACTTACACGCTTTTTGAGAAACTTTCCAGAAGGTCACCCATCTCATAATTGTTCCAAGTCAAGCACACTTAATTATGAAGTTCTTAAGTGATAAGTTACCGAAAAGTATATGCATCTTGTTGGTATAGGTAGTACTTATTAATTCTTTTAAGTTATCCTTAACTATACAGTTCCATACCTATACAATCTCTGGATCCCTCTCAATCTGGTGTATATTCGATTTATTCATGTGCCCCTCTTGCTGGAAGCCAGCCAAGAGTCGTTCTTATCCGTGCCTTATCTCTTTTGCACCGGCGATCACTCTCCGCCCTCGTCAGCGCCCAATATGTTACACGTTTAATTTCATTTGACTGCTTCATGAACGAAATATGATGCTCGGAGCCTCTATGCCTCTTAACCATAACAAAGATTATGGAAGTACGCACACTAGTATATTTTCTTGACTTAGGCACCAGTAGGTTCCCTATTTTCGAATCATAATCACAATTGCTTAAGATCCTATTGGCGAGTCTGCACTATGAGTGTTTCCAATTTCTGGAAATAGCCAACATTGGTGCCACAATCACACATTATAACACACCAGCACATTCTCAACACTTCGATCCACGATGCAGATTCGTGCCCTAAACCTCATTTGAGCAAATAACAACGTCGTCCACGTTCGCTATCGAATCATAAGGATTGCAAAAGATTCGTGGCTTTGTGAATAAAATATAGTACCACACTCTCAAAAATAATAATGAAAATTAGTGAATAGAAATAATAAAAATAAGAAAAATGAAACAGCATCATCCTCTTTCTCTTGCCACCGCCATGCCCCCGGCAACAATAGTGTCATCAGGATGCAAGTTATCATCACAAAAATACCTTGTCCTCCTCGAAGCCCCACCGTTAACAAATAACGCAACCCTTCGCGTTTCGGCACTCAGTCGCCGCAACGCAAACGTGTATCGACATCTCCATAAGTTCATATCGTCAACTGTCGCATTGCTGTCACATTTCGGTGACGCCTCCACCGTGTCGCTGATGTGTTTCTGACGTGCCTCCATCGCATTTCCATTACACTTCAGACGGACGTTGGCTTCCTTCATACTCTTGCACTCCTTGCAGTGGCGTACAGGGCTATTGCTCTTAGGGTTCTCAAGACTCCGTTTCTTAGATACGGGCTATTCGCCCACTACATCCCTCATTCAGTTTCGAAATGGGCTTGGCCCATGATTTTTTATATTAGCAGTAATATATTGTTGCTTGTGATTCTGTAATTACTGTTCATATTGTTAATGTAAAAAAAAAAAAGGGGGGGGGGGAAGGGAACATCTTTTTGTCCGTAATGGTCTGAGCAAATTTTGATTAAAACCTCATTATATCTCATTTCCTTAATAAAAATTCTTAAACAATTAACGTAAATAATTTTCTTTAGCTTTTCTCAAACGTTTTAGACTAGTAAAAACAAAAATAAAATAAATAAGTTTTAATGTTGCCTCTATAATGGCTTACGTTAATATAAGATTATTAATATCTTTTAAGTAAAAATAAAAATAAAGAGTATAGATTGTGTAATTTTTCATGTTGGGTCTAGGACCCACTTGAATATTACAAAAATCTTATCTAAAATTTAAGATAAATTAATAAATTGATAATTGATAATTCAATACTTTTTAATAAAAATAAAAAAATATAGATTTAATGGTTTTTCATGTTGGGCCTAGGGCCCACTTGAATATCACAAAAATCTTATCTAGGGCTTAAGAGTAATTAATAATTTATTAATTAGTTTTTTTAATAAAAAATAAAAATGTAGACTTAGTGATTTATCATGTTGGGTCTAGGACCCACTTGAATATCACAAAATCTTATGTAGAACTTTTTTAAAGAGTATTTCACATCTGTTAGGTCACCTATTATTGTGGATGATACTCTATAAAAGCTTGAGATTTAATTTCTTAATAATCCTTATAATAATAATAAAGAAATAAAATATAACTAAAAACATCAACCCACTAAACAATTTTCTACTTAAAAAACTACGTGAGTCTGAGTTCCTCATTGCATCAGAGGATACATAGAAGTAGGAGGCCACCTCTGTCGATTTCAAAAACAATAAAAATAAAATAGTGATAATAATCCTTTTTTTTTAAAAAAATGTTTAAAAAATAGGATTAATAATTTTATAAGTAAGAGAAGAAGACAATTGATTTTGTTCACACATCAAGTTAAAGCGTAACCGTTTTTACAACAGACATCGTAGGTGCTAACATCTTCTCTATGCGTAATTGACTCTCGAATCCAATATTTAATTCAGGACCATTTTTTTAGGGTTTTTCCATGTTTTCCTTGATAAACTATAGTTGCGACTCCTCTGTTTTTTTTAATATCATTTTCACTATACCGTCATAACCCTGGTTGCGATAATTACCTATAGGGACTACTTGATAAAGTAGTATAAACTATAAGGACCAAATCATGAATTTTCAACCACATCTTTGCCACATGTCTTTCGTATCAACATCCTTAGTCACATCACTAATGATGTTTACGGCATATAGTAAAGCTTAACTTTTTTATGTATATGTGAAGACTAAAACTTACAATTTTTCCATATAGAGTTTAAAATTTGTGTCAAGTATAGGATCAAATGAATAGTTAAACCATTATAATTTTTATTTTCTTATTTGAAAAAAAAAGAGACAAACTTTTAGAAAGAGAATTTTTCATTTTTTAATTTAATACTTTAATTATAATTAAATTTAAATATATAATTAACATTATAAACATGAATATTAATATAAAAATATTTATTTATTATTAAGTAATATTTCAATAAAATTACATAATATCATTTTATTGTATGAGTTTTTAATTTAATATTTAAAATAATATATTTACTCAATAAATCAATATTTTTACACACTTCACTTAAGGTGCGTTTGGTAGAAGAGTTTTTCATACCCAAAAATCATGATTCCAAGGAATCATAAATCCCAGGAATTATGATTCTTAAGAATGACTAAAATCTGTTTGGTTGGTCATAAATATTCTTGGGAATATTTATATTTGTTACTTGATAATTAAAAAATTTTATGTTTAATTTTAATAAAACTTTCTCCAAAATTTTTATTATTTATCACATTAAATGAGTTAATAAAAGTAACATCATATTTTTACCACAGTAAAACTTTTCTCTCAACTCGAAAAAGTTAGATTCTCACCATGATAATAATAACAAAGGTCTAGGCATTTTGATTTTGGCCATGAATTTGCTTTCTTAACACACACTTGAGTTCACTATAACCCTCACACTAGAGCTGGGTATACAAAGCAGCCCGCCCATTTAGCCCAACTTGCAAAAGCCCAAGAATTAAACTAGACAAGTTAGCTTGAACCGACAAATAAATGGTCATAAAATTTAAGGTTTGTGTCTGCATTGCATAGCCTACTGGCTAACGGGTCAATTTGCGACCTGCAAATCAAAAAAACACAATTTTATAAAATAAAAAAAAAAATTAGTAAATTCTACTACAACCCACATTCCTGCAGGTCTTATGGCTTTTTCCTGGTCATGCCCCTAATGTTTCAACATTTTCTCAAATTTTTTATTACCTATGTGTATTTATTCAAATAACTGTTAGTTTTGGGAAATTATATAATTTCGATTAATTAAAGTATTAAACAGATAATTAATCATAAGGTGCCTCTAGAAGCAATAAAGGGAATGGAAGCGATGGCACATAGGTTCTTCAAGTTGCCCATGGAGGAGAAGCTTAAGCTGTATGCGCTAGATCCTATCAAAGACAATGAGATTGTCTACTAGTTTTAATTTGAAAAAAGAGATAGTGCATAATTGGAGGGATTATCATAGGCTCCATTACTATCCATTGGACAAGTATGTGCGCGAGTCATAAGCGTAAATGAATGAGTGAAAATAAGAAAAAGAAGCCCTAAGTCACTTACTGAAGTGTAAGTCTATTTTATTTTATTTTATTAAAAAAGTCTAGTATTAAAAGCTCGCGGGTAGGCCCATGAACTTGCGAATAAATCCGTTTAAACCAAGGGCTAAACGAACCAAGCCAAAAGCTGCAATCTTAAATGGGCCATATATTTTAGGACCGTAGCCCATGCTGGCTACAGGTTAAACGAGTGGCTCGCGGGGCTTAGCCCAAATGCCTAGCTTTACCTCACACATGTACTTTCCATTATTAATGATTCCTTTGTATGAGCCTTGATGCTCTTACGCTGAATTGTGGGTTCCACATTTCCACTTGAGTAACAACCTGGACCATTACACATACCCACAATTGCACACACTAATACACTTTTAGCATCGCCTTATGGACTTAGGCACAACTAGGCTCCCAAGTAAACTTGTCTATTAGCATGACCATAGAGCTAAGATTTAAACCCCAAAACAAAGGGATGTGTGTGTTCTTGATCTCTTATAGGCGCCAAAATTTACATTACTTGTGACACATGACTCTTATAATCCATTAAGCGACTCATCATCACCCTCTGCACAAATATGTTTCATCATCCTATACTAAATCCCATTGATTTCCATAAACAAACACCATCCCTATGACACTTTACATATCGAGCTTCCATTACCGAATTGAGTCACAAAGCAAAACTTGCTTTTCTAAGTTAGCTTTTTTTACGTACAAAAATAAATAAAACATAATTTCATTTTACATTGTTAAGAAATAAAATTAAATAATTCTATAATAAACTAAAATTTAAGTATGATTACTTTGAAAGTACTTCTTACTTAGTCATTTAGTAAAATTGACACATCTGAGTTATGATAACTTGGTGGTGATGTCAAATTTAACAATTAAAAATAATTAAAAGAATATCAACCCACAAAATGTTTTTCTACCAAATAAACTACATAACCTTGAATTTCTCATTACACTAGAGGCTACGTAAGAGTAAGGGTAACACCTTATTAAACTAAAAAAATATTTTCAAGTTTTCCTTCCCCAAAATTCACAAATAAATAATTAAAATAAAAAAATAACAATAAAAAGAATAATTTTTTTATAATAAATAAAATGAAATTAATTTGTTTTGTTAACTTAATAAGCAAGAGGAAAGACAATTTTATTTTATACATTAAGTTAAAGGGTAACCATCAAGACCCCCTTTTTTTTTTTGAGTTTTTTTCATACGTTTTTCCTTAATAAACTACGGTGGCGACTCTATGTTTTATATCATTTATTTTTGTCATCCTGCCGTGACCCTGGTTACGACATTGTTTGATATATAAACTCGAATATTGATATAACAATATTTATTTATTATTAAGTAACATTTCAATAAAATTTACATAATATTATTTCTTTGTATATTTTTTTAATTTAATGTTTAAAATAATATTTTTATCCAATCAATAAATATTTTTACACACTTCACTTAATGCAGCACCTTTTTTTTAGAATATTACATTGACAACGTTAAGTTTTTAATTAATTTTAGAATTAATTAATTAATTATAATTTTTTTTTGCAAAATATACGTGTTAGCAAAAATAAAATTAATAACACATACTATGATCATATGATAGTTCAAACTAATCAAATAACTATAGAAAAAGAAGTGCTAATCATGCATAATATAAGGTGAATAGAATAGTAACAACACCTGAGTCCAATTCGTACCGACTATCAGCAAAATACATCTAACAATAGAAATGTTAACAACACATTCTTTTTAACACATCTTCTATTACTAGTATTTTAACTTGTGCATTGCACAAAATGAATATTTATTTTATATAACTTAATTTTATATTAAATAAATACTTCTGAATATATAAATTATATTATAATTAAAATTGGTAATAAACAAATATTTTTAAACATATAGATTATATTTTAAATTTATAATAAATAATTATTGTAATACAATACTAATTTTTAGTTATTGATAATTTCTTTTAAAAAAATATTGAAATTCAATTTAGAACTAAAAATGTTGAAAATGATAAATTGAAAGAGGTAAAAGGTTAAAAACTTGTTAAAAATACTCATTAAAAAATGACAACTAAAAATGCTCTTGTTAAAAAATAGCAGCTAAAAACATTCTCATTCAACATAGCTATTTTCATTTAATATATAGGATGAATTAGCTTAAATTTATTAGAAATCATAAAAAAAAAATCTCACACTCTTATTTCTTATTTAATGAGTTTCATTCATAATTTTGTAGCTTCTAATAAAATTCAATCGATAATAAAAAGTGTGTCGAAATAAATATATTATAAAGTATGTTATTAACACTCTTCCATCTAATAATTCACAAAACATTGTCGTGAACAGACTTTAGTCACACAAGGTGCAATGTCATTGTCCACAAAAAAAGGACTTCTATTAAATTCCATGCACAGTAAATGTTTTATGGAAGGCTTTATGCTTTGTGAGAATTTTACATGCATTATGAAAAGGTAGGAGTAATTAAGTTATAATAACTCAATTAATTTAATGATGTATAAATTAATCTTAATTTCTAAGTTCAAATATTTATCGTTGGTGAATTTTAATAATGTTACCTTGATTAAATAAGTTCAAAATAATTAAATTTGACTTATTTAAAAAAGCCAACTCAAAAATCGTTAACTTTGGTAAACTCATGAACAATGAAACAAATTTGAATTTCTTACTCTAACTTCTTTTACTTAAAACTTTGACACAACTATCAATTAACTAATTAATCACTTAGTAATTAGTTTTACTAAATTATTTTTGATGATTAGTCTTACTAAATTTTTAATAATTAGTTAAATTTTCTAATTTGTTATCAATTAAATTAACCCTAGTTAATTAAATGCAACACTAATTAGACATTCAATTTTAAGTGGGATTTTAATATCTTAACACCTATATTAATCTTGTATAACACCTATTCAAAATTATACGCACATCTTATATTAATTTTCATGATAAAATAATATTAGTTTTGGTCCTTTATATAAGAAATAAATAATTAATTCATCAAAACCAATGGAGATTGTTAAGTTAGTTAATTTTAATTCATAATGACATAAATTTAAATTTTATTCTAAAATTACTCGTATAATTAAATGGTTTACTAACTCCATTCTTATATTAACACTTTGTTTTATTTTTTTTCAAAATTTTATGGATTAAATATACTTTTAGTCCTTTGTCTTTTTACTAAAATTTGTTTTGGACCTTTATCTTTTAAAAGATTCATTTTGGTTCTTTAACTTTCAAATTTGAGTCAATATTGTCATTTCGTTAACAGTGACCATTTTTTATTTGAGGACACAATTTGAACCCTTTTTTGATTGATTCAAGACTTGAAACTTGTCTCATTAGATTCACTTACAAGAAAACTATGACACTCGACTAATTTTTGAACCAAAAAAGGCCATAAACATGGTGAAAAATGAGTGAAAAGTGAGTCCCACAAGCAGCCGAAAAAGAATCTGATATTAGATTTTTCAGTTTTTTAGTTGCTCATGGGACTCACTTTTCACATGTTTTTTTTATCATGTTTATGACTATTTTTTGTTCGAACATTAGTTGCATTCTATAGTTTTTATGTAGGTAAATCTAATGAGACAAGTTTTAAGTCTTGAATTGATAAAAAAAAAAAATTAAAATCGTGTCCCAAAATTAAAATGATCACTGTTAACGAAAAGACAACATTGACTCAAATTTGAGAGTTAAAGGACCAAAATAAATCTTTTAAAAGATAAAAGACCAAAACAAATTTTAGTAAAAAGATAAAGGACCAAAAGTATATTTAAGCCAAATTTTATTTTTAGAATTTCAAAATGTGACACTAATGTTGTCATGTAAATATAAAATAATGTAGTAGGTTCTAATATATGTTTGATGTTAATTAAATTGATTAGTAAATTAAAATAATCCTAGTGTAAAAGGTTAAAATTAGACTGACAAGAATTGAGTCTAGCGAAAGGGGCTAGTCCCTCATAACGTGACAAATCAAGGTTCAAATTTTTACTGGGAGATGTGCCTATATTTAGTGTCTGACTGTGTTTCTAATAGAATTATCTTCGAAGGAGGATACTTATGGAAACAAAAAAAAATTAAAGATTAAAATTAAAAAATCAATAATTTAAAAAAAATAGAAAAGCAGTTTTTTATATTATTATATCAATTTTCAAAATTAATTTTGAAAATTAATTTAACATAAACTGAATCAAGCTCGTAAGTGTATCTATATATAATTTTACATATAAAATTATCTTACCTTTCGTAATTTATAAATAAATATTTATGAAATTCTCTACTTGTTTATTTTCTTATTTTTATAACTTTATTATGTAGGCTCCTTTTTATTATTTAAATATTATATATAAATTTCTTAAATTTGGATTAATCAGTAGGAAATTTATTATTGTGTTTTTTATTCATTTTTATTATATAATTTTTGTATTGTATATTTTTTAAAACTATGATGCATTTGAAGCTCACACAACTAAACTTCATTTATATTATTATATTTCATTAGAGAAACACCAAAATGCACATCAATTATCATTACACTCCAATGTTAATATTAAATAACACTCTTTGTTTCACCATAAAAACAGCTCCTCTTCCTCAGTATCCTCTTCACTTCTCCTTCCCCCATCTTCCCAATAATCCATTGTGTAACATTTAATCACTTCATCCAATTACTACAAAACAAAAGACATACAAATTCAACAAGAGAATGTTGGAAATAATTCTTTAAATACGTGCTTTAATCTTTAATTTGAGAGATCTTTAGGCGGAAGCGATATAATAATAAAAGCATGCATATATCAAGAACAACCCCGTTCTTGCTCACATAGGATCTACAACATGCTAGATTACTAAGGATAGGATAAATACCTGGATCCATAATCAGTTCCTGATCTAAGCGTTCTTCACAGAATCTTCGAGGCAACTTATCACGAACACGAACAAAGAGAGCCGGTGGCTTTATGGTTCTTCCTCAACCGAATCTCTTGAGTTCCTAATGGGACCTTAGCCTCTCTTCAGATGAGGAGAAAGGAGTATGAGTTTTCTGTGATTCGGTGTATTGGGGACCATAGTCTTCTTATAGTGTGTTAACTTAATAGGGTTCTCATTATCCCCTAATGGGCCAACATTAACATATGCTCATTTAAGCCCATATCATCTTATTTAAAAGTCTAATAGGCTCACTTAATTTGACCACATAAAATAAAGCCCACTAATGATAAATAGCTAACATAATTATCTTATAATATTAGCCCATATTAATTATTGGAATATAAAATTCCAACAATCTCCCACTTGGGCTACGTATTGTAACAATTATATCACAATTCTTTAGGTGCGCGTCTGTATGCTATTTATCTTTAAACTTTTACTTTAACAATCTGGTCCATCTTATGCATCAATAATGGAACCACCGCGGCTTTTGTCACTATTGTAAAATATGACTAAATCAATATGGATGAGCAGCATGGAAATTACATGTAATGTGATCTTAATCATGCCTATTTCCAACTGGTCCATCTTTAGTCTTTAGTGAGATCAATCCAAAGTCCTTAAGCACAAAATAATTTTGCACACAACAAGATACAAACAAGTTGATTAACAAACTCATAATCTTTATTTATGCAGAAAAATAAAATAAAATGAAATAACATAAAGTTTGTATCAAATAACATAGAACATAAAGAAAGACTCCCACTAAACTAAGGCAACCTCAGTGACAACACCCATATGAGCAACATGCTCGTGAAAGACCTTAGGTGTCAAGCCTTTAGTTAATGGATCAGCTAGCATAGAATTCGTCCCTATATGTTCTATTGAAATCTGTTTTTCCTGAACTCTTTCCTTAACTACAAGATACTTAATGTCGATAAATTTTGACTTTGTAGAACTCCTATTGTTGTTGGAGTAGAGCACTGCTGATTTATTGTCACAATAGATTTTGAATGACCTCTCAACGGTGTCAATCACGCATAGGCCCGTGACAAAATTTCGCAACCATAACCCATGGTTTGATGCCTTATAACAAGCCACAAACTCTGCTGCCATGGTCGAAGAAGCTACAAGAGTCTATTTGGTAGACTTCCAAGAAATAGCTCCTCCAGCCAACATGTAGATGTAGCCTGATGTGGAGCATCTGCTGTCGAGGCATCCTGCAAAATCGGAGTCAAAGTACCCAATGATCTCTAAACTGTCAGACTTCCGATAAGTAAGCATGTAGCTTCTTGTTCTCTTCAAATAGCGCATCATGCGCTTCACTACTTTCCAGTGCTACATACCAGGATTACTCATATATCTCCCCAAGACTCCCACTATAAATGCTATGTCAGGACGAGTGCAAATTTGAGCATACATAAGACTCCCTACAGTGGAAGCATAAGGAATCTTTTGCATCTCTCTCTTTTCAAGATCAGTAACGGGGCACTGTTTGAGACTAAACTTGTCTCCTTTAGCAATGGGTGTATCTTCTGGTTTACTATCTTTCATGCCGAATCTATCCAGAACTGTATCGATATAGCTCTTTTGTGATAACCCAAGAATACCTTGAGAATGATCTCTAAGTATTTGGATTCCTAAGACAAAAGAGGCGTCCCCAAAATCTTTCATCTCAAATTTTTTTGTGAGAAATTTCTTGGTTTCGTATAATAGGCCTATATCATTGCTGGCTAGTAGGATGTCATCAACATATAATACCAGAAAGACAAATTTACTCCCACAAAACTTTTGGTATACGCAATCATCAACCAAATTTGCCTTAAAGCCATAGGAGGTAATAACTTGATGAAATTTGTAATACCATTGACGAGAAGCCTATTTAAGACCATAGATGGATTTCTTTAGTTTGCACACCATGGACTTTGTATTGCCTAAAACAAAGTTTTCTGGTTGCACCATGTAGATTGTTTCGTCAATGTTGCCATTTAGAAACGTAGTTTTTACATCCATTTGATGTAGCTCTAAATCAAAATGAGCTACAAGTGCCATTATAGTCCTATGAGAGTCTTTCAAGGAAACCGGAGAGAAAGTCTCTTTATAATCAATGCCTTCCTTTTGAGTAAAGCCATTGGCAACAAGATGAGCTTTATATCTCTCAACATTACCCTTTGAATCCTTTTTGGTTTTAAATATCCATTTACAACCAATGGGTTTCGCACCTTCAGGCAATTTGACGAGATCCCAAACGTCATTGTCAGCCATCAATTTCATCTCGTCATTCATGGCATCAATCCACTTTTGAGAGTTAGAACTTCGCATAGCTTGACTAAAGTTTATTGGATTTTCCTCAGTTAAGCCAATGCCATCCTCATGTTCTTGAAGAAATACAATATAATCATCTAAAATTGCACTTCTCCTTTCCCTAGTGGATTTCCTTAGCGGCACTTCTTGAGGTTGTTGAGTTTGAACTATAGGTGGTGGTGCTTGGGGAGGAATCTCAATGTTGTCTTGTTCTTGAGTGATGTTAGGAATAACATCATTATTAAGTACTGGATTTGTTTCTTGAACAATGATAGGTGCAAAGACTTGTTCATTGCCAATGACAGGTTCTTCTTCAAAGACAACACTCCTTATGTTTCCTTCCCCTCCAAACTCAACTTCCTCAAGGAATCTTGCATTTCCTGTCTCAAAGAAGGATCTGGTAGTGGGATTGTAAAACTTATACCCGCGAGAGCGTTCAGCATAACCAACAAAGTAGCAACTAACTGTTCTTGAGTCTAGCTTACCTTCATGCAGCCTATAAGGCCTTGCTTCAGCTGGACATCCCCAAATTCGCATGTGTTTGATGCTAGGCTTTTTCCCAGTCCATAGCTCGTAAGGGGTTTTAGCAACTACTTTACTTAGTACCCTGTTAAGGATATAAACTGCGGTTTTTAATGCCTCTCCCCAAAGCGACTCTGGAAGAGAAAAGTGACTAATCATACTCCTTACCATATCCTTAAAAGTCCGGTTTCGTCGTTCTGTAACTCCATTCATGCTGGGTTTGCCCGGCATAATGTATTGCGGAACGATTCCACATTCATTGAGGAAAAGTGCGAAGGGTCCTGGACGTTGTTCACTTGATCCGTCATATCTGCCATAGTATTCTCCACCACGGTTAGATTTGACGGCCTTAATTTTCTTTCCTAATTGAAGTTCAACTTCAGCTTTGAAAGACTTGAAAATGTCTAGAGACTGAAACTTCTCATGTATTAAATAAAGGTAACTGTACCTTGAGTAATCGTCTATGAACGTAATAAAGTATCTTTGTCCATTCCATGAATCCGTAGGGAAAGGACCACAGATATCCGTATGTATTAGTTCTAAGACATTCTTTGCTCTTTTGGCACCTAAATTCCTTTTGTTTGTTTGTTTACCCTTAATACACTCAACACAGACTTGGAAGTCTGACAAATTTAAGGGTCTAAGAATTTCCTTCAACACAAGCCTCTGAATTCTTTGTTTAGAGATGTGGCCTAAGCGCTTATGCCATAAGGTGGTAGAATTCTCATTTAATTTACATTTCATACCCCGCGAATCTATTTGCAATATCTCGTTATAGGAATGCTTAATATCAAGCATATAAAGATTGTCAATTAAAGATCCGTAACCGACAATATTTGAATCATAAGAAAGACTAACTTTATTATTTCCAAATGAACAAGAATAACCAGATTTGTCCAAAATAGAAATATAAATTAAATTCCGTCTAATAAACGGTGCAACATATGTCTCAACCAAATCCAAATAAAAACCAGTCTTTAAAAATAATCTAAAAGTTCCTATAGCTTCAACTGCAACCTTATTGCCATCGCCCACATAGATGAATCTTTTAGCATCACTTGGCGGACGATTCCATAGGCAACCCTGCATAGACATACTTATGTGAGTAGTAGCACCAGAATCTACCCACCAAGTGTCCTTGGGTACAAAAACTAAATTAACTTCAGAACAAACAAAGTGAGAAGTTTACCCTTCTTTACACGCCAAGCGGTGTACTTGGAACAGTCCTTCTTCATGTGTCCTGTATTCTTGCAGAAGAAACAAGTAAATTCCTCATCTTGCTTCTTCAGCTTCTTCTTTTAAGAAGAACTTTCCGTAATTTCCTTATGTTTCTTCCTCTTTTTATTCTGAGAGGTCGAAGCCAAATGAGCACTTTCAGTCTTATCCTTCTACAGTCTATCTTCCTCTTGCACACAGTGAGATATAAGCTCATTGAGGGACCATTTGTCCTTCTGAGTGTTATAACTCACTTTGAATTGCCCAAAGTGTGTAGGAAGTGAGATCAAAACCAAGTGCACGAGCAAATCCTCTGAAAGCTCTAACTTTAGTGCCTTGAGTTTTGATGCGAGATTAGACATCTCCATAATGTACTCCCTTATGTTTCCTTTACCTTTATACCTCATAGAGATGAGTTTTGCCAAATGACTACTCGTCTCAGCTTTTTCATTCTTGGCAAAGAATTGCTCTATTGCCTCCAGGAATTTCTTGGCATTCTCGCTCTCAGCAATCGAGCCCCGAAATGCCTCTGGAATAGAGCGTTTGATGATCATGAGGCACATTCGGTTGGACCGATCCTACCTCTGAATTTTTGCCTCATTAGAGTTCTCCAGAGTGGAAATGGGTCGTTCCGTCCTCAGTACCAAGTCCAAGTCCATACAGCCGAGAACAATTTCTACAGTCTCTTTCCATGACTTGAAGTTCGTCCCATTCAGCATTGGGATTCCATTAATTTGAGTAGTGAAGTTAGGAGCGGTAGTGGTAGCAACTAAAGAGAGAACAATAAACATACAATAACATTAATGGGCATGTCAAAATATAATTAATAAGACATGCACAATCAATCTTTATGGCAAATTTAAAGACCCAAAACAAGATACCTAGCGCACCATTAATCCTCAATCTTTGGATTGAAAGAACTAATTGCAAGTGGTACTCTCAATGCAATGATCAAACATTGGTGATAAGTCTTGTCAAACAACAGTTGTCTTTGGACACTCCATTGTTCACATGGAAAATCAATCTTTATAATCACCACACATTTACCATCGCAGGCATGTAATTATCCGGCCAAACTGTGTCTTCCTTTTGGGCCGAGCACAGTTTGCATGAATAATTCCATGCAACATCTATGTAAATTGAATCGAATCAACCTACGCAACAGAGGTTACTTTGGTAACATGTTGTTTCAATTAATCCAACCAAAATTACCAGACAATAATAAAATATGGGAAGTGTCTAAATTTGTCGAAATCATGCATAAGCGTTGACGTCAATTTTAATTCCATATTTTCTAAATATATCAACAACATATTAGTAAATTGAACAATTTAGAAAACAGAATAAATCATATATATATTGCTGGATCCAAATATATCAAAATCTAAATATACACGAAATAAATAAACCAAATCGTTTGACGTCTCTAGATTCGAAAAGAAAGTACAACCATATATTGTATTAATATAAAAAGGAAATATATATTAGCATATATTCCAAAAAAAAAAAAAGAAGAACGAACTATTCCGGCTTTGCTGTCCAAATCATATGTTCATGATATATATATTACCGAAATCAATATGCGTAACACTGGATCCAATTTTGTGAACAGTAAGGAATCATTCCTCATATATATACAATACAAATATATATTTGCGCTTTACAAAGAAAAAAAGAAAAAAAAATGCAAATGCATTTAATTGAATGCTATTGGTTTGTTAAACGAGAAACAACGAAATGCTTCGTAACACAATATACAGTAGCTAATTTTACAATTCAAATTAAAACCCAAAAGCAATTGTATTACTAGATCCAAATCACTGAATCGGCAATAACAGTGAATCCCAAAAAAAAAAACGTTACAACAGAATTGGGTGTTGCAGTTTTTAATAGGATACAATTTAACTTTATATCAGCACAATTAGGGTTCATACAAAATTGGGGAAAAACTCATTCAAGAAAAAACCAAGAATTATTCAAATCATCAAAGATTAATCCTAATAACCCAACATAGAAGACCGCTCTAATACCACTTGTTGGAAATAATTCTTTAAATACATGCTTTAATCTTTAATTTGAGAGATCTTTAGGCGGAAGCGATAGAATAATAAAAGCATGCATATATCAAGAACAACCCCGTTCTTACTCACATAGGATCTACAACATGCTAGATTGCTAAGGATAAGATAAATACCTGGATCCATAATCGGTTCCTGATCTAAGCGTTCTTCACAGAATCTTCGAGGCAACTTATCACGAACACGAACAAAGAGAGTCGGTGGCTTTATAGTTCTTCCTCAACCGAATCTCTTAAGTTCCTGATGGGACCTTAGCCTCTCTTCAGATGGGGAGAAGGGAGTATGAGTTTTTTGTGATTCGGTGTATTGGGGACCATTGCCTTTTTATAGTGTGTTAACCTAATAGGGTTCCCATTATCCCCTAATGGGCCAACACTGATATCTGCTCATTTAAGCCCATATCATCTTATTTAAAAGTCTAATAGGCTCACTTAATTTGACCACATAAAATAAAGCCCACTAATGATAAATAGTTAACATAATTGTCTTATAATATTAGCCCATATTAATTATTGGAATATAAAATTCCAACGGAGAATGCTCTTATAAACGGCAAAGATGTCCACTTGGCACTTCCCTAGAGGCTGACCAACAAATTGTAGCAAAAGCTCTCACATACCTGCTAAGCCATACTTACGTTCAGACTTTAGTCTCCTGCAGGCCAGCCATTCGATTAGGTACAGTCACACCATAGTAATAACATAAAGGCACTAATGCTTTGTTTGAGTAAAAAGATAAGTAGAGAAAAAGAGAAAAGTAGGAGAGAAAAGAGAATGAGTAGATTTTTAAGGTGTTTGGATTGGAATAAGTATTAGAGAAGTAGAAGAAAAAGAAAAGTTGAGTTTTCTCTCCACTTGTTTGGTTTGATAGAAAAGTGAAGAGAAAGAGAATGAAATTGTCTTGTAAAGACATATTTATCCTTAATATATAAATATTGTTAGATAAAAAGAATTAGGAAGGTTAGAATTGTAATTTTAAGTGGGTTTCACAATTTTTTATCTCTCATTTTCTCTTTTCTCTTCAACGAAGAAGAGATTTTTTTAGTGGGTCCTACACAAATAAGTTCTCTCTTCTCTTCTTTTCTCTTCAAATAAACAACATAAAACTACTTTTTGTCACCCACTTCTCTCTTCTCAATTTTTACTAATCCAAATAAAGGGTAAGCCTCTTTTTGGTACAATGGAGACAAAAAGAAAAGAAAAATTAAAATTTTAAAAATATAGATAGTTTAGTTCAATAAAAATAGGTGAAATTTTTTTAAAAATTTTGTGAGCCTTGCTATTTATTCCATTCTATTTTTCACTTACTTTTATTCATCTCTTTATCTCTATCTTATTTCTCATCAATTTTTCTCTTATTAAACAACCTAAAATTTCAAATTATTTTATTCATCTCCTATCTATTTTTTATCTCTTAACTTATTTCTTACCTATTTATTTCCTGTATAGTTCTTTCCTTTCTACCAAACAAACCCTAAATGATTATAGTCTATAGAAAAAAAGATTGAACAAACATATTTTAAGATAAAAGAACTTGGTGAACATTAAGCATATAATAAGTGGCCTTAAGGTAGTGATTTTTCAATCATACCCTTACATATCTTGGGAGTAATTAAGAGGATAAATTAATAACTTTGATTTTTCACAAGATGTTTACAGTAGAGTATTAATATTACTATTTTTGTTTCAAAATTATTGATGTTTAAGGTTAGTACACACATATTAAGGAGCATTTAATAAGTGTAAAATATTAATATATTTAGTCAAAAACGTCCTTATTTAATATAAGATGTAAATGTGGTTTGTTACTTGCTGAAATGTTTTTTAAGTAGGTTGTAAGTGCATTATTCATCATAAAGATCAATTCTAATTATTTTAAATAGGGGTATATGTGAAAAAAAATAATTAATGAGACTTGTAATTTGTAAAATATCAATAGTTTTGGAATAAAAATAAAAGATAAGGACATTAATAGTTTTTGAATGGAGATATTATTTCTTAGTGACATTTGCATTGAAAAGGAACATTATCCCATGTAAGATGCTTAATCACATCATAGGCATAATAAATAGGGTATTTTAGTCTAAACTTACTTAAATCAAATGTTTTTTAATTTGTGTGTAAAAACCTTAAACAACCTAGGTTTAGGAACAAAGATAGTAGTTGTTATATTTAATGACACTACTTGCAAGTTAAGAATTATTTTTTATATCAATGAGTGTAATTTATATTATTAATAGGCCAATGAATGCATTTACCTGCACGAGAAATAAGTAAGTGTCTCATTAATAAACTTCACAATAAATTAAGAGTACAAAGAGAAATTAGCAATTAATACATTTAAAATGAGTATATGTTTCTTATAATTAAGACAAAAAACACATTTGTTTTTTATATAAAGGAACATATGTAGTATTATTTGACTAAAATACCTTTATTCCACACCTGTGTTGCACTGTCAATTTCTATTTTGTGATGGTTTTACTTCATGGAGTTAAGATATACTTGATGGTAAGAACCAAAATGATATAAAAAAATGCACGTGTAGAGACTAAAACAAATAATTTCTAAGTATAGGAACCAAATGAGTAATTAAACATTTTTTATATCATCAATTAATTAAAAATTATATTTAATATAATCTATAACTATAATAAAGGAATAGCCATTTTTAGACTCCACATTTCATTAGATTTCTTTACTCTTAAATTTCTTTCAAAATCACCTACTAAAACTACCCACTACTCCTAAATCATATTAAACTTTTAAAAAAATAAATTTTGTCAAAAAATTAAATTGACTTTAAAAAAAATAAAAATAAAATGAAGGCATATAGTACCTGTCTTTGTCCTTGTTTTTATAATAATAATTATTATTATAAAATTAACAAACTTATTAATTTATCTCTTATCCGACTTAAACAGAATTCTCTCATGAAATTAAAGATACATGTGGTAACCTAGGGTAACTTTTGATATAAATATAACAAGAGAGTATGATATTGCAACAGATGCTATGGTGGACAACTAACACATATGGTCTACCATGGACCAAGAATTTTAACCTTTGATAGCAGATCCATCTGTTTTTTTTTTTGGGGCGGAGGTCCATGTTAGTTTATTTTTTTATATTTTAGAATGACAATAATAACCTTTTTATCCTCAATGTCGTTATATTCCTCATTATCCTCAATATTGTCATTGGTTTCACAATTCGGTGGTTGCTATTCAAAACAAGATTGATACACTTTATAAAAAAACTCTTAAGAAGGGTCCAAGATTGGCTCTCAAATCCTTTACCAGCAATCCCTACTAAGGGCATCCCTACGTTTTTGTCATAGACTTGTCTTATAACAATCAGCCTTGGAAGTGTTCCTGATTGGATCAGAAGCAAACAACTCAAAGATGTCCATCTAGCTGGGTGCAAATTGAAGGGAGATCTTCCACACTTCACAAGACTTGACTCTTTGAGCTCCATATATCTATCAGATAACTAACTGGCTGATGGTATTTCAAATTTCTTCATGAAGATATCCAGCTTGCAAAAGGTCGAGCTCTTAAACTACCAGTTGAGGTTTAACATTTCTAAAATTAAATTGCCAACAAAGCTGTCTTCGATAGACTTGCATGCAAATCTACTGGTGGGTTCATTGTCCCTCCATCAAAGAGGTTGATGTGCAGCGGACCGAACAAGATTTTTTCCTTCGTTCTCAAAATCAAAAAAATAGATAAATGCAGAGCTTGGAGATGTCGAGGAAGTAGTCGTGCTTGATGATCTTCTCCAACACCTCCATGTACGTGTCCTCGTCTAACATCTTGGGGTGCTTCATGCATGACGATGATGATGGATCGTTAGGGTTTTGTGCCAGAACCTAGGAAACGGAAAAGGATGACAACAAGATGTGGAGCGGTGAGTGGCCTTAGAGATTGAAGCATTTTCTCGGGGTGCCAAGAGTGACTGATTGAATTGGTGACAGCAAGTTCAAAACTCAAATCTGTGAGTTAGAGTGAGGGTTTGATGGATGGATGATTTTTAGGTTCAGCATGAAAAGTCGAAAGAGACATGAGATTGGAACTTGTTTGAACATATTTCCCAAACAAAAATGTGCAAAGACAAAAAGGACATATTTGTAAAAACATTTATGTTGTTAAAAATTTTTAAAAAAGGATTATTATTACAGGTAGCCCTAAACTAATCTACAAAATTCAATATTATTATATTATATCCAAGGGGTATTAAAAATTTGTCATGGTAGACCACTTACTTCATTGGTTCACCCTAGAATTTGTCATGATATTGGTAGTAGGGATGGCAATGGATAGGGTCTGGGTAGGGTACTATAGTACCCGTCTCAATCTTGCACAGATAACAACTTTAATTCTCGTTTCCGTACCCGCTGGGTACCTATATACCTATACCTGCACTGCTATCCACACTTTACTTAAATATTGGTAAAAAATTATGAGTCCTTAAAGGAAATTTATATTCAAAATTAATTTAATATAATTTGTCAATTCTCATTTTATTTTTTTATCAACTACAAAATTATTGATCAAAGTTTTATAATTAAGTATTTCTAACATTTCGCTATCAATATATAAAAAGACAAATACATTCAATTAATCCTATAACATAGATAATATCAAATAAAATTTAAATAATTTTAATTTAAAAAAACTACGTTCACTAATAGTAATAACTATAAATATTGTCAATATTATTTTAGATGCAATGCATGCATTTAAAAAAAATTGATCTTTTGTTATAGTTTAATATTTTTTTATGCGATATGAATTATTTTTGAAATTTAATTTATATATAATGTCAATGCAAAACTTTTTTACACATATGTCTAATAAAGTTTGATTATTTTATCACACCATTTTATTCATTAATATGATATGATGATATGGTGAATTCTTATTGAATTTGTTCGTAAAAATATTTTACACTAATAATATATATAAATTAAATTCTTATTTTTATTTGTACTTCACTATTTCTTGCAATATATATATATATATATATATATATATATATATATATATATATATATATATATATATTGGTATGGGTATGGGGTGAGGTGGATACTATAGTATCCATACCTACACCCATCCCTATTAAATTTTGCAGCTAAATACCTGCCCTCAACTCTATCCCTATTGAGTCAGTATTTACTTCTACTCATTACGAATATTTTTTGCGAATACATATAGGTATGAGTAGAATTGTCATCCCCTATTTGGTAGTCAACTAAGTAACTTTTGAATTCGGGCGAGGCGAGTGAACTCATCCGAGCCAACTCATCAAACTCGGACTCTCTGACTCACACTCATCCATATAGAAAATCGAAGCAAAAAGGTACATCATCGTCTCCTGCTAAAGACAGATCTCAGATTCTGTACGCTAACACACAGAGAGAGATGGCAACTGACGTCGTCTTCAAGTGAGGAAGCGCCGGAGACAACGAAGAAGAAGAAGGAGTGTCTGGGTTGGATAGAGTGGCTAAGAGGGTGGTTCTATGTGATCTACGAAATGCTCTTTCAGCGCATCATGGCGAGCCACTTGCACAACCCCATGCCCCTCCCTCCCATCAACGACCTCACCTGCATTGTCACCGGCTCCACCAGCGGCATTGGCCTCGAAATCGCAAGGTTCGCTTTCCTCTTCCTTCAATTTGATGATGCGTTTTTGTTGTTGAGTGAGAAAAATTTGAGCTTTGGAACTGGGGTGGGTGTTGTTGCGAGGTTATTGGTGGAGGGGCAGTTTTGGGAAGTGGGTGTGTGTTGGTTTTGGAGATGGGTTACAAATGATGTCTACCATTTTGGTTACTGTGTGAACCTTATTTACACGGCTAGGTAGGCCCACTTTGGACTAGCTTCTAGCTTTATTAGAGGTTTTCAATTGATTCTTTAACTCACAAAAAAAGGAAAAAAAAAAAAAAAAGACTCCCGTAACTGCTTGCAGAGAAGTTAGGTGACAGGACTTTGTTTGGTGATTTTAATTTGGGTGAGTAGTTTGATTTAGGTCATAAACTTCTTCAGAAGCACTCATAAGAAAAGAAAATAAGATGGAAAAATGAGTTTAGCTTCTCCTATGAGCTGAAAACAACTTATGCACTAAACTTTCATTTAACTTCTTCAAAAGTTGAATTGCATAAGATGATTTTAGCTTATAGGAGAAACTCAATTTATTTTACCTTATTATTTTCTTCTTCTGTTAGTGTTTATGAAGAAGTTTATCAAACAGGACCTTATTTTGATTCATTTTATTTTCTTCTTTTATAAGTACTCGTTAAGAAGTTTATCCAAAGTGGCTCATAGGTAAAGTCATGTGGGCTTGGGTATATTTTTGGTTAATATTATAGAACTGGACACAATGAAGTGTGAGCTTTTTTGTTTAGAAAAGATGGGAGCTGATAGATGACTGGTAGGTTTTTTCTTGTTGGGTTGTTCTTCACATTGTGCAGGCAATTGGCACAGTCAGGGGCCCATGTCGTTATGGCTGTGAGGAACACAAAGGCAGCTCAGGAGTTGATCCAGAAGTGGCAGATTGACTCTGAAGGATTGAGTATTCCTCTCAATGTTGAGGTAACTTGTATGTCCATTACCAATTATTGTGAGGAACATTAAACTGGCACTCTTGGAGCATGCTTTGTTAATCATATATGATGATTATGATCCATGGAACTTTTTTTTGCGTTGGGCTGTGTGTTTTGGACTTTGGATCAACTTATTTTGTTATAAGGAAAGCTTTTTTACATGGTGCTGAAAAGAGAGATTTTGGTTGAATAGTTGTTTTAAGTGCAAAATAAGCTTAATTCAAATGTGTGTTTTGGGATTACTTCTGGTCATTGACATTTCCTTTCGGCTTGTTAAGGTGATGCAAGTTGATCTTCTCTCATTGGATTCTGTCGCGAGGTTTGCTGAAGCATGGAATGCCCGCTCAGCACCCTTGCATGTACTCATTAATAATGCTGGAATTTTTTCCATCGGAGGTTGGTATTTCTGATCAAACAAAGCTGTTCCTAATTTTTGGTATTTCTTTTGAACCTGAGATGGCACCAAGTACTGGCTCAATCCTTTTATGGTTTGAGTACTTTCCAGTAATTTTTAGGATTACCTGGCTAAATATACTTATCTTTTTTATCATCTTTTATTGTGACAAAATTATCAAGGTTAACAATAATAATTGGTTATCATTGATGACAAATGTAACTCAGCCACTCACTGTTTTTGTTCTTACTCAGAGCCACAAAAGTTTTCCAAAGATGGTTATGAACAACACTTGCAAGTGAATCATCTTGCTCCTGCCTTGCTTTCGATACTTCTTTTGCCATCCCTTATTAGGGGTTCTCCTAGTCGCATTGTTAATGTGAATTCCATAGTAAGTCTCTTGCTATTTGAACACTATTATAGGATGTGACCTGGCACATCAAAGTCAAAGTTTATTCTCATGTATTTTTCAAATTATTGCCTTTGATTTATGTACTACAGTAATATTTATGAAAACTTATTTCTTTGTTTAGCTAGATGTTTGTTTGATTGATTCAACATTTATTACTTGTTGGTTTTTTTATGCCTGGATCTTATTAAAATATAGTCAATAATCTTTTGATTTGTTTTGTCATAAAGAATTTGGATAATTTGACTGTTGTTATACATTGCTATCTAAGGCTATTCAGTTTGTAATTTTCTGTGTTGCTAGCAATGATGAGGGTTAATGCCTTCTAGAATTCAAATTTAATAGCAACTTACTGGTTATGAAGGTTATGTTAGTTCGTAAGACATTTTCTTTTTTCTGTTTAGGTGCATTTCTTGTCGTCCTGAATCCTGATAGGCATGTTTTCCCTCCCTGTTTTCTAGTAAAATTTGTTTTACGGTTAAAAAAAAAAAAGAGACATTTGTGACACTACAATATGCACTGTCCTTTAATGCTTTGAGTTACTTTGTTTTCTTTTACTTTTTCAGTAAGTTAAAATTCTTCTTTGTGGTGTATTATCAACTTTTGTTTGACAATTTAATTAGCAAGAGACAACAATACCATTGTACTCTTGCTCAAATGTTTCTTGCTATGCAATGCATAGGTATTAGCTTTGTTTAGTTGAAAAAATACAATGATCTTTCTGTAATTTCCCTTTACATATGTGTGTATGTGTGTGTGTGATTCTTACTTGATGAAATACTTATGTACTTGAAATTCAATTATAAAATAAGTCATTTATTTTGAACAAATGAAAAGAGACAAGAACATGAAACTGGCTGATAAATGTTGATACTCTATTAATCAGTGTATTCCAAGGAATTAAAAGTCAAATGCTTAATAAAAAGGATGCATGTCAAATTAGTAATTAGTGCAGAAATAAAGGTCGTAGATTGATGTTTGGCAGGTATTTAACGTTCTCTCTAATAATATTATTTTTCTGTTCAACTACTCTATGATTTTTAAACTGTTGAATGTTGATTGCTTTTCTGTTGTCATCATGGTAAAGTAATTAATCCTAGAAAATAAAAATTGTATTTTATAGTGATAAACTATTAATTTTTTTATTTTTTAATCTTTCACACTCTCTGACCCTCAGAAAATCTAAGAGTGCTTTGTCTTTTCTTTTCCCCTCTTTTCTGTAGATGCATCATGTGGGCTTTGTAGACACCGAAGACATGAATGTCACATCTGGAAAAAGGAAATTTTCTAGTCTGGTGGGGTACTCAAGCAGCAAGTTGGCAGAGGTAGATTTTGTTTAAATGTTTTTAACAATTTAATGGCTTGGAATTTACAAATAAGTTTTTTCATCTAACGAAGTTACTAGTGCAATTATGTGTAGTTATTTATTTTTTCTGCTAAATCATATATGCTTAGCTTTATTAGTTGTACACAATTCAACTGATAGGGTCTTGCTGCAAATAAAATGCATTTTTCTATACATATGTGTCTGTAATTCTGACCATTTTATTATTACTAATGTCGATCTTGCATATTAAATTTCAAAGAATTAAAACAAAATAAGTATGCGCTCACACCAATAGTGTTTAAAAAGTATAACGTACACTAATTTTAGGATACTGGAGTGCAAAACAATTATGGATTAAAAGAAATTTTGTAACCTTGATATGCATGACACAAGCATTCATTCCAATGATGTATTTATTCATTGATGAAAATTTCCATCTTGTATTTTCAATGCTGCCCATTACTGTACATCAAGAGACTGGACACATATTTTATTGTCATTACTTTGGCTTTACTGTTTTCCTTTTGTTTTAATTTCTAGGAGGAACTTCCCCCGCCCCTCCAAGAAAAGAAATTACCCAAGCCACTTAGACTAGATGACTCTGCATGCTGCATCATTGTATGGAATGGTGCATTGGCAGCAGATGTGGCAATCTGCTGATTAAGAAAAGCGAATTTCGAATGTCATTACACTGCTGACCTCTACACGTTGAATGTTTATATCTTTATAGTTATCTTATTCTTTTTATGTACTTTTTATTTAATATGTTTTCAACTATTTCTTTATACTCTTTTTTTATCATGAACCATTTCTCTTTTTGCATTAAACTATACAATTATATTACTAACTAATTAACTGATAGTATTTTACATAAATATCAATTCAAAATATAATTAAGTGCACTATTTTATTAATCTCTCTCACACACACATACCGCAGCACTGAAAACACACATGCATTTAGAATTGAGGACTTATGCATTTTCCTTTTATTCACAAAGTAATTGCTTATCTACACTAGCCAAACCATATGCAGGTAAATTGCATACTTAAAAGATAAATTTTTAGCATTTTGGTTTATTTGTTTTGTTACCTTGGTTTATTACTTTTTGATAGACTGAATCCATTTTCTCCCTGTATTTTTCCTTTTGTGTTGGTTCTTAAAGTCTGTTATTGATATTGACTTCTAAAATTTATTCTCACCTAATCAATGATGCAAAATCACACGAAGATGAATTGTTTTGTTTACCTTCCATCTTGAAGTTGTGAATGAAACAGGACTTGGCATTTTTTATTGCAGATTATGTTTAGTAGTGTTCTTAATAAACGACTCCCTGCTGAAGCTGGCATCAGTGTATTGTGTGTATCACCTGGAATTGTCCAGACCAATGTTGTAAGTCTTTCGAAAAATTTGAACATCTGTTTCTGGATGGAACATGTACGACTGTAATCTTAATCTTTCAATATCTATTTCGTTTTAACAAATCTTTGACAAACTGAGTATAACTTCTGCCGAAGAACCAGCATAGGATCTAATTGTTCTTTTGCAAGTTGCAACAGGGCAACAGAAAACCTTCAGAAATTATCTTTTGCATGAGAATATTTGCCCTGTAATTTGCTCAAGCCCTTGCCATTATCTGTGTGTGAACCTTACTGAGAAAACGATATAGATGGGGGAAGTGGAAGATTGTATTAGTTGGGATACATTTTTACACCATAAGAAAAAAATATTAAACAATCCTAGGAAAATGGATGCGGAAGGTACTTTGAGTTCAAGGGACCTGCTGCCTCCCACTCCAGACCTTGCCCTCAAAACCAAATCCCCCATTTCTTTCTCTTCCTTCAAGTTTCCCCATTAACAACCTGCTACAATTAGAATTCCTATGCTCTCCCCTCTACCCATTTGATTGGAAGGGACATATACCCTACTCCTCTTTTACCACTCTTAAAGTACACTGTACACCCTTTGTAATGAGTGTATAACTATCCTACTCATAGATGCGTTTTGATGATTATCTAGCCATTATTGAATTAAGCTAATGTAACTAGTACTCTTATGGATCATATTGGCCTGTTTTGTAGGATTAATATTTATTTATTTAAAATGTATATGTTTGACAAAAGTATATGAATGAAAATTAACAAGGGATGAAAATATTTCTTTAACAGAACTATTGGTTCATTGGTAGAATAATCAATGGTGTCGTATGTCGATTAGATTGAAGAGGCTGTGTGAAACTTGTGGTTGGTTAAATAAGACTCTGAGGAGAGGTGTACCTATAACTGTATACAAATAAATACCTGAGTCTAAATAGTAAATTTTCTAATTCATCATATTGTGTTTATTTGTTCAGAAGACTAAGCTGCGAAGGGCATATTTGTTTTAAATTTTGAAGGATTCAGAGTTCTGCTTGGGTTATGTTTAGAAAAATTAGATAACAAGCTAACTGAAAGTTGAAAAGCTAATTTTTAATTGAAATCTGTTTAGTTGGTTTATTTTATTAGAAGTGTTTAATAAAATTAATTGTTAGACTACCTGATGAATGTAAAAGGACATGAAAGGATATGTTTATATGATTTTTTGTATATATTTTTTATTTTATAGACAATTTTTTTAGGTAATTATAGTTTTAGATTTTTAGTTTATTTTTTTTTTTTTTTTGCTTAAAGATAAAATATTTTATTAAAATTGAAAAATAGTGTAATAATTTAAATAAATAGTGTAATATTAATGGAGGAGTTTATTAAAATAAATAGTATAATATTGCAGGAGCAGGGTAAATGAGGAATTTTTTTAAGAAATTGAGGATAAATATAGATAATTAATAATAAACTATAAGCTCAAATGTTGCTTCAAGTAATGTTTGAAGAAGCACTATAAGTTAATGAGATAAACTCGTTTATCAAACACCTTCATTTTGGTCAAACAAGATTATAAGCTAGTCAAATAAGTTATAAGCTTGCTGAAATGACTTGTCAAACACACTCTTGGTTCTTTAGGAATTGACCAAAAATAATTTTATCCTGTTTGGATAATTTCAGTTGTATAATTTATGGTCATATTTTTTTGCTGATGGAGCAATTATGATTTGTGGATTAAAATAGCTGAGTGCAAATCTCTGGAGTAAAGGTAACAAAACAGGTTACTTGGCCTGATAGTGGGCTGTGGCCTGCAGTCTATAGTTGGCAGGGCCAAAAAAGCCCGGTTTCAATTCAGGCTTCTAAAGTGCCCAAGCACAGTGAAAGCCCAGTACTTTCTGGCTTTTAGTGGGTTTTTGCTGGCAAAACCTGGATCGCACTAAAAAAGGCACCGGGGTTAATTTGGGCTCAAAGTTTAAAGTCCAAACCATACATTTTATTGGGCGGTTCAGCCCGGCCCAGCCCATTTTACCACTAATCTGGAGTGAGACTTAGTAATTTCTTTGTTGCATAATGGGATATATCCAGTCATTGATTCCTTGGTTTCTTTCTGTTTTGCTTATACTTTCAACTTTATTTCAGGCAAGAGATCTTCCGAAACTTGTTCAAGCTGCGTATCATTTGATACCATACTTCATCTTTAGTGCTCAAGAAGGTCTGTTTCTTCAATGTTTTCAAACTAGAGCTATAAGTACTTAACAATGTTGACTTTTTAAGACATTATCAATTGCCATGACTGTTGCCTATGTAATATTTGGGATGTGGCTGGATTTGGAACCTATTGTACTAAGAAATATGGGGAAATCACATGTTCTCTTTCTCTCCTCTGCACTTTTCTTTCGCTTCTGACATTTTGATATTATTGAAATCTTGAAACTATTTCATTTCCTCTTGTAAAATATGGACTTTGGTTTTGGCGATATATTATTAAAACATGATCCAATGTTGCAATCAACTGACCATCCTAGTTGATGGAATGTTTTGTAGAAGTTAAAATGTTTAGGGCTGACTATGAATACATATCACTTATGCCGCAATGCAGGTGCAAGGAGCACTCTCTTTGCCGCCACTGATCCCCAAGTTCCAGAGTATTGTGAAATGTTGAAGGCAGATGAGTGGCCTGTCTGTGCCTTTATCTCTCAAGATTGTCGTCCAACAAATCCATCCGAAGAAGCGCACAACGTTCAAACATCGTACAAAGTGTGGGAGAAGACATTAGAGATGATTGGCCTTCCCTCAGATGCTGTGGAGAGGCTTTTAGAGGGGGAAGAAGTTAAATGCCGTTATGGACAAGAACAGTAATCTAATTTACAATGATGACTGCAAAAACAGTTGATTAGCTGAAAATGAAATGTGGCCACGTGCTCTCCCTTAATCTGTAAGAACACTTACATTATTTGTAGTTAGTAATGAGCATTTTCACTCTGAATCTGTGGGAGAAGAACCCATTTATATTTTTTGGATAAGATATATACATCCATTTTGATCATATTTATGTGCTCAAATGCCACATGCACCTCCTAATGGGAGAATCTAGCCAGCCATAAACAGGTGTTTTGACCTTAAAAAGTTCTGATGGTCATCAGTACGAGGAAGAACTAAATTAGTAAGCACTACGTTGTGATAGTTATTTTGACCCATGTCATATCATAGGTGACCCTCCTAAATAAGTAAGTGGGTTCCAACAATAGTGTTGCTTTCAATTTTGGATTGTTATCATGCAATTCATTACTTTCTCAAGAGTTTTGTCACCCTGCTTGCTTTCAACTTGTTTTGTGCTCTATAATTCATCAGAATGTTTGCTTTTTTCTTTGTTAGTAATCGGAAAATGATTAAGTGAGACAGCAGTCATCTACTTACCATGATTATAATATTTTACCCAAAAAATAAAAAAAAATAAATTAAGCAATCGTTTGATTATATCCTAGCTGCGGTTTTTGTGCCATGATGCAAGGATTAAAGAATTAATTGATGATCATGGGGTTGGTTTGATCTGATGACCTAACTACAACTTTAATTTATAAAATTTGGGTAAAGTTGGGGAACCATAAAGTATGGGTGGTTAGTTGAATTCGAACCTAAACTAATTTAATCACCTTAAAGTTTTTTTTATTTTTTATTTTTTTTAATAGATGTTATTTTAAGTCTTTTAAATTATGTTTTATTATATTTATATTTTTTTAAAAAAGTCAATCTGATTATCCTACTAAAACCAACTGGACTAGCTATAATCAAATTATGTCGGTTCAGGTTAATAAAAAATTTTGCTCTTAATCCAATTCAATTTGATCCAAGCAAGTGTTAAGAATCTTTAGTTAATGGACTTTGCATACTGAATAAATTGTGTCAATATTATAGTAAGGATGTAAGATACAGAATATTGTCAAGAACAAATGTCAGACACTTGAACATCACTATAATTTTTTTTCTCAATATTTGAAAAGGGAATTCTAATTTGGTATCTCGATTGAACAATATCTTATTGTAATGTTTCCCTAAAAAAGAAAAACTATAAACTGTTTATGCAATGTGAAATGCTAGCAATTAAAGCTACTAGAACACCAATATTAATGCACTAGGTGTTCATTAGCTAAGGAGTTACAGTAATGTGGAGCTTCTGCCCATTTTCACAGTGATCATCTACTCCACATATGAACCATGCTCTGCCTTCCTTTAAAACTACCGAGTCATTGCCACTGGTGAACCTCTGTGTATATGAGTCCTTTATGCAATTCTCATAAGCTGTGGAGTCAACTTGCAGTACATTATGTAGGCTGCTTTCGTAGTTGAATACTAGTAACAAAAGTATCAAGATGTTTATATAGTTTGTTCAATATAATAGATCATGTTGCTAGTGAATTTTTCAATAGTTATGTAATGAAATATGCAAAGTATAACCACTAGGGTTGACCTAGTGGTGGGGGGCAAGAATAGTATGCATGAGGTCATTGGTTTTAATCTCAATGCGACCATTGTACACAAAAATAAAATAAAATGCAAACATGCATCATTTTTGGATAATATGATGCCAATAAGTAGATCTATATAAATGTTTGCATTCTATTTTTCAAAATTTTATATTGATTCTGCAAATTTGATTTTACTTTGTATAAAGTGATTTATGTTATCTTGATGATTTTAACAAAACTTACTTTAAACATGTAATTAACAAAAATAGGTACATAGTTGTATGTGCTTGGATTACATCCAAAATATAAAATAAAATTATAAGTTTTTTGAAATTTTATAATTGCTAAAAAAGTACCTTAAGAATAGTGGTTTAGGAATCAATAAATATATAATTTTTACTAAAAACAAACAGTAAAGTATGGTAGTGATACTTTTTCATTTCACTTTTGTTTCCTTTAAATATGCATACAAAAATCTAAAGTGACTTTTATTCCATAAAAAGATGAATTGTGTTTAACACTCATAATCATGTTTGACACTACTTTCAAGGACATCAAACAAGTCTCTTGGTGTTTTCGGATGCATAACCAAACACATAGTTTCTATCAATGCGAGATTGTTAACAATAAAATCTTTTCAGAATACTCTATATTAGATGAAATTCATTAAATCATGTGAATTCAACCTTTTATTTTATAAGTCAAACATATATTTTGCCGGTAAAAAGAATATGTTAATAAAATATGTGAACGAATTGATATTTGTTATTATGAATGTGAAACTCTACCCTTACCTAGAACGTCACCAACATGAAACTCTTTTCCATCATACCAGTTGCTGAAATCGAAGAAGTCATCCCAACCATAAATGTCACCAACAACGTGGGTTTCTCCCTTTGCATAGAGCAAGATGAAGGAGGTCGTGAGGCAAAGGTAGAACGTGATTATACTGGAACATTGATAAGCTTGAAGACCCATTTTCCCCCCCTCCTTTTCTTACTTTCAATCTAAAGAGATATAATAAGAATGTTTCCAGGAGCATAATTGACAGAACATTGGAGCCTCACAACATTCCGATGTCACAATATTAGGTAGTCACATATATCGTGTTAACGTCGTAATAATTAGCATAATTTATTAGAGAAATTGTATTTTTACATAAAGTTTCAACAAATTTTTGTACAATAAAGAGAGATAGAAAGAAGAGAATTTTTTTTAAGAAAAATGATTTATATGATAAAGAGATAAAAAATGTCATAAAAAGTATTGTATAAATAATATAAATTAATTATGTGCAAGATATCTTATAGTTTCATAAGCATTGTATGAGGACGCCTATCCACTTCTAATCTACTATGTATATGCGTTTTTCATGTGAGCATTCTTCTGATGCTACCAAGCGGCCCAAACCTTTTCATTATTACCTGTCGTGATGATAAGCATCTTTACATCCACAGTAATGTAATAAAAATCTTCTGTGAATAAATAAATAAAAGCAATTTTCATTATGTTTAATTTTATTTGTTCAATTTACTCTAATAGACTGATTTTAGACTGACTTGTTAAGAAATGAATAGGACAAATTTCATTATTCACCTTCATTACGTAACGAATGACAAGTTTATTATTATGAGGGATGTTTGTGGGGTATGTGAGAAATATACTTTTCTCAGCATGGAAACCATCATTAGTTTTGATTTGGGTTGATCACAATCAAATTTGGAGAAAAGGATAAAAAAAAGTTGGATAGAATCATAGAAAATGCAGACAGCTTGTTCAAGTAGGGCACGGTTGAAATTTGCATTTTGTTGGAAAATGATGCCTCAAAACAAGGTATAGCCACTTCAAATTTCAAAAAACATGCAATCGACCCCACCCTATTAAAAGACTTTTTATCCAATTCGAATACGATGGTAAAAATGATCATATACCAAACTTCAATTCTTTTTAAATTTTAGTGCACGTGTATTCTCTTTGATACACAAGTGTTGTTCATAGAAGCAACTCTTTCAAGGTGGAAAAGTAGTTATGCAAAATGTCATTAAGTTAGTACTTGAACTTCAACTATTATAGCTTATCATATGGTGAATGATGGATCCCATACTTTAGTTAAGATAGTCTCTAACATAATAACAATATAGTAGAATTGATCAACTAAAATACTGGAGGCAGAAGTACAGACCCACTCTAGCTTTTACAAGATGATGTTAAACGATCTACAATTAGTTTGTCAAGGATTTAGCTAGAGGTGCCTTCATGCATTTCTATGTTAAAGGCCTCATGTTGGAATGTACACCATGGCTTATGAGTAAGTAACCTAGTAACCTACTCCTACCTTTAAAAGTGCCAAAAAGTATGCATATAAGTTTTAATAAAACTTGTGTAGACAGATAAAACTACCAGCCATCAATAATCAAGCACAGGTTGGATTAGTCCCACACAACAACAAATCCATGTTCTTCAGCTTTTTCCACAAACCGGGGGCTTTCTTCCCATCAAGTTTCTTCCCAGAAGTGCTGCCATCTTTCCACTTGAACCTCCTAAACCTGTCCATCTGAACACACACCTCCAAAGCTATCCCCTCTCCACTCTTCCCTTTGCTACCATCTTCTTGACCATCTCTTCTCAGAAGCTTCTCATAGTACTCCTTGTTCCTCTTCTCCAAACCATGTATCTGTGCCTGAAGATCTTCAATTTTCCTGTGCAGCATGTACACTCTATGATCCTCCCTCATCTTCAGCACACACTTTGCAAGCTCCCCAGCCTTCCTCTTGATGAACACTGACTCGGATGCCAGCTCTTCGTTCTCTTCCACCAAAGTGTTGACTCTATAACTCAAACTAGCATTCTCATTCAACAGAACAACCCTCTCGGACTCCAACACCTCAAGCAAACTCTTTTGTAGCTCACTCTTCCTTGAGGACTCACAGTACCTCCTCTCCATGACACCAACCTCATGCATCAACATATCATATTCAACATTCCTAATCACAAGCTCGGCGACAACAGCATCGACATCAAGCATGGAGCTCCTAGGGAGAACAATTGGCATCATCATGGGTGGGGGGTGTTGGTAGGAGATTGAGCTTTCAATGTCTGAATCATTGTGGCTCACACCACTAGCCTCTTCCTGGTCAGAGAAGCCTTCATCTACAGTTGAGACTTGAGAAGAGTGGCTACTATGATGCTTGTGCTTGGCCAGTGTTTGGATGTAACGGTCAGATAAGGTGATGTAGCCATTGTACAAGTCCTGCAGAAGGGACAGTAGCTGAGGTCTCTTTTGGTAGTAAGATTCTGCTCTTTCAGCAAAAGTGTCACCCAATTCTTCCTCTTCTGTTGTTGTACTCATTGCCAACACTTTCATCCTCTCCTCCAAGTCTGCCATCAAACACCAAGTTTCACATTTGTATAAGTGCAATACAACAACAACAATAACAACAAAAACAAGAGCCTTTTCCTACTAAGTGAGGTCAGCTACATAGATTACACAACATCATTCAATTAAAAGACCAAATTCACATTTGTATTAGTAATGTACAAGAAAAAGAACACAAAGAACAATGCTTTTTTTTTCCTCCTTACCACATTTACACAATTCCATAGCTTCAGAACCATAAAGTAACAAGTTGTAACAAAATTGGCATTGGGATGTACAACAAAGGAGGTTAATATAGACCAGATCTCAACTTGGTTGATGAGCAATGAGTAATTGAGCTCTAAGAGAGTGACGTGTTACCAAACCGTGACACCAGAAAGGGGCACACTGACAAGCCAATAAATATTTCTGGTACGCAAGATAAACGTTATGGGGAAATTAAATAGTGTAGGACTAGGACTAGTTTTGAAAATAGAATTTGAATTTGGAACATGACTCATGAGTTGGGCACAAGGTTATGGCACATTGCCACCCTAGTGTCTAGTCTAGAGTTACATCTACCTCTAGTTTTGAATGGAAAGGTCAAAATCATGTACTATACCTGACCATGTGCACTGTGGGCAGAAAGGTTATTGTTCTCCAACTTTCAATTTTTTAAGGGTAAATCCAATAAAGTTTAGGGGAATATGAGCACGGGCCACGAGGCTTAAATGGAAAGGTCACCGTTACAAATGACACCAAAATCTAATGTACACTGTAGCAAGGCAAGTGACACGGATAGGGACCAATGTATTACTTGTGTGACCACTAGACCCATGTTAGTTTCAAAATTTGAAACACAATGAGTGTCCAAAAAGCTCCGCAAAGGCCAAACAGAAGAACAAAAGGGTATGAGAAAGGGACAATGGATCAATCGCCAGAACATAGACAATGGGTGTAGAAGTCTGGTTCAAATCAAATTGGAAATTTGAAAACAGATAGACACCAAAAGGGTAAACCTGAACAGCCCCCTTATGAAAAGTTCCCATACACACATAATATCAACTTTATTTAAGTTTACACATTCATGACAATATAATAATATAATGAACCATACTATATTATAATATAATGATTAACAAATAAAAATAAATAATTTATGTTTGCCTTTTAATTTAAAATTTACTTTTTTACTAGGCGCGTGTGAAAAGGCGCGTGGGATAAGTGAGGTTTGATGATAATGTAACAATGCAAATAATGATGTACGGCATTGTTGTTTCCAATGAAGACTTGGACGTTTGACAGTTGACAAGGACAAGTCTGTATGTATGGATTCTTCTCCTCAATCCTTCCTTTCTTCCTTCCATTGATGATTGCTTGAAAAAAGATTGCTACCGTTTCAACATAACTTGAAACACACCGAAAGCATGTGATCCTATTAAATTCAGATTTCTTCTCCTTCCTTCCTTCATTTATTAGGACTATCTCAACTTTCTCTTTCTGCTTCATACCCCATCTATTTAATGTTATATATATTATTATTATTATTATTATTATTATTATATATTACATCATATGATATCATCAAATTATTCAAATACCAAACCATCTCAATGACCAAAAAAGAAAACAAACAAGTCCTTCATGTCCCTACCAATTTTTTGGTTAAGATCTAAACTTAATATTATGAACCATGTCTCGCGCATTAATTTAGATACCTTTGTTTTACAAAACTTTTTTGTTTCACATTACAACTCAATACTGTATACACAAGTTTTAATATGAAATTTAGAGTTAAGATTAATGATAACATTCATCTAATCTAATCACATTTAATTGGGATCAATTCTATTTTTAAAATAAAACGGGCATTAAACCAACTAGACACTTGGTCACAATACAAACAAAAACCAAGAGATGTGACTTAACATGTAACATGGAGTTTTTGTTTAGTTACAGCGAGTTTATTTTTTTGGGTACCGTTGGGTGAATTTAATGCATACCAGAAATGTTGGTGAGGAGCCAGGAGGGCATGTTATTGTTGGAGATGCTCTTGTCCTTGAACCCTTTTGTGGATGAGGGAAGCAATGGGGAATTTGAAACCACTTTTTCCTTGCCCATGTTTGGGTCCCTCTCCATTAATGTCCTTGCTTCAAGACACCCTATACATTGCAATAATAATAGATGAGATCAAAAACAACAACACAATCTTTCAGGAACACAAAAAAGGACTGTTGCCAGAAATAGAGGGTCCTTTGCATTTAAGAAGGATGAAAAAAGTATAGAACAAAAAAAAGAACAAAAAAAAAATGTAGAACTTAAGAAGGTAACACTAAACACATTAACAGCGCAGATCTCTATAGACAATGCAGAGAAACTAATGACTAATAAAGTATTGCATAACCTCACATTGAACAAAGGCAAATTGTTTAAAATATGAGGAATGGTGCAATCTGAACATTCAGAATATAGCAACAAGCCCAAATCCCAAAGCATTTTAAACCTGTGTTCTGAAATTCAAAAAGGGCAAATTCCTTCTTTTTAATCCTTTCAAATTCCGTGGTTAAACCGGGAATCAATGAAGATCATGTGAACGGCATGACAGCAGAGAACACCAATATGAAGTTTCAGGAATCAACAACAGAAGAAGAATAACAACAGAACCTGGAACAGCTTTTTTTTTTTTTTCTTTGCATGCTCTGTTTGTTTGGCAGAGAAAAACAGAGGAAGAGTGAGAGAAAGTTGGAAACTTTTTAACATTAGTCCATTATATTTAAAAAACGAAACATACCCATCAAAGATCAGATACATTGTAAAACGATGCAACATGCAGCAATTACATGGCACTCGAGAATCATATTCATAGTCCCTTATGTTCACAGACAGAGAGTACTCTGCTATTTTCTCAGCAAAAAATGGCCATAAATTGGATTTATAAATTTTTAAAATAAATAAAAATAAGAAGAATCCAGGAGCAGTATTAAAATTAATATTGAATAAACAAATGGAATGGAAGAACAGAGGAAGGGACTCACCGTGAGGAGTATGGGAAGAGGACTTGATTAGCAGCTAGTGAAGTGAAACAGAGGTAAAAAAACAGAGTTGAGAAGAACGTGGTTTGAAAGAAAGATGTGTGTATATTTTTGTGAGTGATGGTAAAAAAAGAAAAAAGGGGTTGATGGAAAGCGTGGGACCCTATGAATAAGAGTCCTCAGTGTCACAGTCCAACAGCAGCAACAAATAGTCAAAAGCAGTCACTGAACATACGGGGAGGACAGTGTCACACGGTAACAATCTTAGCCCCAAAAAAAGATTGTATATTAAACTGTTTTTCTGTTATTTATGATAAGAGATACGCTAATTTTGTTGTCAAAAAAAAAAAGAGATACGCTAATTTGGGACAGGGATATCATTTGGGTTAATTGATTTTGTTGAGATTTTGTTTTATCTTAAGTCTATGATATCGTCCCTGTTAAGGTGTTTGTTTCCATGTAATTATTAGGATAAAGAATATTTCACTGGGATTTGGCCGAGTCTGGTCGCATTTAGATAAAGGACGGTAAGTGTTTTGATATTTGTCAAGTTAAAAAGATAAAGTCGTGTAGTTTTGAAATACCAAGATTTCGTGGTTCACGGTATAGTTTTCCAATTTAACTGCCTATCCTCACAAAATAAATAATAACCACCCAAAACTTCCTTCCTATTTGTTTTAAAGTTAAATAAAATTAATTTAATCTTATATTATAAATTAAAATATACAATTTGAAAGAGCGAGACTCGTATCTTCTCTTTATATAAACTAGTATTTTAGTCTGCATAATACACAAAATAAGTATTTGTTTTATATAATGATAATTTATAATAAATATAATTATAATTTATAAAAAATAAATGCTTTTGAATATATAAAATTATATTATAACTAAAATTCGTAATAAATAAATATTTTTAAATATCTAATTATATTTTAAATTTATGATAAACAATTTATATTGTGATACAAAATTATTTTTAACTATTAATAATTTTTTTAAAATATTAAAATTTAATTTATAAATAAAAATAAAAAAAGATAGATTGAAAGAGATAAAAGATTGACAAAAATTCTTAAAAATGCGCTCGTCGAAGAAAATCAATTAAAAACACTCTGTTGAAAATAGTCCCTAAAAATACTCCTATTCAAGATAGTTATTCTAATATATAATCTATAATCTATACAATCCAAAATAATCTAAAAAAAGAAAGCTCCATGTGTCAACTTTTTGAGCAATTTCACACAGAATCTCATTCCATTTGGCAACACCAAAGCATTTCCCTCTTTTATTTGCTTACTTGTCGACCTCATATTCATTTACATACAAATCAATTTATGAATAATTATGACATAATTTATAAATAATTAAGACACGAAATATTAGATAATTATAATAAATGTTATATACGGTAAAAATGGTAAGTGCACAACAATGCTATAAATATAAATCATTTTTTTTAAGGAAACGATTCAAAATAGACTTGATATCTAACAAACTTAAAATATATATATATATAAAAGTTAAAAAAATTACTAAATCTAATCAAAATATAAATAAAAGGAAACATTAAATATATTGAATTTTTTGATTAATTTTTATTTTTGAATGAGTTTTTATTTTTAAATAATTATTGAATTATCCCCTTCAAATTGAAAATAAAAATAAAATTGAATTATCCCCATGGTTCTTTTTAAATAGTTATTGAATTGCAAAATTCATATGGAAAGGTTAAATTATTAAATCAAATAGAAATAAAAGAAAATGCTAACCTCCCAAAAAAAAGGAAATACTAAATCAAATGCAATATAAAAAGGAAAAAAAAGAGAGAAACACTAAATCAAATGCAATATACCAAATAATATATATAAAATTTAAAACATTATTTAATCAAATCAAAATAGAAATAAAAGAAAACACAAAATATATTGAAATTTTCAATTAATTTTTATTTTCGAATGAGTTTTCATTTTTAAATAAGAGTTTAATGATCATGCACTATCAATGTAAAAAGTTTTATATTGTCACCCAATTAGAAATCACCATTAATATGACTTTAAAGTATTTATTATAAAAGTCAACAAACTTACAATAAATGGTGGTTTGTGATTGGATGACAGTATAAAACTATTTTACATTATCAGTGCATAACCATTAAACTCTTTAAATAATTATTGAATTATTATCCTCATTAAACTCAACACATTATTTGAATTATCCCTTTAAATTGAAAATAGAAATAAAAATTGAATTATTCCCATGATTCTTTTTAAATAATTATTGAATTGCAAATTTCATAAAAAGGTTAAAAATTATTAAATCAAGTAGATATAAAAGGAAATGCTAACCTCCTTAAAAAAGGAAACAAAAAATCAACTGCAATATAAGTAAAGTTCCATGTGTCAACTTCAAGAGCAATTTTACACAAAATCTCATTCCATTTGGCAACACCTGATTGTTTCTCTCTTTTTTTTGCTTACGTGTCAACCTCATATTTATTTGTGTACAAATTAATTTATGGATAATTACTACACACAATTAATGAAAAATTAAGACACAAAAAATTGGAGAATCAGAGTAAATGTTATATATGGTAAAAATAGTAACTGCACGACAATGCATTGAACATAAATAATTTTTTTTAAGGAAATAATTCAAAATAAACTTTATATTTTACTTCCCTTAAATTTACATATTAATTAGAATATATTATATTGTATATCAATTATAATAATAACCAAATGCTAATTTCCCGTAAATCACAATAGTCCACAATCTTATTTAATACAAGAGATGTCACGTGGTTATAATATAAAAATGTTTGTATTTAAAATTAAATATTAGATTTATAATATAAATATGATTTCAAATTCAAATCTAACGGATGTTGAATTTTCTGCTCACAATTCTCTTCTTTAGTCTTCTCTTATTATGACACTTGGCATATCGATTTTAAGAAATTTAGTCTACTTTTATCTCTTACATTTCTCCTTTGTATTTGAAGTAATTAATGTAATTATTAAATTTCGTCAAAATTTGTTTATTGATAAAATTAATGTATTTTTTAAATATATATATATATATATATATATATATATATAATTAAGGTAATTATCTGTATTTATTATATATAATTTATAATTTATTTTTTATTAAATGTAATTATTAAATATCATTGAAATATTTTGGTTTTTTATTAATAAAAATACAAAATTATATTAATTATGGTAATTATGACTAATATATATTCTAACATACTTAGTTTGTTTATTATAGCTTTTTCATAATATAATTTTTATGAAAGTGAAAGTAAATTTCATGAAAAAATGATTTGATTTGACAAATTATTATATATATATGTGTGTGTGTGTGTGTGTGTGTGTGTGGAAATAAATATATTTGCATTAAATTTGTCTTACCACATATTCAAAACACTTTACATTTTTTCCTCTTCCTCGTTATCTCTATATAAAGTCTGTGTTTTAGACTTTTGCACTTCACATTTCTCTCTCTCCCCCTTTCGCTCGACATCTCCATATCAAGTTTGTGGTACCACCTTTGATATATTGATTCTTTTGATAGATTTGTTCATAGTATTTCATTTTTTATTTTTTTGACATTATTATTTGAATTAAGCTCTGAGTTTTGCACTGTGTCTTTTGCAGATGATGATAAGCTAAAAATATGAAGTAACAATTTGAAGCTACTTATTTAAGATTGGGTTCGAAAATGCAATAATATAAAGCTTTCATTTTTAACAATATTAATTGTCAGTTGAAAATATTGAGAATTTGTCTTTTTTACTTTTCTTATAATAATATCTATTTTTTATTCTAAAAACTATATTTATCTTTTAAATTCGTCATTTTCTTAAATTAAGAATTGTTGCATAGATCAACCAAGTTAACATGTTTTTTGGTTGTGAAATATTACAAGAAAATTCTTCTTTTTTTTTACTTTTTTTTGGATTTTTATTAGTTCATTTAAGTAAACATTTTTAATCATATTGTATTAATTAATCAAATTGTGAAATATTTAAAACAACCAAGAGTTATATGTCTATTAATTTGGTTACTTAAACAGGTAATATAACAATATGCAAGATTTAAATAATTAACAACCACAAGAACAACAACGAGAAAGATAGTGGCAAAACTGTAGAAATAGGAGGAGGAGAATGAGCATGGAGCAATGACAACAAAAATTATCTAAAAGACAAGCAAATTATAATGAAATAAAATAAAATAAAAAAGTGAAACATCATATAGTACAAGTGACGAAATATTTTATATTTAATACTTCAAATAAAATTCTGTAAATATCAATCTTGCATATTTATTACTTTCACATGTTATTCTTATACTAATTTAACTTCCATACTAACACCTATTTGACAAATTCACAAGACATAAATAATATATTTATAAACCAAAATGTTATGTTTATTAGCATTACATACACTTTCATGGAGTTTAAGAAAGATATTTAATGAGGCTCTTGTGATGTTATTAGATTACAACATTGTATTTACTCAAGTTTTGAGATTTAAATAATTCTACAATTTCAATTATAACATGTGAAAGTAATATTAAGTGCTTAATATTTCAAAAAAGACAATTTCTAAATATTGGATGAATATATTTATTTATCGATTTGTAACATGTTTCAATTGATAAATAAATATTCTTTCTCTATACTTGATCATGCATAAAAGTGTGCAACATTCTTTTAAAATAAATTTATCTCTACAATAATAAAAATCTATTTATATTTAATTTAATATTTAAAACATCACAATCATAACTTATAAAATAAAAATGAATATATTTTTATTTATTATATTAAAATTATTTTAAAATTAAATAATTTAAATATTTTTTCATGACAATTAGTAAACAAGCTCCAATTAATATGATGAATTTTTAAAAGTTGAAATGTCAATTAAAAGTTTAACATTTTTTGTAATTATGTCTATTAAAATATGTGTATTATGTCTATTTATAAAATTAATTATTTTATAAATAATGTTTATCTATCTGTAATAATTAATTAGTATATTTTGATTTATATAATTGCTAATATTAAAATAACTACAACGAATTTATAAATACACTTATATCATATTTTTATTTAAAATTTCTATTATTTGATTTCTTGATGATTATTTTTGGGACAATAAATAGCAAAATTGTTTGAATAATAAAATGTGTAAAGATACTTTTACGTCACTTAATCAAAGTAAACTCTCACTAAAATTTTACCTAATTCGTACGTATGATTGAACAATGTTGATACAAAAGGCATTAGATTATTGTTGACACCTATTACACGTATCATGATTTTAAAATGAGGCAATATCTTACTTTTTTAATTTTTTAAAATGACAATTTGCATTTTAATAAATGAGGTAATATCTTATTCTCTTAACTTTTTAAAATAAAAATTTTCATTTTAATAAATGAACTTTATAGTCAACACTTAATGTAGGATTTATATAATACATAAGTTGTTAGCTTTTACATGACAAGTTAACTAAGTAAGTACACTATTTTTTTTTCTTTTGGTGTTTATCTCTCTATCATGTTAATTGTTAATATTGATACACACCCAAGCAGTAAAAAAAATTAATTTCACATGTTCTTTTATATATTTTCTTATTTAAGGCAAATTAAAATTCAAAGACATCTTCCAATTATATGAAGAGTTAAAAAAAGTATTTTGACATGTATTTTGACAAACAAGTAAATGATAAGATATTTATTTATTTTTTACTTTATTTTTTTTAATTTGTCAATAAATTGACTTATATTTTCTAGGAGGGTGAATTTGAAAAACTATAGAATATATGGAAAGATGAGCAATTATTGGCACCAATTTACCCAATTGACAACAATGTTAAATAAAATTTTATAGTAACATCTTTATATTAAATTGTCAATTCACTAAATTCTTAAATTTCTTTATTGTAGGTTCTGTTCATGCAGAATATAATCGAGTCTGATCATAGAAAATATTCTCTTCAAGTAAAACTAGCCTACACTCTGTAGAAGCCTTGCTTGGTGGTTGGAAAAAAGACACATTTAATTGTAAATTAGAATGTCTATATAAAGGATTACGTATGGGAAATATTGAAACCGTCTTTTCTAGCAGTATTGCTGTTGTCTTTTTTGTAGCTTTTATCGTTGTTGGAACTATGTGGTATGGTTCAGCAACAACCCCTATTAATCATCTAAAAACATATTCTGTTGGATGGAATTTTACGATAATAGCAAATAAAACTTAACTTTTAAAACTTGTAAAAATTATTGTTTGAAAAGATATATAGATTATATAATATGATTTCTTTAAAAAATATATTTTATTTGTGTGATGTTAATTAATTCAGAAATGTAATAATTATAAAAAAAACACAAAGCTACCATAAAATTAGTTATACCATTTTCTCATTTTAAATTAATTCTAACTCATTTTTTTCTCAACATTAGAAAACTTGAAAATGCAATATCAAGTGACAGTTATCATATTAACAAGTATTATATAAAACAAAAAATTTGCATTCTTCATGTTTTAATAATTAGTTCTTTGACTAACTATTACATTAGACAATGTTAAATATTTTATATTTATCCATGACATTATATAAATTATTTTGTAGTTTTTCAAACCCAAGAATTTGTGGATGATGAGATGTAGAAATAATTGAAAATAATTCTTGCAAGGTAAACAACTATTCAACTTTTTTATTTTTTATTTCATAGGCCTGCTTTCTTATTGCTTAAATAAAAATAATGACAAATTACACAACTTTTTGATAATTTGCAAGGAAATAAAAATTATTTATAAAATGCAATAAAAATTGATGATTACAAAATAATAATAATTGTAAATAAATAACATCTTTTCTATGACTTTATGTATGTTCACACTTATGTACATTGTAATATTTCTAACATATTTATATATATGCATATATAACAACCAAAGTTATTTAGATTACTAGAGTAGAACTCTGTGCAATATACAAGAAATGATTTATTAAATTATTAAATATATATTGAGAAAAATATTAAATTAAAAATAACACAGAAAAAAAATACAAATAAGCATGTATTAAACAAAAAATAAATTAAATTTAATATACATGTCAATGTAAAATAATAGAAATCGTTACAATATATCAAACTCCATATCTTATTAAAAAAAAAAAAAGATGCACAAACATGAAAGTAATTATCTTAATTATTTATATTTAATAATTATATTAATTACTGTATAAAACAAATGTATGTTTATAGAATACTTTATTCTTAAATTACATACATACATACATATATGTGTGTACGTGTGTGTGCGTGTAGAGAGAGAGACTGAGAGAAATTTATTCTATCCCGTGCCTTGCATGGGTCAAATACTCTAGTTTGTATATAAAGAAGATTAGAATAGCTATATTAAATGAGAGTATTTTGGGGAGTTATTTTTCAATGAGAGCATTTTTAAGAATTTTTTTTCAACAATTAGGAATTTTTTTAAGCTCCTATATTTTTTAATCAATCTATACTTTTCATCTTTTTTTAAAATTGAATTTTATTTTTTAAAATATATTAAAAATTAAAAATAACCTTGTATCATAACACAAATTGTTTATCATAAATATAAAATATAATTTATATGTTCAAAAATATTTATTTATTATAAATTTTAATTATATATCATCTATATATATAAATTAGAATAACTATATTGAATAAGAATGTTTTTATGAGTTATTCTTCAACAAGAGTATTTTTGGGAGTTTATCTTCAATAAGGGTGTTTTTAGAAACTTTTCTTAACATCTTATTTTTTTTAATCTATTTTTTTTATCTTTATTTCTAAATTAAATTCTAGTATTTTAAAAAAAAATTATTAATAGTTAAAAATAACCTTGTATCACAATTTAAATTGTTATCATATATCTAAAATCCCATATATATATATATATGGGTGGGGATCAAGTTACTCCAAGAGTAACTCTTGGTAGAGTTATGTAACACCCCTACTTTTGTATATTAAATTATTCTGTATGTTTAAAAATTGTTTTTAAGTCATCAATGTATTTATAACAATTAATAATAATTTTAGAAATTGTTCTAGAATTTATTGAGATAATTTTTGTAAAATGACAAAAATACCCCTAGTTGACTGTTGGAACCAATCGGAGACTTTTTGACCTCAAAATATTTTGAAAATTTTATATTAAGTATCTCTCATTATAAAAACTTCATTTTGAGAGAAAAGTAGTGAAAATATAATAATCCTATTTCAATTCTTCCACTGTTTTTTATATATATTTGGCAATACAATTCTGAAAAATCGGAAAGGAATTTTGAAATTCTGACTCCCACCATTTTGCTCAAAATTTCAAGAGCTATTTAATCGTGATTTTTAATAATTTTTCCGAGTCGGAGTCCAGAGAAATTAGAAAATGACAATTTTGTCCCTATTTCTCAACATTAAGAACTGACATGAGGAAAAGATTCAATTGACATTAAAATGTCAATTTGAGCTTGGAATTATGTCATATATATTAAAATATAATTTTGGGAATTTTTGGAATTTTCTGGAATTTCTGTGTAAAATGACCAAAATGCCCCTACGTGTCTAATAAGCCAGCCAGTATTGGTTTGACATTCAAAAAGGGTGAAAATGGTAATTTTAGTTTATTTATGGGTAAAATATTTAATTTTAGAATTTTGATAAAATTTTGGTATTTATTGAATTAAAATGGATTTTCTATGAATTTTCTAGCTTAAAAATACAAAATAAAAACATATAATTTGAAATAAATTAATAAAAATTAAAATTTATTATTAGAAATTTATTTTGATGAAAATTAATGTATTTATCCAGTTTTTCATTAAAATAAATTATTTTGATATTAAAAGCTAATTTTTTCAAGTTTAGGTGTTTTTGTTGGTACTAGTTAATTCACCTATAGATAAAATTTGACACATGGAGGCTTGGGACAGCTGGTGGGGCACGTCCCCAACCCTAAAATAGGTGATTCACCACCTATTTGAGATATGTGTCCCTAAATTGGATTAAAAATAAATAAAAATTGGATTTATGACATAATAGTGACATAATGGATGATGTAAATATTTGGACACCTAACCCCCCTCCTTCTTCTATAAATAGGTCTCAAAGTTTTCAGATTTTCACTCATCCTTTCCTCTCCCAAGCTAGAGAGCTTCTCTTTCTAAAGTTTTCTCTCTCTAAAATATTTTTTTATCTAGTTTTTATGTTAAAATTTTGCTAGTTTTCAACTAGTAGAATTTCTCCTCCTAGAAGCTTTGCACCAACAATTTCATCCTCTTCATCAACTATCTTAGAGGTAATGAGGGGAGTGGGGTTGGTTCTAAATTACTGTCACTTTGCATGTTAGTAGGAAGGGTTTTTCTCTAAACCCGTTTAGGCTTAAGTTTTATTATTGTTATTATTGTTTAATGTTAAAATTTAATTTTTGCTAAGTTGTTACTCTGTCCAAATTTATATTATTAAATCATAATTACTAAATTGTTACTCTGCTCAAATTTAAATTATTAAATTATACTTGCTAAGCTGTTACTCTATTCAATTTTAGAAAATTAAAATGCACTTGCTAAGCTATTACTCTGCTCAATTTTAGAAAATTAAAATGTATTTATTTAGTTGTTATTCTGCCAAAATTTTAGTAATTATACTATAATTGCTATGTCGTTATTCTGTTAAAATTCTGGTATTGTGCAATTTCTGCAAAATAAGGCAGAAATGTTGATTTATTGGTGCTTAAATTAAATGAGACCAGGAAAACCTCTGCTTGAGAAGTTAGGAATTAACAGTTTAGTGAGTAATGTAAAGCAAGTGACATGTAGTGGCATGGCACCCTGCTAAGGAAGCCACAGTTTGGTACGTTGAGGAATGAAAGGCAGGGACCCACTTGCGGAGGTCTTAGGGGTAGGTATCGAGTGGTGAAAGTCCCAATGGTCAGGGTAGCGCCCTTGAGCCGGGATATTCGCCTGACCAAACTCGATAACCCCAACAACTGCTCAGCATTCTAGGATTGGTTTGAGAGTATATCTTTATAAATGGATATCCTAAATTGTTATTTTGTTCCTCAATGATGACGAGGACTGTACCATGTGATGGTGTTGAGAGAGGTATATGTACTCCCAGTCACTTCCCAGGTTCTATTGAGAACTATTACCCACTAATGGGAAGTATGGATCCATACTTAGTCAAGAGTAGTCGAATACAACTTAGAATGAACCTTAGGATCTCTTGTATTGTCAGTTGTATTTTATCTTTGTTTTATGGTAGATTTCCTACCGCGCATGTAAAAGTGATTTTAGAACAAAATACCTTACTCCATTATTTTCTTTTGTGTATGATTGGTTGTGATTATTGAAGACGACATTAACGCTTCGTAATGCTGAGTACGAGATAGAGAACATCTCAACAGGGGAGAACCTGAAGACCTATAGTATTTTCTTTTTGTATAAAGGATAGGGTAGATAAATACTGCTCTGTATATGATCTCTTTTGATGTATATAGTGGGCTAGGTAATATATGTATTTCGATGTACTTTTGTTTTTGACTGTTATGTATTACTCAAACCATGATGTACAGTTTTATGAAATATATGTATATATCTTTCATATTTTATTACCATTTTCAAATTCTGTTAAGTTTGGAATTTCTTTTAAAACTGGAAAAATTTTACCCACATTTTTATTTACTTAAACTTAATAACTAAATTAATATGAATTATATTTAAAATTAAATGGGTGTTGCAAGTTACACCACTCAATAACTTTTAATATGTATTAAATTTTAATGATCCAACCGTTGAATTAAAAGATTATATGTCAATGATCATGTATACCAAATTTTAGGTAAATCGAACAATTTTAGCTAGTTAATCTTATTATCAACATTTACTTATAATTTAGAAAAGTATATTATGCGTTAATTTGAATATATTTAACTAAATATTAAATAGTTTTCAAATTTTATAAAAATTTGTAGATTTCATCTACTCAATATAATCTTTTCATTCAACGGTTGAATCGTTGAAATTTAATACATATTAAGAGTTATTAAGTGGAGTAACTCTATCAAGAGTTACTCTTGGAGTAACTTGATCCCCACCCTATATATATATCAAATATATATTAGATATTCTTAATACTCTCTCTTTTCTCATTTGAATGTGTATTTCACACACTACTTCTACAACCAACAAAAAAAAAAAAAATCTCTTTCAACCACTTAGGCTACTCATTTTTAATCTTTATCAATATATTTGATCCTCTTGGCTCTCCATACCTTTCAATTAACCTTTTTTTTTATCACTGTTTTTAAATTAAATTTCAATAATTTTTTTTTAAAAAAATTATCAATAGTTAAAAATAATCTTATATCACAATTTAAATTATTCATTATAAATTTAAAATATAGCTTATATATTTGAAGATATTTATTTATTATAAATTTTAATTATTATAAAATTTATAAAAATAAACACATTCTTAAATACTTAAACATATAGCTTATATACTTAAACATATTCTTTATTATAAATTTTAATTTTATAAATACATACATTTATTCAGTGAATCAACTAAATTTACATATATTTTTTCAATCTTGCCTCTTCAAGTAATTATCGAAGTATTTTTTTTCACTTACCTCTTTAGACCCTATACCTAAATATTCTTTTAACAAGTCTTTCTAGACTCATAAAACTTCTCAAGTTTGAAGGTAATCAAGTAGTCTATTAAGCTCAAATAAATAAATGATAATCTAAATGTTCATAGAGCATTTATAAGTGTAAAACACTAGAAAATACAAGAAAGAGGGTTGAATTGTGTTTTAAAAACTTTTTCACAAATCCCTTTTTGAAAATGTATAGTCTTTCGATATGAAGGAAGATAAATTTTATCAGGCAAAACGTTCTTGATGAAAAACGTTAATAATGTTGTTTAAAACTTAATCATTTATCTTTTTTAAAAGAGATTAAAAAGAATTGTAAGCAACAAGTTAAGAAAAGAGATAAAACACATGAGTTTTATATTAGTTCATCTTAAACAAGTCTTAAGTTGTTATAAGTATTTTTAAACAAGTCTCTTCAGGCTTTGACCAATTTTACTAAGAAACGGTTAAAGAAAAATCACAAGACTACTTCATTTTAAATGGACAGATATACAAGTTAAGAACTTAATCTATTTTCTAGCTTGAGATCTTTCAAGTATAAAGAATATAAGTTTGTGTTCAAGTTAGCAAATGCAAAAACTTGATAATCTCTTTCTTTAGGTTTTGAGCTAGTTATAAGATGGAGAAAATTTATTCGTTGTGACCAACTTCAAGCTTGATGGAATTTGAACATTGCAGCATTAATTGCAGCATTTAATGTTTTCATTAACATGTATCACATAATAAGATAAAGCACTTTGCTCATTTTTCTATTCTCATACTACAACCCTAAGACAAAGAATAAATCTCTTTTTCATCTAAAAAAGTACACTGTTACACTTGTTACTTTTTAGTTGCACATATTTTAATAAAGTAGGTATACAAGAATGTTTGATTTTGCAAAAGTGTTATTACGAGGCTTCCTAGATACGCTTCAACATTTATAAGGACAAAACATTCCTTTTGTTTAGAAACAAGACTAAGATGATGCAAACATATATATAGTAAGTCCATGTAAGACTATAAACGTGGAATTTTAAGGTATCCCATCTATAGGATGGCCTGTTAGTTAAAACTTAAGCCTTTTATGTTATTCAAATGATTGAAAATAAAAGAGTGTTGTAAATGCAAGTACAATATCTTCAATCTCTATAGTTTGTTAACTCTTGAGACTTATAAACGATGTCACACTAGTTATTGTGAAAGTTTATTTCTCTTGTTTGAAAATGAATGTTAAGATGCATTAAATGTTGTATTCAATATTTTTTCTCATTTTGATGATGATATTTTGATAAAACATATATCTTATATATCATTGCATATAAAAGTTCTCATACTTGCATATATCTTATGACTTTCGCTGCAATGTTGTCTTGTCCCCTTTGCTTTTATGTCAATTGCACTCTTTGAAATATGAGAATTGGTAAACTTTGTCTTTCTTGATTTCTTTTGGATAAGACGATGACTTTTAGACTTGTAAGACAAGCCAAGTAACTCATCATTCTTAAAATGCCTTGAAGTCTTGAAGGTTTTCTTATCTGATGAAGTATGTGACATGAAGCTTATGACTTGTTAACAGATGAAGCATGTTGTTAAGACATAAAGGTATTGACTATAGAAACTATCTAACTAAAGGAGTCACAAAATGTGTTGAGGCACTTTAAATTTGTATTAAGTTGAGATGTTGAAGCCTCCCCAAACAAGAGTAAATTATCAGCAAAAAAATAAATAAATGTGATATATGATAAATCTAAATCATATATAAATTTATAGAGTCTTTTACATGTTTTAATGCATCATCTTAATGAAATATTGTGAGAAAATAAATCAATTTTATATATTCTCACGTGATTCATGCTTTGAGATTGTTAAATGAAAAAGATCATGATTAGGCTAATTTTCTTAGGGGTTTTAATGTAGAAAAAATGAGCAATATTGAGAAGCATCAAATTTTGAATTTTAATATATTTCGACCTTTCCACCTTATTTAGGTCATAACTTAAACTCTAGTAATGTGATTGAGGTGATCTTAGTGTTTATGAAAAGGTTAAACAAATATCTATATTTTTCATTAAGACTCTAATCAGGTTCAAAGTGGATCATAGAAGAAATTGGGCTTGAAGTTGATGAGTTGTTTAGATAATCTAACATAGGTGCAATGTTTTAAGCATATCTTGAGTTGTAGAGATTGAAATGACATGAGTTTAGTGCCAAAATTTCAAACATAAATCTATCTGCAACTTTCACGAAGATGCCTAAAGTTAGTTCCGTCATTTGAATGGTCAAATAATGTGTGGAAAATATTAGACGTAAAAGTGTGTCCCACTCATTTTAAGGGCGAGCCTAGTGCAAAAACTCATGACCAACAAGCTACCCAACAGTTGGAACAAATCAACTAAGGTGGCATGCATTTGCAATCCTATTTGTTTATAAGTGTAAGGAAAAAAAAGGAGTTTTTGGTACTCTTTGACTTCTCTAATGACCAGAAGTGAGGGAGAAATAAAAAAATCATCATTCACCATTGAATATTGAAAAAAATTGGGTATGTTTCTTAAAGATTAATGACCATCTCTTATCACTATCTTCTTTTGTTTTCCTTTTTTATCTCTTTGAGTTTCTGATTTACTTAGGGTTAGGTTAAGATAAATCTTGATTTGAACTTTTGTAACTGATTTCCCCTTTCTAAATTTTGACCCTTTTTATGTGATTTGAGTAATTAGATTTGTGTTTATTGCTTTCCTTAATTAACTCTCTCTGGGATTGATTTATACTTTGAATTCACAATTGGAAAATTGGGATTTAAATTATTCTGATCCATTAACCATGTATTTCTTACGCTTAGGACTAGGTTTGAATATATGCATTTCTTTATAATTTCTTGAACCTAATGTTTGCTTTTAATTACGCTTGCCTAAGGAATTACGGATTATAATTGATAACAAGGGGTTTATCTGCCAAGGAATTAAGGATAAACAAAATTAGAGAAATTAAATGTCAATTACATAATTAGAAGGAATTTAGAAGGGAAAGGAATTACATCAAGGGAGAATGGATAGGATTTCAATACCTACCCATCTTTGCTTATTGAATTTTCTCTTAATCAATTATTCGCATTTGTTTCTCTTTAATTTCAATTAAAACCAAAAACCAAAAACTATTTCTTGTTACTAGATTAGAAGTGTAATTAATTAATTGTGTAGTTATTAAACCATAATCATTGTGGGAATAATACTTTACTTTTACTTTATTACTTGTATGACTGTTACATTTGTCGTCTCACCAAAAATATAGGAGGACACAATGTGCTCAATTTAATGGGCTTCCGCTACTTCTGCTAAATAGATACATTAATCAAACAGGCCAATCTTTCAATGCATAAGACAAATAGATATGGTGATAACATATCACCTTGTATAATGCCCATGTGAGGATTGAAAAGTTGGGTTTTACCACCATTGAATAACACCCTTAAAGAGGTAAATGATATGCAACACCGAATACAGTTAATAAAAGACTAGTTAAGACCATTATCATTTAGAGTATCCAAGAGGAATTTCCTTTGGAATTTTTCATATGTTTTTTTCAAGATCGATTTTGATGGATAGCTAATCTTTGCTTCTTTTTTTAACTCTCATGGAAGGGGAAATTTGTTGCACGACAACAATGTTATATGCCCTATGTCTTCTTAGTATAAAGCTATTTGATTTAGGGAGTTAAGTTGAGGCATGACTTTCTTAAGTTTGGTTACAAAAGCCTTTGCAATTATTTTATAAATGACATTGCATAGGCTAATTGATAGGAATTGATTCACTCTAGTAGGCACCTCTACTTTAGAGATAAGGGTAATTAAGGTTTGATTTATGTCCTTCAAATTGTTAGGTTGCTCATAGTATTGTTTGATCTTGTCACATTCGCATTGTCCTATAGTGTCTCAGTTAGTTTTGAAAAAAAAAAGGTTACTCTTGGCATTATTTTATCTCAAGCTAGTTTGCAGGCCTGGGCAAGTTCCCAAGATTGAGTGCATGTTGTTCAAGAGTTATAATAGAAGGCTATGATGTGGAATTGTGAATGCTTCAATAATTTGTTCCATAAAAACATAAACTATTGACTTGTCTTGAGGGTATAAATAAGAAGGTGGACATGGGGCTGATGGGTATCGTAGTAAGGTCTAGAAGAAACTCTGGAGGGAGTATCTTATATATTAATTATGGAATAGGCTTTTTGGTATCACAAGGCAAGATATGATTAGTTGAAGTTTGGGGATCATTATACACATTTTTTTTAGCTCAATACAATTATCAGAAAGAGGTGCAATAAAATTGAATCTCCCCATAGTTAAAGGTGGCAAAATGGGGCTACTCGACCCATTGCGGGTTGGCTTGATGTAGCGCCATGGGCTATAACAGGTCGGGCCAAAAATGCCCAAATTTTATTCGGTCTTTTACTTTAATGCTCGAGCCTAACCTTACATGGGTTGCGGGCTTTTCAGGTCAGCTTGCTATTTTTTTTAATTGAATTTTTTTCTTTTGTTTAAAATTCAAAATTGAAATATATTGTGATAATTATTTTTATTGACATATTTATTTAGTATAATAAATAAAATATAAATAATAATTTTATTATAATATTACATTTATAAAAAATTGAAATGTAACATTATGACAATAACTATAATTGTTTTTAATACAAAAAACACAAGACATAGGGCGTATAACATTTTTTCAAAAGGTTACATCCTATTACATTTTATTATAATATTAACCTTTTAAAAAATGTTATTTTCCTAAAAAGTATTTTCTAAGTAAGGATGTCGAATAAATAAAAATTAAATATTTTTAAAGTACGAATAATATGAGATTTAAAAAGTTACAACTTATTTCATTTCTTCCTTTTTTCAAATGATGACGGTGAGATTGAATATTTATTCTATTTCATTATAAGTTTTCCACATAATTGAATGATATTTTTACTCTATTTCATTCTAATTCATTCATTCGTTTCATTTCAATCCCTATCAAAAATCCAAACACAACCTCAATAACTAGATATTTTTTATGAATCTCGTTATCAAATTCCTTTGATTAAGGGATATTAAATATATTCTGTTAAATGTTAATTTTTTTTAATTATTTAAAAATAATTATTAAATAAAATTTATATTTGTATATAATATTTTTTTTCCTATACAAACTTCCTATTTTTTTTTTCCTTAACGATTAATATTTGCCATTGTTTATTGCTAAGTTTGCGTTCAAAATTCTCTATATTATCTGTAATTTCTTATTTGAGTTTGTTTCGGGGATACGTAGGAAAATTTAATGTATTTATTAAAAAAATGTTTGTGAATTTGACACTCATGTCTATGTTTGGTGCTGAACGGAAGCTTCTAGACAAGATTTGAGATATTTCCACACATATTTTAAAAAAATGTTTGGCCAATATTTCGAACAAGGAAATGTGGCCAAACCTTTGCAAAAGACAATTCTTATGCAATTATTGCAGTGAACTGAAGATGTTATATTAAGTTTCATAATAAACTTGTTTTTAAAATAAATATTTTTAGCCTTAAATTACTTTACTTTATTTAATTTTAAGATAATTCAAAATCAAGTTTTCAAACACTTATTTAAACACACTAAAAAAGAGATTTGATTGTCTTGATGAGTTGCATAATTTTGTTTCAATAACTCCAAAGATTCTTGAGGTCTTTCAAGGTCCAAAGTAAAATAGATTGAAGACATTCATTTATTACATCTCTTGTTCCCAGCACAAATATTAGAAATATAACAGAATGGGTGTATGGATGTGTTAAAATTTTGATAAAATTGGTTATATAGTTAGACGATATAAAATTATAAATGCAAGTTGATCTTTGTATTTTTGAAAGGTAGGGATCTGCGTTAAAGTGTGTATCAATAACAATACTAAAACATATCTCATGACACTACACTTAATATGGCACATGGACGGTCATACTCTTATAGTCTGCTTCTGCCTCTTTGACAGTACAAGAAGTAAGAATACTTTACTAATCAGACGCTATTGTTATGGTAATCAAGCTATTACATTAGGAAAACATGCGATTATTCCAACATGATAATTTTGATTTCCGCTAACTCCATCCATTTTGGACCCCACTACCCTATTTCTATTAGAGCTTAATTTATATACATTATCAATATAAAATATTTTTAAACAAATATCCAATAAAAATTTACCTCATCACCACATCATATTATCATATTAATAAATAAGATGACGTGATAAAATGGTCAAATCTCATTAGATATCAATGTAAAAACGTTTTACTAGTGCATATAAATTAAGCTGTTACTATTGACACCCTCTTTTCAGTTATTTTCCCAGCTCAATGGCACAATCATTATGAGACACCCAATTATGTTTCTCCTCCTCTTCTTGCTGCTTGAGGGTCTCATAGAGAGGAGCATTTCTAGTCTCAGGGAGCCAAATGCTAAAAACCCCACTAGAAATTGCAAAAGCCCCAAACACTAGAAATGAAAGAGATGGGCTCAAACGGCCCAACACAACCAGCAAAGGTGCCACTGAAGCCCCCAACATTATGGCCTGGCGCAGCATGGACACAGCAAAGTTCCTAACATTAGTAGGAAAAAGCTCCACACAATATATGTACAAAATATCAAATGCTGTGGAAGCCCCCATGAACCCAATTCCTTCAATAATTAGTTGGCCCCAACTACCTCCATATTTATTTTGCACTTTTTTGTGTGAAAAAAAGGTGCATAGGATAGAGGATACCGCAGCTATATAAGAGGACACAGATAACAACAAACGTCTGTTGGTAAACCCCAAGAGAAAGGTACCAATCACCACAGCAGGAATCTCCATCAGTGCATTGAGTGCCACTGAGACATAGAGGTTGAAGTTCAAGTTTTCTACGTTGAGTTGAACTCCATAGTAAACAAAGCCAACTCCAAAGCCAGCTAACATAACAGTGACCATTCTCATAGCCGCCCATCTTGTGGTCCAAAGGTTCTCTTTGTTGTTTGGGCTTGTTTCATCACCCTCACTGGTGCATGATGATGCAACATTGGTTGATCCACAAGGGTTAACCAAAGAGAGGTTGCTGGGGAGTTTTTTCTTCCCATTGAGTCTAGCAAACCTGTCCAAAACTTCAAGGGCTTCTTTGCCTCTCCCTCTTATGAGGAGCCAACGTGGGGATTCTGAGACCAGAGGGAGAAGTAGCACAGAATATGCTAGTGGAAGGAGGGAGAGGACTTTGTACAAGCTCCTCCAACATGTTCTGGTTGGATAAGCCACAAGGGGGAGTGTGAGGAAGCCTACCGTGAAGAAAAAGAAGCCGTACTGGCCCACTTGGCCACGCCACTTGCGGCCTACTGATTCTGTGGTGAGGACTAGGCAGCATATGCCAATTCCTGACCTTGCAAAACCATTGGCAAAGCGGAAGAAAGCATAGGTGCAAATGTTTGGAGAGAGAGATGTGGCAAAGGCTGTGATGGAGGTTAAGATACAGGAAAGTTGCACCGTTCTTTTTCTGCCTAACCATGAATCAGATAAGTGGCCATACACAGCAGACCCTGCAACAAGTGCATGTAAAGTGTGTTAATATTGTTATTGGTGTTGTAATTTGAAAACTAGTTAACATGTAATTTCCTCACAACATCATACATATATATATGAGAAATTATTAGATGTTTTAGGACCATCACGTGTCTATGGTCTTGACTAATTTCCAGGTGACACATAATTGAGTTTTTCAAATTATATAAAAAGGTTAATAATATTTGATTATGTGTCATGTAAAAATTGTCTAGGACAATGGTAGTCCCTAATAATTTCTCCAAATAGATATTTGATTTCACTTAGCCTTTTTATTGGACAAACAAGGTTAGTTCATGGGAGATAAATGTTACCTATGATTTTGTAGTACATAGATAAAAATAAATAGAACAATAGCCTTTGTACGGATCAGGGACTGAAAGAAAAAATCAGCTGAAATGCTCCTTTTTTTATAGAAGAATTACGCACATGAAAAATAGTTAAATGCTCATGTTTTTTAAGAAAACTACAAAAGTGACACTGGGCAAAAAATTCTTTAACCGCTTGAAACGTGGCTTTCTCGGAGCAATTTATTATATAGTAAGATAATAAATAAGTTAACGAGTTCCACCTCATTCATAAAGAGGAAAAAGAAATTATACCAAAAAAAAAAAACAGAGGAAAAAGAAAAATTATTAGATAATTGATCTCCCTGTCAAACAAAACATGAGGTAGAAAATTTTGCATGGAAATTTATTGTAGAATGTAAACCACTGAGTACCAATAATATTCATAAATCTTTTAGCAAACATCATTATCATTTTTTGTGGACTGGGATTTATTAGAGCTTTATTATATAAGTTATCCATTACAAATACAACAGCTCATAACTTTTTTACACCATTAAATTTTTCTATAAATATTTACTAGGCCATAATCATATGAAATTCATTTTGCACAGTTTCACATATGAATGGTTTACAACTATTTCTCTAATACAGTTGCGCATATTCTTTGTTTTTTTTTTTAATTATGGCTATAGTTGGAACAAATTAAAAGAATTCTAAAAAGGGAGAAAGCAACCACCCCTGTATTACTACAAAACAGACTGATAAAAGAAAACCTTCTGGTCAGTGGTGCCCAGTGCACATGATTGACTAGCAGATGAAGTATAACACAGAAAATTGTCAGTAACATAGGATCCAATACTCTATTTACCATTGCTAGAAATTTAGTGAGACTCAAAAAATTATGAGTGAAATTCATCAAAGAAGTGAAACTCATCATTTTGTGAGTCATAATAGCTTTTAGCTAACGATAATGTGTTTGGAAGAGAAATTATTACATGGTCCCAGATCACACCATGTTCATAGTTTCGAGTTCCAACCAATTTTTATGCGACATATAATCCAGATTTTCAATTTACAAAAATGAGTTAATAGCGCATAATTGTGTGTCACATAAAGATTGATTGGGACCATAGTAGTTCTGAACTATGCAATAATTTCTCGTGTTAGGAAAGTGTACCGTTACCATTTTTATAGAACAGTAGAATAAGCAATATGTACCTATGAGAGAACCAAGGAAGTAGACAGAAGCAGGCACAGCAGCCAGAAACCTTCTATCACATATAAGATCCCACTCAGCTATGATGGAGCTTGTATGGCCATCAACCCATTCCCAAGTCCCAGGCACCAACCCACAGACAGAACCACTGCCTTTGGCAGTGCTGTTGTTGTTACCTTGACACAATCCAGTTTTGCACCTCCAAGCAGCTGGTTGAGCATCACTGAAGATTGTCACCAAAGTACTCTGAGCATCAAATATCCATGCCAATGATACCAAGAGCACATGCACCAGCTGAGAGAACCCCAAGGACCCCACATACCCTTCCACCACCTCATCCACAGTGAGCTCAAGTTTGGTCTCACTCCCCTCCAAATTTGTGCTTCCCGTGACCAGTTTTTGCTCCTCTTCCATTATGGTTCCTACAATCAAAGAAAAAGGAAATTAGTGGCCACCTTGCTCCAATGTTGGTATATCCACCCCTATATATATTGTTGCTAAACTTACTCTAGCGCACATACTAAGATTACATTAAAAAAATTATGGGATGATGACATGACATCATAACAGAACCACTTTCTTTGGCTATAAAAAATAAATGTTTGTTTGGAAAATATGTCCTGAGTGTTTCCAATGAACAATTTTGAGGTAAATGTGAGTGGTAGTAGAGAGGTGCCAATTAGAATCCCATGTCAGATTTGATTAAATTTTGATGACACACGTATCATAATAAAACAGCACCCGGTTTATAGAATTAATTGGTGGGATAATGTGGAACAAAGTAATGGAAGGTTGATCAATTATTGATAATGGTAATCGATGGATCTGGGGCCCAGTGTTTTACAATTGTGGTGGTTGGTGGAAGAATGAACAAAATAACTGGAAACCATGGACAGACTATACTTCCATGCCTGTGGTAATCAATCTCTTAGAAACTTGTAGAAAGGAGAGTGAGTGAGATCTCAACATACCTATTGTTATGCTCACTGGTTAGCAAATCGTAGACTAAATAAATAAATTATGATCCTGAAAAATATGTAAGCTTATAGTTTAAGCCTATATTGGAAATTAAGTGTTAAACCAGGACATAATGGGGTTTTCAAGATAGATATGTTGTTGTTTGAGACCCTCACACCTTTTGAATAAAATGACTGTAAGGCTGTTATATGAGAGTCGGTTCAGCAGAGCTAGAGACTTGGCATGCTTTTCTCAAGATACTGAAAAAATGGCTGATATCTTGGCCATGAAACAAACCCTTTTTCGGTACATATTTAAATTGTTGGGTAACTTGTTACTTGTCCCAAGGGATATTCCATCGTACCTTTTTTTTTTTTTTTTTACTTCATTTATAAATTGAATTTAATTAAAATATATTGAGAGTGTAAAGATTTTTTACATTGTTATCTAATCATACATTATTGCATACAGTAAAACTGTTGACTTTTATAGCAATTAATAATTTAGCCTGTGTATTGCATAGAATAAATATTTATTTTATATAACTAAAATTTATAACAAATAAATACTTCTAAATATATAAATTATATTATAATTAAAATTTGTAATAAATAAATATTTTAGAACATATAAATTATATTTTAGATTTATGATAAATACTTTATATTGTGATACAATATTGTTTTTAATTATTGATAATTTTTTTAAAAAATATTGAAATTCAAGTTAAAACTAAAGATATTGAAAATAATAAATTGAAAGAGATTGGTTAATAAAAATTTCTAATAACGTTCTAGTTAAAAAATGACAACTATAAACTCTCTTGGAGGGATATCATATACATGTTAGGAGTGTATTTGAATTTTGAAGATAATATATATATATATATATAGGGACAGAATCCGTTGACATCAGGTATAAGAGCTAGTCAAATTACACCTTCAATAACTTTTTGTATAATGTAAATTTAACCAATCCAACCGTTGAATTTGATGTTCTTATTAATTAGATTAAGTATACAAAATTTCATACAATTCTAAAATTATTTAATAGTTCATTAAATCACTTTATTTTAACGTATAATATGATATTAAATATATGTAAATATTCAATATTAGATAACTTATTTAGAAAAGTCCAAATGATGTGAAATTTGATATACATAATCATAAAGATAATATCATCAAATTCAACGGTTGGATTGGTTAAATTTGTATTATATAAAAAGTTATTGAAGGTGTAATTTGACTAACTCTTACACCTGGTGTCAACGGATCCTGTCCCATATATATATATATATATATATATATATATATATATTTGAAATTGATTTTTGATATTCAGTTACAGCTTGTTAAACTATTCAGTTGATATTAAAAGCATAAGAAGATATACTAGATGGATGTTAAGAGAGTGAAGTTCACTTATTCATAAAAAAATAGTATTTAAATGAAAGTGAATGTGAGGGAGATTGGAAAGAGTGGAGGCTCGAGGAAGTAGATATTTACAAATTTATATACTAGTATTTTAGGTTCTGCAATGATCAGGATAAATTTTTGTTTTATATAACTAAAATTTATAATAAATATATACTTTTGAATATAGAAATTATATTATAATTAAAATTTGTGAAAAATAAATATTTTTGATCATATAAATTATGTTTTATATTTATGATAAATAATTTATAATATGATGCAATGTTATTTTTAACTATTGATAATTTTTTTAAAAGATATTAAAATTCAATTTAGAAAAAATGAAAATGATAAATTGAAACAGATCAGAAGTTAAAAAAAATCTCTAAAAATATTCTTGTTAGAGAAAAATAGTTAAAAAAGCTCTCATTGAAGAATGATCCCTAAAAACGTTCTCATTCAGGATAGTTATTCTAATTTATAGAAGATAGAAAGTTTTAAATTTACAACAAACAATTATTGTAATACAATGTTAATTTTTAATTATTGATAATTTATTTTAAAAAATATTGAAATTCGATTTATAACTAAAGATATTGAAAATGATAAATTAAAAGAAATAAAAGGTTGAAAAATTCCTAAAAATGCTATTGTTGAAGAATGACAACTAAAAATACTCTCGTTAAAGAATAGTAGCTAAAATTTCTATAATTTAAATACTAGCAATTTAACCTATGCATTATACAAAATAAATATTTATTTTATATAGTTTATAATAAATAAATACTTCTGGATATATAAATTATATTATAATAAAAATTTATAATAAATAAATGTTTTTCAATATATAAATTATATTTTAAATTTATAATAAATAATTATTGTAATACGATGTTAATTTTTAATTATTGACAATTTTTTTAAAAAAATATTAAAATTCAATTTAAAATTAAAGATATTGAAAGAGATAAGAAGTTAAAAAATCTTTAAAATGCTTTCATTGAAAAATGATAGTTAAAAATGCTCTCAAATAATATAACTGTTCTCAGTTAATATATAAGGTGGGTAGAGGGAAGGGATTACTTTCAAAGTGGCACTTATGGCTTATTTGGAAAGAGTGGAGAGAAAGTGAAGGATGAGAGAAAAGTTTGAAATTTGAAGTGTAAGAAAAGTGGAAGGAAAAAAAATTGAATTTTTATTATTATTAAATTTACATTCCATAAATTAAATTTTGACACACTATTTAATAATTAATTCACATTAATGATTTTCATAATTTATTACTCAATTTAAAATTTTCGTTTCTTTAATTTATTCTTGTATAATAAAATGTAATCTTTATTGTTAATATGATAGTATCTTTTTTATATTTTGTTCCTTCATATAATACGTAATTTTATTATTATTCGATAATAATAATTTTATTTTATATATTTTTTATTTATATTTTTAAATTTTACTTGAATTTATAAATAATCATACAATGTATAGTAAAAACTTACTAATATATATGCAATTTATCGCATAATTGTTATTTGTAAAATATTCCAAGCCGACTCATTTATAATTCAATCATCTCTCGTGATTTTACAATTGTCATATTTTCATACACATTTAAGTTATCATTTCTCAGATTATTATTAAAAGCTTAGTCTAATCTAATTTTTTTTTAAAAACTTATTTTATAATAAAATTTTTAAATAAGTAAAAAGATTACCTTTGAGTAAGTTAATGAATTTTTTTTTTGAAGTCGTAAGTTAATGAATTTGACCTTATACATACTATAAAATTTTAAAAAGTTAATCAGACATATTTAAATAAATTTATTAAAATTTATTTTTAAAAAACTAATCAGACATATTTAATAAATAAACTTATGACCTAATTTGTATTTAATGCGAATTAGGCTATAATTATCTATCAAGTAGTTTATTCTATTTCTTACTCATATTATATATATATAGAAAATTGGTAGAGTTTTGATCCTCAAACTCATGCACCAACTTTTAAAATGAAAATTTCTTTAATGTTGGAAAAAAAAATACATGACAAATTCCGGAAATATTCTATTACATTAAGAATAATTACATTATCTTCCCAGTACCCTTTTTAAAGATTATTTTTTCCCATTCAAACACTTCAGTTCTTTTTATTGTTATACCGACAAAATATAGAATAGAGATTACAATGGCTAGAACTAAAATTTTCTTCGCGTGTTTCACACATTTTGCATTCTTTAAGATATATTCAAACTCTCTACTTTCCCCTCGCTGCCAAAGGGCCTTTATTTTACTCTCTTTTGTTCTTATTCAAACGAAGGAAAATATTCTATTTTCAGAGACTCGTGAAATTTACGAACACAATATGCATTTAAACTTCATACGGGTAGTGTAATAATTTCTCACTGCACATAAATTTAAGATACCTTTCACGAAACTAGTTGATAAAATTAGATTAAATTTTTTTATAAGTTAGCTTAAAATTTATCAATTATTAGTTGAAAAATGAAAATTACAACTATTTATGAAATTAGAAACGTTTAATAAATTAGTTGTTAAAGTAATGGATAAATGATACAAAATGATGTCTTGATATAATTTTTTATGTAAATTTATTTTTACGTATAGAGAAAAAAGATATACAATAAAAAAAAAAAAGAAAAAAGATAGTTTTAGATAATTATAATTTTAGATTTTTTTAGTAATTTTAATTTTTTATTATTTTTTAAATATAAAATATTTTATTAAAATTAAAATAGTAACAGATGATAACATAAAAATGATTAAAGAAAATAGAGGATAAAAAAAAAGAAACATCTTAAAATAGTAATGATGAAATTGAAAGAAAAATAAAAAACTAAAACTATAAGTTAACTTAAATAACTTATAATTAATAAAATAAATTTATTTGTCTAACGTCTTAATTTTTGGTTACATATCAAACATCTTAATTTGATTAAAAAAACTCATCAATTAATTAAATAAGTTAAATCAAATACACTTTTACATTGTGTGTTTTGGTTGATTTAGGAGAGATAATTTTTTTTAGCAAAGTGATTTGTTTTAAATTGAGATAGAATCAATTTTAATAAAATTAATTTTAAACCGTTATAATAAAATTTATTCTATTTCTAGCATTGCTATTTCTTTATTTTATATTTGTTTTTTTTTTCACTATTTCACGCTAAATTCATAGAAAGCATAACTGTTTAAATTAATTTTATTATAACGGGTATTTAATAGGTACCCACGGGACAGGCACTTTGATACCTGTCCCCGTTTATTAATTGGTACAAATATATTTGTTTAAATTATCTGCAAGTATCCATTTAACCATCCAACTTCTATCCATTACAAATTTTATATGTAAATATCTACAAGTACGAATATTTTTGTCATCCCTACACATAGGTCAACCTATGGAAATATAAGACTATTCATCAATTGATTCAATTCAATATAAACTGCAATAATTGAATTGAACAAATTGATAATCAAAGAAATTAGAAAAGGAAAAATTTTAAAACTGAAAAAATCGATTTTTTTTGTCAGATTAGATTAGATTAGATTTCAGATCTTATGTTGAAAATCAATCTAATCTAAATCAAACCAAAATTTGATATATATTCAAGATTATTTAATAATTTAGTTACATGTTCATGTATTCAAAAATTTGTATGAACTAAAAATTAGTTATTTATTATGTATTTGTCTTTTGAGAGATTGTAAGATTATCTTTAATTTACAATTTGAATGTATACTTTGAACCAATGTTTTTAAAAGTAGACTGGTCATTGAACTGGTTAAAGCACTAGTTCAAGATTTAACCGTGGTTGAATTGATATTAATAAAATAATACATAAAATAATAGTAAATAAATATAATATCATAACTTTATAACACTAAGAACTAAAATAAAAAAAATCATTTTATAGGTTCTAAACATTCAAAGTACACATAAAATTCTAAATCAAATATATCATAATATTTAAATTTAAACTATAATAAAAATACAATAATGTCCATTAACAATAACAAGTTTACATCTATAATAAAAAAGAAAATGACAAATTGATATAATATAAAAATATAAGAAATCAAGATGTAAAAAATTATAAATTAATATAAATGACTAAATTATATGTTTTAAAAAAATTAATAATAATTGATAAAATAATTTATACCTATTTGTAATCCTTATTAAATATGTGTTTTTATTTATCTTAAAAATGCTTTAGATTAAAATTAAAAAATAATTTTTTTTTTGAAAAATATCAATTCAAACTTGTATTTTGCATTATTTTTCTTTTTTACTGATTTTCATCGGTTTTGCATCAATTCTTGAGTGGTTTTCACCGATTCTAAGATTGTCTAATTTTTTAGAGTTAATGAACTAGTTAGCTAATTGATCGAATTGGTCGGTCTAATTTTAAAAACTATATTATGAGTTATATATAAGATTGATGTTTGATTAATTTGTGTATTTTATCATTTATTTTAATATTTAATGACATTTTTCAAAATTGAATCCGATTGGATTTAATTTTAAAATCAAACAAATTGAATAATAAAAAAACAAATGATTTTTGGTGATTGCTTTGATACTTTTTATTTTAAGAGAGTACTGGTATTTTTTCATATTAAAACAATTAAAAAATATGTACATTAAAATCACATCATAAATGAGTTAGAATTTAATTTTAATAGTATTTTATATTTTATAATTGAAAAAAATTCCATCGATTGAGATTTATTTCGAATTTTTTTCAAAATTCAATATTAAACATGAAAAATGTGCGAGTGTAAATGAAATAGACAACAAAAGTAATCTTAAGAATCATTTAACAATTAAAAAATAACAAAATCCTACACAATAAGCTATATTATTAATTCCATGTTATTATGTGTTTGTTATTTATTATTTTACTCAAAAAATGTACTGGTATCCATTAAATATATGCAGGCACCATAAAATTTATCACGATTTTTTTTACTTAAAATTGATTTAATCGAATTAATTTAAAATAAAAATGAATAAATTATATTAAAATAAAAGACTAAAAATATATTTACAAACTAATTATTAAGAAACAGGTTAAAAAATGACATATGAGACGAGAATAAATGATGATTTTGTCATTTTTATTATATGAGAAACTAGAAAATTGTCATCCCTATATGTAAATACTCTTTCTAGGAGGACCTCATTTCTTCTCGAAATGCTTTTTTGATCAAAGGGTAGATCAATGTGATAAATTAACGACCTCGTATAAGTTGATCATCTTATGAGCACACAAAAGGTCTGTAAAATTTGTTCAATGTATCGAGACCGAAATAACTGTTGAATTAAAGAAGCATCACAAGAACTATTACCGTGGCTAACGATTGTTGGCTGACTCACAATATAGTGGCATATCTATCTGTACCAATTTCACTTTTTAACTGTAAAATCCCACCAAAATCCTGCATTGTTGTGTGTAACTTTAAATCAAAAGATCCAATGCTAATGAATGAGATAGCTGGATTACCAGTGAGCCCTACGTTTTTTTTTTTTTTTGTTACCATAGTATTGGTACGAAGTATCTATCATCAGAAACAGTGACTAATTTCTGTCAGAGACTGTAAACACACACAAGGTAAGTATTCCTCTCCCAACACAGTCTATTCCATACCTAAGACCAGAATTTGAACCCTGGACAACTTGGTTAAAGGACATAAGCCGCTATTACTTGTGCCAACCAGTGTTGGTGGTGAGTCCTACGTGTGCCAACAAATAGTGCTGAAAATGATGATTAGAGTGGCAAATTTAGCATCAACAATACGTACGTAAGCGTAGCTTAGATGGAAAATGCATGCTATCCCGGGTTTGTATGTATAAAAAAAATATCTGTTGAAAAAAAATCAGTTTCTTAAATAAATTTTATATAGTATTTTTTAAAATTAGTTCTTAACTTTCGATAAATGAATGTCCTAGGTTAAAAAAAAAATTCAAAGCAAGTTAGAGGGTCTGTTTGATTAGCTAAAAAATAAGAGATAGGACAGAACAAAATTATTGGGTTCACGTTTAATTTTAAAAATGATTTTGGGACAAAACAAAAGAAACTGTACAACATAGAACAGATATATATAAACTTGTTACTTACTAAATCATGGGACAACTTTTTGTCCCATGTATAATTAATCAAAAAGACAAAACTATTCCTATCATACCTTTCACAGTTTCTGTCCCCAACACCTTTGTATGTTTTCCATCTCCTACTTCTTCAATGTTCTTCTTCTTTTCAGAATTCCCTATTTGCAGTTTCCTCTCTCTTGTTTCCCTTCTCCTCGATTATTCCAAGCTTCAATTGGGGTTCTCATGTTTCGCTTTGCACTCTCCTAGCAATTGTTCTTATGTTTGTTTCAATTATAGTTCTCACGTTTCGCACTTTCTTGGTACCTGTTCTTGTATTTGTTTCAATTGTAGTTCTCATGTTTCATCGCTTTCCTAGGTGCCTGTTCTTATATTTGTTTTAATTGCAGTTCTCACGTCTCATGCTCTCCTAGTAGCTGTTCTTATATTTGTTACGACAAATTTGGGAAGATCGAAGGGAAAACAGAAGGCCAAGTTAGTGAGGGTGACTTCCTGCTAGGGCATGTTATCACAGTCATTGAGATCACACCAGACGACGACACACTGCAATGGGAATGGCGCGGGAGTGTGATGCCATAAATAGTTATGTGAAACTTAGAAAATAAATTAAGAAAGGTATTCTAGTAAATTTTATATTATTATGTTTGTGCTATGCGTTATTCATTAAATAATATGTGCAACATAAAAAATTATCCTTTGACTCAAGTGGTTGTGCTGTACTATTCTCCTTGTACTATATCTCAATGTGTATCAAAAGCACCCAGAGGAAATAAATGCCCCCCACGATTTATCAAAAACACTTAACTATTATAGTTTCATTTTTTCACCAAAGAAACTAGAAGTGTTACTCACTTTAATTGTACAAAATTATTATTATTATTAGAACTTCACAATTTTTTTTCAAAAGTTTAGTCTGAAAAAATATTTTTTATTTTTATTTTTAATTACGTATGCCATTATTTTTTGTTAGTTTTTAAAACTTTGGATAAGAAACACTAAAAATGTTTTTTTACTAGTTTCTATTTTATTATTTTTTATATAAACTTTTGAAAATAAGAAATAAAGTAAAAATAATGTAACGTTTTTAATTAGAAATGAAAATAAAAAATATTTTCTCAAATTAAACAATTTCTTGTATCCTTACTTTATAAAAACATCATTCATTTTAGTTATTCACTTTATTTTTTATTGTCATTTTGTAAAAATAAATAAATTGAATAACATTTTACAAAGGTTAAAATAAAAATTTCTTAAAACAAGAAATTAAAATGACTAATATTTAAAATTTTAAGAACTATAATACGCTTTATTACAATATTACTCCTTTTATCTTTAAAAAAAAAAACGTTACTTATTATTTTGATTTTGATTAAAAATGTTAATTTCTTTTAATTTTGATTTAAATTAAAAAAGTTAACTTTTCAATTAACTTTTAACATTTCTTGCTGTTAATTTCTGTCACCTTCACTCCTTTTTAACTTATTATTTTTCTTAACATATTTTTTCTATCACACATTGTTCTCTAAAGAGGAAATATTTTAATCTGCTAGGGTCAACCTAGTGGCGATGAAGTTTGGATAGTATGTACAAGGTCCTAGGTTCTAATCTTGTTACCATCATTGTACACAAAAAAGAGAGGAAATATTTAGAGATAGGTTGTGAAAATGTTAAATTGTGTCGTTGAAGTTAACTCACAAATTAATGTTTTTAATTAACTTAAACCAAGTTGAATAAAGATAAATAATAGCAAAAAAGTAAAGTATTATTTACCCAAATATAACGTATTCCATAATAGCATCTCCATTGCAAGTTGCTTAAATGGATGCGTATAGTTAAGAACTGGTTCTTATAAAATTTTACCATTGGAGCAAATCTAGGTGGAAGCCACGTGTAAGCAACATTGCTTAATTAAGCAATGGTTGCTTAACAATAAAAAAACAAATTTCGAAGTTCAAAAAGCTGGAGCACACCAGGAGGGGAAAAGTGAACTAGAAGCAAAAAACACGTCGTGGTAACCAAGAGCAGAGAAAGTGATCCATTTTTTTTATTAAAAAATAACTTAAGAACCTTAGCATTGGAGGAAAAGCTTGTAGGAGTTCTTAAATCTGATGTTGCATTGTAGAGTCCACAAAAGTGAGTTAAGAAACTCGTGTAAGCAACCAAGCATTGGAGATGCCCTAAGGGAATGCAAATTAAACTCTTGGTGCGGTGGAGCATTTCAAATCCTCTCTACTTGTTTCTTTTCTTGCTAAAACAATTTTTATAATTTGAATGATTTACTAATAGGTGATATTATATTTTGGTATTTTAATTATTCAAATTGAATAACATATATATGGAATAAACGAAGAAAGAGATGTAAAAAGAAGATATATACTTGCTATTTTACTCCTTTTTCTATGACTCTTAATGTAGCTGCATACTTAGGACTCGAACTTGAAACTACTAGTTAAGCTAGAACAACCCCCTCCAGTTGATTTATGCGCTCGGTGGCATTATTCTAGCTCTCTTAATCATATATAATCAACAGCAATTAATCTAGTAGTAATTATTGGTAACAGAAATAGATTTTTTTTTAAAGAAAAGGAGAAGTAAAATGTGATTTCAAGTAAATATATTACATGCAATATTTGAATTTAGGAATCATCACATTAGAAAATTAATATTTTTTTTTGTTACAAAATTAATATTTGTTTAACAATAACTCTTAGGTTTTTTTTTTTTTTTTTTTGTATGGGGCCACAATTATCACCTACAAAAGGCAATCTACTCGACTCAAGTAGGACTACTATGAGCAGCAAAACTCACTCTCTGAGATATACTTACCCAAGTCTCAAATTCAAGGACATGGGTTAAGCAAAAATAATCTCGTACCAATTAATTCATGCACTCAATGGTACGTAACTCTAAATTTGAGTAACTCTCATAATTATACTTGTAGAGATACTTGCTTAATGACAAAAAAGTCATAAAACAACATTATTATCATTAATAATAAATGATATAAGAGTCTGATGATAGACTAATTCCAATAATTAAACAAATACTCCCTTTAGTCCTTAATATAAGGCACTTGTAACAAAATTATACATATCAATAAAAATAGTTAAATTAGTTATTTTTATTAGTTTTTTAAAAAATATTATAATGTACCAATTTTACCCTTGTTAATTATCATTAACTTGTTTTGGGTGATGTAAAGATATTAAAGTCTGAATGCATTATGCACCATTATCTAATAAAGACACAGATACTCAAAGTTTTTAATAAGGGCAAATAATGAAAAAAAAATTAATTGCTTCATAGGAATTGTAAAAGATCTTATAAAAAATATCATCAAAATCTTCTAGATAGTGCCTTGTATTAAAGAGGGAGCAGTATATTAGATCCACAAAATTGATACAAAATAATACTTTTAATTTGACTTGGTAAGGGTTGGTCTAAAAGAGTAGAAGTCCACCTATAAGTGTGACACAAGTGGTTAGTAACTTGAGTCCTTTAAGTAGTATATGATAGAGGTTCGATTCCTGACCATATGAATAAAGCAGCACCTGTAGAGAGAGGAGTTATCCCTTAACTAATACTTTACTTTCTCGGGAAAATTAGTCTCATGACTTCTAGTTGTGAGGCTACCTAGCTTTTAGCAAAAAAAAAAAAAAAAAAAAACTGGTAAAACTCTAAAATTATCATAATTAACTACTATAATTATCAAGTTTATATTTTTTAAAAGTTATCTAAACATTATTTAAAATAAATGTTTATATATTTTAAATAATAATTAAATTGAAACCTTTAATGTAAATTATTTAAGTTTTTAAAGATAATTAATTAAATAAATTACTTAAAATCAGTATTTTAAACTGTAATTATATAAATAAATAAATAAATAATATATGAATTAATGGACTAATCCAAATAACCTACAGCTCAATAAAGTTGATCGAGGTGGATTAAAACTTTGCTAGTCAAAATTTATGTAACTTTTAATGGATGAATATATTCATATTTAATCCATTCAGCAGATCGACTTAAATAATTAACTCTCGTAATAGAAATCTATATATGTACAAAGAGATTATAGAAGGAATTCTAGAAGGAATTGTCCTCATTAATAAAGTAGTAAAATGAGCAAGAGTTTCATTGTCTTTGCCACTCTGATCAGCAAATTTGGTGCCTTGTTATGCCCAAGAGTGTAGGGAGTGATGAATTGACGATTTGGTGGCCACTCATGCATGCAATGGTGGAATGCCTACCCTAAAGTGCCAAATGACGTGTAATGCAAGTCCAGAATTCCATTATTGCTTCATCTTTTTTATTTATTAAGCTGAAAAACTCAGAGGTGGTATATGAGTAAGATAACAAACTTAAAGGGTTTCAATTGTTTAATTCTAGCCATTACTTATACTGAAAAAAATATAACGTGGTCCTATTGAAGTTGAAACTCTTTTACATCACTTGTGACCATAAGCGAAAAATGTGCTTCTTGTCTTAATCACTATGAAACTAATAGTTAATTACGTAACCAGAACCACTCATAAATTCAAAATAGGAACTAGAATTTAATATAACGTTGCAACTCCGCTTTTAATTTCACAAATTAAAGTTCATTTAAACAAAAGTACGTACGATTACATTATAAATCAATCTGCATTGGGTGAAGTGGAAGGACTAGTCCTTAAGGTATGTAGTCTTCACTTAAATATCAAGATGATTGTTCTTTGAGAGATTGGTCTCTTCCTTAATAAACAAGAGAATGTTTTTAAAATTACATTAATACATACATATATATAGATTTGAAGAAAGAAATATGTACAATCTTCACTCAAAATTAATTGATGATATGTAATTTTATTTTTTATTTTAAATAATAAATAACGACACATTTTTTTGTGTGTACAATGGTCGTCACTGAAGTTAAAACTTATGACCTCATGTATACTACCAAAACCCTCCCACCAATAGGCCAACCCTAGCAAGTTTAACGGCACATTTTTATTATTATGAAAATTTACACATAACGTGTTATTTAAAGAATATGATGTATCTTATATTCGAAAAATTAAAGTATTATAACTGTTGTTGTTAAATGCACATCAATATCACTTGTAGTAATTTTTTAAATTAAAGATCGTTACCAACAACGTTATAAAATTGAGAAGGCACTAGTTCGTTAATGGGTTATCCAATGGATGAGTCACATGATGATTTTCTATTTTTTGGAGGTATGTGGTGAATAAAATTGAAACATACGCAAGGCAGCTGGCTGGTTGAGTTTCTGCTGAATGCTGACTCAGCGATCTCTGTGACGTCATAATCTTTTTATCTTTTTTTTATTGGTTATTTATTTTTATAGAAACTTCTTTTACTTTTTGGTAGGAGACTACTAATATTTTTTAGGCTAAATTACATTTTTTATCCCTTTATAATTCTTTATCCGTGATTTTGGTCCTCTTATTTTTAATTTCTTGATTTTAGTTCTCTAATTTTTTAAAAATCTACAATTTTGGTTTTCCTATTTTTAATTCCACTATTTTAGTCTTCCAATTTTTTAAAAATTGCAATTTTGGTCCATCAATTTTAGACTAAAATTTTAAAATTAAATCACAAAAATTTGCGATTTTAGAGAGATTAAAATTGTGAATTTTTAAAAATTAGATGACTAAAATCACAGAATTAAAAATAAAGGGACCAAAATCGTTGATTTTTAAAAATTAAAAGACTAAAATTGTGAAATTAAAAATAAGAGGGCCAAAATCTTGGATTGAAAATTATAAGGGAACAAAAACTACAATTTAGCTTATTTTTTATGAAAGGCAATGATATTTGAGTTAAATAAAATTATTATGGGCAGTATACTTCTTTTTCTGAATATTTAATGTAATTGTATGTTTAGATTCAAATTTGATATCATTGATTAACAGTAACCCTAACACACGTATCCGTTTCTTTCTATTTTTTTTTTACTTTATTTAAATGGAAAATTTTCTTATATTATCTAGATGGAATGAAAAAAAAAAAAACTAATAAGTATCTTTTCCACTTGTTAAGCTGAAAAATAAAGTAAAAGAAAAAATACAATTATATTAAGAGTTTAATAAATATACATTGTTAGTATAAAAAATTTTACACTGTCAACTAATTAAAAATTAGCTTTGGTATAACTTTTAGGATGATTGTTATCGAAATCAACAAACTTACTGTACGTAGTGATTCGTAATTAGATGACAATATAAAAAAACTTTACACCATCATTATATATCCTTTTTTCTCTTATACTAAATAACTTTAGTATCTTCTCAATATAATAATAAATAAGTAAGTAAATTATCATTTCATCGTCTAACTTTTTAGTCTTTGATTTTCTTCTTACAGATAAAAAGGAAACTACGTTTGTGAGACTCAAACTTTTTTTTTTCTTTTCTTAATTTTCTTCTCCTATAAGAATATAATTAAATGTTTTAATTTTTCTTCAATTATTTTTTCTGCCTTTTCATTTTATTAAACCAAACACAGTATTAATCTATACTTGTTTTGGTATATATTTACTGCATATTTGTATGTGTAGTTAAATATCCTTTAAATGAATATATTACTTTCTATTTAGGCTAAAATACATTTTTGCTTCTTTATCTTATTTTATGGTGGAATAACTAGACTGGGTGTGAATTTCATCACTTCAAGGTTTTGCATGTCTTCCGTGAAGCCAATCAAGTAGTTGATGCTTTAGTGAAGTTTGATTTGTCTTTACATTGTAATAAGCATATTTTTACTACTATGTCTTCCATTTTAAAAATTCCCCTATTGGGTGATGCTTCTTGTACGTTTTTCCCTCATAGATTTTAATGAATTTTGGTTGTGGGGCTAATGCCCCTTCTATTCATAAATTTTTTTTTTTTTTTGTTTTAGTTTAGTTTTTTAAGTTTAAAAAGTTTCAGTAGCAAAGTATGAGAGATGCTACATTAAATGAACGTTTGTCACATAAACCAGAATTAATATTGTTAGCGCAAAAAAATGATGGAAGGATCAATTAAGTCTAACAGAGACATTTTAAGGCACCAAAGTGAAATTTTTTAGCCTATGAAAACTCATTCTCCTATCTCAAAAGGTATGTTCAGTCCCAAAATCATCAAAGAGTTACTTTCACGAATGTATGTCTAATGTCCCATGAACGGAGATCCAAACATATGCTTAAACTTAAGGAGTTAAACTAAAACATAAAATAAGATGAGAAAACAAAAATCTATTTTAACCTTTTATTTAAAATACCTTTCTATATACTTATTTGAAATTTAAAAATTAATTAAAAACGTCAATGCAATTGTAAGTCCTTTGAATAAAACACAGGTAATATACATTACCCATGAAATGTCTAATGCGCCCTCTCATCCAATGCCAGTCACGAAGTGTACATTATTTGGAAAATATTTTCATTGAAAATTATGAATAGCTTAAGCAGCACGAAAAATAACAATCTGTGAGTAAAGAAAAGGAAACTATCTCTATAAATGCTAAAAGCAAAAAATTGTAAGAGAAACTGAGATTTAGGGAAAATTAATTCAAAGATAAACTTGATTGATATTATTTAAAAAATAAGTTGTTAATATTTAATGTAACCCAAAGAAATATAAAATGAAATATAAAAAGTTAATGATATAAAAGGTATGAAAACATTTAAAAATTCACCACCAACGTTTATTTTTATTTGAAAAAATATTTAGAAAAAGTTTAAAAGAATAGTCTTGAACTTAAGATTGGATTCAAAAGTCAGTCATGCGTAAAGAAAATATTAAGACCCTACAATGTTTGTTATAAAATAATTACCCTTCACTTAATGTGTTAAAATCATAGTGATTTCACCAAACTCTCTTGCTTATAAAATTGATAGTAAAAAATAATTTATTCATTAAATATATTTATTTATTTTACTTTAAGGAAGAATTTTTTTTATAAACATAATTTTAGTTCAATAGAGGATAACCCTATTTTTGTGTATCTTCGAGTGTAATGGAGAACTCAAAGTTTCATAATTCTCTTGAAAAAGTTGTGAGTTGATGAATTTTAATTAAATTCTTTTTTGTGAAAATACAAAGAAAAGTTTTTATTTTTATTTTGAAAAACATAAGGATTGTCCAGTCGTTAAGTTAGACAGTCCTTTATATCTAGAGCTAAAGTCTCTTTCAAACAACAAGTACATTGATAGACAACCTAATTGACATGAGACATCATGCAGAAACATACTCTAGAAAAGGTTTTCCCATAATTAATCAAGAAGTAGATTCAAAATGACAATTAATAAACTTGTATTTTTTTTACAAAATAATTATTTTAATTTAACAATAATTTAGATGTCATATCTAATCATATCACAAAACATAAGATTAGTAGAGCGTAATGCTTGAATCAATCCCCTTTTGTTAAATAAAGTAATTTTCATGTTTAGAAATTGTGGGAATAATTAGACTTTCATACTCAACCATGTCCCAAAAACATAGGGTCAATGGAGCATCGTGCTTAATTGATCACTTTTGATTTAGAATAAATAACGTTATGTATTTAAAAAATTGTAAAAACACTTGAGACGTTATATCCAACCACATCCTCAAAACATTGGATAAACAGAATGTCATACTCGAATCAATCTTTTTGTAGTTTAAAACAAAATAAATTTACGTATTTTAAAATTTGTGGGATATATATAACTTCAAAATAAACATTTTCAAAAAATAACGTTTGGGTTTTTATTGGTTATTTTTATTAACATCCAGATTAATTAAGCTAATAATCTATTATTCACAAATAATTCCATGCTACCTGAAACAAATAAATAAAGAGTTTAATGGTCATGCACTGTCAATGTAAAAAGTTTTACACTGTCAACCAATCAAAAATAGTATGACTTTTAAAGTATTTATTTTAAAAGTCAACAAACTTACAATAAATGGTAGTTTATGATTAGATGACAGTATAAAACTATTATACCAAATAAATATGCATGAGATTGATTAAGATTAATCTTTTTTAATTTTATATAGATGCCTTTTAGGAGTTAAATCTTATTTGGGGTTTTTATTATTTTACCACCATCACAAAAATAGTTAATTGGTAAGCTAACAATTTGTTATTTAAATGACTACTTTTGGGCTAGTTTATTTATAAAAGCGATTCCAACATCAAAGTAAATAAGAAGATAACCCGGGATTGGATTAGAGACCAGTTCTGGGTGAGGGAGAGGAGTCAAATGTCTGAAAAATATATAACACAAACCAGGCCTTAAAATATAAAGAATTACTACCGATTTTTCTTTACATTCCACAAATTAATTTTCGGAATGTAAAAAATAATTTTGAAAACTAACTTTCAGAATATAAAAAAAAGGGATGCGAAGAGGAAAAAAAAGGAAACTCCCAAGAATCAAAGCATATGACATGACACAGAAAGCCCAATACCCACCGAGCAAATCAAAATTGGACAAGAAAACAAAAAGATGATCCAGTGGAAACAATGATTGGCTATAAACAGCCTTTAGCGATTTGGGCTTCTGCACCTGAAAATTGACAAAGAAATAAAAAAAAAAAGGAAGATGCTATATTCACTTCCCTTTTTCCTTTTCGCAGTGCTCGTCTTTTTTTTTTTTTTGTAATTTGTTTTGACAAGAATATCCTTTATGAAAACTAGTTTCTGTTGTGTAGTCTTCAATAATGGAAATTAGTTTTCTTCAAATCGGCGACATGCGAAAAAAAGAAGAAGAAGCAATGCAACAATGCTGGAGAAGAAGAAGAACTCACAAGGCAAAGGTAGTGGGAGTTAAAATGAGAAGATAAAAGAGGGTGAAAATGTTAGAGGAGGGGATAAAAATGTTTAAAGGAGGAGGAAGGGGTGAGCAAGAAAAGAGTGGGAGGGAGGGAAGGGAAAGGTTTTATTGGAGTAGTTTAGGTATTTTGTGAAATTTCAAAAAAATTGAGAGTGTGAAGAGTAAAAAGAGGGAAGGGGTTGCAAATAGTAACCCCATAAAAACATAATATATTTATAATGATATTTTTTAAAATATATTGTAAAATAAACCTTGATTTAAGTTTTATACTTATTTTATTTTACAGTTTAGCTATACATAATGTTAAAATTGATATATTGTGTTAGAAAGTCAAGTTGAATCGGTCTTGTCTCATATATTTTGGATCTTGATTGGTCAGGTTCGGGTTTGAACAAATGACTCATTCAAAATTTTGGGTCGGGTAAGGACAAAGATAAACCTGTCCCTTGTTCACTCCTAAATAATGAGTCTTTCCATTCTAAAGCTTTCTAGAAATTTCTTATTTTATATTTGATAAATTTACAAATTTTTATTTAATAATTTTTGAAATTAAGTCACAAATCTAAATAAAATAAAATTATATTGTTAGAGTTTATGTTAACTTGAACAAATTTAGCAAAATATATTGAGAATAAAATAAAAACAAATTTTGAGCTTATAAAAAGTAAAAATAATAAAAAATATTAGATAAAATTAATTGTTCACATTATATAAATATTTTTTTAAAATTATCTTATTTATAAGAATAAAAACTCTATTTTATCACTATATATTAAAATAATGTCCTGGACAAGACACGACTTTGATTCATCAATTTTTTGCTCAAAATGCTCTTACACTTTTTTCGCACTACTTCCCACTCACGCACTTTGTGGAAGGAGACACGTGTCAACTTTTTTTGTTCCTTTAATATCTCACTCCTCTTCTCATGCGCAAGCATTTTGGATGCGCTTAGTAAAGTTCACAATGCTCTGAGAATACAAATTGATTGAAACAGGAATCGAGCATTTGTAATAGCTTATCTTGGCACCAAGCAACATTCTTAGTTTGTTAAGTGTGTGTGTGTGTGTGTGTGTGTTCCTTCAATTTATGCCTATTCATGCAATTTAACCAATGATTAATCGATTCAACCAAGGATTCATTGACCCAGTTGCTTTACTAAGTCAATGACTATTGTTGTTTTGATAACACTAATTTCATATACCACTATTTTAAATTCACGTTGTTACATTACAACATCCTTCTAATCCATGTAACCTTCTATTCTTACTACATCTTTGTCTTCAATTCCAACACTCCCTTCTACTTTCAATTTTTCCATTCCAAACAATAAAATTAATAATAATACTAATGCTAATAATAATAATAATAAAAGTAAAACCTAAACAAAATAAAATTATGAAGATTAAAAATTTTAAAAAATAAAAAGTAAAGGATTTAATTATAATATATTAACTAATGTGAAATTTTTTTATACTCATTCCATTATATATAAATTGTCATATAATTAAACATTATTGATTTTTAATTTTTTATATTAATTACTTTGAAATTATATATAAGGTAATTTTTAATTATTTGACAGTATTTTACACTTACTATTGTTTTAAGCTAAACAGTATATCAAAATTAAATTCAAAATTGAAATCAAAATAAATTATAAAATTAAAAATAAATTTAAGCTTTATTGCTATTATAATATTTATAGGCGACAAGAACATGAAATCACCTTCATTCACTGCTTTTAATAACAATCCTTTATGAAATGAAATATTATCTATTTATTTGTTTACTATATATTGAAAGAATGTACTTTTTGGCATATGTTGCCTCCTCCCACTTTTCATTCCTCACCTGAAAGCCTCTCCCAAAGGTTGGCAATATATCTTAGAGTGAAATGATATAGAATATGTAACACTCCATTCATATTAAATACAATTCATATTAATTTAGTTATTAAGTTTAAGTAAATAAAAATGCTTGTAAAATTTTTCATTTTTAAAAGAAATTCCAAACTTAACAGAATTTGGAAATGGTAATAAAAGATGAAAGATATATACATATATATCATAAAACTGTACATCATGGTTTGAGTAATATATAACAGTCAGAAAACAAAAGTACATCAAAAGACATATACTACCTAGCCCACTATATACATCAAAAAGATTCTATACAGAACAGTATTTATCTACCCTATCCCTTATACAAAAAGAAAATACTATAGGTCTTCAGGTCCTCCCCCGTTGATATGTTCTCTATCTTGTACTCAGCATCACGGAGCGTTAATATCGTCTTCAATAATCACGACCAATCATACACAAAAGAAAATAATGGAGTGAGGTGTTTTGTTCTAAAATCACTTTTACATGTACAGTAGGAAATCTACCATAAAACAAAGATAAAACACAAGTGACAACACAAGGGATCCTAAGGTTTATTCTAAGTTGTATCCGACTACCCTTGACTAGGTATGGATCCATATTTCCCATTAGTGGGTAATAGTTCTCAACAGAACCTGGGAAGTGACTGGGAGTACATATACCTATCTCAACATCATGATATGGTATAGTCCTTGTCATCATTGAGGAACAAAATAACAATTTAGGATATCCATTTATAGAGGTATATTCTCAAACCAATCCTGGAATGTTGAACAGTTGTCGGGGTTATCGAGTTTGGTCAGGCGAATATGCCGGCTCATAGGCGCTACTCTGACTATTTGGACCTTCACCACTTGATGCCTACCCCCAAGACCTCTGCAAGTGGGTCCCTACCTTTCATTCCTCAGCGTACCAAACTGTGGCTTCCCTAGTAGGGTGTCATGCCACTACATGTCACTTGCTTTACTTTACTCACTAAACTATCAATTCCTAACTTCTCAAACAGAGGTTTCCCTGGTCTCATTTAATTTGAGCACTAGTACAATCAACATTTCTGCCTTATTTTGCAGAAATTGCACAATACTAGAATTTTAACAGAATAACAACATAGCAATTATAGTATAATTAGTAAAATTTTGGCAGAATAACAACTAAATAAATACATTTTAATTTTCTAAAATTGAGCAGAGTAATAGCTTAGCAAGTGCATTTTAATTTTCTAAAATTGAACAAAGTAACAGCTTAGCAAGTATAATTTAATAATTTAAATTTGACCAGAGTAACAATTTAGTAATTATGATTTAATAATCTAAATTTGGGTAGAGTAACAACTTAGCAAAAATTAAAGTTTAACATTAAACAATAATAACAATAATAAAACTTAAGCCTAAACGGGTTTAGGAGAAAACCTTTCCTACTAACATGCAAAGTAACAATAATTTAGAACCAACCCCACTCCCCCCATGACCTCTAAGATAGTTGATGAAGAGGATGGAATTGTTGGTGCAAAGCTTCTAGGAGGAGAAATTCTACTAGTTGAAAACTAGCAAAATTTTAACATAAAAACTAGATAAAAAAAATATTTTAGAGAGAGAAAACTTTAGAAAGAGAAGCTCTCTAGCTTGGGAGAGGAAAGGATGAGTAAAAATCTGAAAACTGAGGCCTATTTATAGAAGAAGGAGGGGGTTAGGTGTCCAAAGATTTACATCATCCATTATGTAAGCATTATATCATAAATCAAATTTTTATTTATTTTTAATCCAATGTAGGGACACATATCCCAAATAGGTGGTGAATCACCTATTTTAGGGTTGGGGACGTGCTCCACCAGCTGTCCCAAGCCTCCATGTAGTCAAATTTTATCTGTAAGTGAATTAACCTGGTACTGATAAAAACGCCTAAACTTGAAAAATTAGCTTTTAATATCAAAATAATGCATTTTAAATGAAAAACTGGACAAATACATTATTTTTCATCAAAAATAAATTTATAATAATAAATTTAATTTTTATTAATTTATTTCAAATTATATGTATTTATTTTGTATTTTTAAGTTAAAAAATTCATAGAAAATCCATTTTAATTCAATAAATACCAAAAGTTTTATGAAGATTCTAAAATTAAATATTTTACCCATAAATAAACTAAAATTACCATTTTCACCCTTTTTGAATGTCAAACTAGTACTGGCTGGCTTATTAGACATGTAGGGCATTTTGGTCATTTTACACAAAAATTCCAGAAAATTCTCAAATCCAAAATTATATTTTAATATATATGACATAATTCAAAGCTCAAATTTATATTTTAATGTCAATTGAATCTTTTCTTCATTTCAGTTCTTAATGTTGAGAAATAGGGACAAAATTGTCATTTTCTAATTTCTCCGGGCTCCGGCTCAGAAAAATTATTAAAAATCATGATTAAATTGCTCTTGAAATTCCAAGTAAAATGGTGGGAGTCAGAATTTTAAAATTCCTTTCCGATTTTTCAGAATTGCATTACCAAATATTAAAAAAACAGTGGAAGAATTGAAATAGGATTGCTATATTTTTCACTACTTTTCTTTCAAAATAAGTTTTTATAATGAGAGATACTTATTATAAAATTTTCAAAATATTTTGAGGTCAAAAAGTCTCTGGTTGGTTCCCACAATCAACCAAGGACATTTTTGTCATTTTACAAAAATTATCTCAATAAATTCTAGAAAGATTTCTAAAATTATTGCTAATTGTTCTAAATACATTGATGACTTAAACAATTTTTTAAACATACAGGATAATTTAATATATAAAAGTAGGGGTGTTATAGAATAGCCTAACATGCTATGCATTTGGCTAAGATAGGGTTAAAATTAGAATTTTGACATTTGTGGATAATAGGCATTTGATTGGATAAATACAATGACTTAAAATTGGTTGGGGCCGAGAGACATATAGAATAAAATATTAGATAAGTTCCAATCGAATTACAATTTTTATTTAAAGACGTAAAAAAAGAAGATACTTTATACACTTTAATTACATGAAGCTTACCCTTTCTCTTTGTTCATCTAGCTTTTCCTATATATGCTCTTTATACATTATGTAGTCTTCATTTTTCTATAATACACATTTTTCTATTTGATTATTTTTTAATCTACATTTATTTTATATTTTTTAATTCTATATTTTTGTCTAGAGGATAAATATTTTAGTAATTTTTAAAAAATTAAGTTTCCTATATTTTTATTACAAAATATTAGTGTACAGGATAATAACCCAAGTTATTATTATGATGACATGGTTTCATATATAAACAAATAGGTAGTCATAAATTATATAGATAAACTTATTAACTTATTATTTTTATATACTATTTTAATACATATACAAAGATAAAAGCAATCCGTATGACCCATGCGTGGTCACGGCTCAACATCCTAGTTTACTATATAAAAATAATCTTTGGGCCGTCGGTCTTTAGACCAGCGTCGGCAACTAGGCCTTTTTTTCATGTGGCCTTTGGGCCTTGAAAGTTCATAATTGGGAGCTTCTTTTTTCACTCTCTTTTTTCTCTTTGTATTATTGCTTTTCTTTTTATTTTGGAAATTATTTTTTGGATTTTTTAATTTTAAAAATAATTTCCAACATGTAAAAATAAAATAAAAATGGAAGTGTTTGACGAGAAAAACGGAAATACAAAAAGTAACCACCTTCGTAATTTAGGATTAATAAACATAAAATAATATGGAACAATAAAGAATAAAACAAAAAAGCATTACCAAACTCCCCAAGAAGAAAACAACTACGGCTCGTTTTATGCTAAACTGTTATTAATAATACAAACATGTTTAGGCTATTTAAATTTACTAATTCCTTAGTTCTCATTTTCGGTGTAAATATTTGACTCAAAGTCATAACCCACCTGTATGTTACATATAGAGAAATGTTAGCAACATACTATCTGACACACTTTTTTGAATATACCTTTTCTTATTAGTTAAATTTTTTTAAAATTACAAAAATTTGTAGGTTCCACATTTTATATAATGTTTATCTCTTATGATTTTATAGTTTTTAATAAATTTTAACCGATAATAGTGTGTGTTATATAATATGTTCCTAGCCTCCTCTTACAGAAACTGTCCCCCCTTCTCCGACTACTAGTATTTGTATACAATATTATACATAACTATTATTTTATTCTATGCATTTTACAATATTTATTTTTATATAATTAAAATTTATAATAAATAAATATTTATATATATTTTAGATTTATAATGAATAATTTAATTTATGATATAAGGTTATTTTTAATCATTAAAATACAAATAAAAGAAGATTGATTAAAAAGGCTAAACAATTAAAAAGATCAAATATATAAATAAAGATAAAAACAGAATACTACTTTATAAGAAAGAAGTTTTTGACTAGTTGCAAAAATAATGTGTGAAATATATATTCAAAGGAAAGAAAAAATATTGAAAATATCTAATTAAAAAAATAAAGAAAATGAGAACCTTACTCTTTTTAAGATGTATAGTCTACTTTATAATATACGATCAGATATTACATATTAGACATTCATCTAATCCAAGTCCAACTAGTTAAGATTATTATGTGTGGTACCCAAACTGGTGACCTTTAATTAAGTTGAAATAGTAAGCATTGGTGCTACACAACTTCTTTCTTGGATGGGACGTAGTAATTTTATTATTTATTTACTTTGGATATATTATTCTCATTTCTTGAATTTTATTTTTCTTACGCCAATAGTTTTTCATTTTTTAAAATTTAAGCTACAAGGGAATCTGAGAAATAAAATAAAGAAAAATTCAGTTTTTTCAAGATATAATTTTACAGTTCAAGGAAATTCATATAAACTGTAAATTAAAAAAAAATGCGAAGATTAAAATAAATACATATGAAATGACCAAAGGAAGTAAGAAATCGAGCTTTTACTAATTAAAAAACTATTGAAATTCACAATTGCAAGTTTTGTGTCAGAATTCTGAGAACTTGAACAAACTTTTCTCTGTTGCCTGCATTTTTAATGTGTGTACCACTTCTACACATTTCTTTTCCATTGCAAAAGAATTGGTTTGGCAACGTAAATCTTTTGCTGTGATCCGAAATATGAGTCGATCATTCTTCAACCTTCAAAACCAATTGATAAACGTAACCAAATCAACATTAAAGATTCCTTAAGCAAAATTAAAAGGAGAAAAAAAAACTATAAATGTGTAATTAAAAAGGAGTTTAATTTTCATATGCCTTAATTATGTTTTTAGTCACTTAAATTTAGGATAAATCCGTTTTTGATCCCCTAAATTGAAAAACAGAATCATTTTAGTCGCTATAATTTTAGCAAATCCTTTTTTAGTTCCTAAAAACAGATGGTGTTAACAGAAATGGTAAAAAGTGATAATGTGTCTAACATAGATGTACAAGTGGCACATGTTAGTAGTGTCATGTCACCACTTTTTACCACTTTTGTTAATGACGTCTATTTTTAGGGACTAAAAATGGATTTTTTAAAATTGTAAGGATTAAAATAATTTTTTTTTCAATTTGAGAGACTAAAAATGGATTTATTCAAATTTCAAGGATTAAAACATAATTAAGCCTTTTCATATATAATCAATGTAAATTATACTATCAATTAATTAAAAATAACCTTAATTATGATTTTAAAATAATTATTACAAAAGTCAACAGTCAACAATGTTACTATACCCTCTTCAAAAAAAAATGTTACTATACCTGTACCTGTTGATGACAGTAATTTTTTTTTTACTGTATTGATAGGAGAAAAAGTTGGGAAGATTTACACCATGAATACGGTTTAACAGTATTGCAACTCATCAAATGTATCGCTTTCATAATAATATACTACTAAGTTCTGTTTAAAACTTGAGTACAAATGAAAAGAAATTATCCAAATTTTTTGTCACACATGATTTACATAGATTTTCCTATTTATTTGTTCTCAGAAAAGATACAAACAAGAAGAAAAACTAAACTAACAGATGAAGCTATCACATCTTCTTGGAGTATAAGCAAATACAAATTTAGACGATTGAGACACTGTTTTTGTTTTTCTTATGGCCATGGTGGGGGTCTACAAGACTACTGTGCTACTTACAATAGACAAATCAACAAGAATGTAAAAAAGTAAGAAAATATTTTTGTTTTTACTAATTTATAAAACAGAAAATAGTTTATATACCAATAGTGTAAAAAGTTTTATTACAACCCAATCACAAATTGACATATATAGTAAGTTGGTTAATTTTGACAATAACTACTTTAAAAGTCATATTTGTCATGATTTCTAATTCGCTAACTGTGTAAAAATTTTACATTCACAGCATGTAGAAATTAAACTCCTTATAAAATGTCATATTACTTTTAGAATTTAATTTATAAGCATTGTTAGGATAAAATTTTTTGACATAGTAAAGGGTGAATTCCTACTGAATATCTGTGTAAAATATTTTATAGTGATAGTGCATATAAATTAAATTAAACTATTTTTTATTTCTTTCCTAATGATTTATAGAGGCTATTATTGTTTATACCGTTTTCTGTATACAATTTTCAAAAACAAGAAATAAAGTAAAAATAAAGTGATATTTTAAGAATTATTAGAAAATTAAAAAAATTAAACATAAAACTTTCTCTAATAATAATAAAAAATCCACTAATGTTCAATGCTTTCCTAAAGAATAAAAGAATCATAGAATTGCAGACAATTTTACATTACCTCTTTGTGCATGCACCAAACAATTACAGCCAAAGCCCGTCACAACCTCCCTTTATTCTTCTTCCTTCGTTTGGCACGTTGAAAGGACGTCCTGCATGATGTCAACAATGTGGAACATTATACAAACAGAGACAGAAAACGATGTCCATTAATGATAGCAAGAAAATTGAAGCCTCCATTAAATGATGTTTGTGGCGGAAAAATATTAGACGTTAGATTTTTTTAAAAACTTTTCACCAAATGAATTGACGTGTTATTATTTTTATTTGTTCGTGTGATTTATACGTAACTTCATCTTATCCAAGCACTCCCTTAGTCAAATTCTGCTATGATTCTTATCAGGCTTAATTTTCTTTGACTGCAACTCTTGTAACCTTATTCTGAGTGGAATTGCATACTAAAAAACAAATCCCATATATAATTGCACATTAATTATTTTAAAATATAGAATTTAATTTTTATCTAATATCAGTGTAAAAATTTTTAGTGTCAACTAATTAGAAATCATGGTAAGTATAATTTTAATGTAGTTATTTCAAAAGTCAACAAACTTATCCAACAGATAATTTCATATACTGTTTTCTCTAAAATATATACATAATAACTCATCCTATTAGATTTTTGTACGAGAATTATCACTAATAGGTCAAATTCAAATTCATGATCCATATAAAAGTCAACACAAAAGAAAATGTTACATAAAGATAATATATTTTAAAACATTAACATTATTTTTACCCTATAAAATCAATGTATTTATAGAATAAATGAAACAATAATTAACAAAGGTCATTTTCATTACCTGCAACTTTGTGGTACGCTCCAAGAAGGATGTGACTGTTTTTTCTCATTTTCAGACAGTGACATATACTTCTTCCAATCCTCAAGTAAAATTTTGAGATCATTGACTTTGTTTTCTAAACCAACACAACAATTGGCATGCATTGTTGAGACCTTGTTGAAGTCCTTGCTAGCCTGACAAAACCCTCCAAAATAACTAGTGCTAAGGAACCTAATCTTCAGCTTCATGTTGGAAATTAAGGGGTGCGTTTTGATCTTGTTGAGCACATCCTGCTCATTCAACCTTGGGTTGGCATTCCTAGAGTTGAACCAGAACTTGTAGAACCAAATAGTTCGGTTATTCGATTTCACATATTTAAACCCTCCATTTGGCATGTTTTTTAAGTCATAGGAATTGCCATTGAAAAGATCACAAGCTATTTGGAAGTCTGCATCTTTGTAAAATTGTTTGAAGGGATCCCTAAGCCACATTATATCAGTATCCTGCAAAGGAAAACAAAGAAACAAGTCATTTAGTTTGTGTCTTCTACTTTTAATCTAAGCCCTTGATTTGGATAAGTTTCTCTATAAGTATTTATAGTAGAAGAAAATAGGAAGAAAAATGAAATAAAGTTCTTTCATAATTAGCTTATACATAAAATAAAATTAGCTTTTTAGAGAAGATAAAATCATTTAGCTTATCTAAAGAGCTGATTTTAACTTACACATAAGTTGATTTTAGCTTATAAAAGAAGTTTATTTTATTTTTCTTCTCTTCTCTTCCTATAAATACTTACTAAAAGTTATCCAAACAGGACCTTCATGTTCTCTTGTGTGATTGAGTGTGTGCATTGTAAAGATCTTAAGAAGCTTTTTTGCAAAACAAATATATGTATATACCGTGAACACAAAGTTGTACCCCATATCAAGGACAGAACCAAGGAATTCAGTTCTTTTCCACATCATGTGTAGGTAGTTTGGGGTCATGTAAAATACTTCACCGGTGAAGTTGTCACCTTTAGTTTCAAGGTGGTAACAATGCTTGTGCAAAGCAAGGCAACGAGCATGTGTCTTTTGGTCCCAAGTTATTACCACCAAGTGTTTTAAAAGCCTTTGTGTCTGATTCCCCAGGCGAAAACTCTCAAGAAAGACGTCAAATATGGAACCTGGCTCAGCCCATGCATCATTTAAAGTTGCGATTATCACTGTCTTATCCTTCATAGATGCGCTTCTAAGAACACTCTCTAGCTCTGGATCATAATCAGCCTGATATATAAAGGCAAGACTACATTAAACACTTGGCAACCCAAGTTCACATTTCACAGAATAATTTTATCAAACACGTGAGAGGGATAATAAGACGAATGAAAAGCTAAGCTTAACAACTAGCTTCTAATATGCTTGTCAAAAAGATAAAACAGACCAATCCCTTTCTAGAATGCAGGGGCAACAAGTGTGCAAGAAGTCCAATAATCTGAGATGTAAGTAATCCACAATGGTTAAGAAAACATCCAAAAGAACAAAAGTGGTGGGCAAAATGTACATGCAAGACATCAAATAGGATTATAGGAAGTGAATATACCATATGTGCTAATGGGGACACAAATAAACATCAATGTAACAAAATGGTTCCTTCATTTGCACATATAACCACAAGACTAGTGGCACATATGGCTATTTTGGGTGAAAATCGTACACTATGATCTTAAAAAAATATTAATATGGACGTGAGATTCCTATAAAGACATCAATTATGGGGGGGAAAAGCTAAAAAAATAATTAACATAATTAACTAAAACATATTTATTCTCATATAATTTTAAAACTAACAATCTTGTGGAATCAGACATAACCGATCAAGTAGAGAAATCTATAGTCGCTAGCTTAAATCCCGAAACAGATGGTCAATTTCAATGGTTGAAGTTTGTCAATGTTTTTTCATTAATAATTGATTCTCTTCAATGTGTCATTTCAAATTGATTAGAAGTCTCACATAGGATGGGTTTTTTTTCTGAAGTATCCTTGAAAGCTTATATAAGAAAGCTTGAATAAGGCTCTAAGATCTGTCCCATTTTCTATATCTTTTATCTTATGTAGCTTCTTTGGTTTTTTAGGGAAAAATTCAGAGAAAAAATGTTGTTATTTTTGGTGAGGTCTTTAGTGTATGCATTTTCTTATATTTTTAAGAGCGTTATTATTCTCTTTTTGTACTTAGAGATTTTGTAATTTTTTTAGATAGTGAAAATGTCTTTTAATTTTATTTGTGGTTTTTCATTGAGGGTTTATCATATTAACAGTGGTATCAGAGTCACTTGATCACTATGGTTATTATTACTATTTCAGTATATAGTACTTTTCACACTGTAGATATTGTTCAAGGTTATTATTCACATGTGTGGTGATATACTTTTGCCGTAATTGTTAACGCATATTGGATTTGTTCTAGTATATAGTAATACGTATGATACTACTCAAATATACAGTATTATACAAAACGAAATTTGAGATTGAGAAATTCGATAGGAATAACTTTTTCATGTTGAAATTAAAGATAAGGAAATATTGAGAAAGGATAATTGTCTAGAAGGAATTGCTAATGAAAAGTGGAAAGAGATGGATAACAATGTTGTTGTTAATTGACATTAGTAATGACCGATTCAATTTTGTCTAGTGTTGCAAAAAAAAAAAAACTATAAAGGAGATTTAGGATGCTTTTATCAAACTGTATGAGATTAAGTCACTTCACACTAGAACATTCCTAAAGAGGAGACTCCACTTTTCAAATGAGTGAGTCCACATCGGAGACGAATTACATTAACACTTTAAATACATTATTTTCTCAACTCATAGTGTTAGATTTCAAAATAGTGGAAAATGAACATATAGAACTTTTAAGAGTTTACCATATTCATATGACCAACTCATCATCAATATAACAAATAACAATGTTGCTGATAGTCTTCATTTTGATGACGTTGTTGGAGCTATTCTTGAAGACGAATCAAGATGCAATAATAAAATAACATTCAAAAAGTACAAAGGAAGCAGAGACCTTGATAATGACGGGAGGCAAATTAGTGAAACACAATTCTTGTGAAAGTCAAAATCATGGTTGTTAGGACAAAGGACAAATAATAGCTCTCAAATTGTTTTAATTATGTCAAACGGACTATGTGCTCTTAATTAGACTGAACTTGCACTTTTAAAGTTTATAAAATCAATGTTTTCATAATAAGTCAGACGAAACACATTGCGTCTTATGATCAGACGATACTTGAGCATGCCTTAAGCTGATTTAAATATGTTTGGTACAAAGATTGACCTTTTTTCAGGAATTCTCATGCTAACTTTATCGAAAATACAAGAAAAGGGATGTTAATGTACCTACCCTCTGAAAAGTGAAGCTATTTACCAAAAAGAAGACACAGTAGCGTACTTGTCAATACAATAGAGTGAAACACTCTCACTGTCACAAGATTTAGTAAGAAAAAGGCAAGATAAGTGAATTGTTTTATCTTATTAGAGTGACTGGTTGGTGAAAGACATTTAATGTTTCAACGGACACTTTCTTTATAGTGATTCAACAAACTAAGGAAGTTCCTAAAGCTCTCTCAATAGATACTTTTCCTGAAACTCTATAAATAGACGAGAAGACTTGTATGTGGAAGAGGTGATGAAATGATAAGTGCTTAAGCTATCAAGTTCTCTTTAAGCTCTCTTGTTCTTAAAATTCTTTCAAGTTCTTCCTGTACAAATGCCATAGTCACTAAGCCTTTAGATTTAGATCTTTTTTGTATATTCATTTGATAAGATGAAGCAAAGCCAGTGATTTTACCCTTAACCATTTCTAAGTGAACTTGGTGGAAGCCTAAAGAGACTTTGATTCAAAGAATACTTAGAGTTTTTGCTTGGAGAGGCAAGTTAAATACCACTTGAGTTAAGCCTGAAGAGGCTTAGACAAAAGAATACTTATAACTTGTAAAAGTTGTAATGGAACTTGGTATTATTCCAAGAACTAAACGTAGTCTCTAGGGTGAGACGAACCATTAATAAAACTTTATGTTTTTATCTCTCTCTCTTTTTCTTTATAACGTGTTTATAAGCTGTGTTTGAAAATCCTTTACGAATTAACCTTCCACATTTTGATTAAAGGATTTTGTTTGAACAAGTTTTATCATTCGTCTTATAAACAGATGAGTATGAGGATTTGCGAAAAGATTTGCAAAAGTTGCAAAAAGTTTTAAAATACAATTCAACATCCTTCTTGTCTTTTCCTATGCTTTACAATGGTAGATCAAAATCTCGAAGAAAGAAGAATTTCAAATTCTTTAATTGTGGCATGAAAGGACACTTGAAGAAAGAATATTGGCACAATAAGAAGAATAGAGGAAATAATTCTAAAGCATCAATTTCTCAAGTTTGTGTTGCAAGTACCTCATATGATGGAGAAATCATGTATAATGAAGCATTAATTAGTTCTAAAGGTGAAAAACATCTCCATGATATCTAGATAATAGATTCAAGTGCAAACTGACACGTGACTCCATACCAAGATTTTTTTTGCACTTATGAACCTACCTTAGAAGATTATGTATTTAAGAGAAATGATCATGCCTTAGAAATTGCAGGAGTTAGTATTATCAAATTAAAAATGTATGATGGTACTGTTTTGCTCGATTCAAGAGGTACGACATGTGAAGGGCTTGAGAAAGAACTTATTTTCCATTGGATAATTGGATGCCCTCAAGTGCTAGATCCATACTAAAGGTGGGATTTTAAAAGTAGTGAAAGGAAATTTGTAGGGATGAAAATAACAATCATAACTAATCTGTACATGCTTTTGGGAGATATGTTGCTAGAGGCAGATGCAATAATTGCAACAACAAGCCAAGAAAAAGCAATGATGATGTGGCATTATAGGCTAGGTTATATGTCAGAATGAGGCTTGAAAGTCCTTGCGAAATGTAATCTTCTGCTTGAGCTCAAAACGGTAAATTTACTCTTTTGTTAGAGTAACTACTAGAAGCAAACACATATTAGACTTGATTCATTCTTATGTGTGGGAATCACCAAAAATGTCCATGGGCGGAGTAAAGTATTTTTTATTATTCATTGATGGCTACTCCAAGGAGATTATGAATATACCCAATCAAGAAGAAGTAAAATGTGTTTCTCGTATTCAAAGAATTCAAAGTACAAGTAAAGCTTGAAACTGAAAAAAGAATTAAGTGTTTAAGAATAGACAATAGAGGAGAATATGCAAATGTTGATTTTCTGGTATTATGCAAACCAGAGGGTATTATAAGACAATTCACAATTTCATATACACCTCAGTACAACTGGTGTGACAAAGTAGATGAACAAAACTCTCCTAGATAATGGAGATGTGAAAAAAAAGTTGATTATTCTTCTTTACATGTGTTTGGATGCATTACGTATGTGATGTATAACTCCCAAGAAAGAAGAAAGTTGGATCCAAAATCCAAGAAATGTATATTATTGGATCATGTTGACAATGCTAAGGAGTATCACTTGTGGGATCCCACTGATTGCAAAGTTGTTGTTAGCAAGGATGTAGTCTTTGCAAAAAATGAATTGTAGAGTAGAAAAACAATAACACTTCTAAATACATAATTATAGTGTAAATGGAGAAAAAGTCTAGAAAAGATAACTATTCTAAAGCAGAATAAGAACCAAATAAAGTCAATGATGAAGAAGCTCGATGACCAGCACATTAGATAAAGAAACCATCTTGGTAATCAGATTATGTTATGACAAGCCATGATGCATACTGGCTTCTAACTAAAGAAGGAGAACCATTAAGAGGCTTTGAGTAGTTCATATGCTTCCATATGGATGACAACAATGCAGGAAGAAATTAGAAACAAGATATAGAAACTTATTGAACTTCTAAAAGGTTGGAAAGTCATTAGGAATGAATGGGTTTACAAGATCAAACAAGATGGAAATGATTGAGTGGAACTATATCATGCAAATTTACGGTCAAAGAATATGCTCAAAAAAAAGGTATTGATTTTAATAAGATATTCTTGCCAATTGTTAAACTCGTCACTGTTAGAGTTATTTTGGCTGTCTTTCATTTGACTTACATCTTGAACAACTATATATAAAGACAACTTTTCTTCATGGAAAACTTGAAGAAGAAATATATATGCTCATTTTGGAAATAGCTTATTTTGGTCCTCAAAGTCAACGCTCTTAAAAAATTTGTTGATGTGACTAACAGTGTGTTTTCTAACAACTTTAAAAATATGATTTATGACGGTTTTAAACTCCCAAAATTTAGATTAACGAATAATGTTTTAAAATACATCTTGTAGCAGTGTTTTTGTGTGGGTAAGAAGGGAAAAGGTAGTTGTTATCATGGATCGAGTCTTAGGAACGTTTTCTGAGATCAAGAACAATGTTGTTATGGCTGAGGGTGCAGTTGTCGAATTTCAAGGACGTTGTTTTCTGAGGGAGGGAGTTGTACAACAACAGTGGCGTCACTTGGAGGAACATTTTCAATGTGTGCCGCCTCTCCTTCTCCCCCTTTCTTAATTCTTTTCTTCTCCTATTCTTTTTCCTTTCCCTTTCCTCTTTTTCTTGCACTTTATTTCCCTCTTCTCTTTCTCACCTACCCTTCTCCCTCAATGGCTTAGGTGGGCACTGCCATGATAGCATGGCCCTATCTCATCTCTCTTTCTCCTACTCGCTTTCTCTCTTGCTCACTCTCTTTTCATCTCTCCCATACATCCACTATTTCTCTCGCTCCCTTACTCCTTGTCATGTTGCCATGAATGGGGTTTTGACTTGTGTTTTATTTTGGGATGGAGGTATGGTGACTTGTGGTAGGAATGTGCGAACATTGTGTTTGAATTTTCTTTTATTTTATTTTTATTTTTCTTTACTAGGTTTTAGGGGTTTAAAACTGCCATAAAACTTATTTTGAAACATTTTTTGTTAATCAAAATTTTAGTGGTTTAAAATAGTCAAAAATAGTATTTTTGAAAATCACCAGAAAGCACATCGTTAACCACATCAGTAGATTTTTGAACAACTTTAACTTTGAGGACCAAAATGAATTATTTCCAAATTCGAAGACTAAAAAATTACTTTTATATTTGAGGAATTAAAAAAACCACTTTTAAATTTGGGAGACCAAAAGGAAACTTAGCCCAAATTTAAGAGATCAAAAATATATTTAAGCCAAAAAATAAATAAAAAAATTCACCTAATTTAATATTTTCATGTGGCATATGATGACGTGGACGCTGTTAGCCATGTCAACAATGAGTGTAATGACGTTAATGACAATGGACTAAAAAAAGTTATTTTCAAATTTTGAGAACGAAAAAATTACTTTTTAATTTGGGAATCAAAAACAAACTTGCTTCAAATTTAAGGAATCAAAAACAATTTAAGCATATTTTAGAAAAAATCCCCACACAAGACTGCCCATTTATTTCGGCCCCTTTTTCTTATTAGTTACAAATCCATGAACCTGCATAACTTTCTAAGAATCTCAGAATTTACAAATAATATATGCAAGTTTGACTGAGTAATGGTTGAGTTGTGATTTAACATTATCGTAATTTTCAAACCATGATTTAAGCCAGGGTTATCTTTTCACTTGATCAAATATAACAATTTTAGGGAAAGAGACAAAAACAATGAAATAGTGAGCTCCACCCAGAAAACAAATAGCATAACAATCAATTAAAAGGAGACTAGGCGTAGCGAAGCGGGCTAAATCAAGATTCGAATCTCGCTAGAAAAGACTCATGTTTAGTGTCCATCTGCGTGTGTCTTGAACAAAATTACGTCCAAAACATGATACCCCCGTAGAAAAAATAAAAAAATAGCATAACAACGTAACTGCATAAGCATTCAAAAAGCATGGTTCTTTTTAGTTCAAGTTTGGCATGGAGAATAGTCTAAATTGACCCACAAAAGCAAAAAGTTTTATCTACCCAATCAGAAGGCAAGCTTGAACAGCAAGAGCATAAAAACAGCATCCAAACCCAAAATTCAACTTTTTGATCGGTTTGCAAGAAAAATAAGCCTCAAAGGCCTAAACCCCAAAATTCACTCCTTTCATTCCCTTCTCTCTATTTTCACCGCCAATAATTCCAATTGCAAAACACAACTGGGCACACACAGATACAAACATAGAGAGAGAGAGAGAGACTCACCTTTGATGACTCAGCAATATTGAAGTAGTGTGAGAAGGTAGAGAATCCAAAGGGAGAAGCAGAGTTATAGAGACACATCCACAACACAGCAAACCCAACAAGGAACATGGTGACTTGCATGACCCTCCTCACCAAAAGGTGGCCACCGGAGCCACCTGAACTCCCTGCCTTGTTGCGGTCGCCGGCGGAGGTGTCCTTCATTGTTTGAAGAGCTTAATTGGGGTGGCAAAAATGGTCTCTTTGACTTATTGCGAAGACCTTTGCTTCTTTTGTTTTCTTCCCACCAACGTGTACGTAACTCTACGTGTGCTTTGTAGTATTTACAAAATTTAAGGATTTTCCGAAGTTGTTTTGTGACACTTTTGGAGATCACGTGATGCTATGGGGTGGAGGTGATCGTGTGTGGGACGAGAAACAAGGGATTTGAAAAGAAAGAGTTTCAAATGAATTATTAACTCTGCACTATGAAGGGTGCGACAAGAGAGATATTGGTGAGGGAGGAATGAGAGTGATCACGTTGCAAAAGGAAACTTATTAATTATTTTGTTTTTTATGGATAAATTATTTTGTTTTTTCATGAACTAATATTAGTTAGAGTTTTATAAATATGAATTGTGTATAAAAGTTGAGGTCATAGGCTATACACCGTAGCACTGATAGTGTAAAACTATTTTATACTGTCATCTAATCACAAATTACTATATATAATAAATTTGTTGACTTTTATAATAATTACCTTAAAAGTCACACCAGTAGTGATTTTTAATTAGTTGACAGTATAAAAATTTTTCACTAATAGTAAATAACTATTAAACTCAAAAGTTTTTACATTATTGACTAAGTAGGAATCATCTTTTGTATAGACTTTTAAGATAACATGTAAGAGTTTAATAGGTATATATTATCAATGTAAAATTTTTATATTATTAACCAATAAATAAATATGCTTTGATTGACTTTTAAGATGTTTATTATAAAAATTAACAATTTATAATTAGATGACGGTATAAAAATAAAAAATATTTATGTCTGTACATGTATTATTTTTTCTTATTATAAAAGTTAACAAAAACTTACGTAATTTTGCCACACTTTTATATAAATTCATCATAAGAATCGATTATGTCTTGGGTTGGAGGATATTACTAGTTATTAACTAGGACAATTTTTTAAGTTACAAAGACAATGAATCAAATGAAAATAAAAGAAAACAAAATAGCGGACCTAACACAGGATTAAGTAATAAGTTTATCTTATTTTATTCATTTCGGAGACGTATTAAATGAAAAAAAAAAAAACTGTTTATGTAAAAGTAAAAAAGTGGTAATATTAACCATTAAATTTTAGTATAAATATTTAAGCTTCGAGCATAAAAATTATATGATTTTTTTTAAAAAAATATGTGACTCTTTTAAATGATTATATTAAGAGGAGTGTCAATAATACACTTTTTAACACACTTTCTATTGTTGGTTAAAATTAATTAAAAATTACAAAATTATAAGAGATTCATTAAATAAGATATGAAACCTACAAAATTTTATAATTTCTAATAATTTTATTCAGGAAGAGATAGTATGTCAAAAAAAATGTGTTAAAGATTATGCTTCTAGCATTTCTTTTATATGAATTTAACAATTAATCTTAATTATTTATATGATTGTAGAGCGATTTTTTTTTCTTATTCGTATATAAAATATACTTTTTTCATTAAATACCTTGTTATTAATTCCTATATAATAAACTCGAGTATTAACTGGAATTTAGTCTAGTGAAATGGACTAGTTCCTCGTAATATATATGAGGAACCAAGATTTCAATCTTCATTAAGAAAGATATTTATATTTAGTGTTTAATCAGTATCTCAATCAAGATTGCCTACGAAAAAAGAATACCAGTGAAAACTCGAGTCTTGGTTTAAATGCAAGGACGTCCTGGACGTGGGAATGTGCAAGTTCTTAGCGAAGTTGAAAGAACACGGGTGGTCAGCAAAAATGCCATTGGCATTGGGGAGTGGGGACACTCAAGTAGAGAAAAGCCCAAAGGGTTGGCATAGCTAAAATGATTTGAGGTCATTCTAGCATGGGGAAGTTTAACACTTTCCTAAGAATGGGGAAGTTGACTTTACTGTTAATTAGATGTTTCTTCCAGTTTTCAAGAATTATACATTAATCTAAAAAAAAAAAGAAGTTAAAATTACATCTGGCATCCTAAAAAATAAAATAAAATGGAATGTATGCTCAGGGACATCTCCCAACAGATGCAAAAATAATTGTTCCAATTGCCTGTAGTAGTTGTTTTTGCCTTCACCTGAGCAACAACCAAGACTGATTGACAATGATTAGTTGTAGAATTTTTAGTGGGACATAGATATATTTGTTTTTTTTTTCATTTCTGGAGAGGTTAAAATTACAATAACGAGACATAAGGGGATTATTGACCACTAAATCAGCCAAATTTTTTATTTTTAGATATTTTATTTACATCTTTTATACTCTTTTGTAAATGGTTATTATAAAATTATTTATCTATTTATTTAATTATTAAATATAGTATTTATTATTTATGTTTTCATTTAATAATCATTACATTTTATTTTATTATTGTTTATTGATTAATATATTTATGAAATATACAAAATTTATCATTCAGGTCTAAATTACTGACAACCTACCTGTCATTAAACAAAACTGTATTACCATTATCATTGTCAATGGAAATTACATATTAAAAAATAATATATATCTTATACATTGTATATCTCATCATTCATTAAAATAAAATATTAAAATATGAATAAAATAAACATAATCGAAACATATAAATATTTCTATATTTTAAATATAATTTATCAAAAACTGTTTTAAATGTAGAATTCATGCAGACCTTATTTGTAATTATAAAAATTTCTAGGTTAAAATAAAATTTTAATCTCTTATCTGAATTTTTTTATTTTAGATTAGTCCCCTTAAATTTAAAAAGTTTCACTTTAGTTTCTTAAAGTGTCTCTGTTAAACTAAATTAGTCTGTCTGTCAGTTTTTAAACACTTTAAAGAAACTAATGTAAAAATTTTTAAACTTAAGGAATAAACTAAAACTAAATATTCAGATAAGGAACAAAAATTTATTTTATGCAAAGTTTCTACTTAAAACCTTTCAAGTGGGTTACTAGTCACCGATTTTGACCATTAATTACTAAATTAATATATTAATGGTCAATAAGTAACTTTCCCGCTTGTTAAAGAAGTTATTCACTTCCCCAGACGTTGCCTTCCTTACTATATATTAAAATCATGTCCTCTTTGGGGAAAAGTCCTCTTTTTAATGCGATCACTTGGATATTTTTTAAGCAGAAGTAATCTTGTTCCTATTAGCTTAAAGCCATGTCCTCTTTGATACTCATGTCATCTACTCTCTCTCTCTCTCTTTTTATTTCTCTCCAAAAAGCATCTCTCAAAGGTTCCCTTGTTTAAATCCTGATAAAAGCAGTTATCCATTAACTCGTCATGGTCCAGCCACAGGTAATTATTAGCAAACCACTCTTAACACAAGCTAAATCATAGGGTCTGGGCGTTCTATTATTGGTGAGGCTTTTCAAGACACTTGAATGACATGGTCATGGTAGCCCCTTCAAAATTTCAACTGTTTAGTGTTTAGTAAGTAATTTCAATTAATTTATAATTTATTTAGCTAATTTATAAGGTTATTTGATTTAAATAAAATATTTGATAAACGAATTTATTTTATCAATTTATTATATTTTTTTTTATTCCCAGTATTTAATAAAATTTCTCATTTATTGTATATGTTAATATTATGCTATAGCTATTTGTATTATATATTAAATTTTAATAAAATATTTAAAATAATAATAATAATTCAAAATTAATTAAAAAATTATAATTATAATTACTTAAAAATATATTTTTAAATAGAATAAAAAATTATATAAATATGTCTTTTACGTTTTTCGGAAAACTTTCTATAGCGCTGCTGATGCTAGATCATTTCACAATGACAACGGTGGCTGCATTATGTTAAAAAGCACACAACCCAGTAACTATAATATATAAATATAAATATGTCTTTTATGTCACTTTATATTTATCAATCAATCCAATAACTAGTTTTATCAAACATTTCTAATTCAGTTAGTTTAATAATTTTGAGTAATTTTGTAGACCGAATTGAAGTGTTGCATTTTAACTATATTTTTATAGTATTTTTATAATTATTTTAAGGACATTTAGAAATATTTTTTAAGAAATTAAATATTTTTATTTTTTAGGGTGTGTTTAGTAAAACTAGCTTATAAGCTAGTTGAAACTTATAAGCTATAAGTTAGGAGCTGAAAAACTAAAAATTTATTAGTTAGTTGATTGAATTAAAAGTGTTTGATAAGATTAGTTGATAAGCTAAATGATAAATGTAAAATGACATTAAAAAACATATTTAGTTATTTAATATTTAAATTGAAAAAAAGGTAAAAATAGATTCAATTAAATTAATGAAGATAAAAATAAAACAAAAGAAAAGAAAAAGCTAATAGCTTATAAGCTAGCTCATTTTCATAGGCTAATTGAAGTAGCTTATGAAAATAGGCTAAAAGCTATTAAAATAAGTTTATGTATCAAACAAGTATATTTTGATCAAACTAGCTGACAAACTAGTCAAAGTAGCTTATAAGCTACTAGAATGACTTACCAAACATACTCTTAACTTATTTTACTATCTTTCATTTATTATCATTTGAAAGAAATGAGATTCTCATCTTGGAGCAAAAAGAAGCTGATTGGATTAATTAACGGAAAAAATGAAGAAATTAAAGAAAAAATTGAAGATCGTGTGACATTAGTGGGATGTGAGGAAATTAATTAGGACATGTGTGTTTGGTAAAACTAGCTTATAAGTTAGTTGATGCTTATAAGCTAAAAGCTAAAAAACTAAAAGCTTTTAAGTTAACTGATTGAAATGAAAATATTTGGTAAGATTAGTCAATAACCTAGCTGATAAATGTAAAATGACATAAAAGAATATATTTAGTTATTTGATTTCTAAATTAAAAAAAAATGGTGAAAAGTGATTCAATTAAATTAATGAGGATAAAAATGAATAAACAAAAAAAGCTAGTAGCCTATAAGCTAGTTGAAGTAGTTTATGAAAATAAGTTAGAAACTACAAAAATAAGCTCATGTACCAAACAAGCTTTTAGTCAACCAGCTTATAAGCTACTATTAAAGTGACTTAGCAAACACACCCAAGTCCATTTTGGATGGTTGTGAGTTTTGATTTTTTGTTTCTAAATGCAATTTTCAAAACAAAACGCATTTAGCTAAAATGGGTTTTAACTCAATTTCAAAACACTTTTATATTTATTTTCAAAAATAAGAGAAAAAGATTTGTGAATTTGATTTTAAGTTTTTTTAAAAAATACTCACCATTAGATTTGACAATAACTCTTCCTGTCACCACCACTAGCAACAACATCGACATCACCATGACCACCACTATCACCAACATCGCCACAACTGCCATTGTTGGCATCGCTATAGCCACCACCATGACTATCGTTGTCATCACCAACCGTTACCATTGCCACTACCACACAAACATATCTTTAAACTAATTTTAACATGATAAGAAATTTGAAAGTGAGTTTATTTTGAAACCAAAAATTTGTAAAAAGAACTAAAACTAATTTTTAAAAACTAAAAACTAGTTACAATTTTTAAAATTTTTGAAACTCAACTAAAAATCACTCCAAACAGGTCTTAGATTTCATTTTATTCTTGGTTATTAATTAGGAGTGTTTTTAATTATGTTTAGAAGTTTGGACTTTAGTAAAAAGATTCTTCTTGTTTTAGTTGTATTAGAGTATCTTTAATGGGACTTGTTTATGGGGTTCTTAAACTTAAAAACCAGTTTTTATGCAATTTTGTCATTGGAGCAAATGTCGCGTCAGTTCTTATATAAGAACTAGTTGCTTATATAAGCAACGATTCTTAAAAATTCTTAAGAATTGTGAGACAATTGTAAAATCCATTTAAAGTTTTTTGTTGAAGTTCTTAAATCTTACGTCAATGTAAACCCTCCAAAAATGGGTTAAGCAACTCCACCATGGTTGCACTACTAAAGATGCTCTTAGACCTAATTTCTAAACCCTAAGTATAAAAAGTGTTTGGAAATTGTTCCGGAAAACTAGGAATGACAATTTTATCCATATCTTACTAGTACCTGTAAAAAATATTCACAATAAACAAAACAAATACTAGCTTAATGGAGATGGGTTTGGAGCTAGGAATTTACCCCAAAACCACATTTTTTTAATAATTTACAGAGCTTAACAGGGGAATTTGAGAAAAAATAAAGAAAATTTCAGTTTTTTCAAGATATAATTTTACAGTTTAAGAAAAATTCATATAAACTGTAAATTAAAAAATGAAAAGATTAAAATTAAACTAAATACCTAAGAAATGACAGCAGTAAAATTTGACCAGAAGAATTAAGAAATCGAACTTTGGCTAAAAAAACTATTGAAATTCACAATTGCAAGTTTTGTGTCAGAATTCTGAGAACTTGTTACAAATATTTCTGTTTCCTGCATTTTCAATGTGTATCACTTCACATTTCTTTTCCATTCCAAAAGAATTGGTTTGGCAACGTAAATCTTTTGCTTTGATCCGAAATTTGAGTCGATCATTCTCCAACCTTCAAAACCAATTGAAAAACGTAACCAAATCAACATAAAAGACTCCTTAAGCAAAACTTAAAAAAAAAAACTATAAAACGTGTGATTAAATAAAAATGGAGTTTAATTATCATATATTATCAATGGAGAGATTTTACGCTATAAACTAATTAAAAATTACTTTAATTATGACTTTAAAATAATTATTACAAAATTCAATAATCTTACTATACTTGAGTGTAAAAAATATTTACACTTCATGAAAATAATTATTAACTTGTTTAATAGGAGAAAAAGGTGGGAAGATTTACAATATGAATATGGTTTAACAGTATTGCAACTCGACAAATGTATCGCTTTCATATTAATTTATTCTTATGTTCTTTTTAAAGCTTTAGTACAGATGAAAAGAAATTATCCAAAATTTTTGTCACACATGACTTACATAGATCTAGTTGTTTGTACTTAGAAAAGATACAAACAAAAACAAAAACTAAATTAACAGATGAAGCTATCACATCTTCATGGAGTAAAAGCAAAGACAAATTTAGACGAGACAATGCTTTTGTTTTTCTTATGGCCATGGTGGGGGTTGTAGAAGACTACTATGCTACTTACAACAAACAAATCAACAAGAATGTAAAATTTAGAGACTATTTTGAGAAAATATTTTTCGCTTTCACTAATTAATAAAAATGTCATATTAATTTTAGAATTTAATTTATATACATCGTTAGTATAATTATTTTTTTTAACATGAATATTTAATAGAATTTCATCTTATTGTCGCATCATCCTGTTTATTAATATGATATGATAAAGGATAAATTCTTATTGAATATCTATGTAAATATTTTATACTAATAATGCATATAAATTAAACTTTTTTTTATTTCTTTCCTAAAAGATTTGTACAAGCAATTATTATTTATACCATTTTCTGTATGCAATTTTCAAAGACAAGAAATAAAGTAAAAATGAAGTGATACGTTAAGAATTATTAGTAAAAATAAAAATTTAAACATAATTTTTTTTTTAATAATAAAAGAAACCACTAATGTTCAATGCTTTTCTAAAGAATCATAGAATTGCAGACTATCTTACATACCTCTTCATACATGCATCAAACAGTTGCAATCAAAGCCCGTCACAACCTTCCTTTACTCTTCTTCCTTGGTTGGCACGTTGAAAGGACGTCCTGCATGATGTCAACAATGTGGAACATTATACAACAGAGACAGAAAACGATGTCCATTAATGATAGCAAGAAAATTGAAGCCTCCATTAAATGATGTTTGTGGCGGAAAAATATTAGACGTTAGATTTTTTTAAAAACTTTTCACCAAATGAATTGACGTGTTATTATTTTTATTTGTACGCGTGATTTATAAGTAACTTCATCTTATCCAACAACTCCCTTGATCAAATTTTGTTATGGTTCTTATCAGGCTCTTTTTTTTGAGTTAATGGTAATTTTTGTCCTAAAGTTGTATAATTTCACGAATTTTGTTTCTAATTTTTTTTTCCATGGATCCCTCTTCCCCAATTTACAAAATATCATGAATTTTGCCTTCACACAAAAAAAATCGTCATAATTAAAACAATTTTGTAGTAATTCTTCCTTTGAACTATCATAATTTTTTACGTAAAGGCAAAATTCATGATATTTGTAGATTGGGAGGTAAAATTCTCAAAAAAAAAAAAATCTTCAAGGACAAAATTTACAAAATTACAAAACTTTTAAGACAAAAGTGCAAGTCTTTTTCTTTTGCTGCAACTCTTGCATTTATCCTGAGTGGAATAGCATGCTAAAAAAAAAGCCCATATAGAATTGCATATTATCCGAATTTATAATTATTTTAAAATATATACAAAATAATCATCCCATTATATTTTTGTACGAGAATTTCCACTAATAGGTCAAATTCAAATTCATGATCCATATAAAAGTCAACACAGAAGAAAATATTACATAATTATAATATATTTTATGCTTAATTACACTTTGTACCACCCCAAGTTTTTATCATTTATGAATTTTGCCACCCTATTTTTGAAATCTTGTGAATTTTACACAATCATCAAATAACCGTTAAATGAAAAACATAGTGAGGATATGTTAATGATGAGTTAGCATTAAACATTCATGCCAACCTTTTTTTTTCAAAAAAATATTTTTCTAAAAAAAAAATTTGTTTAAATTTTTTCTCCTAAAAGTTACATGGAGCATAAACTATGTGTTTTATTTTGAAACAATTTTTATATTTTAGAAAAACATTTTTTTCAAAAAAAAAGTTAGCATGGATATTTAATGTCAATTCATCGCTGACACATTATCACTCTATTGTCATTTAAAAGATAGTTGATGATTGGACAAAATTTGCAAAATTTTAAAAATAGAGTGGCAAAATGTAAGATAAAAAAAACATAGTACCAAAATCTACAAAATAATAAAACTTGGGTGGCATAAAGTGCAATTAGACCTATATTTTAAAACATTAACATTATTTTTACTCTTAAAAATCAATGTATTTATTGATTAAATGAAACAATAACTAACAAAAGCCATTTATATTACCTGCAACTTGTGGTGCGCTCCAAGAAGGATGCGACTGTTTTTTCTCATTTTCAGACAATGCCATATACTTCTTCCAATCCTCAAGCAAATTTTGAGATCGTTGACTTTGTTTTCTAAACCAACACAACAATTGGCATGCATTGTTAAGACCTTGTTAAGTCGTCTCTATGCTCACAAAACCCTCCAAAATAAGTAGTGCTAAGGAACTTAATCTTCAGCTTCATGTTTGAAATGAAGGGGTGCTTTTTGATCTTGTTGAGCACATCCTGATCATGCAACTTTGGATAGGCATTCCTAGAGTGGAACCAGAACTTGTAGAACCAAATAGTTTCGTTATTCGATTTCACATATTTAAACCCTCCATTTGGCTTGTTGTTTAAGTCATCGGAATTGCCATTGAAATAATCACAAGCTATTTGGAAATCTACATCTTTGTAAAATTGTTTGAAGGGATCTCTAAGCCACATTATATCAGTATCCTGTAAAGGAAAACAAAAATAAAAATATTAAATGAGTTTAATTTCTATGCACCAATAAGGTAAAAAGGTTTTATACTGTCAATCAATCAGCAATTATACTAAAGATGATTTTTAAAATATTTCTAAAATTCAACAACATTACCCATAAATGGTAATTTTTGATTGGTTGACAATGTAAAACATCCTTTACACTATCAGTCCATGTACTATTTTCTCATATTAATTTGTGTATTCAACTTTGAATCCAAATCCTTGTAGTCTTGTGTGTGCATTGTAAGATTTTAAGAAGCTACTTTGCAAGACAGAAATATATATACATATATACCGTGAACACAAAGTTGTACCCCATATCAAGTACAGAACCAAGGAATTCAATTCTTCTCCACATCATGTGTAGGTAATCTGGGGTCATGAAAAATGCTTCACCTGTGAAATTGTCACCCTTAGTTTCAAGTTGGTAACAATGATTGTGCAAAGCAAGGCAACGAGCATGTGCCTTTTGGTCCCAAGTTATTACCACCAAGTGATTTAGAAGCTTTGTGTCTCTTCCCCTAGGCGAAAACTCTCAAGAAAGAGGTCAAATATGGAACTTGGCTCTGCCCATGCATCATTTAGAGTTGTGATTATCACTGTCTTATTAGGCTTCATAGCTGCGTTTCTAAGAACACTCTCTAGCTTTGGATCATAGTCAGCCTGATACATAAAGCCAAGGACTACATCAAACACTTGGTAACCCAAGTTCACATTTCACAGAAGAATTTATCAAACACGAGAGGGATAATAAGACAAGTGAAAAGCTAAGCTAAACAACTATTTCTAATATGCTTGTCGAAAAGATAAAACAATCCAATCACTTTCTGGAATCCACAATGGTTAGGAAAACATCCAAAAAACAAAGTGGGCAAATGTACAAGCAAGACATCAGATAGGATTATAGGAAGTGAATATACCAAATGTGCTAATGGGGACATAAACAAACTTCTAAACATCAATGTAACAAAATGGTCCCCTCCATTTACGCATATAACCACAAGACTAGTGGCATATATGGCTATTTTGGGTGAAAATTGTAGACAAATTCTACATTTCCAGTGACCTATAAGCTCTCACAAATGTGCAAGTATGCAACTATAGAATGTTAGCTGACAGTGTGAAATTATCACAGTACCATTATTGATGATGGCATCCACAAAAGAATAATATCTCAAAAGGAAATTGCAATTTGCATCCCTTTATTCCTTTCCCACTTGTGTATCAATAATCAAACATGGCTTATAGCCACCATGGATCATGCTGGCCCTTTACCTAAAAATGCAATTAAGGTTTTTCCTACTATAGTCAATTTCATCCTTAGCTGTATAGCAAGTGTCTCGTAATTTATATGAGAAAATTTGCCATGATCAACACTTTCTTAAAATTCTTTTTTCCATCAAATCAATTAATTGGTAATCTCTCTAATCTTATCCAATGATAAGTCTATATTGCGACAACCACGTGAACAGCTGGTTATGTCTAATGGCCACTATGTTGGCATATGGTTCACCAATATCGTCACAACATGCAATATTATGATCTTAGAAAAATATTAATGTGGAGGTAAGGTTTTTAAAAAGACATCAACTATGGGGGGGAAAAGCTAAAAAAATACATAACACTAATTAACTAAATATATTTATTCTTATATAAATGCTAATAATTCTAAAACTTAACGCAATAATCTTGTGGAATCAGACCTAACCGATCAAGTAATGAAGTCTGTTGTCGCTAGCATAAATCACGAAACAGAAGGTCAATTTCAATTTTCTTTTTTTTTTAATAGAAGGTCAATTTCAATAGTAGTAGTTGAAGCATGTCAATGGTTCTTCATCAATAATTGATTCTCTTCACATCACAATCTAACTTCACAAACCTACCTAAAAGTCTGATACTTAAATTCAATGTGTCATTTCGTATTGAATGAGCAAAAGAAAAAAGAAATTATCGAATTGAAATAGAAATTAGTGCAAGTTTGGATTAAAAAAAATGTTTTAAATTTACGTTATCTAAAAAGTAAAAACTTACGTTGGTAATTTATTCTTTCAAAAGATATTTTTTTTATATATTCCATTTTCTTATCAAACTGTTTTTCAATTTAGAAGACAACCATTTCACTACCGTTGTTATCTCTTGAGATCACCCATAATAAGGTGCGTTCGGATTTTTATTTTAATTTTTAGTTAGTATATTTTATGATAAATTATAAAATATCACTTTATTTTTATTTATTTTCTTACTTTTAAGAATTTACCAAAAAATAATAATTTATTCTCTCAAAAGATAGTTTTTTTAATATATTCCATTTTTCTATAAACTGAAATTTTATTGATAAATTATAAAAATACCACTTTTTTATTAGTTTCTTATTTTGAGAATTTAACCAAAAAAATAATAAAACATGGTTAAATTCTTAAAAAAATATATAATATTTTATGATAATTAATAAAAGTGTATCATTTAAAAATAAAATCATAACGAGAATCTCATAAAAAAATAAAAAAAATAAAGCACACCTTAAAATTCCAAAATCTATTTTCAATATTTAAGTTCAAAATTAAAGCCTCTTTATGACCGAGTGGAATAAGATATATAAAGAAATAAACTATTAAAAATGTAATCTTTATGAAAGAATCAAATGAAAAGAAAAATATTTACTGAAATTAAAATATTTAAATTATGAATTATTATGGCTGATTTTAACCATCTAAAACTAGCAAGTTTTTATTTAAAAAGAAAATACTTGTTACATTTTACATTTTTTCTGTAATAAATATTTTTTTTAATAAAAAAGTGGTACTTTTAAATACTTAAAAATCAATTCCAAGAGTTAATGATAACAAATCCTTTGAATCATGGAGTGCATATAGACACTAAAACATATAGATACTAATATATTTTTTTTACTCCTTCCATCTCATATTACATGTCTCTTTAAGTATTTTAGTTTCTCTTAATACTACGAATACATTAATTATTTTTCAATAATATCTCCATTTATTAGTTATTATAAAAAATTCTTACACTAACAATGTAAAAAGCTTTACACTATCAACTAATTAAAAATTACCATTGATATAACTTTTAAAGTAATTATTATAAAAAATAATGAAGTTATTATACACAATAGTTTGTGATTAGACAAAAGAGTATAAAATTGCTCTATATTATCGGTGTATAACCTATTTTCTTTTACATGAATTACAGCTAGTTTTAACTCTTTTAATAAGAATAATTTGGTCAAAAAATTAATTTTTTATCATAATAATTTCTTTAATTAATATTTTTTTCAAAAAATGTATATTACCTTTAAAATCAAATAATATAATAGGAGATATCAGACCGTGACTATTTCAGGTTCTTAACCAAATAGAAAATAATAAATTGTTTGTTTGCATTAATTATTGTTCCTCATTTGATTCCCTGTCAGATAGCAGAACCAAAATTCCCATTGGTATGTATATCCGAATTTCAGGAGATATTTCCTAGAGAGAGAAAGAGGAAGGAAACATTCACCAAAAATTAATCAATCAATTAATGTCATCAAGGTTGAAACTTGAAACGCCCCACATACACATTATAAACGGAAACATCAATTAATGTTATGGAGGAGATATTTCCTAGTCATTTCCAAACGGAAAGGGACCTATCCCCAAAACCAAAAAAAACTCCTAATTGGACCTTTAGGCCCTCCTTGTTACAAAAAAAACAAAAACAAAAAAACAAAAAAAAAAAACTCCTAATTCACTATCACAGAGACACCAATTCGATACATGCCTATGAAAATTACAGGCATAGAGACCAGGAAAATTGTACCCACTGCCATGCTTCAAGGGTCATAAGAGAAAGGAGAGAGAAAGGCTTATCTTCACAAATCACAATTTCAAATGGTGCCAAATTTACAATTAAGAAAATTTGAGCATGTAGTCTACTGAATCACTATCAATGAGATGCATGTCCAATCAGCAATGGTAATATTTTTGCAATCCCCACACGCCACTGCCATTTTTTTTGGACCCTTTTCCTTATCAATTACAAATACATGAACCTTCTTATCTTTCTAAGAATCTCAGAATATATATATATATATATATATATATATGTATGTATAAGTTTGGCTGAATAATGGTTGAGTTGTGATTTAATCATTTTACATTATCTTAACTTCAAACCATGATCTAATAAGCCAAACTAACATAAAGGTTATGTTTTCACTTGATCAAATGTGCTATTAGATAGAAATTTTAGGGAAGGAAACAAAAAGAATGAAATAGTGAGCTCCACGTAGAGAACAAATAGGAATAGCATAACAACATAATTGCATAAGCATGGTTCAAGTTTGGCATGGAGAATAATCTGAATTGACCCGCAAAAGCAAAAAGTTTGATCAACCAATCAGAAACCAAGCTTGAACAACTAGAGCATAAAATAAAAAAAGCATCAAATCCCAAAATTCAAAAATTCAACTTTTTGATTGGTTTGCCAAGAAAAAAATAAGCATCAAAAGCCAAACCACCCTCCCCCCTCCCCCCTCCAAATTCACTCCTTTCATTCTCCTCTATTTTCACCACCACCAGGATTCCAATTTCAAAACACAACTTGGCACACAACATAGGGAGAGAAGAGAGAGAGACTCACCTTTGATGACTCAACAATTAAGTAATGTGAGAAGGTAGGGAATCCAAAAGGAGAGGCAGAGTTGTAGAGAAACATCCACAACATACCAAACCCAACAAGGAACACGGTGGCTTGCATGACCCTTCTCACCAAAAGGCGGCTGCCGGAACTCCATGCCTTGATGCCGTCGCCGGCGGCGTTCTCCACGGCGGCGCCGGCGAAGGTGTTCCTTCATTGTTTGAATAGCTGAATTGGGGTGGCAAAATTGGTCTCTTGGGCTTCTTGTGAAGAAGACTATTATGTATATATACACTATGCTGTGCCTTTGAACAGTACCTTAGCTTCTTTGTTTTCTTCACCAGCAAAACACCAACTGTATGTACCTGTATGTGTGTTTTGTAGTATTTACAAAATTAAGGATTTTCCTAAGTTGTTTGCGACACTTTTGGATATCACATGATTTTATGGGGTTGGAGGTGATCGTGTGTGGGACGAGAAACGAGGAATTTGTAAAGAAAGTTTCAAATGCGTTATTAACTGTGGACTATGAAGGTTGCGACAAGAGAGAGACATTAGAGAAAGAGGAGCGAGACTGATCAAGTGCAAAGGAAACTTATTAATTAATATTTTCTATTTTTATGAATTAATGTTAGAGAACTGTTATTTATATAATAAATTATACAACAGATTTTACTCTTACAACTAAGAGAGAGACAAAGGAAAAAAAGAAGAAGACGACAAAGTATAAGACATAGTTATATGAATAACATATTACTATTAATTAGAATTAATAGACATGAACTATGGTATAAAAGTTTTTAAACTAAATAATTATTTTTATGATTTTTAAGGTAATTATTACAATTTATAAAATTTAACAAACTTGTCAATTTATCATATATAGCAGTTTGTGATTAGATGACAATATATAGAGTTTTTTACACTATTAATACATATATTATTTATTAACCAAATCTTAATAATTGTCCACCACAAAATAGGGTGAATTGAGATAGAAAGAAAAGAAAGAGTAAATAAAAAAAGATAAATAGACACAGAAAATAATGGATGTGATAAGTGATGGATGGAAAAAGAAGAGAGATAAGAATAAAATAGAGTGAAATAAGATGAATGGTGATAAATGATTATAATTGAGAAAATAGGTTATGTACTGATAGTTAAATAGTTTTATACTGTCATTCAATTACAAATACTATATATGGTAAGTTTGTGATTTTTACAATAATTACTTTAAAGTTATACCAACTTTTGTTTTTGCACTAACAATAGATAACCATTAAACTTATTATAATTTTTCTTATTAATAATATTGTTGAAGAAGAAAAGAGTGGCGCAAATTAAGGCATGCGAAAGGGGTGACTAGATTTCTTCCCTTTTTTTTTTCTCTACAATGGAAATATCACGTCTTGTAACATTGGAGTAGCGTATGGTGTGCGCGAATCGAAATTTGAAGTAGTTGAAATGGGTAGAGATTGCATTGGTGAAAAACGAAATAGTTTGTTTAAAATTAGGAAATTTAAAAAAATAAATTTGATTTATAAATGATGATTGTGGTTTTTTTAAAAAAAATACGAAAGGGATCAAATCACGAAAAAAAGGATAAGCTGTGGAAAAGAACTATGAAGTATGAAACTAAATTTTAGGTGAATTCAAGTATCACCTGTGGAGAGTGGACTAATTTTCGAAATATTAAAATTCTTTAAAGGGTTGGTTATTCAATAGATATTTTTCAATTCATATACAACGTTTAAGGGATAAAATTATCTGTTAATTATGTCACATTATGCTTTCTCTCTGCTAAGATCTAAACTCTTACTTATGAGATCCAAGCTCAGTTTTATTTGGACCAATGTAATATTAGTACCATGTCACACTATATTGATAGCATGAAACTAATTTCATGTTTATATATAATAAAAAATATAAGTCAACCCAAAAAATTATTGAACAGTGATTGGTTTAATTTATCATTTTTAGTTGTGTAAATTTATAATTTTATACAGTCACTCAAACCTTATCTATTACGTTATGCACTATATTTTAAGCAAGATATCATAAATCAACGTCTTTGTTATTGAAGATATCTCTAGATATATTTTTGGCTAAATTGTATTTTTGGTTCTTTTATAATTCTGAATTTGCAATTTTGGTTCCTTATTTTTAATTCTGTGATTTTAGTCCTCTAATTTTTAAGAATCTGCAATTTTGATTTAATCATTAAATGTTCATCTATTGATCGTTAATGTCTCAACGTTAACCATGATGTGGTATTAGATTAAATACGTGGCATATATATTTAATAGACTAATAACACGTCATAATCGATGTTGAAACATTAATAGTTAACAAATGTATATTTAACGGCACCTCAAAACTCATTTTCAGCGACTCAAGTTTTAACCGTAGTGAATTTATGTGGGGTATGGAGCAATAGGAAGAAGAGACTAAAACGTATCACATCTCTCTTCTTTTGGAAGTACACAAATCATCACACTTGAAGAGAGAATATTTTTTTGTGTGTCTTACACAACAAACTTTCCTGTCTTTTTTATTTATATCCAAAAAAAAAAAGTTTGACTAAACTTCAAATCGAGGATTAGTTCTACACTAGAAAGCCACAAACACTAATTACGGTGGCTAAAAAAAAGTCTTTTATTTGCCAGTTCATTTCCTTCTTTTTTTATTTTTAATTTATATTTCTTTCTAAATAAAATGTAAATTCAAATTACTTATATCTTATTTCCTTAAATTTAAAAATAAAATGTTCATATAATAAATGACATATTATTTACTTAAATGAGAAATGTTATTTATACAACAACTCATACAACAATTTGTATAACAACATTTTTTGTGTCTATCTTTTTTCTGTACATCATTTATTACATCTCATAACGATAGGGAGAGATAGGCACAAAAAATAGTATTGAATAAATTATTATATGAATTGTTGTATGTGTATCATATCTCATTTTTAAAACAAATGAAAGATATTACCGAATGTATAAATCAATTGGTACAAATTTATTTCAGCTTAAACAATGATATTAAGTTTAAGTCTTAAATATACAATTATCTTAAATATTCAAATAAAAGAACTACCTATGGTTCCTAAAAATAAAATAAAATAAAGAGATCCGGGTAAAGGTCAATGAGTCTATTCAAGGCAGCTTGTTAAGGTGGAATATTCTGCAATTAATGTTTCTTTTTTGTGCACGATACTAAATATTAAATGAGTACATATGGACCACTCATTGGGTAGGACCTTTCAGTTTAATTTTAGTTTATTCTCTGTGTTTCGTTGCTATCTGAACGAGTCATACTCGGGGGTGTTCCCTTTCTAGGAAGAAACGTTTGCCTTTGCCGTCTGCATGACTCTTCTGTTAAATAATTCTCTGACAATTATTAAAATGTATGTGGCACGGGGGGAAATTACTAATAGTGGAAGGGGAAAAATCAATAGTGCCAATATTTATATTTCAAAAATCAAACAATTTATTGAAGTTTTTCTTTAAATAAAAAAATTCAAAATTAATATGTCACACTCATTTTTATTTTTTTATTTTCCTTTATTTTTTTAAATAAAGATAACTACTATTTAAGTGTATTTATATATATATATATATATATATATATATAATATATATATATGTATATATTGTATGGAACACTAAAAAATGATTAAATATAAAAAAATACCTTCGATTTTTATTTTCGAAAAATAAAAGAACTTATAATTGTGATAGAATAATGAATGATGGAATGTCTTTAATAACATGTTGAGTAAAAGAATATTATATTTAAGGAATATATTGCAAAAAATTAAACTGGGAAAATTTAATTTTTATTTATTAAAATATTAAATTTAAATTGAACAATAAAATAAAATAAAAAATACATATTAATAAACTTCTTTTTATTTAAGTAATTAAACTTTAAAAATAATAATGGAATAATAAAGACAATGGGAAGAACAAAAAATTAATTAATTAATTTTGCTTCATATAAAATTAAGAAAAATAGGCATTAATTGATTGCTATCTTACAATCTCTAATTCCAAAGCAACTACCTTTTATATATTTTTCAATTCTCACTCTTGAAAATGAAAGATACATCATTTTTTTTTCTCTGAAAGTTACATAAATTTTCTTATGAAATTTGTTCTCTCTTTTAACAAGATTTTAGTGTGTGTTGTATACTCTATCAAGAGTCATGTACGGCTGGTCATATTCAGTTCGAAATTACTATATTAATTAGTGAGTAGAATCAAATTTTGTAGCATATTCAATAATAAGATACTATATCTTTATTATTACTCATAAATTTCTTATAATCTAATCCCTGATTACTTGCCTATCAATGTCAATTTATTATATAGTGTCATAAGCAGGTCACTGCATAGGGGTGTTCACAGATTGGATTTTGTTTGGGTTTAGGGTAACATTAAATTCGAACCAATTTTTTGGCCAATTTGAACTGAACCAAACCGATTCAAATCTCATCAGGTTATCATAAAAAAAATATTATATTTTTTTAATTTTTTATATACATTTATTGTCTACTTTATATAAATATTTAATTTTATATTAATGTATGGTAAAAATATTTCTGTTTTTTAATAACTAATTTATTTATTTTATTTAAAATATTTAATTTGTCTATAGTTATCACTTTATATATCATTAATTTCTTTACCTAAATATAATAAAAAAAAATAATAAATATGACTAAATTAAGACATTTGATAACATTAGATAAGATCATAAAAAATTAAAATAAATAAAAAAGAAAAAAATACAAAAGTTGAAGAAAAATTTAAACTCTAAGTTTAAAAATATTAATCTAAAAGTTAAAAAATAATTGATCGAATTGGTTTGGGTTGAAAGAAGATAATCTAATAACTAAACCAATTATAATTGGTTTGATTTGGATTTGAAGTGAAAAAATCAATAACCGAATCAATTTAATTGTTTTGATTTGAATTATTTGATTCATCAGATAAATCCGATCCAATGAATACTCCTATCGCTGCGAATGTTGATTCCACTGAAAAAATACAATGCCTAGGATAGGAAAATACTATTTTTACTATTTAGTTAGTAATTTTACAATTTATTTATTAAAGAATTTATTTATTTTATTGTTATTGTACTGACACACTGATATAATCTTATCAACAACTCAACGTGTGATTGTTTATAGAATATTTTTTGTGATTTAAATTCACGATATAAATTCTTTTTACAATCAAATATATCTCATTGTCATACATATGTATAATTATTTCAAAATAAAACACATGGCTAACTACGTACTAACTAGTAATTCTAAATGAAACATCACTCTTAACTAAAAGATAGATTAATTTTTTGATTATCCAGGATATTTTTAACCAAGAAATTAATCTCTCGAAATATAAAAATTTATTTAAAAGATTGACATGACCTGATCTTTTAACAAATATCATTCTAATAAAACAATGTGTCATAATGGTAAATGTAGTTGGAAAAAATGTGGCTCATAATGTGAATTAAAAATCTTATTGCTAGGTGTATTATATGATATACTAAATCAAACAAAATAACATTGTACAAAAAAATGCATACATAATAATATATAATATATGCACACACAAAAAATGTATAAACTTTGGCCTCACACGGCAAATACTGGCCAATGAAGCCGCTCCTTGATAGTTCTACGAAAGAGAACGGCAATCTACACTATTTTTTTTTTTTCATCCAACTTCTTTAAGATGACTAATTCACTTTAGAAAATAAAACAAGTAATTTTAATTATTAATAAAAATTAATTATCAATATCACACACACACACATATATAATAAATTATAAAGTATTAAAATATTAATTATGAACTTTTTAAATCAATAACTAAGAAGATTACTTACAGTAAAAGAAGTAGAAAAAGAAGAGAAGTATAAAAAAAAAAATATATATATTATATAACATAATAAAAAGAGAGATGGAGGAAAAAATAAAGTAAAAAAATAAAACGACATATATATATATATATAATATACAATTTATATAAATCAGGTTGCAATTTTTGATTTTCCATAAATGTCTTCTTTTAAAAGCAATTTTATTTGAGATACCATTAGATATTAAATGTGGACACTTCTTCTAAAGAAATTCTAACTTTGATTCTTTACGTTGTGGGAGACTAACTCTCCACTAAATCTAGCCCCCCTTAATAATTAGGTTGCGATTTGCATACATAAGATGTTTTTTATTTTATATTTTATTTTAATTCTCATGATATCCAATAAAAGCCGATGCAAAGGTCCAAAACAACTTGGTATTGACGAATAATTTTTTTACCATTAATTCTTAATTCTTAATGTGTTATACTTCTCTTTATTATTTTTAGCAACATTTACTGAATAAAATGTCATGATTAATGATATTTATACATATAAAATTGTTTTATTTTTTTATTTCACTTTTTTTCCCTATCATATTACTTATCATATTTTTTCTTTCTTCCATTTTACACTATAAAATTGAGATATAGGAAATTTATTATCCAATATATTGGGAAGTGGGTATTACACACATCTTATAATTTGTCCTTTTTATATTAGTAGATACTATTTTTTTCAGATATTTTTTGAATAAAAAAGTCTTATTCTAAAATTAAACATTAACCAAAGGCTTATAGTAATGTTTTATAATCAAACTAATTCACGATTTTTGACATCATTTGATTTTATTATTGCATCAACCTTAACATATATATCTTTTGTGTTTGTGATCAGTATAAAACTATATTCTTACATATGACCTAGTAGTGGAGTTTGAATAATTTACTTGAAGTTTTACATTCAAACTTAATTACTTTCATTGTACACGCAAAGAAAATATATTCTTACAGATATTAAGACTCGTTTCTCTATTATTGTCGCAATTCTGAAATGTCAATAATTACGTTGACATTTCTTTATACAGTAAGAATATATTATACAAGTATTTAATAGTTACGGACGAATTTTTTTCAAAAGCGTAAATCGTTGAAATAAATTACTTAATAAAGTTTTTTTAAAATATACACAAATATATTCTCTAACACACTCCTCCTAACACACACTCTATTATTGGTTGAAATTTATTAAAAACTGCAAAATTACAAGATTCATCAAATAAGAATTATAAGATGTGAGACCTACAAATTTTTTAATTTTCAAGAAATTTCAACCAATAAAAGAGAGTGTGTTCAAAAGAGTGTGTCTGATAAAATGTTACTAACCTTTCTCAAGAATCAAATTTTAGTCAACACGTTTAAAAACTTAAAATTCAACATATATTGAATTAAAAAATATCAATCTGCTTAATCCAGTTCTAATCCCTTTGTTATATCTGTATTGGTTTTGACGAGAAAGTTTCCAAATAATATAATCACTTAGCATAAATTATAATTTTCATACAGCTAGTCAGAAACGGCTCAAACCACACCAGGAAAGTTTAATAATTATAAAATGTTTAAGCTCAGTTTATTTATATTCCACATCACATGGCTCTGATGTGAGAATACTGAATACCTTCAAGATGCAAATTTATAAATGTTGGGTGACTGTGACTGTGACTGAAAACATAGTTGGCAATTAGTAATCTCCAAAACGGCGAAACCCACTCAGTTGGCACATTTGACTTCGAAGTAATAAATGGAAATTAAAGGTTAAGCAGAAGAAGTTATTATTAAGTCTAGCATTAATATCTATGAATATTCACGCAATAAATTCCTGGTCAACATTTAACATCTAATATGATTTATATTTTTTAACAGTTCAATTTATAATAATATTTATACTAATAAAAGATATATAAAAGAAAAGAAAAAACACGCCGTATATCATTCTGTATCGTCTCGTCAATCACAACTTAATACAACAAAAAATAGAGTATGATTATATTATACTGCATTCCTTATTGCTCAAGAAACACATCATACTGTGTATTTTTTTTTAAGAGAAATGTTAATAGTATATTCTCTAACATACTCTTTTAAACACATTAATTCTTTATTATAGGTTAAAATTTATTTGAAAATCACAAATTTGGAGAGTTTCACTTCTTATTTAATGAGTCTCTCCTAATTTTATAGTTTTCAATATATTTTAATCAATAATAGCGTATATGTTAGAAAGAGTATGTTACTAGCATTACTCTTCCTATAAAAGGGTGTTGTAATGTTAAAAAAAATAGTCAAAAATTTTTAGAGTGTCAATATAATTTACTTTAAAAAATAAAAATAAAATTAAAAAAGTATTATATAAAGATAGTAATAATATTAAATCAGTTTAAAATAAGAAATACTAATAAGATAACATTGTAAAATGATATAATAAATAATTATATTCATAAAAATTATAAGAATGTAAAAAATATAGCATAAGATTCTATAAAATCAATAATAAAAATAATATATGAAAATGT